>CM046950.1:52009221-53217707 GCA_025698515.1 Gossypium sturtianum
AGATCTCGGTATAACTTGTTTCCAGCAGGGATGCATAGCGTATGGGCTACTATGCGCCTCTCGCGAGGTATAGACCTCTTAACTCAAAAATCCATCGGTACATAGACTCTCCACGGAAGCATAACACTCCTCACTATTCACCCCAAAATCCACGCTCTCTCTTCTTCACCGTTGGAAACGAGGAACCAACGACTCATCCAAAGAATCGCTTTCTTTAATTTGATCAATCCAAGTCGGTTTCACCAAGCTCAATAACAGACTACCATCCTCAAATAGGCTGAGACGAGCAAACATTGCTCTTAGATCAGATACAACCTTACGAATCAGTGCATCCGCTACCACGTTAGCTTTTCCCGGATGGCACTCAATCGAGCAATCATAATCCTTAAGCAACTCTATCCATCTTCGTTGCCTAAGATTCAACTCCTTCTGAGTAAGGAGGTACTTGAGACTTTTATGGTCGGTATAAACGATCGAATTCTCCCCGCATAAGTAATGTCTCCAAATCTTTAGTGCGAATACCACCGCAAGCTAATTCCAAGTCATGAGTGGGGTAATTCACCTCGCGCGGCCTAAGTCGACGGGGCGCATAAGCCACCACTCTACCCTTCTTCAAAGCACACAACCCAAACCCATGCGCGACGCATCACGATAGATAATGACTTCATTTCCACCTCTGGTCTGAATTAATACCAGGGCTTGAGTTAGAATCTTCTTGAGCTCTCAAAACTCTCCTGCGTTTATCACCCAAACAAACAGTACTCCTTTATCGCAAGAACTTAGTTAGGTGTGCAGCAATTAGTGAAAACCCTCAACGAACCAAATGCATAATACCCGGCTAGACCTAGAAAACTTGAATATCGATACCGAATTTGGTGGCTTCCAATCTAATACGACCTCAACTTTTGAGGATTAACCCTAATCCTCTGGCGGACATGACATGACCCAAAATGTCACCTCTCGCACTTGCTGAATTTGGCATAAAGCTATTTTTCTCTCAATATTTGCAGAACAACCCGGAGATGTGAATCATGCTCCTCCTCGGTTCTTGAATACACCAGAATATCATCTATAAACACCACCACGAACTGGTCCAAATAGGGTTGGAAAACCCGGTTCATCATATCCATGAAAGCAACTGGTGCATTCATTAACCCAAACGGCATGACCAGAAACTCGTAGTGTCCATAACGAGTCCTGAATGCAGTCTTGTACACATCTGCCTACTTAACCCTAAGCTGATGATATCCCGATCTAAGATCTACCTTAGAGAAAATTGAAGCTCCTCGCAGCTGATCGAATAGGTCATCTATCCTTGGTAATGGGTACTTGTTCTTAATCGTCTGTTTATTCAATTGACGATAATCAATATACATGTGCATTGACCCATCCTTCTTCTTCACGAACAATACTGGTGCTCCCCAAGGAGACACACTCGGTCGGATGAATCCTCAGGTCCAAGAGAGCTCTTGGATTTTAGCCTTTAATTTCACCACTCCTTGGCGCCATCCTATAAGGGAGATGGAACCAGAACTGCTTCTTGTAGGAGATCAAGGCCGAGTCGACCTCACGATTTGGAGGCAACCCTTAAGCTCTTCGGGAAATACATCCTGAAACTCCTTTATCTGTTCCGACATCCCCAATGCACAAACCCTTAACATCGGATGTGTTGACATAAGCTAGGAATGCATCGCAACCTTTGCAAACCAACCTTCTCGGCCCTTAATGCTGAGATTACATTAGATAAATAATACCTTCGCTCCCCTATCACGACCACTTCCTCAACCTCCAAAGACTTCAATACCATACGCTTAGCGGCGCAATCCAAATTCGCACGGTGTTTCACTAACCAATCCATACCCAAAATGAGATTGAACTGGCACTAAACGGCGGCGTTCTATCAAACCCGCCAGAAAGACAACCCTTTGGACCTCTAGGGCACATCTCTAAACAGGCTTATTCACTCTAATCAAGGTCCCAATGGACTAATCACCGATATGCCCAAAGTTCCGCATACGATTACATGCAACATACGAGTGCGTGACCCAATATAAATTAAAGCGATATATGGTACATTATGAATAAGAAACGTACGATTAATCGGGGCGCCACCATCCTCCTCGGGCGCCGAGCAAAGATAAAAACCAACGCCGGCCGCTCTCCTCTATGTTACCAAAGCACCTCCGCCAATGCTCCACGACCTCGCCCTAACCCATTTCCCCTCGGGTGGACCACGACCTCTCGGTGGTCGGGCCGACCACCTCTCTCCTGGCCGCACATAGCCCCGACTGGCCGCTTGCATATGAACGGGACTTTGAGGAAAGTATCTAAACTGATGATCCCGGGACCCACATATGAAACACCCCCAGTTCTTTTCCAGCACTCTCCCAAATGAGGTCTCCCACACTCAAGCAAAGGGTCAGCATCCGACCGCAACATTAGAAACCCATTTCTGGCACTACTGGCCCATCAAACCTAGGCCTCTTCCTAGGCCCACCAGAAGAACTTGAGAGCCCAAAATTCCTCTTATTTCTACCCCTATCCTGCTCACGATTCTGTCGCTCTGAGCGTTTCACATCCTCGGTAATCTTGGCCTTCTCAATCAGGGTAGCAAAGTCCCTTTCCCTCAGTGGGGCTATCAGTACCCGTAACTCATCCCGAAGACCATCCTCGAACCGCATGCAGCGCTCATACTCTGTCACGACTATGCTCTGAGCATACCAGCTCAACCGCAGAAACTCTACATCATACTCTGCTACAGACTTATTTCCCTGAACCAGACTCAGAAATTCCTTCCTCCGGGCATCCACATAACTTGCCCCAACATATTTTCCTTGGAAGGCCGTCTTAAAGAAGTCCCATGTCAAACACTTTGGCTTGCGTGCCTTCTCTTACGGTAAGCCACCATTGATATGCCTCATCTCGCAAAGAAAGACACTTTCCTTCGCCGGTTTGTTCCACCGCATAATCAAGATCATCCATTATTCGCCGCTCACCTCCAACCAATATTCTCGCTACATTCGAGCTACACCGAAATGCCTCTCGAAATTTCTCGCCCCCATTCGACCGTGAGTCGTTCGAGATTAACCCGCTTGGCCTCTCGACCCATGATTTGCTCCAAAGAACCCTTTCCGAACCCGTAACATCACTTGGGATAGGGCATCGTCCCCACTGGCTCACCATGAGACCCGTCTCGATCCATCGGTGAGGTCGGCGCTTCCCGATAAGGCATATGTCCTGATGCTGAGGACCCAGCCCTAGCACCTCGGCCTCTACCACGGCCGTGTGTACCCCTTCTGCGACCTCTTGTGCTCATATCGATGTAGCATATTTATCTGATTAAAGAGTTTTATGAATCAGCCTATAGTTCCCATAATTACTAACATATATTTTATGAAAAGCAGTAATTAGGGTTGCTCTCGCAAATCAAATTTACTACAGTTTCAGTCTCCTATATTCTTAGTTTCTATAACTAAGGAGTTTCAATATGCTACTACTATCCCTAGTAGTTTCTCAAGATCTGATCATTTCAAAGATATATCGTGAGTATAGTGTCAGGAAACTTACGGATTTGGTGCTGGAGACTCGGTGTGCCACACTTTCAGTAACACTATTACTTTCCAAACCAAAATTTAAGCAGATTAGAAAAAATCTTCAAAACCCATTCCACAGTCGAGTTTTGTAACCTGGCTCTGATACCACTAAATGTAACACCCCAAACCCGGCCTAGACGTTATGACCGGATCTAGCGTATCACATCAAAGTGATGGTTGAAAACTATGCTTTCATCGAAAACCTTTCTTACAATTTCAAAACTTTCTACCCTTTAAGAATCCCGATTTTCATTGCTTATTAACCAAACAAAATTTGCTCAAAGTCATTCCCTTGCCAAAATATTATTATTTTTAAAGCCTTGTTTGTTGCGGAAGTTTGATTTAAACAGTTGCAGAAACGTGATATTTTGAAAACAGTAGTTATTGTTTTAAAAACCCGTGTTTAATAGATCAACAGTTTTTAATTAAAAGAAATACCAAATAAAAGTTAAAAAGAAAAACCCAATGGCCTTATTACAAAATTATTAACCCAATAATTTAAAATAAAATAAATTAAACTAAAATCGCTAAGTTTAACTTTAAAGCATATCTGACGTGTGGCCACCTCCGAGTCCCTCGCAGCTCTAAATCCTCTAAGGCTGGGGATTACCTGCACAGTTAAAAGACAAGGTGAGTTATGAGAACTCAGTGTGTAATCCCCTATTACGCTGATCATGGCACAGGCCCTAGCCCATACAAAGATCACCGGGCCTAAGCTCTATTCAATGCTGGTTTGGGCCTAAGCCCTACATCATATCAATGCAAAACAGGCATGTACCCCAACCCTGTCCAGCCAACTCTCCACCCGTACCAACCATCTCTCCATGTGGGGACCATGTCGACCCACCCAGCCAACTCTCCACCTGTACCAACCATCTCTCCATGTGGGGACAAAGTCGACCCACCCAGCCAACTATCCAATAGCGCAGCCTAGCTCCTAATCAACAAAATACGTGGCTGAGCCACTAGAATCTGAATACGTGGCGATGCCACTATAATGATACTTCCTCCAAATAAAAAAAACCCACCCCAATGTAGTATGTCATGTCATAGCTAATACATGTATGCAGTGCATCTCAATCATAATCAGTCATACATTTAATACACATACAACTCTAGTACTACCACTAAGGGTACAATGGTCACTTAGATGGTTAGGGGTAAAACGGTCATTTCACCCCTTAAGGGCATCTCAGTAATTTCACCCATCGAGGGTATATAGGTAACTTTACCCATAGGGGGTATTTCGGTAACTCACCCTTCTAACGGCCTTTCTAGAGGCCTACTGTTGCCTCGAGCGACACAGGTTCCATTTTTGGTCAAAACGGAGCGGTTGGGCCTAAAGCCCAATTTCGGCCCAAACGGGCCCACACGCTCGTGTGGCCCAATCAGCCCATTTTTGGTCACGGTTCTGCGGACTACATAGCCGCATCTATGTTCCGACAATTACCCTGGATTTTTCCCCTATGGGCCCATTAGCCCCTTGGGCCCACTTCGGCTCAACAAGGCCCATTACAGCCTCAGTCCCACGAGAGAGTTCGTGACACTCCCAATAGTCTATCGCCAACACTTGTGGCTCGGTTTATCTCTACGAGCGCTCGCACGCTTGAGTGATCTCAGATGCCGATATTCTAGCTTTTCGGTATTTTGGCTTTTAGCCGATTCACAGAACATCGCATTAATAGAACAAACAGGGGTGTGAAATTACACACCTGTTATGAGTTATGGCTTGAGACACTTTCCGAGGCACCTATGATAACAATTGAACCATTAGTTAGTCTCAACCTTCGGTAACCCAAAAACTAAAATACTTTACTTAACTAGCTTTTCTTACCATGTGACACGATCTCCCACGGCGTAATGGTAATTGGCCCTAATTCGCGGCTAAAGAAAATGAGTCCTTGGCATTAATCAATGAAAAGAGCATGTTAGAAACGCTACTCTAAGGCAACTCGAGAAGTAGCCTTTCGGTCCAAAGCACCCAAATCGAGCATGAGAGAAAAATAACAACCCTACTTTCGGTTATAGACACACTTACCAACCAACTGCAGAGATTCGAAAACTGAAAGAACGAAGAGGAGTATATGCTTAGGCCCTACTAGATTCGGCCTAGACACAAAGGAGTCAAGGTTAAGTGTTTCGGCTTTAGCTATGCAAAAAGAGAGGAAAAATAAGAGGAAAATAAAATGTTACATTCGGCCAAAGAAGAACCGAAGGAGGAAAGGGATTTGGCCGCAAAGTAAAAATGAAAAGAAAAAGGGAAGTAAAAGAGGGGAGGCCTACCAATTTGGCAAGTAGCAAAAGAGAAGGAAAGAAGGAAGACTAGAACCACAGAGCGAGAAGAAGAAAAAGAGAAATTGAGAATTCGACAAAGGTGAAATGAGAAGGAAAAGACCTGAAATGCTAGAGAAAATACCAAAATGCAAATACCCCTTGAAAGAAACCAAAGAAAATTCAGCAGTCTCACCCTAACACAACTCAAAAATGCACTCCCCAAATGGCAACCCTTGGCCGAAATCTCCCACTTAGCCACACTCCCAAATTCGGCCAACTCTCCCACACCCATCACTTCCTTGATTCACTCCACTATTTTCTCCTTGGATCACTCCTAGCCTCCCATTCAAACTTGTTGACCAAGTCTTCAACCTCCTTTGTAGAGTTTGATCCAAACTCTACCTCTTGCTCCATCAATTCATAAAATAAATGTCCCTTTTTGTTAGTCATGGGATTCGAACCCTCTCCCTCCTTGCCTTCCTAATGACGCCACAACCATCTTACCACTAGCTCACTTGTGACACCTAAACGCACACAGATATACTTAAGTCCTACTGCTAACAGCCTTCTCCCCTTAAGGGCCAAAAACTAAAATTTTTCTAAAGCTCAGACTCGAACCCAGGCCTCCTTAAGACCCCCAAACACGCTCAAATAGCTAGCCGTTCAAGCACAGCATGAATTTAAGCAAAATTACAAACCCCTAACTAAATTTTTCTAAAGCTCAGACTCGAACCCAGGCCTCCTTAAGACCCCCAAACACGCTCAAATAGCTAGCCGTTCAAGCACAGCATGAATTTAAGCAAAATTACAAACCCCTAACTTTTGGGGCGTTACATACCAAGCCCTTTCTGCCACCCCTGCTTGCACCAACATAAGCCACCTCAAACAACCTACTCATTCATGCATAAACATACCAATTTCTCAACCATGCAATTTTCACATTCACGATAAACACCATCATTTTTATAAATCAACAATAAATATTAGCCATCAACTATGGCCTTATACAAAAAGAATTCATCTTCAAATCAAGCCAACACATTTGGCCAAAACAATATGACACTTGACAAATACTAAGCCCATATACATGCCATACTCAAAAAGATGAAACTAACTATACCAAATGTTCAGTTTGATAGTGTGATCGAGCCTCTGACGTCCTCTAATTCCTGAGCTAGCTTGGCGGCACTATAAGAAAATGGAAAGGAGGGGGAGTAAGCATAAAGCTTAGTAAGTCACATAAGCATAAAGCTTAGTAAGTCACATGTAAATATTTAACAACAATTAACATGCTTTATCATACTCATAGCATATTATAAACTTGCACATGATTCTCGAATGATTTAAAGCATAACTTACTCATTTCCATCCTTACTAATCACACAACATAATTCGAGCTCATTTCACATGATTTTCATGTAGATACCTGTATTACTTATAACATAGTTATAACTTTTCTCACTTTTGGCACAATCTTTAATCTACCCGTTGAACTCATTGGAATACCAAAGGATATCCGGTAAGCCTCACACAAGAGGGTACAATGCCGAAGCCATGTCCCAGACATGGTCTTACACTGGCATACATTTCGAGGCCGATGCCATGTCCCAGACATGGTCTTACACTAGCTCTCATCTCAATGCCGACGCCATGTTCCAAACATGGTCTTACACTGGCTCTCTTAATGTGGCCAATGCCATTTCCCAAACATGGTCTTACACTAGCACACCTATCAATACCGATGCCATGTTCCAAACATTGTCTTACACTGGCTTTCTTAATGTGGCCGATGCCATGTCCCAGACATGGTCTTACACTAGCACACCTATTAATGCTGATGCCATGTTCCAAACATGGTCTTACACTGGCTCTCTTAATGTGGCCGATGCCATGTCCCAGACATGGTCTTACACTAGCACACATATCACCCCAAATGTCATGGTCTGGTTATCTAATCTATTCCTAAGGTTCAACTGGGAGTTTTTACTACATAAATTCTCATCATGCATGTTCACAACAATGATCAAACATTTTATGCAATATCAATTGTTTAATGCATAAATGTAATAACGTTGTATTATTTACGTACAACTTACCTCGGTATACAAAAAGTGGACGACTAGATTGAGTTAATCTACTAGCTTAGTTTTCCCCCGGTCTAGGTCCGGACTCTGTTTTTCTTGTTCTATAATGATAAAATTCACTCATTTAATCATCACATTAATCAAGATATTTCAAAATTCCTACTTTGGAAAAGTTACCATTTTGCCCCTAGACTTTCACATAATTACGATTTTGCTCCTAGGCTCGTAAATCGATTTTCATCAAATTTATTTATTAACCAAGTCTAGCTAAACCTTAATTACTCTTATAGCAACTCACAATTCCAATTATTTCACATATTTACCACCTATTTTATAACCTTTACAAAAAGGTCCATTTAGGTGTTTTCATGAGAACTCCTTTCACAAAAGTTGTTCATTTAACAACTAAGATTCATTTTCTTCCATAAAATTTTAGAAACCAACATAAATACTCACATGGTAAAACCCTAGACTCTCAACCATTTTGCAAAATAGTCCCCTCATTAGCTAGACTAAGCTTTAGGGGTTCCAAAAGTACTAAAATTATAAAAAATAACCATCAAAACACTTACTTGCAAGAGAAAAGCTTGGCTGAAATTTTTGAGCTCTCAAAACCCCTATTTGGATGATATTTTCGGTGGTGGTATGAAGAAGATGAAAAGATGATATCTTTTCTCTTTATTTTATTTTATTTCATCAATTAGTCACCTAATTTCACCAACTTTGACCAATTTTAATTTTTTTTTGTCCCCTATGGCCTGCCAACACTCCCTAAAGGGCCTAATTGCTATTTGACACCTTTAATATTCTATAGCTATTTGACACCTTTAGCTTGTAGAATAAAACTTTTGCACTTTATGCGGTTTAGTCCTTTTTTCAAAATTAAGTATGAAATCACTAAAATTAATGCACCAAAATTTTCATGCACTCATATAATCATGCTATAACACATAGAATAATATTAAAATAATTTTCTCCAACCTCAGATTAGTGGTTCCGAAACCACTGTTCCGACTAGCCCCTAAATCGGGCTATTACACATCGAATGCATGAAAAATGCAAGAAAATCCCTCCCAACCAACCAATCAAACCAAATAGGGTACAAAAGGCCCTTCCATCCACTACACACCAATTTGGGTTATGGTGGACCCATCCAACCGATACACCTTAAAGTGGACATAGGCCACTTGAACATTATGCAGTCAAGTTGCCGACATTGTTGGGGATTTATTGCCAAATTAAGTCAATGTAGTTTAATTGCCAAATTGAACTTCCTTCTCTTCATAACCATGTCCTAACCACAATGTAAATGCAAATAATATTATGCATACAAATATACAGAATCAGACATGCTTATATTCAATTTTCAATAACCCTCAAACATGTTAACACCAATTAGCAGAATTAACAACATGCATAAATTCTAATTAACACATCCAAACAAACTCATATACAAAATTTAGTATAACAAAGTCATATTAGCAACCTACACGTATAACATAATTCAAAACAAATGCATACATATTTATATATATCCAAACAGTAATACACCCTTCATAGTCATCCAACAATCAGTAGTAGTGTTCCAATTACTTCTACAAAGGCTTAAACATGTAAGGGATCACTCAGGGATTAAAATGAATCAATTTGTAAAAAAGTGAAAAAAAGAAGAGTAAAAATAGGACCACACGACCGTGTGGGAGGGTTAAGACCATGTGACAGGGGTACACGACCGTGTGATTGAGATACACGGTCACACGGTCGTGTGGTTGAGGTATACGGCCATGTGGGCAGTCCGTGTAACTTTCTGTGCTCGTGTGAAAAAATTCAAATTTAAGGAGTAGAGGAGACACAATTGTGTCTCAGGTCGTGCGAAAACTCCCCAGGCCATGCGCGATCGATAAAATTCCCAACAGAGGTCACACGGCTGTGTGCTAGACCATATGGCTCACTCTAGGTCGTGTGACCAAAAAATCAACCAAACTCCTTAGGCAACACACGGTCATGTGAACTTCCTGTGTGCAGCACATGCCTGTGTGGTCCAAAAACCACACCCAAACTTACTGCAAAACACAAAATTAACACCATAAACACCCACCGATTACAAGTTTTCAAGAAACACACCTGAAAACGTGATTCTGAAGCCCTAATAATCGACCGGTTCCTCTCTACTAAATGAAATTGAAAACTTTTCCTACTTCAGATCCTAGTTAAGCGAAGAGATGAAAGAATAGACGAAGCTTTTAAGAAGCATCAAGTGACAATGGTGTAGGCACAAAGAAAACAATGCAAAATTGCTAGGATTTTAGGGTGCACCAATGATAATAGAAAAGAAAGGAAAATGAAGAGAAAGGAAACAAAAATAAAAACAAAAACAAAAAAAAAATACAGTGATAAAGAAAGGAAAAACAAAACTGCCAAAGAAAGTGTGGGAGAGAGGGGAACAGTTCTAGGAGGAATTTTAGGGATTCTCATTTCTTCATTTTTTTTTCAAAATAATAAAATAAAATAAAATAAACAAAATCCTAACCTATTTGATTTTCCAGATTTGAAACCAAAAATAACTTCCACTAAACACACATGGGGATTCAAACACAAGACTGAAGGGTAAGCGGGCTCCTTACCACTGAACCAACAGGCTCATTCTTGTCTCTAAGATGCAAAGATAAACTTAAAAGTCCAACCGAACCACTAACTGAACCGGAAGACATTGATTCTTCTAACCCCATTTCCAGGATGTGACATTTCCCTTTTATTTTCGTGAACATTGTTTTTCTATTTAACTTTTCTTAGATCCTTTTTAAGAAGTCCATATTAAAAATCAAGTGTTTGGAAAACTTCTCTATTATGTTAACCCCCAAAAAATATCACTATTGAGAATAAAATTTAAAATTTAAATAATATTATATTATAATTTATTATTATAAAACTATTAATTGAGGTCAAATGTAAAAGTCCGTTACTCAAATATAGTTCACCAAAGTAACTCAAGCGCAAAAATCCTTGTTTATTGGGATCAAGCCTATCCTACCAGATAGCCAAATGTATAACCATATTCATAAACATATCTAATCATGCAATTGTTGCAAACTTTTGTTGAATTTAAGACCCACATGTTAATTAAACTTTCAATAATCAATATGATGGCAAAAAAAGATTCTACACCTTTATTAATTGCAATGGGAAAAATAATTTCAAGGAATACACAATAAAGGACACCGTCTACCATTTTCACACTATATTTGGAATTAAAAGTTAGGGTAGAGTGCATAAATGATCACCCGATTATTTGAAAGTTTCTTATTAGGTTACTTGACTTTAAAAAGTTAGAAAATGATCGCTTGACTTGTCAATTTTTTTAGTCCAAAATTGTTAAAATGCTAATAGTTTGGTGACTCATCAGTTAACTTAATGGTATGATTTTTTAACCATTATTTTTTTTCCACATAATTTTAATGTCATTTTATAATTAATATAAAAAATCTTAAACCCAAAATTAAAACTACACTGTTTATGGTCTTTTTCTTGTTAAGAACCCTAAAATGGTTTTTCTTTTTCTCTGTTTTTCTTTACAACCCTCGCTTGCTACCACCATTCAATACCACTCCCTAGCTTAAAAAAATGGAACAAATCAATTCTTCTCTTTTCCTTAAACTTGGATCTGACCTCGGTTCCTCCAAAATCTTAGGAGGAGAGGAAAACTCAACTAAAATCAATGCTCAATTCAAAGCCAAAAAGCAAGATTGAAAGCTGAAAAGTTCGATCATTTTAGTTTAGATTTGTGGAGAAATTTAGCAAGTGATTTGGTGAAACTAAGGTCTAAATTGCGTTTTGTTGGAATATTTTCAAATATTTATAGTGTTCCAATAACTATAAATGAAAGGGTATAATTAATCAAAACTTATATCTTTTGGTTATTGATCAAGAGTTATATCACTTGGTTTTTTATAAAGAATTATAACTATTCAAGAAATGTTACTTGAAAAGTTATGTTTATTTAAGATATATCAGTTGAATAATTATGTCCCTTTTAAAGATATGATTATTCAGAAAAACACCTTTTGAAAGTTATGCCTCTATTAAGAGAGATAGGAATTCCTATAAATAGAGTGAACTTTCATTTGTATGACACACCAAAAAACATAGAAACAAAGTTTCTTTCTATTCTTCCACCATTTTTTATATTCCTAGATTGTTTTATAAAGAATTACTGCAGAAATTCTTTATAGAAATTAAATCCTAGTTATGCTCATTCGGTCTTTTCAATTATCTGTTTCATCACAAGCAAAATGTAGACAGTCATTGGACTTTATTTTATGCTTGAGGCTCATTTGCAGTAACTCTTTTGCACACCATAATATAGGTGTGGGGAAATAGAACCTTAAATAAAGTAGCATTGATACATGCCTTGAAACCTTCATGCGTTTCTCATAAGTTCATATTATACTCACACGCCAAAAATTTTAAGGTTCTATTTTCGCAATTTATGAGAAATTAAAAAAGGCTTATCTGTTTACTGCAGATTCACATGTCACTACAAGCATGGCTCTATGAGGATTAATATTGGAAAATGCTGTTGCATCAAGTTTAGTGATCTTGTCAAATTTCTATTTAGAAGAAATCTTTGTCGCAAGAAAAGGTATGTCAAATTGATTATTTTACTCTTATTGCATGAATTAGATTTCAATTGTTATGTGTTTATTAAATTACATTATGCAAAAGATATGGGTGTCCTATGCATCAATTACTTGACAAAAATCAAGTGTTAGTTCACTGTATGCATGCCATTTTAAAATGCATGATTATGATTGGTACAGAACTATATAATATATATAATATATCATGCAAAAAAGAAAGAAAGAACTGAAGAAGATGGATGGAATGAAGATGGACGATTGGGAAATGATCTATTAATGGATCGAAACAATAGTTTTGTTTTGAATGGTGATGACAAAGTTCAAATATTAGTTGAACAGTCTTCTATCCAATAGAAGCTTATGACCATTCGGGAGAGCTTTTCCAAACCAAAAGGTTGCGTTATTGAATCCAACTGTTACATTCAAAAGGTTGGGTTGAAATGATTTCTTACAATAAACAATAATGAACACTAAATTTGGAGAATTGAAATCTAATTCATTCCATCCAAATTGTGAGTGAAAAATTTTCACTATACTAACTAATTTATGCTGTAACATCCTAGAATTGGGGTTCTACATTTTGTGCTATTCTATGTGTTTGGCTCATTTAGCTTGTTATTCTGGTGTGTTTGGGGGTCTTAGGGGAGGCTCGGGTTCGAGCCAGAACTTTGGTAAAATTTTGCTTTTTAGGGCACTTTAGGGGGAGAGCTAGTGGATGCAGGCCTTAAGTATGTTTGGTTGTAATTTGATGTCACAAGGAGCAAGGTGGCTTAGTGGTTGGCATCACAAGGGAGCATGGAAGGGGGAGTGGGTTTGAATCCCACATGTTATTTTTGAGAGTTCTTTTTATGCTAGGAAGGGAGACTGGTGGAGTTAGCTTTGGACTCTCCTAGGAAGAGTTTGAATTGGTCAAATAAATTCAAATGATGGATGGAGAGGACTTGGTGAAGTGAATTGTGGAGAAAATCAAGGGATGTGGTGGAGGGATGAAGTTGGCCGAAAGTGGGAGACTTGAGAAGGGGGGAAAATTCGGTGAAAGTGTAAAGGAGTGTAGGGGATTTTGGGTGGCATTTTCGGTAATGGGAGAGTAGTGTGTCGTTTGTGTCAAGAGTGGCTAGGTGAGTTTCGTTTCCTTAGCATTTTTGGTTATAGCATTTTGGGGATAGCATTGCTCTCTTTCTTTTACCGAAACCTGGAGTGACTGTTCTCTTTGTTTTCATCTCTTTTCTTTTCTTTCTCAAGCTGTGTAGCCAAAACTTCAACCTTCCCATCCTTCTCTTCTTTTTCTTTCCTTCCTACTTTTTCTTCTTCACCACAAGCCGAATTCTCTTGAAGCCACTCTTTGTCGAACCATCCTCTTACCATCCTCTTTTGATTTTCACCATAGCCGAACCTTCATTCCTCTCTTTTACTTCTCTATTTTTTCCATTAAACCAAGACCCCTACTCCTTTGTTTTGTTTAGTTTTTCTCTAAATCTGAATTGTGTTCTCCTTCTATACTTCTTCATTATTTTCTATAATCATTTTCTTGTGCTAGCTGAATCCCCTCTTGTACCGAACTAAATCCACTCTTTCATATTCTGCTGTTAGCCAAACATCAAGAAGCAAGGTACTAGGATCTTTTTGTCTGCCGAAAGTCTCTCTTCAATCGGTTTGTGCTTGTTGCAAGGGCCGAATCTCTCTTCAGTCGACTTTAAGGTTTCCTTTGGTATAATCCATAGCCGAATCTGGTATTGTGCGACTTCTTGTTAACCAAGGTAAGGAGTTCCTCTCTAGTTCTTTGCGATTAGACTCTATCCGTTTTATTCTACCATAATCAAACCTCCCTGTTTGACAACCATCATTTCTCTCTGAAAATATTGTACTGATCAAGACTCTCTTCATGGATGTGAGTGCTAGCGGATCCACGGAGGGTGCGTTGAAGGAGCCTGAGGGGAGTGGACTCGTAGTCTCTGCTCCCAAGTTCAAACGTCGTGCTATGTCGGTGGTTCGAGACTTTTCGTCGGGTTGTGGTAGAGAGCTGACATCCGTATGAGATAGGCAGATAGTGGTTATTCTCGCTAGTGAGATTAGAGACGATCAAGAGTGTTTAGTTCTTCGCGTAATCAGGTTTGTAATTCTCGCACATTTCCTTGTTTGATTAGTAATAAATATGTGTATTGTTTAAAAGCTGAAATATCTATAACGACTGTTGAGTTACCCTTGGGGGGTAAAATCGGAGATACCAGGTTAGTTACCTTTTGATTATATCATTTAAATAACTCAGCATGAATATGTGTACGCTCCGATTATTCGATGTGCATTGATATATGTTGCACTCATCACATTATGATTATATGTTGCATGGGATTGGGATATGATATTAATGAAAAGGGGCAGTGTATATCGGTGACTCTGTCACATTTTTTTGGTAGCTAGGCCACATATATATCGGTGACTCTGTCATATTGTTTCGGTGGCTAGGCCACTTATATCGGTGACTCTGTCACATTATATCAGCTTTGAGTAGCATGACAGTCAGCATGACTGCCAATGAGGGAGTGTAGCGGATGGAGGGTTGATTGTAGAAATCCCCACAGGTGTGTTGAGGTTGGACATATGGAGCGGTGTGTAGCGGATGGAATACTAGGTTGGGCTGGGTTGCATTGCATTCACTATCTGATATGCCATATTGTTAGGGCTACGGCCCAATTCGATACGTATGGGCTTCGGCCAAATTTGTTACTGTGGGGGCTAAAGCCCAATTTGTTTCCGTGGGCTTAGACCATATTTCATTCGTAAGGGGAATTACACACTGAGTTCTCGTAACTCACCCCTCTGCTTTATTGTAGGTAATCCCTAGTTCGAGGATTTAGAGCCGAGGAGGACTCTGTGGTGGCCATGCGTTACTTCTTTCGTAAACTCCGTTTTTCTTTATTTTAAACTTATTTTAAATTTGGGAATTTGTTATGTAATAAGGCCTCCGGGATTTAATTTGGTTTTTGATTTAATACGGTTATTTTATATTATGAGATATTAAATACGGAGTTCTTTCTAAAAAACTTTATAAACAATCTTTTTTTTCCAAAATATTAACAAACGGATCACAAGCAATAAATAATTAAACTCGGGTTTTTCTTAGAAGTACAAAAACTGTTTCAAAAATAAAACTCGGAATTTTTAAACGATCACAAAGTTTCTTTAACAACCTTTTCATGTGACATGCCAGATCCGATCGTAACGTTTAGGCCGGGTTTAGGAAGTTACAATTATGGTATCAGAGCCAGGTTGTAAAACTCGGCTGTGGAATGGGTTCAAAAGTGTTTTCAAAATTTGTTTGTCTTTCTGGAAGTATGGCACCCGAGTCTCCGGTATCAAATCTGTACTGTAAGTTTTCTGACTTTGGTTGATTTTATGAAAAAAAAATTATTGTCTTGTGATTGCTAGTTATAAGAGATAAAATTTTAGAGATTGAGACCTTTAGAAATATGATTTACGAAAACTACTTCTAAATCCGTCTTCATAAGCTATCCGTTAATAAACGTGGAACGGTATACTAATTCATAAAATTTCTAATCGAGTTAAGTCGATTCATGAAACATGAGCGCTAGAGGACGTGGACGTGGTGTACGCGCGGCGTGGTAGAGGCCGGTGTTGAGGTTGGATCCTCGAGAATCGGGACATGGGCCGAAGAAGCGAAGCGTCGACATCGCCGAGAGTGGGAGAAGGATCTCAAGACCGAACTGGAGGGGACGATGCTTTGTCCCAAGCTATGCTGCGTGTTCTGGAGCGGGTTGCTGGAGCAAGCACGGGATCGATAGCTCGGAAATCTATTCCTGAGCGACTTCGAGCAAACGGGGCTGAGATATTTAGAGGTATTTCTGGTGTGGCCCCAAACGCAGCGGAATATTGGCTGGAGGCAGTTAAGCGGATTATGGATGATCTGGACTGCACGGCAGAGGAGAAGTTGAAAGGAGCAGTGTCCCTCCTTCGAGATGAGGCGTACCAGTGGTGGCTCACGGTAAGAGAGGGTTTTCTAGCGGATCGTATTACCTGGGATTTCTTTAAGACAGCGTTCCAGGGAAAATATGTTGGGGCTAGTTATGTGGACGCCCAGAGGAAAACATTTCTGAATTTAGTCCAAGGGAATAAGTCTGTGGCTGAATATGAGGCAGAGTTTCTGCGTTTAAGTCATTATGCCCGAGGAATAGTTGCGACTGACTATGAGCGCTGTGTTCGGTTCGAGGATGGTTCATGAGATGAGTCATGGGTACTAATAGCTCCGCTGAATGGAAAGAGATTTTGCCATTCTGGTTGAGAAAGCAAAAATAGCCGAGGAGGTGAAGCAGTCTGAGAGGCAGAATCGAGATAAGGATAGGGGTAAGAATAAGAGGAGTTTTGGGTCATCAGGATCTGCTGGGGGTTTCCAAAAGAGGCCTAGGTTTGAGGGGCCGGGTCGAGTTACGATGCCTGTTGTTGTTGGTCAGTCTCGACCGTGTGCTCGGTGTGGAAAATTACATTCGGGGGAGTGTTGGGTAAGAAATAGAGGATGTTTCAAGTGTGGATCTATGGATCATCTGATAAAGAACTGTCCACAAGAGTTAGCCAGAGCGCGGTCGGTAGGTCAGGGATATGCATAGTCTGGAAGAGGTGGGCAGCAGCCACCGAGAGTTCGTGGTCCGGTTAGAGGAGGAAATGGATTTGGTCGAGGGTGTGGAGCATCAGGCAGAGGTGCTGGTAGTACTGACGCAAGACAGACTGGATTGGTTTATGCGGCTAGACATCGAGAGGATGGCGATGCACCGGACGTCATAACCGATACGTTCCTTGTATTTGATGCACCCTTTACAGCTTTGATAGATATTGGGTCTACACATTCATATGTTGCCTGTCAGATCTCGAGACTTTGAGCATTAAATCTGCTTGCTTGCCGCTAGAGAAATATCTGTGGTTAGCCCTCTAGGACAATCTGTGGTAGTGAACAAGTTGTTTAGGAATGTGCCTTTAGAAGTTCAAGGGGTAGTGTTTCTGGCAGACTTGATGGAACTACCGTTCGGTGAGTTCGATCTGATTTTAGACATGGACTGGTTAGTTAAGCATCGTGCAAACTTGGATTGTGCTGCTAAGCGTATGGTGTTAAGAACTCCAGAGGATAAGGAAATAATCGTGATAGGGGAAAGAAAAGATTATTTGTCCCATGTAATCTCGGCACTGAAGGCTGAAAGGATGGTGCGAAAAGGGTGTGAGGCGTTCCAAGTTTTCATTAGTGCTTTGGATGTTAAGGAATTGTCCGTAAGGGATGTCAGAACGGTGAAAGAATTCTCGGACGTCTTTCCTGAAGAGCTTCCGGGGTTACCTCTGGATCGCGAGGTGGAGTTTGGCATTGAGCTACTTCCAGGAACAGCTCCGGTGTCCATTGCCCCTTATAGGATGGCACCAAAGGAGCTGCTGGAACTTAAGGCGCAGATCCAAGAGCTGTTGGATCGTGGATTTATCCGACCAAGCGTATCTCCGTGGGGAGCGCCAGTGTTGTTTGTGAAGAAAAAGGACGGGTCGATGCGTATGTGCATTGACTATCGTTAGTTGAACAAGTTGACAATTAAGAACAAATACCCGTTGCCAAGGATTGATGATTTGTTCGATCAGCTAAGAGGAGCTTCGGTGTTCTCGAAGATAGATTTAAGGTCGGGGTATCATCAGCTAAAGGTCAAGGAGGCAGATATTCATAAGACTGCTTTTCGAACTCGTTTTGGTCACTACGAATTTTTTGTGATGTCGTTCGGGTTAACGAATGCACCAGCTGCATTTATGGATATGATGAACCGGGTATTCCAACCCTACCTGGATCGATTTGTCGTGGTGTTCATAGATGATATTTTGGTATATTCGAGGACTGATGAGGAGCATGATTTGCATCTTCAGATAGTTCTACAGATTTTGAGAGAGAAGCAACTGTATGCCAAATTCAGCAAGTGTGAATTTTGGTTGAAGGAGGTGACCTTTTTGGGGCATGTTGTTTCCACTGAGGGGATTAGGGTTGATCCTCGAAAGATTGAAGCTATTTTGGATTGGAAACCGCCGAAGTCAGTGTCAGAAATTTGAAGTTTTCTAGGTTTGGCTGGGTATTACAGAAGGTTCGTGGAAGGGTTTTCATTAATTTCTGCACCTCTAACCAAGCTACTACGAAAAGGAGTACCGTTTGTTTGGGCCGATAAGCAATAGGAAAGTTTTGAGAAGCTAAAGAAGATTCTGACTGAGGCGCCGGTTTTGATTTAGCCTGAGGCTGGTAAGGAATTTGTCGTCTATTGTGATGTGTCAGACACATGGTTAGGATGTGTGTTGATGCAAGAAGGGAAGGTGATAACGTATGTGTCTCGGCAATTAAGGCCACATGAAGTGAATTATCCCACTCATGATTTAGAGCTAGCTGCGGTAGTGTTCGCTCTGAAGATTTGGAGGCACTACCTGTATGGAGAAAAGTCGATTATCTACACCGACCATAAGAGCCTGAAATATCTCCTTACCCAGAAGGAGTTGAATTTAAGGCTGCGGAGGTGGATTGAGTTATTGAAGGATTATCACAGCTCGATCGAGTATCACCCGAGTAAAGTTAATGTGGTGGCGGATGCATTGAGTCGTAAGGTGATATCGGATTTGAGGGCAATGTTTGCTCATCTCGGTTTGTATGAAGATGGAAGCTTGTTAGCCGAACTTCAAGTGAAGCCTTCATGGGTAAGTCAGATTAAAGAGAAACAGTTATTAGACGAATTGTTAAGTTCTTGACTTCAGCAAGTGGAAGGTGGTGAGACAGAAGATTTTGGTCTGAACAATGAAGGGGTATTATGCTTTCGTGGAAAGGTTTGTATGCCGAAGGACTCTGAGTTGAGACAGATGATTCTTCGGGAGGCGCATAGTAGCCCATATGCTATGCATCTCGGTGGGAGTAAGATGTATCGAGATTTGCATGAACAGTATTGGTGGCCAGGTCTGAAGCAAGAAGTTACCGAGTTTGTGAGTAAGTGTTTGACGTGTCAACAGGTGAAGGCAGAACATCAGTTGCCTTCAGGGTTGCTGCAACCAGTAAAGATTCCACTTTGGAAGTGGGAGAGGATAACGATGGATTTTGTTAGTGGGCTACCTCTTACACCTACTAGGAAAGATTCAGTGTGGGTGATTTTCGATCGATTAACGAAGTCCACTCACTTCATACCGGTTCGTATCGACTATTCACTACAGAAGTTGGCCTAGCTGTATGTAGCAGAGATTGTAAGGTTACATGGGGTACCAATGTCTATCATATCAGATAGGGACCCTAGGTTTACATTACATAGAGCTTTAGGTACAAGACTGGATTTCAGCACGGCGTTCCATCCACAGCCTGATGGTCAGTCAGAGAGAGTAATTCAGATTTTGGAAGACATGTTAAGAGGCTGTGTAATCGACTTCAGGGGTAGTTGGGAGGATTTTCTACCGTTGGCGAATTTGCGTACAACAATAGCTATCAATCCAAAGATTCGGATGGCACCCTACGAGGCGTTGTATGGTTGTAGGTGTCGTACCCCTACCTGCTGGACAGAGTTGGGTGAGCGACAGTTGTTGGGTCCGGAATTGATCTCAGAGACGGAGGAAAAGGTTAAGTTGATTCGGGTTCGGTTGAAAGAAGCTTCTGATAGGCAGAAATTGTATGCAGATCTGAAGCGTAAAGAAATAGAATTCTCAGTGGGTGATCAGGTCTTTCTGAAGGTCTCACCTTGGAAGAAGGATTTAAGGTTTTGACCGAAGGGCAAGTTGAGCCCCAGATTCATCGGGCCTTATCGGATAGTCAAACGTGTGGGACCAGTAGCTTATCAGCTTCAGTTACCCCCCGAGTTGAGTCAGATCCGTAATGTATTCCATGTCTCGATGTTAAGGCGTTATCGTTCGGATCCATCTCACATAGTGCCGGTGGAAGAAATTGAAGTAAGACCTGACTTGTCTTTCGAAGAAGAACCAGTGTGGATCTTAGATCGAGATGTTAAGGTGTTGAGAAGGAAGTCGGTTCCGTTGGTCAAGGTGTTATGGCGTAATCACGGTTCAGAAGAAGCGACGTGGGAGCCAGAAGATGTGATGCGGCGGTAGTACCCTCACCTCTTTTAATCAAGTAAATTTCGAGGCCGAAATTTCTTTAAGAGGGTAGAATTGTAACATCCTAGAATTGGGGGTTCTGCATTTTGTGCTATTCTATGTGTTTGGCTCGTTTAGCTTGTTATTCTGGTGTATTTGGGGGTCTTGGGGGAGGCTCGGGTTCGAGCCAGAACTTTGGTAAAATTTTTCTTTTTAGGGCACTTTAGAGGGAGAGCTAGTGGATGCAGGCCTTAAGTATGTTTGGTTGTAATTTGATGTCATAAAGAACAAGGTGGCTTAGTGGTTGGCGTCACAAGGGAGCATGGAAGGGGGAGTGGGTTCGAATCCCACATGTTGTTTTTGAGAGTTCTTTTTGTGCCAGGAAGGGAGAGTGGTGGAGTTAGCGTTGGACTCTCCTAGGAAGAGTTTGAATTGGTCAAATAAATTCAAATGATGGATGGAGAGGACTTGGTGGAGTGAATTGTGGAGAAAATCAAGAGATGTGGTGAAGGGATGAAGTTGGCCGAAAGTGGGAGACTTGAGAAGGGGGGAAAATTCGGTCAAAGTGTAAGGCAGTGTAGGGGATTTTGGGTGGCATTTTCGGTAATGAGAGAGTAGTGTGCCGTTTGTGCCAAGAGTGGCTAGGTGAGTTTCATTTCCTTAGCATTTTTGGTTATAGCATTTTGGGGATAGCATTGCTCTCTTTCCTTTACCGAAACCTGTAGTGACTATTCTCTTTGTTTTCATCTCTTTTCTTTTCTCTTTCAAGCTGTGTAGCCGAAACTTCAACCTTCCCATCCTTCTCATCTTTTTCTTTCCTTTCTTCTTTTTCTTCTTCACCACAAGCCGAATTCTCTTGAAGCCACTCTTTGCCGAACCATCCTCTTTTGATTTTCACCATAGCCAAACCTTCATTTTTCTCCTTTACTTCTCTATTTTCTCCATTAAACCAAGACCCCTACTCCTTTGTTTTGTTTAGTTTTTCTCCAAAGCTGAATTGTGTTCTCCTTCTATACTTCTTCATTCTTTTCTATAATCATTTTCTTGTGCTAGCCAAATCCCCTCTTGTACCGAACTAAATCCACTCTTTCATCATTTGCTGTTAGCCGAACATCAAGAAGCAAGGTGCTAGGATCTTTTTGTCTGCCGAAAGTCTCTCTTCAATCGGTTTGTGCTTGTTACAAGGGCCGAATCTCTCTTCAGTCGACTTTAAGGTTTCCTTTGGTATAATCCATAGCCGAATCTGGTGTTGTGCGACTTCTTGTTAACCAAGGTAAGGAGTTCCTCTCTAGTTCTTTGCGATTAGACTCTATCCGTTTTATTTCGCCATAATCAAACCTCCCTATTTGACAACCATCGTTTCTCTCTGAAAATATTATACTGATCAAGACTCTCTTCATGGATGCGACTGCTAGCGGATCCAAGGAGGGTGCGTTGAAGGAGCCTGAGGGGAGTGGACTCGTAGTCTCTGCTCCCAAGTTCAAACGTCATGCTGTGTCGACGATTCGAGACTTTCCGCCGGGTTGTGGTAGAGAGCCGACATCCACTTGGGATAGGCAGATAGTGGTTATTCCCGCTAGTGAGAGTAGAGGCGATCAAGAGTGTTTAGTTCTTCGCGTAATCAGGTGTGTAATTCTCACAACTTTCCTTGTTTGATTAGTAATAAATATGTGTATTGTTTAAAAGCCGAAATATCTATAACACCTGTTGAGTTACCTTTGGGGGGCATGTAAAATCAGAGATACCAGGTTATTTACCTTTTGATTATGTCATTTAAATAACTCAGCATGAATATGTGTATGCTCCGATTATTCGATGTACATTGATATATGTTGCACTCATCACATTATGATTATATGTTGCATGGGATTGGGATATGTATTGATGAAAAGGGGTAGTGTATATCGGTGACTCTGTCACATTGTTTTGGTGGCTATGCCACATATATATCGGTGACTCTGTCACATTGTTTCGGTGGCTAGGCCACTTATATCGGTGACTCTGTCACATTATATCGGCTTTGAGCAGCATGACTGTCAGCATGACTGCCAATGAGGAGTGTAGCGGATGGAGGGTTGATTGTAGAAATCCCCACAGGTGTGTTGAGGTTGGACATATGGAGCAGTGTGTAGCGGATGGAATACTAGGTTGGGTGGGTTGCATTGCATTCACTATCTGATATGCCATGTTGTTAGGGCTACGGCCCAATTCGATACGTATGGGCTTCGGCCAAATTTGTGACTGTGGGGGCTAAGGCCCAATTTGTTTTCGTGGGCTTAGACCAGATTTCGTTCGTAAGGGGAATTACACACTGAGTTCTCGTAACTCACCCTCTGCTTAATTTTGCAAGTAATCCCTAGTTCGAGGATTTGGAGCCGAGGAGGACTCTGCGGTGGCCATGCGTTACTTCTTTCGTAAACTCCGTTTTTCTTTATTTTAAACTTATTTTAAATTTGGGAATTTGTTATGTAATAAGGCCTCCGGGATTTAATTTGGTTTTTGATTTAATACAGTTATTTTATATTATGAGATATTAAATACGGAGTTCTTTCTAAAAAACTTTATAAACTCTCTTTTTTTTTCCAAAATATTAACAAACGGATCACAAGCAATAAATAATTAAACTCGGGTTTTTCTTAGAAGTACAAAAACTATTTCAAAAACAAAACTCGGAATTTTTAAACGATCACAAAGTTTCTTTAACAACCTTTCCATGTGACATGCCAGATCCAGTCGTAACGTCTAGGCCGGGTTTGGGGTGTTACATGTGCACACTTTCACGTATCACAAAACTCATGTTCGTATCACATTTTCAAGTCTCATATCATATTCAATAATAAACACATAACATTGTCATTTTCAGTTTCATCTCAATATACATCACATAGCATATTACATTTAAGCATCATTTGCAAATCGTTGTTATATTAAGTAGAAACACTTACTCATGGAACGTAATATAGGTGATTAGGCTACATAAGCTCCCCTTTAACACTTTGATTTTTGCACAATTGTAGCACACCAAACCACTCACCTTGCAACTTTGGCTTTAATGGAAAAAGCTCAAATAAGCATTTGTTTGCCTTTGTCCTTGCTTGTGGAACCTCCTAAAGAGTCCGATACTTTGCATTCACATTAAATGCATTAAAAAAAGAATTATAGATTGTAACACCCCTTACCCGTATCCGACGCCTTGGGTAAGTGCAGGTATTACCGGACTTATCTTGCTTAAACATACAACATCGGGTTGTAAAATTTCATTTCAACTTTAAACTTTTCATTCATATCTATAATATCCTTATCATGGGCCTACGAGGCCCTAAACATACATACGGGAGATTTCAGAATTAAACTGGAAACTTTTGCGCACTTAGAAAATTTTTGCCTAAAATAGGGCCACACGCCCGTGTGTAATGGAACACGCCCGTGTGGGTAGGCCGTGTGGTCACACACGCCCATGTTCCTAGCCCTTGTGGAATTTATTTTTCATTTCGAACCTTCAGGGTTTTTCACACGGCCGGACACACGCCCGTGTCTGTGGCCCGTGTCCCTCACTAGACACGCCCGTGTGCTCACCCATGTGTGAAAACCTAGGTATTCTATTTGTGACGTCAGCAACCTCATAAGGGTCACATGGCCTAGGCACACGCTCGTGTGTCTAGCCTGTGGTCGAAACTAACTTGCAACATTAACATGCAGGGGACACACGGCCTAGCCACACACCCATGGGACTGACCGTGTGTCACACACGGCCTAGAAACACGCCCGTGTGCCTACCCGTGTGGACAAGAACAAGGCTATTTTCCAAGCTCTTTTTGCCACCCTAACTCACACATAAAAAAATTCCATTCAACCATTCACTAAGCAATCCAATTGTGCAACATACACTTTCATGAATAACCTCATCTTTTCATAAATTAGTAATAATGAGCCATTAACTATGGCCATATACAAGAGAATTCATCTATAATGAGCCAACACACTTGGCCAAAATAACAAAACATTTCTACTAAGCCTAGCCCCTATACATGCCATATTCAAAAATGCTAAGTCTAACTATACCGAGATGAGCTGATAGTGTGGGTGATCTTCCAAATAACTTCGTATCCCGAACCGGCTCTTTGACACTATAAAATAAGGGAAAAAGGAAATGCAGTAAGCTTTAAGCTTAGTAAGTTTACATGTAAACAAATAGCATCATAACACACACATATATATATATATCAATCAATGCTTTTCATACCAATCAAGAACAATCCACATTTCATAATCATGCTTACTCATTTCATCTCTTACCACATTTCAACCATATAAAAAATATAATGCTCTCATTTATTTGCATACATTCCCTGCACTCATCACCACAACATCATATGAAACATATATTTAAATGATTTCTCAATGAATCATTCAGAATGATACTAAACACTCGGTGGTTTCGCACACAGCCCACCATTAATCTATGATAGGGTGGTATCGCACATAGCCCACCAACAAGAATATTTACGGTGGTATCGCACTTAGCCCACCAAATGATAATATAAACGATGGTAGCGCACACAGCCCATCGTGAGTAAGTATTAAGGTGGTATCGTACATAGCCCACCAACAAGAATGTTTACGGTGGTATCGCACACAGTCCACCAAAGATTATTACGGATAATATTCTACACTTACATATCTATTTCAAGGTTCATACGGGAATTACTCATTTTCTATCGAATTCAATCCATCTCAATCATAAATGATCTCATTCATACGATACACCAATAAGTAACAACATAAGTATTCAAGATCTACCATTTACCCATAAACTTACCTCGATGCAAAATGTGTTAATCTACGGCATAACCCGTATCCTTGCCTTTTCCCCGGTCAAGGTTGTTTCCGCGTTCTTCTTGATCTATAATAATAAAATTCACTCATTCAATCATGTTACATCCTAGAATTAGGGGTTCTACGTTTTGTGATATTCTATGTGTTTGGCTCGTTTAGCTTGTTGTTTTGTGTGTTTGGGGGTCTTGGGAAGGCTCAGGTTCGAGTCGGAGCTTTGGTAAAATTTTTGTTTTAGGGCAAGTAAGAGAGAGAGCTAGTAGATGCAGGCTTTAAGGATAATTATTTGTGTTTGAGGACACAAGGATGAGCTTATGGTGGAGTGGATGTGGCGTCACTTGTATGAGCAGAGGGGGAGGAGTTCAAATCCCATCTGCTGCACTTTGGAGTTTAATTTTTTTATGTTCAATGAGGGGAAGAGGTGGCACTCTACTGGGACTCTAACATGGTGGTTGTCGAATGAGTCAAACAAATTCAAATGGATGGACAAGAGGAGTTTGAGAAGTTTGAATGGGTCAAACAATTCAAATTAGTGGATGGAGAGTGAATGAAGGAGAAAATCGTGGAAGGTGGGGAGAGAGGTGGAGTTTGGCCGAATGTGGGAAGGTGTGTAGGGGAGTATTTTCAGTTTTAGCTAGGCTAGGTGTGTGCCGAATTTCCCTTGGTTCTTAGGCATTTCCATCCTAGTATTCTCGGTCACTGTGTGTACGGAAGGAGTGCCAAAACTTTCCAGTATGTGCATTTAGTGACTCTTTTTCTTATTCTTCAAAGGGTTGCATTTTGTTCTCTTGAGCATTGCCGAATTTTGAGTTACTTTTCTCCTCATTTTCAATCGTTTTCTTTTATTGTCACCTAAGTCAATTTCTACCTTTTCTCCTGTCATCTTTTTCTCTTGAGACCTCCATAGCCGAATCTTTGTTTCCTTCTATTAATCTCTTTTACCCTTTCTTCACAAAGTCGAAACCATCTTCTTCTTCTACTACTTCTTTTTCTTCTTTTTCATCTCTTCTCCTCTACTTCTTTCTCCTCTAGCCGAATCTTTCTGGTAGCCATTTTGAATTGATTCTTATTTGAGTGTGTGCCATAGCCAAAACTTTGCTTTCCTTCACTGCTTTCCATTTCTTTTCTTCTTAGGCTGAATCTCTTGTGTTCAACTCCTACAATTTGTTTTTTTTTCACCATAACCGAACCCCTTGTCACCCCATTCTAAATTGATTTCTTTCTTGTGGGTTCTCTTTTTCATAACTGTTTACTCCATCGTGTTGTGACTTGTTCTTCTGTGTTTCGTGATAGATTTTTGTTAGATAGGCTGAACGTCCTGCAACTGAACTGTGGTTGTGCAATTCCTCGTTTATTAAGGTAAGGAGTTTCTCTCTAGTTTCTATACGATTAGTCTTTTTTCGCTATACTCTACCTTAACCAAACCCCTTTGTTAGATAATCACTGATTTCACTGTGGTACCTTACTGATCAAACTCTCTTCATGGATGCTAGTGCTAGCTGATCTAAGGAGGGGAGTGGACTCGTAGTCTCTGCTCTTAAGTTCAAACGACGTGTTGTGTCGCCGGTTCGAGACTTTTGCCGGGTTGTGGTAGAGAGCTGACATCCGTTTGGTATAGGCAGATAGTGGTTATTCCCGCTAGTGAGTGTAGCAACGATCCGGAGTGTTTAGTCCTTCGCGTAGTCAGGTGTGTAATATTCGCACCATCTTTTGTTTGATTATTAATTGGTATGTGAATTGTTTAAAAGCCAAAACATCGGTAATGGCTGTTGAGTTACCTTTGGGGGGTAAAATCGAGATACCAGGTTAGTTACCTTTGATTGTGTCATGTAAATACCCTATCATGAATATATGTATGCTCTGATTATTCGATTTACACTGACATATGTTGCATTCATTATATTATGATTATATGATGCATGGGATTGGGATATGAAATTGATTAAAAGGGGAAGAGCATGTCAGTGGTTTGGTACCACATATATCAGTGGTTTGGTACCACATTCAGTGGCTTGGTGCCACATATATAGAGTGTAGCGGATGGAGGGTTGATTGTAGAAATCCCCACAGGTGTGTTTAGCTGTTACGGGTGGTGTGTAGAGGATGGAATACTAGGTTGGGTTGGGTTGCATTGCATACACTATTTGATATGCCAAGTTGTTAGGGCTACAGCCCAGTTTGATTCGTATGGGCTTCTGCCAAATTCATTACCGTGAGGGCTAAGGCCCAATGTGCTTTTGTGGGCGTAGGCCTAGATTTCGTTCGTAAGGGGAATTACACACTGAGTCCTCGTGACTCACCCCTCTGCTTAATTTTGCAGGTAACCCCTAGTTTGAGGATTTGGAGCCGAGGAAGACTCTGCGATGGCCATGCATTACTTCTTTCGTAAACTCCGTTTTCTTTATTTGAACTTATTTTAAATTTTGGGATTTTGTTATGTAATAAGGACTCCGGGATTTTAATTTGGGTTTTTGGTTTAACGCGGTTATTATTATATCATGAAATGTTAAACACAGAGTTTTCCTAAAAATATAAATAATCATTTTTCTAAAATATTGACAAGCGGATAACATGCGGATTAATAATTAAATTCAAAAATTTTCTTAGAACTACAAACACTGTCTTCAAAATGTCATGTTTCAGAACACCACTAGTTTCAATTTTTCGTACCACAAAACCTGATTTCGACTGTTAGTGTTATTAATAAAAGTTTTTAAGAAAACCTTAAAACGGGATCTGATTTTAAAAATGAAAACAAAACGCTAAGTTTCTAAAATTTCTTTAAACAATCTTTCCTTGTGACATACCGGATCCGGCCGTAACGTTTAGGCCGGGTTTGGGGTGTTACAATTATAATATCGAGCCAAGTTGCAAAACTCGGTGTGGAATGGGTTCAAAAATGTTTTCCAAAATTTGTTTGAAATATGGTTTAGAAAAATATGTTTTTCTGGAAGTATGGCACTGAGTCTTGGCACCAATCAAATCTTGTAAGTCTTCCGACTATTGGTTGATTAGTATGAAAAGATTTTTATTGTGTTGTGATTGCTAGTTATAGGAGATACAATTTTAGAGATTGAGACCTTTAGAAATACGATTTGCGAAAACCTACTTCTAATTCTATCTTCATAAGCTATCCGTTAATAAACAGTGGAACGATATACTAATTCATAAAATTCGTAATCACATTAAGTCGATTCAGTAAACATGACCGCTAGAGGACGTGGACATGGTATACGCGACCATGGTAGAGGCTGGGGTATTGAGGCTGGATCCTTGGAATTAGGACATGGGCCAGAAGGTGAAGTGCCAGCATCACTAGTAGCGGAAGCAGGATCTCAAGGTCGATCTGGAGGGGATGATGCTTTGTCCCAAGCTATGCTGCGTGTTCTGGAGTGGGTTGCCTGAGCAAGCACGAGATCGGTAGCTCTGAAATCTATTCTTGAGCGACTTCGAGCAAACGGGGCTGAGATATTTAGAGGTATTTCTGGTGTGGCACCAAACGTAGCGGAATATTGGCTGGAAGCAGTCGAGCGGATTATGGATGATCTGGACTGCACGGCAGAGGAAAAGTTGAAAGGAGTAGTGTCCCTCCTTCAAGATGAGGCATACCAGTGGTGGCTCACGGTAAGGGATGGTACTCCAGTGGATCGTATTACCTGGGACTTCTTTAAGACAGCGCTCCAGGGAAAGTATGTTGGGGAAAGTTATGTGGACGCTCAGAGAAAGGTATTTTTAAACTTGGTCCAGGGGAATAAGTCGGTGGCTGAGTGTGAGGCAGAGTTCCTGCGTTTAAGCCGCTATGCATGGGGTATCGTCGCAATTGATTATGAGCGTTGTGTTCGCTTTGAGAATGGTCTGCAGGATGAGCTGTGGGTACTGATAGCTTCGCAACGGGAAAGAGAGTTTTCCATTTTGGTTGAGAAGGCAAAAATAGCCGAAGAGGTGAAGCGGTCTGAGAGGCAGAAAAGGGGATAAGGATAGGGGTAGAAATAAGAGGAACTTTGGGTCGTCAGAATCTGCTTGGGGTTTTCAAAAGAGGCCTAGGTTTGATGGGCCGGGTCGAGTTGTGATGCCTGTTACCGTTGGTCAGTCTCAATCGTGTGCTCGATGTGGGAAATTACATTCGAGGGAGTGTTGGGTAAGAAATAGAGGATGTTTCAGGTGTGGATCTATGGATCATTGGATAAGGGACTGTCCACAAGAGTTGGACAGGGCGCGGTCGGTAGGTTAGGGATATGCACAGTCCGGAAGAAGTGGGCAGCAGCCACCGAGAGGTCGTGGTCCGGTCAGAGGAGGAAATGGATTCGGTCGATGGCGTGGAGCACCGGGCAGAGGTGCTGGGAGTACAGATGCAAGACAGCCTGGATTGGTTTATGCAGCTAGACATCGAGAGGATGGCGATGCACCAGACGTCATAACCGGTACGTTCCTTATTTTTGATGTACCCTTTACAACTTTGATAGATATTGGGTCTACACATTCATATGTTGCTAGTACTGTGTCTGGGACTTTAAGCATTAAATCTAAGATTGCTGCTAGAGAAATATCTGTGGTTAGCCCTCTAGGACAATCTGTGGTAGTGAACAAGTTGTTCAGGAATGTACCTTTAGAAGTTCAAGGGGTAGTGTTTCTGGCAGACTTGATGGAACTGCCGTTCAGCGAGTTCGATTTAATCTTAGGCATGGACTGGCTAGTTAAGCATCGTGCCAACTTGGATTGTGCTACTAAGCATATGATATTGAAGACTCCCGAGGATAAGGAGGTGCTGGTGATAGGTGAGAGAAGGAATTACCTGTCCAATGTGGTGTCTACACTAAAGGCTGAAAGGATGGTGCGAAAAGGGTGTGAGGCGTTATTAGCTTTCATCAGTGCTTTGGAGGCCAAAGAATTGTCTGTAAGGGATGTTAGAACGGTGAAAGAGTTCTCGGACGTCTTTCCAGAAGAGCTTCCAGGGTTACCTCCGGATCGCGAGGTGGAGTTCGACATTGATCTACTTCCACGAACAGCTCCGGTGTCCGTCGCCCCATATGGGATGGCGCCAAAGGAGCTAGTAGAACTTAAAGCTCGATTCGAACCGTTGGATCGTGGTTTTATCCGACCAAGTATGTCTCCATGGGGAGCGCCGATGTTGTTCGTTAAGAAAAAGGACGGGTCGATGCGGATGTGCATTGACTACGGGCAATTGAACAAGTTGATGATTAAGCACAAATACCAAGTTGCCAAGGATTGACGACACTGCTTCAATCAGTGCGAGGCGCTTTCGGTCTTCTCAAAGATAGACTTGAGGTCGTGGTATCATCGCTTAAAAGGTCAAGGAGGCGAATATTCATAAGACTTCTTTTCAAACTCGTTATGGTCACTCTGAGTTCTTAGTGATACCGTTCGGATTAATGAATGCACTAGTCGATTTATGGATATGATGAACCGGGTATTCCAACCCTACCGGATCGGTTTGTCGTAGTGTTCATAGATGATATCTTGGTATATTCAAGGACTGAGGAGGAGCATGATTCGCATCTTCGGATAGTTCTGCAGAATTTGAGAGAGAAGCAACTGTATGCCAAGTTCAGCAAGTGTGAATTTTGGTTGAGGGAAGTTACCTTTTTGGGGCATGTTGTTTCGCTGGGATTAGGTTTGATCCCCGAAAGATTGAAGTCGTTTTGGATTGGAAACCGCCAAGTCCAGAGCGTAAATTTGAAGTTTCCTTGGGTTAGCCGGGTACTACTGTATGTCTGTTGAGGATTCTCGTTGATTTCTCGCACCATTAACCAAGCTATTACAGAAAGGAATACCGTTTGTATGGACTGATAAACAACAGGAAAGCTTTGAGAGGTTGAAGAAGATTTTGACGGAGGCACCAGTGTTGATTCAGCCTGAGGCTGGAAAAGAGTTTGTCGTCTATTGTGATGCGTCGGACACAGGGTTAGGATGTGTGTTAATGCAAGAAGGGAAGGTGATAGCGTATGCGTCTCAAGCAATTAAGGCCACATGAGGTGAATTATCCCACTCATGATTTGGAGTTAGTTGCGGTAGTGTTCGCCCTGAAGATCTGGAGACACTACTTGTATAGAGAAAAGTCAATTATCTACACCGATCATAAGAGCCTAAAATATCTCCTTACCCAGAAGGAGTTGCATTTAAGGCAGCGGAGGTGGATTCAAATATTGAAGGACTATGACCGCTGATCGAGTATCACCAGGTAAAGCTAATGTAGTGGCGGATGCGTTGAGTCGTAAAGTGATATCAGATTTGAGGGCTATGTTTGCTCATCTCAGTTTGTATGAGGATGGAAGCTTGTTAGCTGAACTTCAAGTGAAGCCTTCATGGGTAGGTCAGACTAAAGAAAAGTAGTTGTTAGACGAAGTGTTAGGTTCTCGACTACAGCAAGTGGAAGGTGGTGAAATAGCGATTTTGGTCCGAATGCGGTGAAGGGGTATTATGCTTTCGTGGAAAGGTTTGTATGCCGAAGGATGCTGAGTTGAGACAGATGATTCCACGGGAGGCGCATAGTAGCCCATACGCTATACACCCCGGTGGGAGTAAGATGTATCGAGATTTGTATGAACAATATTGGTGCCCAGGTCTGAAGCAAGAAGTTACCGAGTTTGTGAGTAAGTGCTTGATGTGTCAACCACTCGCAGAAACCAAAGAGATGTCATTGAATAATTATCAATGGCAAGACATGAGGACAATGCCTAATAAAGCAGCCGGTGTTTTCAACCTTGACGCGTCACCATGTTATCTAACCAGGTAGAGCTTTTAAATAAAAAAATTTGATGGTTGGTATGGTTCTACGCAGTACATCCCAGTACAAGATGATACAAATGGAGGAGGGGTGAACAACACAGAATATCTATCCTACAACCCTAGCACAGAGAAGAACAACAAGTCAGCTATATGGGTAACTATTCTAGACCTGAAAATAATCCCTATAGTGACACTTATAATGCAGGTTGGAGGTACCATCCCAATTTCTCGTGGGGTGGTCAAGGTAATCAAAGCCCGCAACTTCCTCCAGGTTTTCAACAACCACCTCACCAGCAGGAAAAGAAGCCGAACCTTGAGGAGATGCTGACAAAATTCATAGTAGTGTCAGAAACTCGCTTTAAAAACACCGAGACAATACTTAAAAATCAAAAAGCATCGATACAAGGGATCGAGAATCAATTAGGTCAGCTTGCTGAGCTGATCTCAGAACAACCACAAGGAAGCTTGCCAAGCAACACTGAAACTAACCCACAAAAGCAAATTCAAGCCATAACTATTTACGATAATGAAGGGTTAAATGAACCAGAACCAAGGCAAGAGAACGTGGCAGATAAAGGTAAGGTTGAGGTGAGCTATGATATACCAAAACCGGCAATTACAGAGTACCAACCTCGTGTGCCATATCCCGATGCAATGAAAAAAGACCACACAGAGGAACAATTCGGTGAACTCACACTTTGTGTAGGCGACGAAACGATCAATCTTTAGGCTCTTGACTCGGCTAGGACATCGAGTAATCAAGGTAAAAACATAAATTCTATTAATAATCATTTGATTCAACCTTCTGTATAGGAAACACCACGAAACTACACAACCAAGTCAGATCCTAGACCTCGTGTCAATAAAGAAGAAATTCATGAGGAACGAAGGCTTCGGATCGATGAAATAGACGAGTGGAAGACACACTTCAAAGAGGAACTAAAAACATACGAAGCAAAAATGAGGCAACTCCACGACAAACTTAACAATGGGACAACCCAGCTTAAGATAGGAGGTCAGGTACTCAAAATCTTCCCAAATGGAACAGTCGAGGTAACTAATCCTAAATTAAGCACTTTTGAAGTAAACACTACTCGACTTAAACTATATATCAATAACCGAATTGACCGCATGAGAAAGGATTTTCACCTCCTCAAACCACCATGATTATGCGAATGAGAGGTAAGTCTAGCTTAAGACTTTAAACAAAGCGCTTCTCGAGGCAACCCAGCACTAACTCTATTAATTTTTACATTTTAATTTTTACTTTTATTTTTCCTTTTAGCACCTAACTATAAACTAACCAAGGTGCAGATTCCCATACCACACGGTCTTGCACACCGTGGCCATGGCCGATGTGGGCACCATGTAGGCACATGGGCGTGGACCGTATCCCTATTCAATTATTTACTTTTACTCTTATTTTTTATTTTTATTTTCTTTATTATTTTTCTCTTTTTCTTCATACCATTTATATATAGCTTAGGATACAATAAGATTAAACCGGCTACTTCTGAGGATTCGATTTCAAACGGTTTAAGGCGCCCCCACGTTCACCTCTACCAATTCCTATCCAGCTTTCTTTTCATTGACCTCATACAAAATTTAGGAAGTTTCACTTCTATCCCTATCTTTTGATCTTCTTACTATATTGTTTTATATATCTTTGTACATTGAGGGCAATGCACATCTTAAGTGTGGGGGGTGAATCTTAAAAATGCCTAACTTTTTGCATTGTTCTCGAATCCTGAATTATATCTTGTTTCTTAAGTAATTTTCTCATATTACTATTAGAATGAAATTTCTCCTGATTTATGATTTTTATTGATATGTTTTGGATTAAGTCATATTTAATTGTGCATTGATGATTTAAACTTTAAGATACTAGGGAATCAAGCATGATAAGTCTATTTTTCAGAAATTAAAATTTTTTTTAGGTTGTCTACCTAAATTTGAATATTACTTTGAAGTTTGAAATTTACGAGGTTGACATCAAAAACCCATAATTTTTGTGAGATTTTGAGCCTTATAGAGCATATATTCTTTTTCTTGCTCACTTTATTGATTATGAGTGTGTCAACATTGATTTGTTATTCTAGAACTTGCATCGATTATACAAGTCGAGACCACACCTTTGATTTGATATACACAGATGATAAAGGCACCTAGGATTTAACCCACTTACTCCACTAAAAGCCTACCCTCACAATTAACCCCTAGTGAACCCTTTGATCCTAACAACCCTTTTATTGACTCACCCACTAATATTAACCCAAAACCCTTTGTATTCGTTATCACCATTCTTCTTGACTACCCCTATATCGAGATTTGATTTGATCGATTACTTAACTATTTTCTTTATCAGTTGTTAAATTCTATCTTATTATTACTTGATTTGTTCTTAAAAAAAATGACGAAGTATATTCATTATTAGTTTTATTAGTCTTGTAATTAAGTGAGCTTACATATTTAAATTCCACATCTTGAAGAAAAAGCTCGTATTATTAGTATTACAAGTTTATGTAATTATTAAGGATTAGCTCATTTTTCTAGTTAGGTAATTTGTCAAGTCAATCTCGATTCTAACCTTCTAATTCAGCCTTTATCCACACCTTTAACCCAAGCCCCGTTACAACCCTGTTAAAGACCTTTTGATTTTTGTATCATCTCATATTATAGTGGTGGAGATTTGATTTTCATGCAAGCCTATGGGATTCACTTTTCATGTTTGACTTATGAGTGCTATTTCCACAGACCTTAAACACCTCGAGTGATTTGAGTGAATCTTTAGTGAGGATGTAAATCCTTGTCGATTTTGAATCAGAGGCAATTATTTAGATGAGGGGAAACACCTATGTTTTCATGCTACAAAATGTATGACTTAGATTGTTTGAATCTTTAGGACTCTTTGAGTTGAATTATCCATGTATGAATTACCAATGAATTATGATGAAACACTATTGATGAATATTATGAACCAAGGAAGTTTGTTTTAATTGTGACTTGAGAATTTTGCTTGAGGACAAGCAAAAGCTTAAGTGTGGGGGTATTTGATAAACCGTAATAGTAACATATTTTATCTCGACATTTAGCATGTGGAAACACAAAAATTTATATACTTTTTCATGCCCTTTTTGACCCAAATTCATGTGGTTTCGAGTAAATTCTTGTCGAAAAATAATTAAATATTATAAAATAATTAAATTATGCTAAAAATATGAACATGATGAATTTTAAATAATTTTATAATTAATTTTGATTTATTTTTACTATTTTCGACAAAATCGCACAAAGGGCGAAAATCAGCTCGGCAGACACTGCTCGAAGAACAAAACCGAGAAGCAATTTGAATTTCAAGGAAAATTTATTTCCAGCCCAAGATGGTCCAATTATGAAGATTTGGTCATAATATAATTAATTTTAATTTATTCCCAATTTAATTTAGGCTAAATAAATTATTATTAATTAATTATGGAAAAGGGTCCAGTTAAACCGCACTGGTTGAACCGAATCAGTTGAACAGAACCAGCCACCAATTGGGTAGCCCAAACCATCCACAATGATGGCCCAAATCAGCTTATTATCTGATTAATTAATCTTGCAAAGAAGCCCTTGAAGACCTTTCAAAACTGCATTCAAACCCCTCCAAAAATTATGGCTTTGTAGATTGTCCCATGCTATATTTAGCAAAGTTGAATTCTTCAACTTTGCCACATGGGATGGCCGGCCAAGGGAGGCCTCTTTTGCTGCTGATATTTTCTATTTTTAGCAGCCTTGATCAGCTATAAATACACCCCCTAGCTGCTCATTCAAAACACACCTCAAGCATTTAACATTCTCCTCTCTCACTTTCTCTCAATTCCCATTTTCCCTTCTCCCTTTTTGGTGTTCTTGTGCCGATTTCTTCTCTTGGGAAAGAGGTTTTTTTCCAGCCATTTGAAGCAGCAATTGAAGTGTTCATAAGCCACCTTGATAGCCTAGGACAACGAAGAACGAAGAAGGGAGCAAACAGACAAGCCACGGAGAAACACCGGATTTGTTTCTTGTTCCTTATCTCTTTAAATTATTCGTTGTTGTTTTGACAAACATGTTTATGAATATTTATGCTGTTGGAATGTTTAATTTAATCAATTTAGCTTGAATTTAATTCGTGTTGGGTTGATCGCATTTTGTCCTCTTGAATTATTAAAATTGTGTTTATGTCATTAAAGGCCTCTGGTAAAATGTTTGATTAAGTAAAATTACGTTAAGTTATCTAGCATTATAATTGTTTAGATAGCTAATGAATTAATTATTTAAACGCATTGAAATTGTAATTAATGGACGCAATACTTAATCATGCATGTTTAATTCTTCTAAGGAAGTCAAGATTAAATTAGCATTGTATTTGACGATACATATGCCTTGCATAACTTGCAAGATTTTTGTGATTAAATTGTTTCAAGGTAAGAATACTTTGTTACTTCACATGATATTTTATATGCTTGTTAGGTTGAATTAATCGTTTGAATCGACATAGGAATATGCGAGAGATAATTTAATTTAATAAGTATGTATGTGCGATAACATGTTTACTTTTAGAAGTCTGTTTAGTCGTTTGAATTTGCATAGGAATATGTATAAGAGATGAATGGATTTTTATTTGTAAATATGTTCATAAGTTAGCAAATTACCGAGTTGCCATGTTTTAATAAGTATAAACACGAGTTTAATAATTCTAAGGTAAGAAATGTTATTAATCCAACACAATTATATCATCTTGATTAAAATCAGCTTTTGAAATCGTGCATTAGAACTTTGTCTTATTTTTATTTTTCTTTGTTTTATTTTTAGTTTTAAAATATTTCTTAAATCCAAATATTTTTCCTTCACCAAATTGTTTGAAAACATTTTCATAAATAATTCTTTTACAATCCTCGTGGGTACGATAACTCGACATTTACTTGTCACTTTATTAATTGTTACGATTGTGTACACTTGCACATTTCCACTGCTCCAAGTTTTTGGCGCCATTGTCGGATTTTTTCAAAGCCATTATTTGTGAATTTTTATTCTTACATTTTGGTTTATTTATTTTCATATTTAAATTTTTACTTACTTAATTTCTCTCGTGAATATTTCAGTGTTTATGAGTATTGACCAGATTTTTGACTTACTCCTGTGGACCCCGAAATAGAACCAACCTTTCGACAAATAAGAAGACAAGCAAACCAAAGAAGGATCGAAGGAATGAATTTCGAGAATATGAACCAAGGAAACGGAGCAAACCCTCGCTCGAATCCTATCCTTATTGCTGATGATAGGGATAGAGCCTTAAGACAATATGCCGTGCGTTGTTTAACGATCTTAATCCGGGTATTAGGAGACCCAAAATCGAGGCACAACAATTTGAGCCGGCTTACCATGTTCCGGATGCTTCGCATAAAGGCCAATTCGGTGGAATGCCTATCAAGATCCTCATCTTCACTTAAGACTATTTATGGAAGTGAGCGATTCTTTCAAGTTAGCCGAGTACCCGAAAGATGCCTTACGATTGAAGCTATTCCCATATTCATTAAGGGATAGAGCTCTCGTGCTTGGTTGAATTCATTGCCACCAACTCTATTTCTACATGGCAAGAATTAGCCGAGAGATTCCTCATGAAGTATTTTCCGCCAAGCAAAAATGCTAAGTCGAGGAATGAGATCACCGCTTTCCACCAAATGGAGGATGAGTCCTTGTATGAGGCATGGGAAAGATTTAAAGAGTTATTACGAAAATGCCCTCATCATGAAATCCCTCATTGCATTCAACTTGAGACATTCTACAATGGTCTCAATGCCCACACAAGGATGGTAGTGGACGCCCTGCTAATGGTGCTCTCCTTTCTAAGTCTTATAACGAGGCTTACGAAATTATCGAGAGGATTACCAGCAACAACTATCAATGGCCAACCTGTCGAGCAGAAAGGTCGAAGACGAGTCGCCGGAAATTCATGAAGTAGATGCTCTTACTTCACTTGCATCTCAGGTATCATCGATATCCTCAATGCTTAAAAATCTTACTACTAATGAGACTAATAGTTTTATAGCACAACCACCTAATCAATTTGAGAATATAGCCTGTGGCTTATTGTGGGGAGGGACATTTGTTTGAAGAATGTCCATCGAACCTGCAATATGTGTACTACATGGGTAATCAAAACCAAAACCGAGGAAGGCAAGGTCCGTAATCCAACTTTTATAACCCATCATGGAGAAACCACCTGAATTTTTCCCCGAGTAACCAAGGGGCTAGAACTAGTACTACTTACACCCAACCTGCACCGACCTAGCCGCCTAATTTTTCCGCAACAAGTTGTAAACCAGCCAAGTCAAGCATCCAATAGCCTCGAGAGTTTGCTAAAGACATACATAGCAAAAGAATGATGCCTTAATCCAGAGCCAAGCAACTTACATTGAAGAATTTGGAGAATCAAGTGCCACCACTACGATCAACTCGAGAACCAACCACAAGGTGCTTTACCTAGTGACACGAAAAACTGAGAAATCCAGGAAAGGAGCATTGCAAATCGTTGACATTGAGGAGCGGAAAGATAGTTGAAACCAACATTGTCGAAGTTGAAAAGGATCAAGCGATGCTTAAGAAGAAGTTCAACCAAGTGTTGAAACCCCGCCACCACGAGCGAAACTCCGAAACCCGACAAAGTAACCTCAGACCAATCAATTCGATCAACCAACAACTTTGTTAGATGCGCAATTACCACCAAAGGAGAATCAACTAGAATCGGTTCCAGCTGATGAAACCACCGCCACCCTACCCTCAAAGACTTCGAAACCAAGCAGGAGATTCAATTCAAGAAGTTCTTTGTCGTACTCAAGCAACTACACATCAACATCCCGCTTGGTCGGGCACTTGAGCAAATTCCGAACTACGCCAAGTTCATGAAAGATATCTTGTCTAAAAATAAAAGCTTGGAGAATTTGAGACGGTAGCTCGACAAAGGAACGCAAGCATATCTTCGAACAAACTACCCCAAAAATTGAAGGATCCTGGATGTTTTACCATACCGCAACATTGGATCAACATATTGTGGTAAGGCATTATGTGACTTAGGTGCAAGTATCAACTTGATGCCTATGTCAATATTTAGAAAGTTGGGGATTGGAGAAGTTAGACCAACTACGGTTACACTTCAACTAGCAAATCGATCCTTAGCACATCCAAAAGGAAAAATCGAGGACGATTGGTACGTGTAGAAAAATTTATCTTTCCTCTTGACTTTGTAATTCTAGATTTTGAAGCGCACAAAGAAGTGCCAATTATCCTAGGAAGACCATTCTTAGCAACCTAAGGACCCTTATTGATGTGCGTAAGCGCGAAAGTGACTATGCGTGTTCAAGATGATCGGTAACATTTAATGTTTTTAAGTCAATGCGATTTCCCTGACACAATGGATGATTGTTCTCACAGAGCCGATTTAGAAGAATTAATAATAGAGAAGGAACTTAACTGTGTTGATGACCCATTGGAAAGTATTTTTACATCGGATCCTCCAAATGATGAAGAAGAAGATGAATGCTTAGCTTTGCTAGAGCTAATCAAAAGGGATTTAATCCGCAATCCAATTTTGAATCTTTGGAATTAGAGAAAGAGATTACATGCAGCCAAAAGCATCAATCGAGGAGCCACCTAAGTTAGAACTCAAGGTATTACCTTCAAACTTAAAATATGTTTATTTAGGTAATGCCTCTACTCTGCCTATGATTGTTTTAGCATAATTAACTACTGAACAAGAAGATAAACTTATCATAGTTTTGAAACAATTCAAGAAGACTATTGGATGGACTATAGCCGATATTCACTGTATTAGCCCATATGTATGCATGCACAAGATCATATTAGAAGATGGCGAGAGAGGAAACGATTGATGGACAACGAGACCGAACCCCATCATGAAAGATGTCATAAAAAAGAAATTATCAAGTGGTTGGATGCGGGTATAATTTACCCCATCTCAAACAGCCATGGGTGAGTCCACCAAAGGTGCGTAGAAGAAAGGAGGTATCACGGTCGTGGAGAACAAGAACAACGAGTTGATACCAACGAGAACGATTCACGGTGGATGGAGAATCGCATCGACACGGAAGCTAAACAAGGCAACTAGGAAAGATCACTTTCCTCTGCGCTTCTTGGACCGAGATGCTGGATAGACTCGCAGGACGAGACTACTATTGTTTTCTCGATGGATACTCGTGGTATAATCGATTATAGTAGCACCGAAGATCAAAGACAAAACAACATTCACCGTCCGTGCATTTACATTTGCATTTAGACGCATGCCATTTGGTTTATGTAATGCACCACTACATTTCAAATATGTATGATGTCTATCTTTACTGACATGGTTGAGAAGTACTTGGAAGTTTTCATGGACAATTTCTCAAGATTCGGAGATACTTACGATGATTGCTTAGCCAATCTAGCGAAAATGTACCGAGGCGATGCGAAGAAACGAATCTCGTACTCAATTGGGAAAAATGCCATTTCATGGTACGAGAAAGGAATTGTTCTAGGCATTGGATAACGAGACATGGGATCGAATGTGGACAAAGCGAAAGTAGAAGTTATTGAGAAACTCCCACCTCCAACATCCGTAAAAGGTGTTAGGAGATTTTTGGGCCACGCCGGTTTAATCGAAGGTTTATCAAGGACTTCTCCAAAGTGGCTAAACCCTTATGCAAGCTATTGGAGAAAGACTCGATATTCAAGTTTGATGAGGAATGCTTAAAAGCCTTCGACGATCTAAAAGTCGATTAGTCACGGCACCCATAATCGTCACACCTGCATCGGGATTCGCCATTTATTTTGATGTGTGACACAAGTGACTTTGCCATTGAGTGTCATGGGCCAGCGAAGAAACAAAGTTTTTCATCCTATCTACTACGCAAGCGTAACTCTAACCGAGCTCAACTAAATTATACTTAACAGAGAGTTACTTGTCAGTTATGTTTGCTTTCGACAGCCATCTTATCTTGAGGTACCAAAGTGATTGTCTATACGCTATTCTGCAATTAAGTACTTGATTAGCCAAGAAAGATGCTAAGGATTGATCTAGTGGGTGCTTCTTGTGAGTTCGATCTAGAAATTCAAGATCGAAGGGGGAGTAGAAAACCAAGTAGCGAATCACTTATCCGCATTGGAGCGCAAGAGGGAAATTCTCCACTGCATCGATCCAAGAGACATTTCCAGATGAATACATATCAAGGTAAATCATGTCCATAATATTCCATGGTTTGCTGATTTTGCTAACTATTTAGCTTGTGGTTTGATGTCAATTGATAAAACTTATCAACAAAGAAAAAGTTTCTTCACGATGTGAAGTACTATTTTTGGGAAGAGCCATATTTGTTTAAAAAGTGTGCGATCGATGATTAGGAGATGTGTGACAGAAGATGAAATACCAAAGATTTTATACCATTGTCATTCAAATTTCTCAGAGTGGGGACACTTCGAGGAACTCGTCAAAGCAAAGCCAAAGTATTGCAAGCCGATTCTTTTGGCCAACACTATTCAAGGATGCATACGCTACGTAAAGAATTGTGATCGATGTCGAGAGTTGGAAACGAAACTAATAGAAATGAGATGCCTCGAACAAATATCATTGAGGTAGAATTGTTCGATGTTTGGGGTATTGATTTTCTTGGTCCTTTTCTCCGTCTTTTGGTCACAAGTATATATTTGTAGCAGATGAGATTATGTGTCCAAGTGGGTCGAGGCTGAAGCTTATCCGACGAACGATGCCAAGGTTGTGATGAAATTCTTACGAAACACGTGTTCACAAGGTTTGGAACCCTAGAGCTATTATCGGGCCGATGAAGGGACCCACTTTGTGAACAAGTGGTTAAAATGGTTGCTAGATAAACATGGAGTGAAACACAAGGTTGCTACACTTACCATCCATCCGCAGACAAATGGGCAAGCCGAGCTAGCAAATAAGGAGATCAAAGGCATACTTGAGAAGGTAGTTTGCCCGAACCGACAAGATTGGTCTAAGAGACTAGATGATGCTTTATGGGCTTACAGAACGAGCATACAAGACACCCTTAGGAATGTCACCCTATAGGTTGGTCTTTGGGAAAGCTTTGTCATTTACCTCTCGGAGTTAGAGCACAAAGCTTATCGGGCTCTTCGACAACTCAATTTGGATCTCAAGCTTGCTAAAGAGAAACGAATGCTCCAACTCAACGAGCTAGAGGAATTTCAATGTTCTCATATGAAAATGCCAAATTACTCAAAGAAAGACTCAAGAAATGGCATGACAAGCATATTCGAGTTCGAGAGTTTGAAGCAGTCACAAGTTTTGTTATTTAATTCAGACAAGTTCTTTCCGTAAGTTAAAGTCACGTTGGTCCGGTCCATTTACAATTCATCGCGTTTATCCATACGGAGTTGTTGAACTCCAAGGTAAGAGAGGTAATTTTCAAGTCAATGCTCAGCGTTTGAAACACTATTACGAAGAAAACTCTAAACGGGATAAAATCGTGTTCGATTTATCTCGATTTTTAATTTTCTTGTTTTCAATAAATTATTTAGGTATATTTTCGGGTTCATTATGTTTAAATAAATTCGTCTAGGAGATTGGAACTTAAGCGGGACCGCTTGACCCTCCAATCTTTCCCAGGGAATTGATTTTTACATAATTTTCCAAGAAATTAGCCCCTAAATAGCAAAATAATTTTTTGTTTTTTTTTCAAATAAAAAGGTCAATTTTGACTCAAGTTTTAAATTGTATCTCAATTTCAAATTTTCATTAAGTCCATGGACTTAATTGATTTATTTTTCAAATTTGGTTGCTATTTTCATAAATAATAAAAACTAGGTGCCTCTTCTTGTAAATATTTTTAAAAGGCATCTAAAATAAATATTTTTATTTTCAAATTATTGATAAACTTTAATATATAATTATATTCATTATAATTTATATATTAAATTTTATCAACCTAGCTTAGGATTAGAATTAATTTTATTTTATATTTATCTTAGTAAATAAATAACAATTGATAATTTATATGTGTTTATTTAATTATTAATTGTTGTTTATCATGAGTAAAATTAGAAGGGGACTCTTATTTTTAATGCTTTAATTGTTCTAAGAGTTCTATTCCAATTTATACTCCTTTATCTATAAATTGCACCCTTTGTTCTCACCATTCACTCATCACTCAAACTCCCATCCACCAAAACACCAAGTGCCGCAACTCCCAAGCCACCATTCACCAAGAGCGCCTCCGGACGCCGCACGCCAAAGACCAAAGAAGCCGCCTGTGCCGGGATCTCACGCCTGCTGCCTCTGCCCCGTGTGCGCTAGCTGCACACCAACGCCCCACGCCAACCAGCCCGTGGCCTGCCTTGCGCTGCACCTTGCGCGCCACCTGCTCAGCCCCATCGCACCTTGTCGCTTTTAGGCGCCTATGCGCACATTCTCCCTTTCCCCAACCTAAGCCAACCCTCCTTTAAATTCTTCCTTTTGATTCATTAGTTTTTATTTATTTTAAGAGTTCTTAAATTCTACGAGGAAGGTGGTAAGAATAATTTTTTCTTAAGTTTAATTTTTATTCAATTATTTAATTTTCAATTTATTGAAATATTAATTAAATTTTTAAGAAACTAATTTTTATTTTTCTTTCCATCTTATGTTCAGGTTAATTATGACTCAAAAAAAGAACTCGTGCCTCCCGCTCAAATTGACAAACCACAAAGCAAATTTCACTGTGAAGAAGCCAAAGTAAGATACGAAAGTATCTTCAAAATCAACAGATGCATCCAGAGAAAGGCTTCACATTGAAAGAAAGCAACTACGTAAACTTTATGGCACGTATTCGACAAGTTGTTTGAAGCCCTCAATTGGGAATTGTTTTGTGAAAAGAGACCAAGTGTGGATGAGGAATTAGTTCGTGAATTCTACGCGAACTTAACTTCAAGCGAATTGACCAAGTTCCACCCATGGAATCAAGGTACCAATAAATTCTAATGCTATTAATGAGTTCTTTGAATTACCTCGATTTTGACAATGATGAATATTCCTCTCTATTGAGCAATATTAAGCTTGAAAATCTGCAAGAAATCCTCGAGGAACTCACAATTCCAGGTTCTAAGTGGACTGTGTCAAAACAAGGAATCCACACGTGTCGAAGAGAGTATTTGACACCACTCGCGAAGGTATGGTTCTATTTCATTCGTTTCAGCCTTATGCCTAGTTCACATGGGACAACAATTTCATTAGAGCGAATGGTCCTACTATACTCGATTTTAATCGGAAAGACCATTGGTGTGGGCAAAATCATCCTGAGAGAAATGCGAAATTTTGCCATTAGACGCTCTGGCCCAGCCTATTTTCCCTTTACGATCACAATTCTGTGCTTAAAAGCAAAACTCCTTGCAGATGTGAAGAAGACAGAGTATAGTCAAGGCACAATCACCGATTGGGACCTCTACCGAGTGGCCGGAGATTCTGTTCTTCAGCAGCGAATTGAAGAGAGCGAGGATCCTGAAGAAGCAGAAGATGAACCCACAGAAATCCCACCAGAGCAATCAAATGAGGCAGATCCAATGGAACCAGAAGCTGAACCTGATATCGAACCCTCAATGTTTAGAGCTCCACCGCCTAGCCCAGATCGTCGTGATGAGCTGTTGAAGCTGATGGACTTAATGCAACACATGCAATGGCAGCAACAAGCCTATTGGCGATACTCAAAAATAAGAGATGATTCGATGAGGGGTGCCCTCAAGAAAATTTATAATGACCCATTTATTTTTGTGCCTGAGTTTCCAAATTTCATATTTGAACCATGGGTTTCATCATCGAAGAGAGAGCAAGGCGATTCCTACAAAGACAATACTAATGGAGCAAAAGATGAGCCAAAATCGGAAGGATCGGCAAACAAATAAAAAAGGGGAGGACTTCAACTTTAGTTTATTTTTATTTTCAGTTATTCTAGGATTAGGTTAATTAGGAATTTTTATTCTTGCACAATAAAACAAGATATAGGAATCATGAATAAAATCTAAACAAGTCTCAAAGGCTAAAGTGTGGCAATAGATATATACATGTCTAGGATTGGATTTTAGAAAGAGCTCGGTACTTAAGCAAATCAATTTGACTCACCTCCTCTTTTCTAATACCCTACCTGGTGTATAATATTTATTCACTTTAAACAATGAGGACATTGTTCACTTTAAGTAGGGGGGACCGAAAATTTGAATTGATTCCACTCAGAATAAAATTTTCTTTTAGTTATGCTCAGGATATATTTTGTTCAATAATTTGAAATTTTGTTAAGTATGCTAAACTCTAGTATTAATAAAGTTCTATTATTTCAATAAATTATTATGTTAGCTTAATAATGATATGAATGTATTTTTAATAAAGCATGTAAATTCGTACCATAAAATTTTTAATTCCCTACGAAAAAATTAGGCATGCATGAAAGTTTAAGTCTTTAGAATTGACTTAGTAATTTCTTGAGGCGAAATCCTAGGAAGCATGGAATGTTGAAAATGATTTAGGCAACTGTTGTTTGGATCGTTTGAGCCTTTCAAGCCGAATTCACGATAAAATTATCCTTTGAAACCCAATTTTGAGCCTATATGGCCTAATTTTATTTGGACCTATGCAATATTTAGCCATCAATTTTCTCTTCATTACTTCTAAAATTGTTCCAAACACTAGACTCAGTACTATTCAGAAGATCATTTGAAAATAAGTTTGGGGGAGTTGAAAAGATGTATCAAATGCTCAAAAATTATAGTACATGAAGCAAGTGCTCGAGTTTGAGCTTTGAAAAAAAAACATGTACTAAAAATGAAAGAAGTGATCGAAAGAGCATAAGTTGGGTCTCAAGGGTGAAAATTCAAGGTTCAAAGTTAAGTGAGTCTAGGGTTTTAAGCCAAAAATTTGTCTATTTTTCACCTACCCTAAGCCCAGCCACGCACAACCTTACTAAAGACCTATTGATTCAAAATTCCAACGTTACCTACATTAGTGGAGAGAAATTGCTCTGTTCAACATATGAAGACATTAGTTAAGCTTAATGATTGCAGTTTACTTTTTGAATAAGGAATTAAAATCAAATTGGTAACGAGGAACATGTCTTTATTAAGAAACATTTAGTCTAATTTTTCTAGTATAATAATTGTTGGAGGTAATTTGAACGATATGTATACTTAAGTAGCATAATTATCAAATTTCTTATTTTTGAGCCTAAGTATATCAAATTCATAATTTTTAGAAAAAGTTGTTCAAGGAATTTTTCAAAGGTGTTTCCTAGAAAATTCTTTTCAAATTTGTGCATTACTCGGACGAGCAATGAATTAAGTTTGGGGGTGTGGAAACACAAAAATTTATATACTTTTTCATGCCCTTTTTGACCCAAATTCATGTGGTTTCGAGTAAATTCTTGTCGAAAAATAATTAAATATTATAAAATAATTAAATTGTGCTAAAAATATGAACATGATGAATTTTAATTAATTTTATAATTAATTTTGATTTATTTTGACTATTTTCGACAGAACCGCACAAAGGGCGAAAATCAGCTCGGCAGACACTACTCGAAGAACAAAATTGAGAAGCAATTTGAAGTTCAAGGAAAATTTATTTCCAGCCCAAGACGGTCCAATTATGAAGATTTAATCATAATATAATTAATTTTAATTTATTCCCAATTTAATTTGGGCTAAATAAATTATTATTAATTAATTATGGAAAAGGGTCCAGTTAAACTGCACTGGTTGAACCGAATCAGTTGAACCGAACCAGCCACCAATTGGGCAGCCCAAACCGTCCACAATGATGGCCCAAATCAGCTTATTAGCTGATTAATTATTCTTGCAAAGAAGCCCTTGAAGACCTTTCAAAACTGCATTCAAACCCCTCCAAAAATTATGGCTTTGTAGATTGCCCCATGCTATATTTAGCAAAGTTGAATTCTTCAACTTTGCCATATGGGATGGCCGGCCAAGGGAGGCCTCTTTTGCTGCTGATATTTTCTATTTTTAGCAGCCTTGATCAGATATAAATACACCCCCTAGCTGCTCATTCAAAACACACCTCAAGCATCCAACATTCTCCTCTCTCACTTTCTCTCAATTCCCATTTTCCCTTCTCCCTTTTTGGTGTTCTTGTGCCGATTTCTCCTCTTGGGAAAGAGGTGTTTTTCCAGCCATTTGAAGCAGCAATTGAAGTGTTCATAATCCACCTTGATAGTCGAGGACAACGAAGAACGAAGAAGGGAGCAAACAGACAAGCCACGAGAAACACCGGATTTGTTTCTTGTTCCTTATCTCTTTAAATTATTCGTTGTTGTTTTGACAAACATGTTTATGAATATTTATGCTGTTGGAATGTTTAATTTAATCAATTTATCTTGAATTTAATTCGTGTTGGGTTGATCGCATTTCGTCCTCTTGAATTATTAAAATTGTGTTTATGCTATTAAAGGCCTCGGTAAAATGTTTGATTAAGTAAAATTACATTAAGTTATCTCGCATTATAATTGTTTAGATAGCTAATGAATTAATTACTTAAACGCATTGAAATTGTAATTAATGGACGCAATACTTAATCATGCATGTTTAATTCTTCTAAGGAAGTCAAGATTAAATTAGCATTGTATTTGATGATACATATGCCTTGCATAACTTGCGTGATTTTTGTGATTAAATTGTTTCAAGGTAAGAATACTTTGTTACTTCACATGATCTTTTATATGCTTGTTAGGTTGAATTAATCGTTTGAATCGACATAGGAATATGCGAGAGATAATTTAATTTAGTAAGTATGTATGTGCGATAACATGTTTACTTTTAGAAGTCTGTTTAGTCGCTTTGAATTTGCATAGGAATATGTATAAGAGATGAATGGATTTTTATTTGTAAATATGTTCATAAGTTAGCAAATTACGAAGAGTTGCCATGTTTTAATAAGTATAAACACGAGTTTAATAATTCTAAGGTAAGAAATGTTATTAATCCAACACAATTATATCATCTTGATTAAAATCAGTTTTTGAAATCGTGCATTAGAACTTTGTTTTGTTTTATTTTTCTTTGTTTTATTTTTAGTTTTTAAATATTTCTTAAATCCAAATATTTTTCCTTAACCAAATTGTTTGAAAACATTTCCATAAATAATTCTTTTACAGTCCTTGTGGGTACGGTAACTCGACATTTACTTGTCACTTTATTACTTGTTACGATTGTGTACACTTACACATTTCCACCGTTCCAGTTTATCAGTTCCTTTTCTATTCGAACTCAGTCTTTTACTTACATCAAAGTGTACGAGTCACGCACACATAGTCTATCATCCACTTAGGATTTAGCTATGCCACACTATGAACATCACAAGTGACTAAATCCATAAACGGATTCAGGATCTATTCATCTTGGGTCTTGTCCGATGTACTGTCTGTCCAGTTAGTCACATCTGTGTCTCTATCTTCTGAGAGTCATCCGCTCTGATGCCCAAGACAAAGCATCTCCCCAATTAGACTTGACAGACGACGTATTAGTCTTTCAATCAGTTTGACCATTTCCATTTAGACTAAAGACATGTCTAGGTTCGTCTACTTTACAAGCTATCTTTTCGTATTACGATCCAATCATGTAACACCGCTTAGTATCAGTTTAAACATTAGACAACCAATGAGCAACATTTGCTTCCATTTTGCTTTGCATGCAAAAACCATATCAGGACAATTATACAAAGTATATTAATGTAATCAATGAATTTATTTTATTAACCCATCTGCTCAAAAATTACAAGTTTACAAACGAATATACTACAATCGGGGCACCGATCAAAAAAAGGGAAGAAAAAACTGATTCGGAATATAATTGATGTGCGAAAACTTGAAGATCCGTAATAATGTTGAACAAATCACAATATTGAACACAAACACAAACAATTGAAGAACTAAACTCAAAATAAAATATTACAAAAGAAAAACCTTATTTAAGAATTGAAACTAAACAAAAATGGAAAAAGTCTCCAATTAAGTTATGAGCATTCCTATTTATAAGAGTCATGTTAGATGACTCATTTAGACCTAATATAGATGACTAAGCATTACTAAATCGAAATTTATGATGCATTTAAAACACCCTTAGTGTTTTAATTGGCCTTGTTCCAGGTGTGTTGCAACACCAAAGACAGTATACTCCTTTGGCAGTTTGGAAGGTGTGTCGCGACAAAAAGGGAAATCTACTAACTCATTGGCTTAAGCTGGGGTTCTACACACTCAACTAGCACGTTAGTCCCCTCTTAGGCCCAAATTGGCCTAAAAGGTTATAAATCACTCCAAATTGCAAACTTTATTGACTGAGTATTCTAAATAGAAACTTAACAAAAAATAAATTATCTGTTAGCAAACAAGCTCACCAAGTATTGAAAAGGACCTAATTTGCCACAATGAATTGTGGCAGATCAGAAATCTGTGGTAGTAAACACGATCTTGGCCTAGGGTTTTTGGTATCGCGACACAGCCTTGTTAGTGTCATGACCTCGATGATAGTGGCACTGAGTTCTATAACACCCCATACCCAATCCATTCACTGGGTCTAAGCTATAGGATGTCATATTTATTGCCGGAGCAACTACAATCAATAGTATTCAATACAACATCATTATAAATTTAAACATAAGTAAATCATGTGTATTACACAATACATAATCATTTTTGGGTCTTATACGAGCTTACGAGAGCTCTTTTACTAACTCGAGGTTTAAATGGATCAAATTGTAAAGATAAAAAAATTTTGAGTTGAGGTTGTGACTTCAAGAGTTTCCTCGTTGCGACATGACTCTCGACTTAGGTTCGTCGTGACCTCGAGACTACATCGTCACAACTTGAACCTCTAGCCTGCTTCTTATCGCAACGAGACCCCCAGTATCCATCAAGGTCTGATTTGGTACCTACTTAAGCCTTACCAAAACCCTAGCAATTATATAACCATTATCCTTAGGAATCCAATTCAACCATTCACCAAATGATCATATTCAAAACACAATGGCTAAACATTTCACTTCTTTATATAAACATAAACTTTAAACATTTCATATGATCACACCATGAACAACTTGACCATTTGAAACCTTTAGCAAAGTGTTCTTAGGTACATGCCACAAGACCAAAACAAAACGAGCTATACAAAATTTTTGAGTAAAAATGACGGTTTGGATGATAATTTACTTCCTGGGCTTCGAGAAATACTTGCACTGCGCATGGAACAAATAATTGTACGCTAAGCGATAAAGCTCATGGTACTTTCATCATCCAAGATAATATAACATAAGGTAACATTAGCAATATGTTATGATACTTATAATCTCAATGCCTACCGATATATATTCTATATGACATAAGGTAACATTACATACAAATCCATTCACTGGGTCTAAGCTATAGGATGTCATATTTATTGCCGGAGCAACTACAATCAATAGTATTCAATACAACATCATTATAAATTTAAACATAAGTAAATCATGTGTATTACACAATACATAAACATTTTTGGGTCTTATACGAGCTTACGAGAGCTCTTTTGCTAACTCGAGGTTTAAATGGATCAAATTGTAAAGATAAAAAAATTTTGAGTTGAGGTTGTGACTTCAAGAGTTTCCTCGTTGCGACATGACTCTCTGACTTAGGTTCGTCGTGACCTCGAGACTACATCGTCACAACTTGAACCCTAGCCTGTTTCTTATCGCAACGAGACCCCTGTTATCCATCAAGGTCTGATTTGGTACCTACTTAAGCCTTACCAAAAACCTAGCAATTATATAACCATTATCCTTAGGAATCCAATTCAACCATTCACCAAATGATCATATTCAAAACACAATGGCTAAACATTTCACTTCCTTATATAAACATAAAATTTAAACATTTCATATGATCACACCATGAACAACTTGACCATTTGAAACCTTTAGCAAAGTGTTCTTAGGTACATGCCACAAGACCAAAACAAAACGACCTATACAAAAATTTTTTGAGTAAAAAATGACGGTTTGGATGATAATTTACTTCCTGGGGCTTCGAGAAATACTTGCACCTGCGCATGGAACAAATAATTGTACGCTAAGCGATAAAGCTCAGTGGTACTTTCATCATCCAAGATAATATAACATAAGGTAACATTAGCAATATTTTATGATACTTATAATCTCAATGCCTACCGATATATATTCTATATGACATAAGGTAACATTACATACAAATCCATTCACTGGGTCTAAGCTATAGGATGTCATATTTATTGCCGGAGCAACTACAATCAATAGTATTCAATACAACATCATTATAAATTTAAACATAAGTAAATCATGTGTATTACACAATACATAATCATTTTTGGGTCTTATACGAGCTTACGAGAGCTCTTTTGCTAACTCGAGGTTTAAATGGATCAAATTGTAAAGATAAAAAAATTTTGATTTGAGGTTGTGACTTCAAGAGTTTCCTCGTTGCGACATGACTCTCTGACTTAGGTTTGTCGTGACCTCGAGACTACATCGTCACAACTTGAACCCTAGCCTGTTTCTTATCGCAACGAGACCCCTGTTATCCATCAAGGTCTGATTTGGTACCTACTTAAGCCTTACCAAAAACCTAGCAATTATATAACCATTATCCTTAGGAATCCAATTCAACCATTCACCAAATGATCATATTCAAAACACAATGGCTAAACATTTCACTTCCTTATATAAACATAAACTTTAAACATTTCATATGATCACACCATGAACAACTTGACCATTTGAAACCTTTAGCAAAGTGTTCTTAGGTACATGCCACAAGACCAAAACAAAACGAGCTATACAAAATTTTTTGAGTAAAAAATGACGGTTTGGATGATAATTTACTTCATAAGAGCTTAAACTACACCACAACAGAGCACCCAAGAGACATATAATACTCAATGATCCGTAACAAATGTTGGATCCCAACTTAATCTATAATAATCTCCATATAATTACAAATCTTGTACAAGTACATATGACCCTATTGGCATGCTAATCGTATCCTAATATTTTGCTAAATTCACACAGGCATCAATTATGCATATAAGCAATCCTGTACCTATAATAATTCTTTCTCGCATATTCATACCTTGAGTTCGATCACATATATATTTTTGTATCCTGCACATTGTTTGTTGCATAACAGTCATTTGTCACATTTCATTTTGCAATTTAGTACATATATCATTTATTGATCATATTCAAAACCACAATTAAATTCATCATCAAATCACATGTATTTTATGTCATACAACATATTTATATCCATCTACCATATTACATAACATAATTCAAGTAACTTATGTCATTTTTCATGTTATTAATTTTAGTCCATTATTCAGATAACCCGTATCAAACTCAATAAAACAATTCATAATATTACTATATACTCACCTCAATGATTAATCATTCAACAAACATGCAAATACAAGAAAATATTTCTATCCTGAATCATAAAAGTACAAACCGTGGTCTCGCGTCACTCGTCGATAACTCTCGCTTTTCCTTTCCCTCTCGAAGGTTCCACATCAACGTTAGCTACGAATAGTCACAAAACATATCACACAATCAATTACCAGTCAATTCATAACCGATTATGAATTTATGCATATTTTGCAATTTATTCAATTTAGTCCCTAAAATCGAGACAAGCATAACTTTCAATCAAGAGCTTCGAATTAAAATTTGATTTAACATATATTCATTAGGGTCCCTCTACTTCCTATTCCTATTGGAATTTCATAATAGTTTTGCATTTTATTCAATTTGATCCCTTAATGTATGAAACTAACAATTAAGCTTTACAATTTAGTCATTTTCTTAATATAAGCTTAATTTGTAACAATTTCACTTCAATTTCATCTATTTCTTAACAATGGTATCTATAAAAAACTTTAGCAGTTTCACAGATTGGCACATAGGCTAGCTAAATCAAGCTCCCATGATTCAATTTCCATAAAACTCAAAGAAAAATGGCTAAGGACTTGCAATTAAGGGTTGAATGCTGAATAAAACTTGAAAGCTTTCTCTTTTCTTCTATAATGGTTTTGATGGTCTGTGGGAAAAAGATGACAATTCTTGTCATCTTTTTCCCACTTAAATTTACTTATATACTTAATCTTATTTTAATTAAACTTAGTTAATTAACTTAATTACAAATAATTAGGCTTAAACTTTAATTAACTTATTCTATTGGTAATAAACATCACATCCCACTAACATTTATCTCAATTTGGTACATTTGCTATTTTGGTCCTTTTAATAATTGTTATTTAAGTCCCCAAACCTTATTCTAATTAAAAATCTATAGCGACTAAACTTTTACAATTTAGTCATTGAGCCTTAATTACTTATAATTTCGGCTAAATCGCTTAACAAAATTTCAATGCATATATACACTAAATCCATAACTATCCTTATTTAATATTCACGAACTCGGTTTATGGAAATGAGGTCTCAAAACCTCATTTTTCGACACCACTGGAAATCGAGTCGTTACAGGTTCTTTAATTTAAACCATTAGTTAGGAGTCGTGACCTCAAGGGCTTGTAGTTGGGACTTTGAGGCCCGATGTCATGACACCACACACTTAGTGTTGCAAATTTAATGGAAGACTACTCCAAATTGAGTTTTTGTTGAAGTTTGCTTCCTTGAGGTGATGGGGAGTTTGTGTCACGACACATATGCACCTGTGTCATGACCCCCATAACAGTTGAGGTCTTTCTTGATGTTTGGTCTTAGTCAACTCCCTACACAAGCTCAAATCAATCATTAGACTCATAATGACATAATTTTGTCAATTTGGGTCTCAAAAGAAGTAAATGTAAGAAAATCTATTATTAACACTAAAAGCTAAGAATCAATAAAAAACATTACAAAGACTTGTAAACTACTTGAGAACAAACTCATTAAGTACTCGAGAGAGCCTAATTTGACATATCAAATTACGAAAAAATCAATATATAACTACAAACCCCAGACAATTTATAAATTTCTGAGGGTACAATATTTTCATAGAATTAGCTTTTAGGGGCTTCTATTTGAAAGTCATAATTAAATAAACAACAAATAAAGATTTTGAATGTTAGATTGAATGTTATGCTTATACTTTTCAATTATTATTTTTGTAGTGTTAATATTTTTTATATTTATTTTACCATTTTAAATTATTTTTACAATTTTAAAATATTTTTTATAATATTTAGAATTTACATCTAGAATGAACTTGGACAAACAGTTGTCCAAGTTTCAATGTAGACTATAAAAATATTAGTTTCTTTGTAATTTAAAGGATTTTTATGATTTTGAGAATTTTTAATAATTATTTATGATTATTTATATTTTTTAACATTCTCAATAGCATTTATAATATTCGAAATTTATATTTAGAATCAATATGAACAGATTTACTTATTTATTTTTACCTTTTTTTCATAATTCTTTACCATTTTTAATAGTTATTTTTACAATATTTGGAATTTATGTTTATAATTAACATTTGACTAGGTTCATTATAATAAAAGTTTTAGTAATTTTTTTCTATTTTTTTAGAATTTTTAATTTTTAAAATATATGCTTGCCACATCAACAACTAATCCATACGCATGTCACGTGTCAGATTTGTCAGCCATGATAGTATTGTTAATAGCCAAATTGTTCAACCAACGGTTTCCATTGGAAAAAATCTGGTTTGAAAACGGTTTTATTGCACAGCGAAAAATTAAAATTTTGAAAACCAAGCCAGTTTGTGATATTTATAGCAATAAACCCTTTACCGAAATCACACATGTGTTTTCGGCTAGACGGATCCTCGTCGTTCCCGACTTCCAACCGAACGATCTTCTTCGCTATTCTCGTACCATGAACTGCTTTGAATGTGGATTCGAACGAATTCGACTCAAACACAGAACTAGAAATTATTTATTTTACTTTCAGTAGGAAAGCAAATCTCTTCAATAGAAACTGGTAGAATTGTTATTCTGAAAAATAGAATTTCTACTTAGAAAATAAATTCTCACTTTTTTCGGGCAGAATAACAATATCTCAAAATTGTGTATTTAGCCCTACTTGTGTCATCTATTTATAGGAAGAAGTGAAATTTATTGAATTAGTAGAAGTTTATTTCAATAGAAAAACAAAATCCTAGTGTAACTAGGATTGGTGTAACACCCCTTGCCTGGTCCGGTAGTCGGAAATTAGCTATAGGGGGTTACCATGTGAAACTCACATACATATACCTTAAACATACATGGCGGACCATGCTGCGGACTAATAAGTGACGAGTGGATCTTGCGGGTCGTTCATCTAAGAAATGGAATTCAAATAGATAAATTGTGGATTATCTCGAGGACACAATTATTGCGGAAAGTAAGGCGAACATTTAAATTGGTAAATTTCCTACAAATACTTAAAATGGCAGATTGTTTCGCAGACACCCCACATTGTGATAGGTCCTACGAATCTTTAAACGTGGAACATAAGAGAAATGAATTAATTTATTTATTCACATATACCATGAAGTCCAAAGTAATCACCTTCTAAATCTAACACATGTGTTTACATATGACCAAACGACTATACACATGCCACCTAGACCGACTTAAATAAAATTAGGAGTCTACCATGAATTCGACGGATAGTGTGAACTTCTTATTGATCTGACTACCACACTCTGAACGTTCAAAATCTACAAGATAAATGCAATCTAGGTGTAAGTATTAAGAATACTTAGTAAGCTCGTACAAATTCAATAGTTAACTTACCTCACATAATAATTATATGATAATTTAATATGCAAACACAGTTTACCTACCCGCCAATACAATTCGCCAACCAAGTAAGTGCATATATTTCATTACATACAGTATATCGAGTAAGTAACATGATACAATAACACTCTTCATATCAAATTCCTTCTCATACCTTACATTTCCCCTCATTTCTTAACTTTCCAATTTAACATTTCACATGTTTTATATTACCCGATGAACATCATAAAAGAACTCAAAATACAGGTACGCTTCAAATCAGAGGCTCATTCGAGCTAATCACATACAAATCTGTCAGGTTACCTGTCTGGGCTAAACCTTTATCAACACAAAGTCTGGCCAGGGCTGTATATACATATAAGGTTACCAGTCCAAGCTAAACCTTTAGAATGACATCAAATTACCAATCTAGGCTAAATCTGTGTCATATGTATCTTTGAGTCCGCAACAAATACCGAATCTCGAAATCATTAGGAAATAACATGTAACCAAGTGTATAAGTCTTTTACTAAGTTCATCGGGACACTTTCATTTTGTAATTTCATTCACCTTCCTTCGTAACATGATACATTATTTCTCTTCTATAATTTTAACAAACTAAATCTAAATTTCCAAATTTTCAATTATACAATTTAAGAACAAAAGGAAAGAAAGTTTAGTAATGTTCGTATTGTATGAACTTACCTGGAGGAAATGATAACTTGCCACAATAAAGTCTACTCAACAACTTTTCCTTTCCCACAATCTTCTTTTGGTGGATTCAAATCTTGATCTATAACATAATTTTAATTCAATTTTTTATTAACCAACATCATTCATCAACTTATGAAATACATAAGTCAGTTCATTTCCATCACTCTAGCTTCCCTTAAACCTAACACTTAAATTGTCTAGCCCTTTATAGTAATGTTTATAGAAATCTTCAGTTGATTTCGAAAGGTCTCTATTTTAGTTGTTATTTGAAACTAAAAAATTATCATTTTACCAAGTAATCCTTTTTCATAACTTGTCATCTAATCTAAACATTTAACACCATAATTTCAAGCATTCAACAATTGTAATCTCAAGAAATCTTTAACAGTTTTGAAAACAAACACCACTATTAGCTAGATTGAAGCACAAAAAATTCAAAAACATCAAATTCAAGAAAAACAGACTCGAATTAACTTACCATACAAGAGCACAAAGCTTGACCGAGTTTTCCTAGCTTAACAAAGAAGAAAGATTGTGATGGAGAAAATGAAAGAAAGAAGAATGAGTTTTTCCTTCCCTTTGTCCACTATGTTACGACATATATATATGTCAAATTTAATTATCAATTAAGATTAACATCATTATAGGTAAGGTAAATCCAACACCTGTCCGACCATTAACTACCAAAATGGTTGAATTATCAATTCAGTCCCTAATTAATTATCATATTACCACTAACGAAAGAAATCCATAATTGTCAACTTTTACCAACTTTACAATTTCATCTCTTTACTAAAATAGATTATCCAATCAATTAAATTAACAAACCAAGATTTCATATAACAATATAATAAAGTAATTAAATATTAAAACTTATTGACTCAATCATTGGTAAACGGGGTTTCGAAACCACCATTTCTAGTACCATTAGAAACAAGCTATTACAATTGTAGGGCAACTCTAGTTAAATATAGCAGGGTTTGTCGTCCCGTATAATTTGCATGAAGGGCTTTTAGGTCTCTCCCATATCGGTTCCAATTATAAGTACTTATTGGACTTTTAACCCAGTATTTTATAATTCAATCCAACCCAATACATGTTTTTCTATTTTCTAAAATAAACATCATAAATTAATTTCTCAATTAAATAATTTTCTCAACTCGATTCTAATTCCATTAAAATCATTGCAACTTTACCGTAAAAGAATTTATTAGAAAAATATTTAATATTTCTACATCCAATGGGTCCACTATGACCAATTAATTTAATTCCATTTTCGAACTTTAATTTTTTAATTAATTAAATAATAATTTGAAAACCCATAAATTAATTTTCCAAGTCATATTCATTTAGTGATAAAACCACTTTCATTTCCCAATGTTTCCCATTTCTCCAACTTTACTATTTGTATTCATTTTTGTTCATTTGATTCAACATGCAATTTATTCTCGGTTTCAACGAGTTAGTAGAGGGACTGATTGGACATATGTGACTAGGGCTCAAATGATTTATAATTAAGTTCTGCCTTTTCGCCTATTAATTATAAACTCATTTAGTCACAAAGTCATTTAACTATAGTATTGTGATAGAGCTCTTCCTAATGACATACCATTACGAAAGTAACTCGAACTGTGCTCGTCCAATGATCTTGTCATAAGTGTATAACCCTAATAGGATATCCTTAATCTCTTTGGGATAAATCTACTCTCCCAGTATAATCCTATTTTATCTCATGGTAACCATTACATCTTCCTTTATGAAAAGTCAATTACTATCAAATAGTAATCAAGTCATTCATCACAAAAACGAACGACCCATAGCCATATTTACTTTTCATCTATCATGTAATGTCAATGAGAGGATATCATTTACTCGTATCTCGGGCTATGAATTACACTATTGTGAATGACGCTACATACTGCAGAAGTCATATACCCAACACATCAGCTTTCGGTTCCTTCTTTATTCGAACTCAGACATTTACTTACACCAAAGCATACAAGTCACGTGTACATAGTCTGTCATACACTCAGGATTAAGTATGTCACATTATGAACGTAACAAGTGAATAAATCCATAAACGGATTCAGGATCTATTCTCTTTGGGTCCAATCCAATGTACTATTAGTCCAGTCAATCACATCTATGTCCTTATCTTCTAGTAGTCATCTGCTCTGATACCTAAGACAAGGCATCTCCCCAATTAGATTTGATAGACGACATATTAGTCTTTCAATCAATTTGCTCATTTCCAATTAGATTAAGGACATGTTTAGGTTCGTCTACTAATATAAGTTGTCTTTTTTTATTACAGTTTGACCACGTAATATCGTTTAATATTAGTTTAAACATTGATAACAGTAAGTCAATATTTGCTTCTATTTTCCTTTGCATGCAAAAGCCACATAAGGACATTATACAAAGTATATTAATGTAATTCATAAATTATTTTATTAACCAATTTGTACAAAAATATTACAAGTTTACAAACAAATATACTATATTTAGGGCACCAAATCTGTAACATCATAGAATTAGGGATTCTGCATTTTATGTTTTCCTGTATGCTTGGCTTGTTCTGCTTGTTATTTAGATGTGCTTGGGGGTCCTGGGGAGGCTCGGGTTCAAGCCAGAGCCTTGGTAAAATTTTGGTTTTTGGGCATAGGGGGGATAGCTAGGCAAAGTAGGCTTTAAGGATATTCATTTGCGTTTGATGACACAAGGAAGCATGTGGCCTAGTGGTTGTGGCGTCACTGGAAGAGTAGGGGGGAAGGAGTTTGAATCCCATCTGTTGCATTGTGGAGCTTTATTTTTTTGTGCTCAAGGAGAGGAGGAGTTAGCATTCGGCTGGGACTCTTCTAGGAGAAGTTTGAATGGGTCAAATTATTTGAAATGGATGGATGAGGGGTGCTTGAGGAGTTGAAGTGGTCAAATTGGTTTGAATGGGTGATGGGGAGCAAATTCTGGAGTAAAATAAGGGATTTGGAGTGTGGTGGAGGTGTTGGCCGAATTTGAGGGTCTTGGAGGGGAGAATTTCGGTCATGAAAGGGGTCTAGTGTGGGAGTGTTTCGGTTTTGAGCTAGTGTAGGAGGTGTGCCGTTTTTTCTTTTGGTTTCTTTGGGCATTGTTGTTTTCAACTTTCGGTCATAAGGGAAGGGGTGTGCCGTTTTGCCATTTGGGAAAAGAGGAGTAAAACCAAACCTTTTGAGAAGCTTTTCTTTCTTTTCCAATTTAGTTTTCATTCACTTCTTTTTACCAAAACCGTAGCACAGTTTCTCCCTTCTTCTTCTTCTTGTTTTTGGTATTAGTCGAACCTCTCTTGCATCTCCTACAGTTTGTTTCTTCACCATAACCGAAACTTTTCTCCTTCTTTTCTCTACATTCTTCGCTAAACCGAAACTCTCTTTCTCTTCTACACTGCTTCTACTTTCTTCACTTTTCTTTTCGTCCCCATTGTTCTTCTCTTGAGCCGAAACCTTGTTGACATTTGCTGCTTGTGCTGAATCTTCTTAGACTCCATTCAGCTTCTCTCTGTTGAAGGTAAAGAACTCTTCCTTTATTCTTATTACCTCTTTACTCCTTCTAAAGAAACCGACCACTTATTCGTTGATCATAAAATGAATTGGTTTCTCTTTTGAAGTTGGTTACTCCATCTCTTGTAACCCGTTCTTTCTTCATTTGTTGAAGCCGAACCCCAAGAACCAAAGGGCTAGTTGGTTGCCGAAGGTCTCCTCTTCAATCGGGTTCTGTTTGTGTAAGGTAAGGGAGACTCTTTCAATTCTTTCTCTATTTTCTTTCGGTTCTGTGTGGTCGTAGCCATATGGCTATTTTGTTCTTGATGTTAGTTCGCGGCTAATCTCTTCTTTTCTCCTCTTATCGTGGCATGTTCGCTTTGGATTAGAATCTTTAGCCAAGTCTATCTGTGTCCGGTTTATTCTTTGACCAAGGTAAGAAAGTTCTTTTGATTTTGGTTTACCTATTCCCTTTTCTCTTTCGCTGCCTTAACCCAATCTCCTGATCAAAGATTCTCTTCATGGATGCAGGTACCAGTCAAACTAAGGAGGGGAGTGGACTTGTAGTCTCTACTCCTAAGTTTAAGCGACGTGCTGTGTCGGCGGTTCGAGACTTTCCGCGAGGTTGTGGTAGAGAGCCGACATCTGTTTGGGATAGGCAAATCGCTGTTATTCCCGCTAGTGAGAGTGTCAACGATCTAGAGTGTTTAGTTCTTCGCGTAATCAGGTGTGTAATGCTCACACCGTCTTTTATTATTTTTTGCATTAATAACTGCGTTGGCTGAAAGCGGAAACGACTGTATAGACAGTTGAGATACCCTTGTGGGTAAGGTTGGAGACATCAGGTAAGTACCTTTATGATTCTGTCTTTCGAATAACATGGCCTAAATATATGCATGCTTTGATTATCTGTTGTACATTGGGAATATGATTGCATTCATCACAATATGATAATATGTTGCATGGGCTCTGGGATATGATATTGTAAGGGGAAGTGTAATTCAGTGACTCTGTCACAGTGGTTTGGTACCATAGTAGTTTGGCACCACAAATATTTATCATTGACTGTCACAGTGGTTTGGTACCACAGTGGGTTGGCCCCACATATATTTATCAGTGACTGTCACAGTGGTTTGGTACCACAATGGGTTGGCCCCACATATATATTTTATCAGTGACTCGGTCACAGTGGTTTGGTACCACAGTGGTTTGGTACTATAGTGGTTTGGTACTACAGTGGCTTGGTGCCACAGGTGTTTGGCTAGTTCGGGTGATGTAGAGGATGGAATACTAGGTTGGGTTGGGCTGCATTGCATACACTTTTTAATATGCCATGTTGTGAGGGCTACGGCCCAATGTGCATCTGTGGGCTTAAGGCCAGATTGCGTTCGTAAGGGGAATTACACACTGAGTCTTGGTGACTCACCCCTCTGCTTAATTTTGCAGGTAACCCCTAGTTGCGGAAAGCAGACTTTGAGGTGGCCATGTATTACTTCCTTCGTAAATTTCGTTTCTTCAGTTAAACTTACTTTTAATTTGGGAATTTATTATGTAATAAGGCCTCTGGGATTTTATAATTTGGTTTTCAACTTATTACGGTAACTTATACTATAGGAAACGTTAAATTGGGAGTTTTCTAAACAAAATGAAAACAAACATTTCTTTTAACAATGACACACGGATATCAAGTAAGTGAATAATTAAACTTGGAATTTTCCTAAATCTACACAAACTGTTTTTTTTTTTTAAATGTCATGTTTTTGAGATCCCCTCCTTTCGGCATTCGTATCACAAGAACCTATTTTCGACTGTTAATAAAAGGTTTCAAGAAAACCATAAAACTGAATCTGAGTTTTAATGAAAACAAAACGCGAAATTTTTAAAATTTCAAAGTTTCCTTAAAAAAATCTTTTCATGTGACATACCAGATCCGGTCGTAACGTTTAGGCCGGGTTTGGGGTGTTACAATTTTGGTATCAGAGCTTAGGTTGCAAAACTCGGCTGTGGAATGGGTTTAAAAATGTTTTCAAAGTTGGTTTGAAATATGGTTTAGAAAAATACATGTTTTCTGGAAGTATGGCACCCGAGTCTCTGGCACCAATCCATACTGTAAGTCTTCTGACTATTGCTTGATTTCTTATGAAAAGATTATATTATGTTGTGGTTGATAGTTTTAAGAGATTCAATTTTAGAGATTGAGACCTTTAGAAATATGTTTTGCGAAAAACTACTTCTAATTCTATTTTCATAAGACTATCCGGTAATAAATAGTGGAAGATATACTAATTCATAAAATATTAATCAGATTAAGTCGATTCCGTAATCATGAGGCTAGAGGATGTGGACGTGGTATACGCGACCGTGGTAGAGGCCGGGGAATTGAGGTTGGACCCTCGAAATCAAGGCATGGGCGAAAAGACGAGTGCCGCCAAAGATCACCGATGGCGGAAGCGGATCTCGGAGACCGATCTGGAGGGGACGATGCTTTGTCCCAAGCTATGCTGCGTGTTCTGGAGCGGGTTGCTGGAGCAAGCACAGGATCAGTAGCTCGAAAATCTATTCCTGAGCGACTTCGAGCAAATAAGGCCGAGATATTTAGAGGTATTTCTGGTGTGACTCCAAACGTAGCAGAGTAATGGTTGGAAGCAGTTGAACGAATCATGGACGATCTTGACTATACCCCAGTGGAAAAGTTGAAAGGAGTAGTGTCCCTCCTTCGAGATGAGGCATACCAGTGGTGGCTCACGGTAAAGGATGGTACATCAGCGGACTGTATTACCTGGGACTTCTTTAAGACAGCGTTCCAGGGAAAGTATGTTGGGGCAAGTTATGTGGACGCTCAGAGGAAGCATTTTTAAACTTGGTCCAGGGGAATAAGTCGGTGCCTGAGTATAAGGCGGAGTTCCTGCGTTTAAGTCGCTATGCTCAGGGTATTGTTGCAACTGATTACGAGCGATGTGTTCGGTTTGAAGATGGTTTGAGGGATGAGTTGCGAGTACTGATAGCTCCGCAATAGGAAAGAGAGTTTGCTATTCTGGTTGAGAAGGCAAAGAGAGCTGAAGAGGTAAAGCGGTCTGAGAGGCAGAATCGGGATAAGGATAGGGGTAGGAATAAGAGGAATTTTGGGTCGTCAGGATCTGCTGGGGGTTTTCAAAAGAGGCCTAGGTTTGAGGGGCCGGGTCGAGTTGTGAGGCCTGTTGCCGTTGGTCGGTCTCAATCGTGTGCTCAATGTGGGAATTTTCATTCAGGGGAGTGTTGGGTAGGTAATAGAGGATGCTTCAGGTGTGGATCTATGGATCATCGGGTAAGGGACTGTCCACAAAATCCAGACAGGGCGCGGCCAGTAGGTCAGGGATATACATAGTCCAGAAGAGGTGGGCAGCAGCCACCGAGAGGTCGTGGTCCGGCCAGAGGAGGAAACAAATTTGGTCAAGGGTGTGGAGCACCGGGCAGAGGTGCTGGGAGTGCAGATGCAAGACAGCCTGGGTTGGTTTATGCAGCTAGACGTCGAGAGGATGGCGATGCACCGGACGTCATAACCGGTACGTTCCTTATTTTTGGTGTGCCCTTTACAGCTTTGATAGATATTGGGTCTACACATTCATATGTTGCTAGTACTGTGTCTGAAACTTTGAGTATAAAATATAAGGTTGCTTCTAGAGAAATGACTGTGATTAGCCCTTTAGGACAATCTGTTGTGGTGAACAAACTATTTAGGAGTGTGCCTTTAGAAGTGCAAGGGATTATTTTCCCGGCTGATTTGATGGAATTGCCGTTCGGCGAGTTTGACTTGATTTTAGGCATGGACTGGTTAGTTAAGTATCAAGCAAACTTGGATTGTGCTGTTAAGCGCATGATATTAAAGACTCTTAAGGATAAGGAGGTGCTGGTGATAGGTGAGAGAAGGAATTACCTGTCCAATGTGGTGTCTGCATTAAAGGCTAAAAAGATGGTGCGAAAAGGGTGTGAGGCATTCTTAGCTTTCATTAGTGCTTTGGAGGCCAAAGAATTGTCTGTATGAGATGTTAGAATGGTGAAAGAGTTCTCGGACATCTTTCCAGAAGAGCTTCCAGAGTTACCTCCGGATCGCGAGGTGGAGTTCGGCATTGATCTACTTCCGAGAACAGCTCCGGTGTCCGTTGCCCCATATAGGATGGCGTCGAAGGAGTTGGTGGAACTTAAAGCTCAGATTCAGGAATTATTGGACCGTGGTTTTATTCGACCAAGTGTGTCTCCGTGGGGAGCACCGGTGTTATTTGTTAAGAAAAAAGGACGGGTCGATGCGGATGTGCATTGACTATAGGCAATTGAACAAGTTGATGATTTAGAACAAATACCCGTTGCCAAGGATTGACGACCTGTTCGATCAGCTGCGAGGCGCTTCGGTCTTCTCAAAGATAGACTTGAGGTCAGGCTATCATCAGCTTAAGGTCAATGAGGCAGATATTCATAAGACTGCTTTTCGAACTCGTTATGGTCACTACGAGTTCTTGGTGATGCCGTTCGGGTTGACGAATGCACCAGCTACATTTATGGATATGATGAACCGGGTATTTCAACCCTATCTGGATTGGTTTGTCGTAGTGTTCATAGACGATATCTTGGTATATTCAAGGACGGAAGAGGAGCATGATTCGCATCTTCGGATAGTTCTACAGATTTTGAGAGAGAAGCAACTGTATGCCAAATTCAGCAAGTGTGAATTTTGGTTGAGGGAAGTTACCTTTTTGGGACATGTTGTGTCTACCGAGGGGATTAGGGTTGATCCCTGAAAGATTGAAGCTGTTTTGGATTGGAAACCAAGTCAAGTCGATGTGCAAATTCAAAGTTTCCTTGGGTTAGCTGGGTACTACAGAAGGTTCGTTGAGGGATTCTCGTTGATTGCTGCACCATTAACCAAGCTATTACAGAAAGGGATACCGTTTGTATGGACCGATAAACAGCAGGAAAGCTTTGAGAAGTTGAAGAAGATTTTGACGCAGGCACCAATGTTGATTCAGCCTGAGGCTGGAAGGGAATTTTTCGTCTATTGTGATGCGTCGCACACAGGGTTAAGATGTGTGTTGATGCAAGAAGGAAAGGTGATAGCGTATGCGTCTCGGCAATTAAGACCACATGAAGTGAATTATCCCACTCATGATTTGGAGTTAGCTACGGTAGTGTTCGCTCTGAAGATTTGGAGACACTACTTGTATGGAGAGAAGTCAATTATCTACACCGATCATAAGAGCCTGAAATATCTCCTTACCCAGAAGGAGTTGAATTTAAGGCAGCGAAGGTGGATTGAATTGTTGAAAGACTATGACTGCTCGATTGAGTATCACCCGGGTAAAGCTAATGTAGTGGCGGATGCGTTGAGCCGTAAGGTAATATCAGATTTGAGGGAAATGTTTGCTCATTTCAGTTTGTATGAAGATGGAAGCTTGTTAGCCGAACTTCAAGTGAAGCCTTCATGGGTAAGTTTGATTAAAGAGAAACAGTTGTCAGATGAATTGTTAAGTTCTCGACTTCAGCAAGTGGAAGGTGGTGAGACAGAAGATTTTGGTTGGAACAGTGATGGAGTATTGTGCTTTCGTGGAAAAGTTTGTATGCCGAAGGATTCCGGGTTGAGATAGATGATTCTGCGGGAGGCGCATAGTAGCCCATACGCTATGCATCCCGGTGGGAGTAAGATGTATCGAGATTTGCGTGAACAGTTTTGGTGGCCAGGTCTGAAGTAAAAAGTTACCGAGTTTGTGAGTAAGTGTTTGACGTGTCAACAGGTGAAGGCAGAGCATCAGTTTCCTTCGGGGTTGCTACAGCCAGTGAAGATTCCACTTTGGAAGTGGGAGAGGTTAACGATGGATTTTGTTAGTGGGCTAACTCTTACGCCTACTAGGAAAGATTCGGTATGGGTGATTGTCGATCGGTTGACGAAGTTCGCTCACTTCATACCGGTTCGTGTTGATTACTCACTACAGAAGTTAGCCAAGCTATATGTAGCAGAGATTGTGAGGTTACATGGGGTACCAGTGTCTATCATATCAGACAGAGACCCTAGGTTTACATCACGATTCTGGAAGGCGTTACATAAAGCGTTGGGTACAAGACTGGATTTCAGCATGGCGTTTCATCCACAGACTGATGGTCAGTCAGAGAGGGTAATTCAGATTCTGAAAGACATGTTGAGAGGATGTGTTATCGACTTCAGGGGTAGTTGGGAGGATTTTCTACCGTTGGCAAAGTTTGTGTACAACAATAGCTATCAATCCAGTATTCAGATGGCAGCCTACGAAGCGTTGTATGGTCGTAGGTGTCGTACCCCTACCTGCTGGACAGAGTTAGGTGAGCGACAGTTGTTGGGTTTGGAATTAGTTTTAGAGACGGAGGAAAATGTTAAGTTGATTCGGGCTCGGTTGAAGGAAGCTTCCGACAGGCAGAAATCGTATGCAGATCTGAAGCGTAAAGAAATAGAATTTTCGGTAGGTGATCGGGTGTTTCTGAAAGTTTCACCTTGGAAGAGTGTTTTAAGGTTTGGACGAAAGGGCAAGTTGAGCCCCAGATTCATCGGGCCTTATCTAGTATTGAAACGTGTGGGACCAGTAGCTTATCAGCTTGAGTTACCTTCGGAGTTGAATCGGATACATGATGTATTCCATGTTTCAATGTTAAGGCGCTATCGTTCAGATCTATCTCACATAGTTCCGGTGGAAGAAATTGAAGTAAGACCTGATCTGTCTTTTGAAGAAGAACCAGTGCAGATCTTAGATCGAGATGTTAAGGTGTTGAGAAGAAAGTCGGTTCCGTTGGTTAAAGTTTTATGGCGGAATCACGGTGCAGAGGAAGCCACATGGGAGCCAGAGGATGTGATGCGACAGCAATACCCTTACCTCTTTTGATCAGGTAAATTTCGAGGCTGAAATTTCTTTAAGGGGGGTAGAACTGTAACGTCCTAGAATTAGGGGTTCTGCATTTTATGTTTTCCTGTGTGCTTGGCTTGTTCTGCTTGTTATTTAGATGTGCTTGGGGGTCCTGGGGAGGCTCGGGTTCAAGCCAGAGCCTTAGTAAAATTTTGGTTTTTGGGCACAGGGGGGAGAGCTAGGCGAAGTAGGCTTTAAGGATATTCATTTGCGTTTGATGACACAAGGAAGCATGTGGCCGAGTGGTTGTGGCGTCACTGGCAGAGCAAGGGGGAAGGAGTTTGAATCTCATCTGTTGCATTGTGGAGCTTTATTTTTTTGTGCTCAAGGAGAGGAGGAGGTAGCATTCGGTTGGGACTCTTCTAGGAGGAGTTTGAATGGGTCAAATTATTTGAAATGGATGGATGAGGGGAGCTTGAGGAGTTGAAGTGGTCAAATTGGTTTGAATGGGTGATGGGGAGCAAATTCTGGAGTAAAATAAGAGATTTGGAGTGTGGTAGAGGTGTTGGCCGAATGTGGGGGTCTTCGAGGGGAGAATTTCGGTCATGAAAGGGGTCTAGTGTGGGAGTGTTTCGGTTTTGAGCTAGTGTAGGATGTGTGCCGTTTTTTCTTTTGGTTCCTTTGGGCATTGTTGTTTTCAACTTTCGGTCATAAGGGAAGGGGGTGTGCCGTTTTTGCCATTTGGGAAAAGAGGAGTAAAAATTGAAACCCTTTTGAGAAGCTTTTCTTTCTTTTCCAATTTAGTTTTCATTCACTTCTTTTTACCTAAACCGTAGCACATTTTCTCCTTTTCTTCTTTTTCTTCTTCTTCTTCTTGTTTTTGGTATTAGCCGAACCTCTCTTGCATCTCCTACAGTTTGTTTCTTCACCATAACCGAAACCTTTCTCCTTCGTTTCTCTACATTCTTCGCTAAAGCGAAACTCTCTTTCTCTTCTACACTGCTTCTACTTTCTTCACTTTTTTTTTGTCCCCCTTGTTCTTCTCTTGAGCCGAAACCTTGTTGACATTTACTGCTTGTGACGAATCTTCTTAGACTCCATTCGGCTTCTCTCTGTTGAAGGTAAAGAACTCTTCCTTTATTCTTATTATCTCTTTACTCCTTCTAAAGAAACCAACCACTTATTTGTTGATCATAATCCGAATTGGTTTCTCTTCCGAAGTTGGTTACTCCATCTCTTGTAACCCGTTCTTTCTTCATTTGTTGAAGCCGAACCCCAAGAACCAAAGGGCTAGTTGGTTGCCGAAGGTCTCCTCTTCAATCAGGTTTTGTTTGTGCAAGGTAAGGGAGACTCTTTCGATTCTTTCTCTATTTTCTTTTGATTCTGTGTGGTCTTAGCCGTATGGCTATTTTGTTCTTGATGTTAGTTCGCGGCTAATCTCTTCTTTTCTCCACTTATCGTGGCATGTTCGCTTCGGATTAGAATCTTTAGCCAAGTCTATCTGTGTTAGGTTCATTCTTTGACCAAGGTAAGAAAGTTCTCTTGATTTTGGTTTACCTATTCCCTTTTCTCTTTCATTGCCTTAACCCAATCTCCTGATCAAAGATTCTCTTCATGGATGCGAGTGCCAGTCAAACTAAGGAGGGGAGTGGACTTGTAGTCTCTACTCCTAAGTTTAAGCGACGTGCTGTGTCGGCGGTTCGAGACTTTCTGCTGGGTTGTGGTAGAGAGCCGACATCTGTTTGGGATAGGCAAATCGCTGTTATTCCCGCTAGTGAGAGTGTCAACGATCTAGAGTGTTTAGTTCTTCGCGTAATCAGGTGTGTAATGCTCACACGTCTTTTTATTATTTTTGCACTAATAATCTGCGTTGGTTGAAAGTCAAACGATATGATAGATTGAGATACCCTTGTAGGTAAGGTTGGAGACACCCGTGTAAGTACCTTTATGATTACATCTTTCGAATAACATGGCCTAAATATATGCATGCTTTGATTATCTGTTGTACATTGGGAATATGATTGCATTCATCACAATATGATAATATGTTGCATGGGCTCTGGATATGATATTGTAAGGGAAGTGTAATTCGGTGACTCTGTCACAAGATGGTTTTGGTACCACAGATGGTTTGGCACCACAAATATTTATCATTGGATCACACGTGGTTTGGTACCACAGTGGGTTGGCCCACATATATTTATCGATGGATCATCACGGTGGTTTGGTACCACAGTGGGTTGGCCCCACATATATATTTTATCAGTGACTCATCACAGTGGTTTGGTACCACAGTGGTTTGGTACCACAGTGGCTTGGTGCCACAGGTGTTTGGCTGGTTCAGGTGATGTAGAGGATGGAATACTAGGTTGGTGTAACATCCTAGGAAGGGCCTATGCATTTTTCAGATCAATTGTATGAAATGACAAGTCTTAAGTTTTATGAATAAATTTTTGATACTTTTGGAAACCTAGAAATGAATGGAGATGAAAATGAAAATGGAAATGAAAATGGAGATGGAAATGAAAATGGAAATGGAAATGGACATTTTTGGAAACTTAGACATTTTTGGAAACTTAGACATTTTTGGAAACCTAAACATTTTTGGAAATGATCCAAAAATGGAAACTTGAACATTTCGAGAAACTTGGATATATGAGAGAAATAAAGGAGTTTTATTCACATAAATATGTGAATAATAAGAGATAAATAAAGGAGTTTTATTCACATAAATATGTGAATAATAAGAGATAAATAAAGGAGTTTTATTCACATAAATATGTGAATAATAAGAGATAAATAAAGGAGTTTTATTCACATAAATATGTGAATAATAAGAGAGAAATAAAGGAGTTTTATTCACATAAATATGTGAATAATAAGAGATAAATAAAGGATTATTTTCTAATGAGATAATTGAGGAGATAATTGATGGATTAAAGGCTTTTATCTTTTAAATAAAAGAGATAATATTATCAAAAGAGGAGTGGTGGCCAAGTAAAGGACTCCTAGGTGATAACTTTGGCTATAAAAGGAGGACAGAGGGCTACTCATCAACATTTGCTCCCTCTTCCTTCCTCTCTAGAAATTCTCCTAGGCAAAACCCCTCTCTGCCGAATTTTCATTAAGCAAAAATCCTCTCTTTTTCTTCTATTTTCTTCTCCGTTCTCTTCATTAAGTTGAATCTTTGTGGATTCTAAGAAAGAGGGCAATCATCCACAACATCAAAATGGGATCTTTCGGAAATCTAAGGATCTAAGGTAAGGATTATAAATATAAATATGTGGTTAAAGATTATGATTCACGTTTTCAAAGTTAGATCTAATCTAACACGAAGTTATAGGATTTCAACAGGGCTTATAAAGGAATCCTCTTCAGATTTGGAATCCCATCATAAGGTAAGGGATATTCGGCCAAGGCATAATTTGTTTAAGTGTTTTCCATTATTTCAAAAACCGAAAACTGACATGGTTACATACCTAGTATTAGCCGATTTCAAGGAAGAGGAATTCTAGCAACTGTTGGGACTTGATTAAATCAATTCGGCAACTAGGTAAGTAATTCTACTTCTAGTAGGATTTGGTTTTAAGACCAAATAGGTTTATTTATATGTTTTAATTAATGGTCGAATATAGGAGTGAAAGATCTAGATCGGTAGATCGCTCTCTGGAATTCACGGAAACTATTAGCGAAAAAGGTGTGTACTCTTACTAACTTTCAATAAATTGCATGGCAATCATTAGATATGTAAATATGTAACAGTATGTGAATGTGGCTAAGCACCACAAATGTGGTAAGGAGTACCAGTGCGTTTCCTACTTTTGATAGGATTGTGAATGTGATATATTTTGAACATGTGATTAGTAACATGAATGAAAATTTAGTATGTGAAATATGTTATGAAATAATTGGGGCATTCGGGATATTTGTGGAGGAAGAAAGTGAAGGTGATGACTACGGTCTCACCAACGTAAAGTGGTGACTACGGTCACATAAAGTGAAAAGTGGTAACCGGTTACATCCAGTGAATCTGATGTCTAATGACACAACATAAGTGGGCGATGAGCACGTCGATTGCAAATGATCGCTTTCGATGGTGTGTAGCGGATGGAGGGTCGACTTAGTAGTCCCCGCGGTTATGCAGGTTGGTGCGGGTGGTGTGTAGCGGATGGACAAATAGGTTTGGATTTGGGTTGCATCATCCTTTATTTTGTATGAACATGATATTGATATGACTTGTATGCTGATTTGTTGGAAATTAGTACTATGTACACATTGAGTCTGTTGACTCACCCGTTGGGAATTATTTTCGGTGATGAGCGATAATGGACCGGGTCGGCTGAGCTAAAGGTGGCCATGCATCGCTTGAAGAAATTATTTGGAATTTGGACTTTATGAAATTTTAGTACTTTAAACTTTATTTTGGGTTTGAATGATGTAATAAGGCCATAAGGCCCAATTGGATTTTCTTTATTTCTGTTTATTTTTATTTGAATATGATACAATTTATGTTTGATTAAAGATAAGTAAATTTATTTCTTTTAAAATAATAAACCCAAAAATTATTTTGTCACCTTATTTAAGTTGGATTTCAGAATTTATTAAATAGGTTTCAAATTAAGCCCAACCCAAAACAATTTTTTTAAATTACACAAATTTTCTCTAAGTCATTTAGAACATTGAAAACCGATTTATTTAAGGAACATACCAGATCCGGTTCGGGCTCGTGGGCCGGGTGTGGGGTGTTTCAGTTGATATCGAGCCCGATTTTAAAACTCTCGGCTGTGGGCTCGGGCCCAAAACGTTTTCAATTCGAGCCCAAATGAATTTCTTTGAAATAAGCGAGTTTTATGGCATGGCACCTAAGTCTCCGACCCATGATCCACCCGGTAAGTACCTTTAACCATCCGTGTGATTATGTGAATTATGAATTGTAAAAGGGTAGAAAAGGCATGGAACGTAGAATAGTGTGATAGGAACTTGAACCTAGGATTAGACTACTCAAACACTTGAAACTCATAAGACTTAATGAACTTAACAAACTGTGACTAAGTTATTAAGCTAGGGTGTGGCAACCCCCATGCGCATGTCTAGGATTGGATCCTAAGAGCACAGTATTTAAGCGATCCTAGTGACTCACCTCCTCTTCGCAGTATCCTGCAGTGCGTAGCTTCGGTTCGCCCTAACTCGGAAGGCTCGGTGGTGTGGCAACCTGCATGCGCATGTCTAGAAAGGTCGGTGAGAGCTTGGTATTTAAGCGATCCGCGTGACTCACCTCCTCTTCATTCGAATCCTGCACAGTGCGTAGCTTTGGTTCACCCGACCAAGAGGGCTCGGTCATAGGCTAAACACAAAGAATAAAACCCGAAAGGGACTTAGCCGTTTTTCTTTTATAAAAAAATAAAAAAATGTATAACCAAAATTTAGTTTTAAAACTCTTAGAAACTTATGAGAACTATTTTACAACATTTTCTTCTAAAAAAAAAAAAAATACCTTTGGTTTATAAAATGACCAAACCACCCATAGTTTTAACAAAATTTCATTACTTTATCAAATGTTCAAAAACCCTAATTTGTAAAATATCAAACTATCTTGATTTTGGGAAATTACAAAATTGCTCCTAACTTACAAAATTACCAAAACGACCCGATTTCCAAAATTTTTACAATATCATTGCTTTGAAAAGTGTAACTCTCAAAGGAACCCTCAATGTTTTACAATCTTGGAAAATATCCTAACCTAATAAATTTTACAAATTTACCCCGATTTTTGAAAAATTATCAAAATACCCTGAGATCAAAAATTACCGAAATACCTGGATTTCAAAATTCTTCCAAAATTTCCCAGGAACTTTAGAAGTACCAAAATACTTTCGTCAAAATCACCGGGAACTTTTTATTTTTGAAAATTCTGAAAATACCCTCAGTAGGATAAAATTACGAAAATGTCCTCGGGTAGAGGAAAAGCAAAATAACGAAAAACAACAACAAAATTACAACGTTTCTTTGAATGAACGAAAGTTCATATTTGTTGATGGATGAATGAATGAATGCAAGATCTGTATGCATGTATGAATACGAAAGAACCACTCTTAAACTCTTCTTCATAAGATATCATCGCGGGTAATAAGTGAAACAAGAATACTAATACATAAAATTCCTTAATCGGATCTCGTCGATAATGAGCTCAAGAGGACGTGGTCGTCGTGGAAGAGGTAGAGGAAGGATGATCTGTTAGATCGGGACAAGGTTCGACAATGAGATACCACCACCACCATCACCCCACCGTCAATGTTGAGCGGCGAGGCTCGGTGAGGGGAAGATGCCGTGTCGCAGTCGTCTTTGTGAGTTTTGGAATTGGTGGTGGTGCGAGAAACAATTTAGGAAATCGTAAGTGCAGGCTGAGCGGCTCGTGGTGCTAATGGAGCTGAAATGTTTAGAGGAGTATCGGAGTGGCACCAGTCTGGTGAGTCTTGGTTGGAAGCAACCCAGCGCATCATGGATGAGCTCGACTTGACCCCGAGGAGAAGTTGAAAGGGATGACGGCAGCCGCTACGCGATGAAGCGTATCAATGGTGGTTAACCGTTCGGGACGGTGCCACGGCGGAAGATCGACACAGGAATATGCTAAGGAAGCATTTCGGAAGAAGTATGTAGGAACCAGGTATATAGATGAGCAAAGGAAGGCTTTTCGGGGTTGGTACAAGGAAGTAAGTCTGTCACCGAATATGAAGCGGAATTCTTGAGGTTGAGCCGATATGCCCGAGGAGTAGTGGCGATCGAGCATGAACGCAGCGTGTTCGTTTTGAGGACGGACTTAGGGACGATTTGAGACTTTTGATAGCACCGCATCGGGAGCGGGAATTCTCTGCCTTGGTGGAAAAGGCTAAAGTGGTGAGGAATTAAGGACGCCACCAAGCGGTGTGGGCGAAATAAGCCCAAAAGAGGTTTTGGGCCATCCGAAAAAAGCCACAAGAGGCCTAGAGTTGACAGGCCACAAAGTCAACAGTTTGGTGCGGTGGCAATTTTGCCCTTGTGAACATTGTGGAAGGAAGCACGGGGAGAGTGTTGGAAAAAGGCGGGACGATGTCTCAAGTGTGGGTCCAAGGACCATATGATTAAGGATTGCCCCAAGCTATTAGATGAGAGCCAACTAGCGGCTCGAGAATGCTAACCAGTGGTAGAGGCGGACAGCAGACCTCAAAGAGGTCGTGGGTCGCCAACAGAGGTAGTGGCGGGCCGTGGAGCTCGGGGCCGAGGTGCGCGTAACGCCAAAGCAAGGCAACGGGTTTGGTTTACGCGTTCGCGGAGGAAGAGGAGACGCGCGGATGTTATAACCGATGCGTTCTTTATTCATGACAAACCCTATTTTGCTCTTATTGATGTGGGCTCAACTCATTCCTATGTTGCATGTAGTGTGGTTGAAACACTAGGCCTAGACTCGAACTTTCTCGATAGGCGGATAATCGTAGTAAGCCCTTTAGGCCAAACGGTGAGGATAGATAGGATCTTTCGGAATGTACCCCTAGAGATTCGGGAGCGAACTTTCTGGTGACTTAATGGAATTACCCTTCTGAGAGTTTGAGCTTATACTTGGAATGGATTGGCTAGTAGAGCATCGAGCCGTGTTGGATTGTGCGGCTAAACGTATGGAACTAAGAACCCCTAAGATGAGGTAGTAGTGATGATCGGAGAAAGGAGGAACTACTTGTCTAACGTAGTTTCGCACTGAAGGCCGAGAAAATGGTTAAGAAAGGATGTAAGGCATTCTTAGCCTTCGTGAGTGCGTTAAGAGGAGAAGAGGAAGGTGTTAAGGGAGTTAGAACGAGTAAGGGATTTTGAGGATGTATTTCCGAGGAGGAGTTGCCTTAATACCCCAGGATAGAGAAGTGGAATTTGGAATAGATTTGCTACCGAGCAGCTCACTCCGTGTCAATCGCTCCCTACCGAATGGCACCAAAGGAGTTAGTGGAGCTCAAGGCTCAAATCCAAGAGTTGTTGGATCGTGGGTTCATTCGACCCGATGTGTCTCCGTGGTAGAGAGTACCGGTTCTCTTTGTGAAGAAGAAGGATGGAACTATGCGGATGTGCATAGATTATCGTCGATTGAACAAACCGACCATCAAGAACAAGTATCCTTTGCCAAGGATAGATGACTTGTTCGACCAACCGAAAAGAAGCATTGTGTTCTCAAAGATCGACTTAAGATCGGCGTATCATCAACGAAAGTGAAGGAGGCTGATATTCATAAGACCGCTTTTAGGACAAGGTGCGGTCATTTTGAATTTGTGGTGATGCCGTTTGGGTTGTGAACGCACCGGCGCGTTCATGGATATGATGAATAGGGTTTTCCAACCCTACTTGGATAGATTCGTCGTGGTGTTCATCGACGACATTTTGGTGTATTCCAAGGCGGAGGAGGAGCACGATGAGCATCTCCGAGTTGTGTTAGAAGTGTTAAGGAAAAGAAGCTTTATGCCAAATTCAGCAAATACAATTTTGGCTCAAGGAAGTGGCGTTCCTAGGACATGTGGTATCCGCAAGGAATAAGAGTGGATCCTAGGAAGATCGAAGCGGTGTTGGATTGGAAACCACCTAGGTCGGTGGCTGAAATCGAAGTTTCTTAGGCTTGGCGAGCTATTACGAGAAGGTTCGTGGAAGGATTCTCGTCGATAGCCGCACCTTTGACAAAGTTACTAAGGAAGGAAGTACCGTTTGTGTGTGGACGGATAAGCAACGGAGAGCTTCAAAAGCTTAAAAGGTGTCTTGTGAAGCTCGGTGTTAATTCAATGGAGGCGGGTAAGGACTTCGTAGTATATTGTGATGCTTCGCACACGGGGTTAGGCCGTGTGCTAATGCAAGAAGGAAAGGTAGTCGCTTATGCATCTCGACGATTAAGGCCGCATGAGGTGAACTACCCAACTCATGACTTGGAACTCATGGCGGTGGTTTTTCGCCCTCAAAGTTTGGAGGCACTACCTTTATGGAGAAAGGTCGATAATTTACACGGACCACAAAAGCCTTAAGTATTTGTTGACTCGAAGGAGTTGAACTTGAGGCAACGAAGGTGGGTGGAGTTATTAAAAGATTATGACTGTTCGATAGAATACCATCCGGGCAAGGCGAATGTGGTAGCCGACGCCTACTAAGTAGGAAGGTTGTGTCGAATTTAAGGGCTTTGTTCGCTCACTTAAGTTTGTATGATGACTAGGCTTTGTTGGCGAGTTACAAGTCAAGCCAACTTTGGTGAAGGAGGTGAAAGAGGGACAGGTTGGCGGATAAGGACTTAAGTACTAAGTTACAGACAAAATGCGGCAAGGAGGATTAAAGGATTATGGCGTCAATGATGAAGAAGTCTTGTGCTACAAGGAAAAGGTTTGTATGCTTGGAGGATAAGGAGTTGAGACAAAGGATTCTTCGGGAAGCGCATGGTAGTCCTTATGCTATGCATCCCGGAGGCATCAAGTCAGATAGAGATCTAAGGGAACAATTTTGGTGGTCGACACAAAGCGAGAGGTGACTGAATTTGTGGGGAAATGTTTGACATGTCGACAAGTAAAGGTTTGAACACCAAGTCCCATCGAGATTGCTTCAACCAATTGAGATTCCCCAATGGAAGTGGGAAAGAATTACCATGGACTTAGTTAGTGGGCTTCCCTTACGCCCACTAAGAAGGACTCGGTATGGGTGATAGTGGACCGTTTGACCAAGTCCGCACATTTTATCCCCTGTGAGGATCGACTATTCCCTTCAAAAGTTAGCAAAGTTATATGTGGCGGAGATCGTGAGGCTACACGAATACCGATGTCGATCATCTCCGATAGAGACCCAAGGTTTACGTCTCGGTTTTGGAAAGCACTTCATCAAGCATTAGGCACTAAGCTAGACTTCACTACGGCTTTTCATCCACAATCGACGGCACCAACGGGTTATACAAGTGTTGGAAGATATGCTAAGAGGTTTGTGTGATGGATTTCAGGAAGTTGGGAAGATTACTTGCCTCTAGCTGAGTTCGCCTACAACAACGACTATCGTGCAAGCATTCGGATGGCACCATACTGAAGCATTGTATGGAAGGAAATGTAGAACACCAACTTGTTGGACCGAGTTAGGAGAACGCCGCGTTTTGGGTCCAGAGTTAGTAGCGAAACGAGGAGAAGGTGGAATTAATTCGGCACGGTTGAAAGAAGCTTCGATGAAGCGAAGTAAGTCGTGATGCATTGGACCTTAAGAGGAAAGAAATTGAGTTTGAAGTAGGAGACCAAGTGTTTCTAAAGGTCTCACCTTGGAAGAAGGTTATGCGGTTCGATCGCAAAGGAAGCTAAGCCCAAGGTTTATAGGGCCCTATCAAATCTTGAAGCGAGTTGGGCGAGTGGCATACCAATTGGAGTTGCCACCAGAGTTGCATCAAATGCACGACGTATTTCATGTGTCCATGCTACGTCGCTATCGATCGGATCCGTCTCATGTGGTACCTGTTGAAGAAGTGGAGTTAAGGCCAGATCTATCCTACGAGGAGGAGCCGATTCAGATCTTGGAACGTGACGTGAAAGCACTCTGAAAGAAGTCGGTGCCTTTAGTCAAGGTGTTATGGCGCAATCATGGATCGGAAGAAGCTTCGTGGGAGCCAGAAGAGACAATGCGACAGCAATACCCTCAACTGTTTAGTTAGGAAATTTCGAGGACGAAATTTTATTTAAGGGGGGTAGAACTGTAACATCCTAGGAAGGGCCTATGCATTTTCAGATCAATTGTATGAAATGACAAGTCTTAAGTTTTATGAATAAATTTTTGATACTTTTGGAAACCTAGAAATGAATGGAGATGAAAATGAAAATGGAAATGAAAATGGAGATGGAAATGAAAATGGAAATGGAAATGGACATTTTTTGAAACTTAGACATTTTTGGAAACTTAGACATTTTTGGAAACTTAGACATTTTGGAAACCTAAACATTTTGGAAATGATCCAAAAATGGAAACTTGAACATTTCGGGAAACTTGGATATATGAGAGAAATAAAGGAGTTTTATTCACATAAATATGTGAATAATAAGAGATAAATAAAGGAGTTTTATTCACATAAATATGTGAATAATAAGAGATAAATAAAGGAGTTTTATTCACATAAATATGTGAATAATAAGAGATAAATAAAGGAGTTTTATTCACATAAATATGTGAATAATAAGAGAGAAATAAAGGAGTTTTATTCACATAAATATGTGAATAATAAGAGATAAATAAAGGATTATTTTCTAATGAGATAATTGAGAGATAATTGATGGATTAAAGGCTTTTATCTTTTAAATAAAAGAGATAATATTATCAAAAGAGGAGTGGTGGCCAAGTAAAGGACTCCTAGGCTGATAACTTTGGCTATAAAAGGAGGACAGGAGGGCTACTCATCAACATTTGCTCCTCTTCCTCTCTGCCAAATTCTCCTAGGCAAAACCCCTCTCTGCGAATTTTCATTAAGCAAAAATCCTCTCTTTTTCTTCTATTTTCTTCTCCGTTCTCTTCATTAAGTTGAATCTTTGTGGATTCTAAGAAAGAGGCAATCATCCACAACATCAAAAGGGATCTTTCGGGAAATCTAAGGATCTAAGGTAAGGATTATAAATATAAATATGTGGTTAAAGATTATGATTCACGTTTTCAAAGTTAGATCTAATCTAACACGAAGTTATAGGATTTCAACAGGCTTATAAAGGAATCCTCTTGATTTGGAATCCCATCATAAGGTAAGGGATATTCGGCCAAGGCATAATTTGTTTAAGTGTTTTCCATTATTTCAAAAACCGAAAACCGACATGGTTACATACCTAGTATTAGCCGATTTCAAGGAAGAGGAATTCTAGCAAGCTGTTTGGGACTTGATTAAATCAATTCGGCAACTAGGTAAGTAATTCTACTTCTAGTAGGATTTGGTTTTAAGACCAAATAGGTTTATTTATATGTTTTAATTAATGGCCGAATATAGGAGTGAAAGATCTAGATCGGTAGATCGCTCTACTGAGAATTCACGGAAACTATTAAGCGAAAAAGGTGTGTACTCTTACTAACTTTCAATAAATTGCATGGCAATCATTAGATATGTAAATATGTAACAAGTATGTGAATGTGGCTAAGCACCACAAATGTGGTAAGGAGTACCTGTGCACGTTTCCTACTTTTGATAGGATTGTGAATGTGATATATTTTGAACATGTGATTAGTAACATGAATGAAAATTTAGTATGTGAAATATGTTATGAAATAATTGGGGCATTCGGGATATTTGTGGAGGAAGAAAGTGAAGGTGATGACTACGGTCTCACCAACGTAAAGTGGTGACTACGGTCACATAAAGTGAAAAGTGGTAACTTCGGTTACATCCAGTGAATACAATTGTCTAATGACACAACATAAGTGGGCGATGAGCACGTCGATCGCAAATGTGATCGCCTTCGATGGTGTGTAGCGGATGGAGGGTCGACTTAGTAGTCCCCGCGGTGTATGGAGTTGGTACGGGTGGTGTGTAGCGGATGGACAAATAGGTTTGGATTTGGGTTGCATCATCCTTTATTTTGTATGAACATGATATTGATATGACTTGTATGCTGATTTGTTGGAAATTAGTACTATGTACACATTGAGTCTCATTTGACTCACCCTGTTGGGGAATTATTTTCAGTGATGAGCAAGAATGGACCGGGTCACTGGAGCTAAAGGTGGCCATGCATCGCTTGAAGAAATTATTTGGAATTTGGACTTTATGAAATTTTAGTACTTTAAACTTTATTTTGGGTTTGAATGATGTAATAAGGCCATAAGGCCCAATTGGATTTTCTTTATTTACTGTTTATTTTTATTTGAATATGATACAATTTATGTTTGATTAAAGATAAGTAAATTTATTTCTTTTAAAATAATAAACCCAAAAATTATTTTGTCACCTTATTTAAGTTGGATTTCAGAATTTATTAAATAGGTTTCAAATTAAGCCCAACCCAAAACAATTTTTTTAAATTACACAAATTTTCTCTAAGTCATTTAGAACATTGAAAACCGATTTATTTAAGGAACATACCAGATCCGGTTCAGGCTCGTGGGCCGGGTGTGGGAGTGTTCGATTGAAATGGCAGCTGCATTGCATACACTTTTTTATATGCCATGTTGTGAGGGCTACGGCCCAATGTGCATCTGTGGGCTTAAGGCGGTTATGTTCGTGAGGGAATTACACACCGAGTCTTGGTGACTCACCCTCTCGCTTAATTTACAGTAACCCCTAGTTGCGGATTCAGAGCCAAGTGGACTTTGAGGTGGCCATGCATTACTTCCTTCGTAAATTTTGCTTCTTCAGTTAAACTTACTTTTAATTTGGGAATTTATTATGTAATAAGGCCTCCGGGATTTTATAATTTGGTTTTCAACTTATTACGGTAACTTATACTATAGGAAACGTTAAATTGGAAGTTTTCTAAACAAAATGAAAACAAACATTTCTTTTAACAATGACACACGGATATCAAGTAAGTAAATAATTAAACTTGGAATTTTCCTAAATCTACACAAACTGTTTTTTTTAAAATGTCACGTTTCTGAGATCCCCTCATTTCGGCATTCGTATCACAAGAACTGTTTTTATTTGTTAATAAAGGTTTCAAGAAAACCTTAAAACTGAATCTGAGTTTTAATGAAAACAAAACGCGAAATTTTTAAAATTTCAAAGTTTCCTTTAAAAAAATCTTTCCATGTGACATACCAGATCCGGTCGTAACGTTTAGGTCGGGTTTGGGGTGCTACAAAATCCAACATCCGTTAACAGAAGGGCTTAATTGATTTTGTTTCTTGTCATAAGGGTTCAATTAGGTGCATTTTTTCTTAAGGGTTCAATTGACCTTTTTATTTTTTACGAAGGATTTTTCAGACCCTTTTGCCTATTTATTATTATTTGAATTTTAATAAAACATACATGAACTACCACACAAATTGCCATGTTAGTGCTTTTAAAATCTTATGGCATAATTGTAGAATTCACCCTTAATGTTTCGGGGTTTTCTCACTTCAACCCTTTTTTTTTTTTTTAAATCTCACCCATAATGTTTCAAAAAAATTCAAAATAAGGCCAAATTTGATGGATACCATCAGTCAACTAATGGTCAACCATTTTATCCAATGTGGTACGAGACATCAGCTGATAACATGATTGACATGGTGTGCATTGTCCCTTATGACAAGTCGATTTTTGGATTAAAATTATAAAAATTTTAAAAAATAAAATTAAAAAATATAGAAAAATTAAATATATATAATTCAAAAAATATATCAAAATTTTAAAATTTCAAAATAAAAATAAAAAAATATAGAAAACTTTATAAAAAATTTCAAAGAATTTTTAAAATTCTTGTTTTTAAAAAAATTATGTATTTTTAATACTCTCAATATCATCATCTCCCTGTAGTCGTTGTTCATTATCTGAGCTAACCTAGAGGAACTCCCCACACAACTCCCATCACTACATTACTCTCATCTCTCACATACCCACCCTCCATCACCACCACATCTGCCCCATTCAAACATAGACCTCTCCAAACTCCCAGAAGCAACAACTCCTAATCCTAACCACTCTCCCTCTTCACCATCGACCACTTCCCTTAATCACCATTCTCAACCCCCACAACTTAGTCCCTAACTCATTGTAACGCCCCAAAATTATCCAATGACAGGAAATTTGGTTCAGTGTCGAAATTTTTAAACTAAACCATTTTGGGAGGTAAAATCGAGAGGTTTCCTAAAATGAACATGATGGCTTGGAGGATTTTTAGCAGCATTTTATTGAGCCAAAACATAGAGAAAAACAAATCAAGTAAAAATTCTTTGAAGACTTTTAATGTGATCGAGTTTTCTTATTTTAAGAGAGTTGTTTTCCTAAAAAGACTACTCATAGAAGATCTCTAGTATTTTATTCTTTATTGAGGAATTGATTGAACTAATTTCAAGGATCAAGAGGTTTACACCGATTGGAAATTTTACAAGTCTTTAACACCTATTTCAAGGAATTGGGCATGCAAAAAAAAAAAAAATTACATATTCAACTTTTGATTTTGAAGAAACTTAATTTGATAATTATTTAAGTTTTTTACAATATTCAAAAGCCCCCATAATATATATTTTTTTTCAAAAAGAAAACTTCACAGTAAAATAGGAACTTATCCATTTTGTACATTGAATTGGGAATATCAACCATCACAATATAAATTATTAATAATTATCAGTAATTAAAATCCAACATTATATTTTTCTTACGATTTAAAAACTTACAAGAGCCAAAAGCAATGGAGTCCAATATCACTACAGATCATAATTAAAAAAAAAAATCAGTACTTTTATAAATTCGTATTAGACAATGGCAATAAAAGCATTTTTGATATTTTTTAAAACATTTTTAATATATTAAATGAGTCATTATTAGTAAATTCATCAATAAATATTAAATTATATTAAAATTTTCAATAAATATTAAATAGGTTTGGTTTGTCATCTTCTTTGCCTACTTAGACAGGGAAATGGTCAGAGTTGTGCAATTTGGACACAAACCCTTTGTTCCTATTCCACGTTGCTCCTATTTTTTCTCTCATTTTATTTTTAGTACATTTTTAAATTTGGTTGAAAATGTAATTTCTGAAACATTATTCAAACACATGAAAAGAATTGAACAATTCTATATCAGATGCATAAATAAAATTTCATTTTTCAGTTTATTGCTTAGCCATGTTTCTGTTTGTTTATATATTGTGACTTCCTGTCTCTCTTACAAATTCACGTGTTGAAGTTTAATAAAATCTAGGTCACAGTTCAAGTTTCAACAGCAATGAAGGTCTCAAGTTTCCTTCTTTTAATCTATTCTTATCCCAATCTCTCAGCAGAGAATGAATCTTCCATTATTCAATTAGTTTTATGTTTTCAATCCACTGGCTTTGTAACATCAAATCTTGTTTTCTTTATTACTAATATTGGAAAACAATAACAAAGTAACCATCTTTAGTATCTTTCTGTCTGACTCTTGTTTGAAAGTTCTTTTTGGGTTCCTTTTTCATGCTTTTAAAAGTTATTTTAGGATTTACTTGTTTTCATCAACTAAAGTGCTTATTGTGATGGCAACTGTACTAAAAGATGTTGGTTTTTTTCATGGGATTCTTGTCTTAATAGACAGGACAGATTCAGAACAGGGATGTTTTCTTGTCTCTGACATGATATTCTTTTTTGTGTGTGGTTCTGTTACAGAAAGTAGTGTTGAAATTGAATTTACAAGATGACAAAGAGAAACAGAAAGCCATGAAAGCAGTGTCTGGGCTATCAGGAGTGGATTCAATCGCGATAGACATGAAGGATAAGAAGTTAACAGTGATAGGGGAAGTTGACCCAGTGGTGGTGGTGAGCAAGTTAAGGAAACAATGGTACACTCAGATTTTAACAGTGGGACCAGCCAAAGAAGAGAAGAAAGATGGAGGAGGCAAGAAAGATGAAGGCGCCAAGAAGGATGATAACAAAAAGAAAGAAAGCGAACAACTTGCTGAGCTTCTCAAGGCTTACAAGGCATACAATCCTTACATGACTCCATATCACCGTGTTGTCCTTGCAGAAGACCATCCCAATTCTTGTGTTATCTGCTAATCTTTCAGACTCCACTCCTATATTCATAGTTTTATAAATACAATGTCGGTCTGTAAAGGGAATGCTGTAAAACACTCAGTATTTTGCTCTGCTTGTTCTACCAGTTGAGGATTTCTGTAATGGATTAAACATATTTACATATACTCGAAGCCTTATCTGGTTTGTGGAGGACGAAGGCTAACAGGATGACGTTGAATTGATGATGCAGAGAGGTATATTTTTCTAATTGGAATTTTTTATTTTTTATTTTAACCATGGTTTGCTAATATCTAGCAACGATGGATAATCAGTATGAACAAACTAATCCACTAATTAATACACCAAGAACAGATTTTTGTAGCCATGATTTTTATTAAACTATAGGGTGTGGGGGCAATTCATTCTTGTGTCTGACGCTAAAACTAAATTATATTGAGTGCGGGTTTGTTAGTTGGAGAGAAATCTTTGAAGTATTGTCTGTCAAGTAGTCAACTAGATTACAATAACTAAAGTTATTATTCTCGTGTTGGAGTTTTGTGTCCAGCCTCAGTGGAGAGTCTTGTATAGTTCACAGAAAGGGGCACCTCGATTAGTGGTACTAGTAATATTTGGGAGATATGTTACTATAAGACGTGTGAATAATAATCAAGTTACCTGGGCGTAGATGACTCAAACTACCAACTTAACGCTTAAAGTAGCCTAAGTAGTAATATGGTTGCAGGTAAGGGCCTTATAAACCTCAGGTTGGTGGTTCAAGTCGCCCGCGCTCATATAGTTCAATTGTTATTCACATGCCTTATACTTATACCTCTCCCAAATCTTGCAGGTACCACTAATTTAGGTGTCACATCCCAAAATTCGGGATAATAGTTTCGGGTTAGTGAATCTGGTTTTGTTGATTTGGGCCCAGGATTAGTTTCCGGAATTATGGCCTAAAATTAGGTTTGAGAATTCGGAATTAAGTAACCGGAAAATATTTCCTTAAAACGGCTTTAAAAAATAAAATTAATTTTAAAAAGAATCGAGAAAAAGGCTTTTAACTAGAAAAGGGGACTGATTTGTAAAAGGATTAAATTTGGGAGTAGCCCAAATGCAGTTATACCAATGTTTAAAAAATTAGCCTATTTTCCCTGCACCCTGCAGTTTCACGCACGTCTTCCCTCTTCATTTGTCGTCATTCAAAAAAAAATTCTAAGCACAAATCCACATATATTCTCTCTAAATAACCTAACCCTTGTGATTTTCTCATCTTCCAAACACCAAAGTCTCTTTCAATTTTAAAGAAATTGTAAAAAAACAACATCAATTTCTTCATTCTTTTTCCAAACCAATTTTCCGAAATTCAATTTCTCGTTCATTTTTCTTCACCAAACAAGGTAAGATTCTATTTCTTGATCATGTTTTTGTGCATCCTGCTTTTACGAATCAAGGTTTGAGTTTAATGGATTATGTTAAAAATTGAGATCAATAATGGTGAAATTTGAATTTCTAAACTAAACTTTGATTTCTAAGTGATTTTCAACTTATTTTGATTAAATAAAAAGGTTTCTAATCTTTCTTTAACCAATCGTTAAGAGATTTGAAAGATTTAACGATTTTTTGTTCAAGATGTTCATGACCGTCGAATTTTTCGAAAAAAATTTGAATTTGAATTTATAGGTGTTTTAATGGTTTAGATTTGTTCTAAAGTTATTAATTAGATATTTAGAATCAATTTCAAACAATGAAAAAGGGATCGTTTCAAGAAATTTAAGTTTCAGCTTAACTAGTCGAAATTTTCAGTTTAAGAGGAGTTAGTATGTATGTATTTTTCACTATGTAGGTATATTAATTCATGTTAATTTATTAATGTATGTATTTTTCACTATGTAGGGGGTCTATTGGAGACATAATTTAAATAAATAAAATATGGCCATGCACAAATTGTCCATGTGGACGGCAAGACCATGCAATTTTGGGCGTGGGGTTGACTACTTGACCCAGTAAAGAAAGGTGATAAAAGATGGACATGTCTGCTAAGTTATTGGACTGAAAAAACAGTCCAACAAGGGGAATTAAAAGCCCAATTTCGGCACTTGATGTTGGCTGCCCAAAATGTGTTTTGGGATATTTAATTGAAGGTCCCTACAATTGGAAAATAAAAAGAATTTGGCCCAACAACTTCCCTGTTGAAACCGTCCACTACATAGTTATTTTTAACTTGAAATTCAAATTCAAATTGAGAAGACTTGGTCATCCATTTTCCTTGAAGCATGGTCGACCACATGAGAGAGGGAAGGAAGGAAATTTAAACCTATTTTTAGTAAACTCAAACCCTTACCTTCACCTATAAATACCTTGTCATTCCTCACTTTTCAATCATCCATCATCACTCAACATTCCTCTCTCACTCACTCTAGTTTTCTCCCAATTCATTTCCCCCTTTTTCCTTTGCATAGCCGTCCATCCCTTCTCTCATCTTTAACATCAAAAGATTTGTCAAAAGCACTCTCTAGTCAGATACCTTCTAAACCCTTAGCAAAAGAAGCTTCAATCGAAACGGAGGAGCGCTTCAGTCAGAATAGATCAAAAAGGCTACTGAACTGAGCAGAGTTGAGCACATCAGTCAGAATAGATCCGACAGGCTGTTGAACTGAGTCTACTCTTTCCTCTTGATTATTTATTTTAACATGTTTGCTTTGAGTTTTATGTTTTTGACATCAACTATGAAGTTCTAATTCATATACGCTAGGATAATTATATTGAATTAATGAGATTTATTTAATTCATGTTAACATGTTTTGTGCCTCGGTCAATTATGTTTTCAATTAATATCATGATGCATTTCACTCATACGTGATTGGGTGCACTCAGATTAGCTGAGCGGTCCTAACTAGACGATGGCTAGTAGACGCATAATTGAAAAGTGCAATGCTTAATTTAGGTCATTACAACCGACTAAGTTAAGGTTCATAATGTCTTTAATTAGCTCTATTATCTTGCATGGTTTTTAGATTTATGTAATTAAACTGTTGCAAACGTAAATGTCCCTGTGACCTTGCATAAATGCTAAGAAACCCCTAGTCTAATATGATCAGTAACATGCATATTTAACTAAGTAAAAGATCCGAGAGGACTTAAGTTGGTTTCCAAACCCATAAGAGATTGAGTTGCCATAGAAGTAATTCCGAACATGTTAGCATGATGAAAGTAAATTGAATTAATTAATATAATTATCCTAGCCCATTTAATGTTGATTGTTTTTGTTGCTAAAGTCTTCATTCATACATTTAGTTAAATTACATCTAGATTAGAATTGCATAGGGATCATTCTTTGCATCTAGTTAACTTTATTTAATTTAATCATCATCATCCAAATTATTAAATTTTTACATCAAATTGTGAAGTTATAATTTTACAAATATTTGATTAAGCTTATACAGTCCCTATGGAGACGATAACTCATTTTTACTTACTTATTACTTGACCGGCTACGTACACTTGCGTAAACAAGTTACAATTCGTTACAAGTTTTTGGCATCGTTTCCGAGGACTGTTGCCTTAATCAGTTTTTGTGAAATTATTTTTACAGTTTGGCTTTTATTTTTTATTTAATTTCTAACGCTACTAATTTATTCTTTATTATTTATTTATTTATTAGGTTTTATTAGCATAGATCGAATCATTGATCTATTACCCGTGGCCCTGAAAGCGAGTAGACTTTTAGACAAAGAAGATGTGAAAGGTCTGCTCAAAGACAAGTCGAGATGGACCTTGGAAATCAAAACGATGGACAAGGTAATGGAGTCAATCAAGTGCACAACCCAATCCTTATTGCTGATGATAGGGATCGTGCCATCAGGCAATACGCTGTGCCACTCTTCAATGAGCCACTCTTCAATGAGTTAAATTCGAGAATTAGAAGGCCAGATATCAAGGCACCCCAATTCGAATTGAAACAGTGATGTTTCAAATGCTCCAAATGGTGGGCCAACTTAGTGGTATGCCCACAGAAGATTCACACTTACACCTTTGATTATTTATGGAGGTAAGTGATTCATTTAAGTTAGCTAGTGTGACTGAAGATGTACTGAGGTTAAAACTATTTCTGTACTCATTGCGAGATCGAGCACGAGCATGACTGAATTCATTGCCACCAAGTTTAATATCTACTTGGCAAGAATTAGCAAAACAGTTTTTGGTAAAATATTTTCCACCGAGTAAGAATGCAAAGTTGTGTAATGAAATAACAACTTTCTAACAATTGGATGACAAGTCTTTGTACGAGGCTTGGGAAAGATTCAAGGAATTAATTTGTAAGTGTCCTCGTCATGGGATTCCTTACTGTATCCATTTAGAGACATCTTATAATTGTCTCAATGCACATACAAGATTAATGGTGGATGCTTCTACGAATGGTGCGATTTTGTCTAAGTCTTATGACAAGGCTTACGAGATCATTGAAAGGATCGCAAGTAATAACTAACAATGGCCGACAAATCGAGCAGTTTCAAGAAGATGTGTAGTCGGAGTGCATGAAGCGGACACACTAACCTCACTCTCTGCTCAGGTATCTTCTATTTCCTCTATGTTAAAATAGTTTACCACTAATGGTTTGAATAATTTTGCAGCTCAATCACCAAGTCAGTATGAGGTAGTTTCCTGTGTGTACTGTGGGGATCGTCATTCTTTCGAGAATTGCCCTTCAAATCCCGAATCAGTGTACTATGTAAGGAACCGGAATCAAAATAGGAGTGGACAAGGACCGCAGTCCAACTTCTATCATCCTTCATGGCGGAACCATCCGAACTTTTCCTGGAGTAATCAAGGAAATGGATCGAACAACAATCAAATGCATCATAGACCCAACCAACCCCAAGGGTTTAATCAACAAGCCCCAAAACTACCTCAAACTGAACCATCAAATAGTTTGGAGAAGTTGTTGAAGGCATACATGGCGAAAAATGAAGAATTGATCCAAAGTCAAGCAGCAACGCTGAAAAATCTGGAGAACCAGATGGGTCAATTAGCTACTGAGCTTCGTAGTAGACCATAAGAAGCCTTGCCAAGCGACACAGAAAATCTGAGAAATTTGGGTAAGGAACATTGTAAAGTGGTAGAGTTACGAAGTGGTAAGACTTTGGAGCCTAAGAAGGTTGTGGTTGAAGAAATGCTTATTGAAAAGAAGGGAAGTTAACCAACAATTGAAGTTCCTACAACAAAAAAATTAGATGCTGAAAAATCTGATGAGGTAAACCCTAAACTAATGAATTCTTAAAAACTAACACCTTCTTTTGCAGACTTACCTCCTCAGAAAAGTTGTCCATATCAACGTAGAGTTCCATATCCTTAAAGACTTCAGCAGAATAAGTAGAAATAAGAGGTAGAATTCAAGAAGTTCTTGGATGTTTTAAAGCAATTATGTGATGTTTATGAAGGATATCTTGTCCAAGAAGAAACAACTTAGTGAGTATGAGACTGTCGCTTTGACGAAGGAGTGTAGTGCGTTCTTACGGAACAAACTACCTCCAAAACTGAAGGATCTTGGAAGCTTTATGATACCTTGCAACATTGGTAAATCATATTGTGGTAAAGCTTTGTGTGACTTAGGAGCAAGCATCAACTTGTTGCTAAATTCTTCATTCATACATTTAGTTAAATTGCATCTAGATTAGAATTGCATAGGGATTATTCTTTGCATCTAGTTAACTTTATTTAATTTAATTATCACCATCCAAATTATTAAATTTTTACATCAAATTTTGAATTTATAATTTTACAAATATTTGATTAAGCTTATACAGTCCCTGTGGAGACGATAACTCATTTTTACTTATTACTTGAACGACTACGTACACTTGTGTAAACACGTTACAATTCGTTACAGTTTTATATGTTCAATTTCATAAATCTACGTTTAATTTTGTCAAAAGATGTTCCAGATACTTCGCCAAATTTACGAATTAGTTTTTGAATCTTTTTTTTTTAAATCAAATAAGTTTGACTTGTCGAGTTTAATCGATTCTTTTAAATTTGTCTGTGTTAAAACTCTATTTTTTGTGTGAATGTCTAACTTGATGTTTTTCAAGCAATCACATGATAAATGTAAAATGAAAAAATTACTCCTGAATTGATGTATTTATGTTTATGTTATATAGCATGACTCTAGGTCCGTATGTTTATTTTTTTTACGAATAATTGTTATGCATCTATTTGTATGCTGTGATTAGTGTTTTTGTGATGTGAATGATGGATGGTGATGAGAGTCACGCAAGTGGCTAATGTGGCATTTCTGACTTGGGCCGGACCATCCCAGTTGGGTTTTGGGCGCCACATTAGGTACCCTCTCAATGAACCGTACACGATTCTCTACGGAGGCTGAGGACAAAACTCTGACACGGAGATAATACCTTTGATTGTTGAAGGTCTAATCGATTACCCAACAAATGACACTTTGAAGACTTCTCCACCCACCCTCAACAAGTGTCACAGTAGTTTAAACACTATCTAAAAAATCTATATTGAAGACTTCTGACTACTGGGAGTGGACATTTTCGTATTTGATGAGGAAGTCTCTAAAACTACAGTATGATTCCTCCATTTCTTCTCTTGTTTCTTCACGAACCACTCTCCTGCCCTAACCTATCACGAACTTTAGGCGTTATGGGGTTCTTAACTTTCATGCCTCTAACTAACACTATAATAATTTACCTTATAACGCCTTATACCCCAACCAGATATAGGATGTCCAATACAAAAATACTTAACAGAAATTCAAAACTGGCGAAAACCATACTGGATATACTTCTTATTTATTTATATCCTTTTCAACGACAAAATATTCAAATGAAAAATTTATTAATTACAACATATTCTCAAAAGTAGCATAATACCACTCTTCCAACTACCATCCTGGCAAAATCCTAACTTGGTCCCTCCTAACACACTGGCTCAATTTCAAGAACCTGCATTACAAAATAGATGCCTAAAAGTTCAACAGAACTAAGTGAGTCTCAACCATTATTACGTTCAAATGATGTTGATGAATTTCTCGACTTAAGAATTTTGGACTTCCTTTTAGACTTTGGATGATACTTTTCTGATTTCTGGCAGATAACTATATGTCAACCTCTAACTTGACCACCTTGTACACATTCCACTCGATTGGCGGATCACAAACTTCTCTCTTTATAACGGATCCCATTTCACAATCGCTTGGAAATAAAATTTGATATATTTCTCGGAACGATATGCCTACAAACACTATTCTCGGTGGATTCTTATATTGGCTCTAACAGTTGTCAGAATGCCAGTCACAACAAATCTTGAAGTCAATCCAGACAACAAACTTGGTTTGATGAAGGTGATATATTTAGGATCGCCTAATAGAAACTCAGATAACTTCGATACAAAATGTGAAAATTTCCAGGTTTGGTGAACACTTACACTACCCATGATTACATACATTCCAAGTTCTTTGACCTAGTGAGTTAAAATGGCGGATTCATCAGTCGGGTACACTGTTGAGAACTCTTTCAGAAAATTCCTCATCGACATACCCAGATCTCACCACAAAGGAGGACTAACAAGTCGCCACTTAGGCGTTACAGAATTCACCTTACAGGCTTTCTAGACAACTCATCACAAAGGCTTCTCAGATAACATGTAACGCCCTAAAAATCTTAAGTTCTACTTTGTTAAATTTAGACATTAATTGAGTGCATGCTTCAGTGGTTGTGGGTCTTGGTATTGTGATAAGGGTCTAAAGTTCGAATCCCCTACGTGACCAAAGTGAAATTATTTTTGTCAATCCATAGTATGCTGTTCATATTGGTGGTGCTGGAATTGGATTAAAACTCTTAAAAGAGTTGTTAAGCTATCAGGAAGTTAGGGGTTAGGTTTTTGTTTTATTTTGAAACAATAATATATTTTTCTCCTAAAATCACTACCCACGTTTCACATTCCAAGTTCTGTCAAGTGGGGCTTTGTAGATTGTTTCTTTCTTTATTCTTTTTTTTTTTACCTTTTTCCTCTCAAATTAATTCTTTCTAGTTACGATATTTCCTCAAAAATTGTTTAGTGAAGGGGCTTGTATTTATTTTTGGATTCAAGTCTTCACGTGGGTGTGGTGATTAATCTCTTGTTCGATATTTTTTAGGTATTTCTAATTCATCGGGTAAGTGTATAATTTTTGCTTTCGATAGTTTGGTATTTTTGTTTCCATTTGGATATTGAATTTGAATTGTAAGGTTTGATTTCTTCTTTGGGTGTTTGTTTAATTGGTATTGTGTGGTTCTAGGAGAGGATCGATCGACGTTTGGTGTTACTCCAATGACTTAGGCATCGTTAATTGTTGTTCACTTTATTGGTAGGTGTTTGAATATTTTAGGGACCAAGTGAGGATGTTTGTGAATAATTCTTGATATAAGTTTCATGAATCGTTCTTAATTTGGTGTGTTAATTGACGTTTTAAGATCTGAAATCTTTATGGGTGGATTTGCATCAAAAACAGTCAAGGTGTGCAACAAGAAACCTAAAAAATAGCAAACGCAAAAGCTGAAATTGGGGCCTGTCAACGCCACACGGCCGTGTGTCGCACGGCTGTGTGCGAGGCTGTGTGTGACACACGATCTAGGCCATTTGGGCCGTGTGGGCCATACGGACGTGTGTGGGCCGTGTGCCAGGCCGTGTGGGCCATACAGAAAAGCCATTTTGGGCCAGGTGGGCCACACGGGCGTGTGGGCCCAAATTTTAAAATTTTTCCCTAGAGTCGTACATGATGTCCCGATCGACTGTGGGCCTTTCGTGGGGTCGATATGTGTTTATATAAGCCTTAAAGCATGAAATATGGTAATCTAATAGTATGAATTTGACGTAAACAACACCTAAGTACATGTAATAAGATGCAATATGTTTGATCTATTATTTATAAGCATGTCTAATATCTATTATACGAGCATGCATGTGATATACGTTCTTGTATCTGTTATTCTGTTATATCTAATATTCTGTCTGTATCTCGCTATGGGGCGGGTTATGTATTACGAGGAGGAAGTGTTCTGTGTGAGGTGATGAAACGCCAATATATTGGCAACACTGCTACAATTTTTCTGAAAAGTGTCGTAAGGACACTAAGTGGTGTGTAGGGCTGGGTGGGTGTTTTATACCTCACATGGTGTGTTGGGATGGTCAGAGATGGTGTGTAGCGGATGTTGGTAGGATTGTAATTTGCGTGTGACTCTGATTTTGCATGAGACATTCGTCAGTATATGTTCTGTTATGTATTAAATCTGTGAATCTGTTTCTGTTAAATTACACACTGAGTTATAAAACTCACTCTCTGTTTGTTTGATACTTTCAAGTAACCCTCAGACTTAAGCAGGTCGGTGCGACGAGAGCTCGGATTTATCCACAATTCCATAAAACTTGATTTACATTAATTTAGCCATTTAAAATTCTATTTTTGAAAGTTTTGTAATTTGTAGACTCTCTGGACATTTGGCTTTATTGTTTTTGGATTTGGACTTTTATTTTCGGTTTTGACATAGCATACGATAAAACGGCTTTTCCAAAAATGACTATGTTTCTGCGATCAATTATTTTTAAAGAAAAAAACTTGATTTATTTTGAAAACATAAACAATCTACGGTTTTAATTAATAAGTATAACAACACGTTTTTAAATAAGTGGACTCTTTTAACAAAGAGATACGATGTTTTCAAAAAGAAAGAAGTCGGATTTATAACTTTTCTTCATAACACTTTCGAATTCAGCCATAACATCTAGGTCGGGTTTGGGGAGTTACATTTAGTGGTATCAGAGCCAGGTTGTAAAACTCGGACTGTAAAATTTTAGGTTCAAAATTATATTTGTAAAAATTGTTTTCCAAGTAAAGTTTAGTTTCACTTTGAAATGTAAGTTTGTGGAATACCGAGTCTTCGGTGCTGATCTTGTAAGTACTTCTAACTTAGAAATACTTTAGCTAGAAATCTCTGAAACTGTACTGAGTTATTTAGAGACTGAAAATTTCTGAAATTTTTGAAACTACTTCTGATAATTATTTGAAGCATAAAATACTTTCTAATAAACACTGAAACTGATACATAAAACTTTGTAATATAGATAAAACTATGAATATGATGAGTGCTCATGGAACACATGGATGTGGTACTCGTGGGCGCGGTGGACGCCGTAGAGGGACTCGAGCTGAGTCGTCCTCGATGGGCAATATGCTTAATCTGGATACAAGTGAGACACCAGTTACACCTACTGTTGAGACTAGGTCTCATAGTCACTCGGCTAGGGATGACGCATTGTCTCAAGCCATGCTTAAAGTGTTGGAGAGGGTCGCTGGACCCCATTCTAGTTCTGGTAGTCGTGGGTTGGTAACTGAACGACTCTGGTCTAATGGTGCTTAGCTATTTAGGGGCGTCACTAAAGTCACCCTGACTGTGGCCGACTACTAGTTGGAGGCCACCGAAAGAATAATGAACGATATTGACTACACCCCTGAGCAGAAGTTGAAGGGTGCAGTATCTTTGCTTCGCGATGAGGCCTATTAGTGGTGGTTAACATTTGAGGAGGGTACTCAGCCGAATTGAATTTCATGGGAGTATTTTAAGACTATCTTTCAGAGTAAATATGTGGGGCAAAGTTATGTGGATGCTCGTAGACGCAAGTTTATGAACCTCACTAAATGGGATAGGGCTGTAGCCGAGTATGAGGCTGAATTTCTGAGATTGAGTCATTACACTCGTGGGAAAGTGGTGACTAAGTATGAGAAATGTATCCGCTTTGAGGATTTTTTGAGGGATATTCTGAGGGTTTTGATAGCTCCGTAGAGGGAGCGAGAATTCGCCATCTTGGTGGACAAGGCAAAAATTGCTAAGGAGGTTAGCCGTGTGGAGTGCGAGAATAGGGACCGTGAGAGAGGTAAGAATAAGAGGGATTTAGAGCCATCTAGTTCTGTTCAGGGGCCTAAGAAACGGGTTAGAACTGATGGGCCTTCGAGAGTTGGGGTTCCAGTTACTCCTACTATGGCTCAATCGTGTAGAGACTGTGGTAGAGACCCTCTGGGCAAGTGTTGGATGAGGTTGGAGGCATATTTGTGATGTGGGTCAATGGAGCATGTAACATCCTGAAATTCGGGATTTTATAATTTACTTTACATCATGCGTTAGACTAGTTAAAAATGTTAATTGTGTATGTTTAAGGGTTCTAAGAAGGCTCGGGGTTGAGTTGGGCCTTAGCAAAATTTTTGTGTTTAAGCACTTTAAGGAGAGAAGGTAAGTGGCATCAAGACTTAAGGAAATAAGTGTGCATTTTGCTAGCACAAGGAGTCTATTGGTAAAAGTGGAAAGTGGCGTGTGGAGTGTACTAATGGTCTGAGGTTCGAATCCCATCTATTGCAAAATTTTGGATTTATTTTTTTTGTGTTCCTATTCCAAGTGTCGGCCATGGCTCTAATTATGGTATGGGAGACTTTTTATTTATGGAAAGATGGCTAAGAAATAAGGGAAGGAGGAAAACAAGGGAAAAGGAAGGAAAGAATTAAAGGAAAGGAGCAAGAAGGGGGATATGTTGGCCGATTTTGTGGAAGGTGTTTAGGAAAGAATATTTTTGGTCAACCATCATCTTTTGAGTGTTATGGGCACACGGTTTTGGGAGGGGAACTTGGTAGCCGAATTTCCTATAGGCATTTTTGGTGCATGAAAGGCTTGTTTCTTTTTAGAAATTTTTGGTGTTTCTTTTCCAATTCTTTCCCTTTGCTTGTCGAAATTCTAAAGCCATTTGTTCACCTCATTTTCTCTTGTTTTTGGCCGAAACACTCTAGCCATTGTTCATCTTGTTCCCTTGTTGTGCTGTAATCCTCAATCCATCTTTGTTCAATCTTTTTCCTTTGTTGTCGAAACACATAATGACCAAAACACTCAATCCATTTTGGTTCATTTTCTTTTGGTGATAGCCGAACCTCTCTAATACTCCTTTGTCCATCATTTCTTTTCTTTATTTTTTTTATCATTTCCTCAACCATTCTCCTTTTCTCTTAAAATCGACACTACTTTGTGGCCGAACCTTCTTTGTTTCTTTCTCTTCAATAGCAGAATCTTTATCATCATCTCTCTTCTCCATTTTGCGTGTTGGGCATTTCTTCTTTGGTCGAATCGGGTAAGTGGCTTCGTTCTTTTTCTTTCATTTTCTTTTCTTCCTAGCTGAATGTGTGTCCATCACTATTCAGTTGTTTCACTTTGTTCTAAACCGAAATATTATTCCCTTCCAAACTCTCAAATCTTGATCATTTTCTTCTTATATTATTCTAGTGGGTTGGCCGAATATCACATCCTTGCCGATCCATCTCTAGTCTTAAGTCAATCGGTGGAAGTCGGATCTATTATCGTTAAGGTAAGGAGTTTCTTTATGGATTATTTCAATCTCTCAATACTTGGTTATTTCGTTAAAACGAAATGATAGATTTGACTAAACGGTTGTTATAGGGGTTAAATCACTCGTTTTCTCTACACGTTGGTTCTTCGGAAGTAGAGGTAAGTCGAATCCATCCCTAAACAACTACTTTCTCTCATAGTATTTTACTGACTGGGACTTTTCAATGGAGGCAAGTGGTAGCATTTTGAAAGGAAAAGCGATAGGAGAACACAAAAGGAGTGGATTTGCAATTCCTACTCCTAAGTTCAAACGTAGGGAGGTATCGACAGTTCGGGATTTTCCACCGGGTTGTGGACCATCATCCGGTGAAAATAGACAAATCGTGGTTGTTCACGATACTAAGGGTAGGCGTTTCATTAGATCGTCTGACTTAGATATTAGATTAATAAAATCTCGTTTATTGGTTAATCGAGTGTAATGGTGATTTAGGTGCCAACAATCAAGAAGGTTTAGTCCTTACCGTAATTAGGTGTGTAATCTCACACCGAAATCCCGTAGATTTGTGATTCGATGTCATGTTGGAAAATAGATCGTTATTATTTACAAGGCTAAAAATCGTAATATGGCATAGATCGAGTAACTTGCTTAAATTACATTATTTCTAAAATATGTTAAAATCGGTATAAAATTTGTAAAATTACCAAAATGCCCCTATGGGCCGAATTACCAAAATGCCCCTATGGGCCGGTTTACCAAAATGCCCCTATGGGCCGATTTACCAAAATGCCCCTATGGGCCGATTTGCTAGAATGCCTTAGCGGGCCGAATTATTAAAATGCTTTATTGGGCTGGATCTCCAAAATTGTTCAATAGAATAATGGTTGTTATTTATATGTGAATACTTTATGTTAATTATGTATGTTGCATTTTCTTTTACATTTTGCATGGGATGGGAAAATTGTATGAAGAAGCGATGTAGCTGGTGGCATTGCCACAAATTGTGTATTATTGAGCCTAAATTATGTTTTCAGTGGTTTGACCACAAAAATAAAATGCTATAGCAGTTTGACTACAAATTTGATGTGAGCGGCGGGGTGGGTTGACTTGATCCCCACGGGTGTGATTCGCTGGTCGGGGGTGTGATGGATGGATGGGTTGGGTTGCATATTATTACTTCATACTAATATTTTTATGTAAATGGGCTTCGGTCCAAGAACATGCAATATGGGCTTAGGCCCAAGTTATTGCTATATGGATTTAGGCCCAGTGGATGACGGTAAAGGGATTATGTACTGAGTTCTAGTAACTCACCCCCTTTTTCTTAATCCTTGCAGGTAATGCTCAGTGATGTGGACTTGGGCCATGGATGACTCGGTGGAGGCCATACTTTAGAAATGGTGTTTTCGAACTTTAGCAAATTTTCATTTTCCGCTTTATTTCATTACTTTTATTATTTTGGGTTTAAAGTTGTAATAAGGCCTCAGGATTTTTATTTCGATTTATGTTTGACATATTTAATTTTCCATGAATTGTTTTAAGCGGGATTTTCTAAAATCATAAACAACGGTTTTTCTTCAAATTTATCAACAAACGAATTTCATAATAAATATTTACAAATAATTTAACTTAGATTTTTTTCCTGCAAATTATCAATAATATTTTCAAAAGTCATGGTTTTAAAAGATCACTAGTTCGATTATTGATTCTTCAATTAATCTCTCGAGATTAGTAGTATTTTTTATCGAATATTTCTTTTAATCAAACTGGTTTTCTTAATTATAACCAAATAAAATCTACTTAGGTATGAGTTTCAAAGTTCTTAATACGTTATATTCATGTGACATGTCAGATCCGGTCGTAACGCATGGGCCGAGTTTGGGGTGTTACAAAGCACCGTATCAAAGACTGCCTACAGCATTCTGATCAAATGCAAGCTCCTGCTTCGAGTTTTGTTTAGCCTTAGCGACCAGTTTAGCAGCCACCTAGGGGCCGTGGTCCAGTTGAGGGTGGTAATGGTATGGGTAGAGAGCAGAAAGCACCGGACAAAGGTGCTAATCAAACTAAGGCGAGGCAGCCTGCGTTGGTGAGGATAGAGACGCCGTTGATGTGATTACGGGTCAACACATTTCTATGTAGCTAGTTCTGTTTCTATAAACTTGGAGGTTCTGGTTGAGAGCACTTCTGGTGAGATTACTATTCTTAGTCCATTGGGCCAACCTGTTCGGGTTAATAAACTGTATAGGAATGTACAGTTGGAGGTACAAGGGTTTGTGTTTCCGACTAATCTGATGGAACTACCGTTTGGGGAATTTGATCTAATTCTAGGTATAGACTGGCTTGTGGAACATCGAGTTCATTTGGATTGTGCTACTAAGAGGGTAGTTCTAAGATCTGAGAATGATGTGGAAGTGGTTATGATCGGTGAGCGTTGGGATTACTTATCCAATGTGATCTCCACTCTTGTGGTCAAAAAATTGGTTCGGAAAGGATGTGAAGCATGTTTGGCTTTTGTAAGTGATTCATCTTTTGTAGACTCTTTTGTTGGAAACATCCAAACAGTTAAGGAATTTCTGTATGTTTTTCCCAAGGAATTACCAGGTTTTCCTCCGAACTAGAAAGTTGAGTTCGGTATCAAACTTCTATCGGGTACAGCTCTGGTGTCCATCGCTCCTTACCGTATGGCACCAAAGGAGCTTATAGAGTTAAAGGCTCAGCTTCAGGAACTCATTGATCGTGGGTTCATTCGTCCTAATGTGTCTCCGTTAGGGGCACCAGTATTATTTGTAAAAAAAAAAAATGGTACCATGAGGATGTGTATCGACTCCTGTCAGTTAAATAAGTTAATGGTAAAAAATAAGTACCCACTTTTGAGGATCGACAACCTGTTTGATCAGTTTCGTGGGGCTTCTGTATTTTCTAAAATAGATCTTCGTTCTAGGTATTCAGCTTAAGGTTAAAGAAGTTGATGTTCACAAAACTGCTTTTAGGACTCGCTATGGGTACTACGAGTTCCTAGTCATACCCTTTGGTTTGACAAATGCTCAGGCTGCATTCATGGATCTGATGAATCGGGTTTTCCAGTCGTATTTAGATCAGTTCGTTGTGGTTTTCATCGATAAAATTCTGGTATACTCTAAGATTAAAGATGATCATGATGAGAATCTTAGAGTAGTTCTTCAAATACTTCGAGAGAAACTGCTCTACGCTAAGTTTAGCAAGTGTAAATGTTGGTTAAGGGAAGTAACATTTCTTGGCATGTGGTTTCTACATAGGGGATTTAATTTGATCCGAGAAAGATTAAGGCTATGCTTGATTGGAAACAGCCTAGGAATGTTTCTGAGATCCATGGTTTTCTAGGTATTGCGGGTTATTATCGGAGATTTTTCGAGGGGTTCTCGTTAATTGCAGCTCTTCTAACTAAGTTGTTGCGTAAGAACACCCCTTTTGTCTAGACTGATGAGCAGCAATCGAGCTTTGTGAAGCTTAAATCTATTTTAACTTAGGCTCCTGTTCTGATACAACTTGAATCTGGTAAGGAGTTCGTGGTTTACAGTGATGCATCTCATGTCGGTTTGGGTTGTGTACTGATGTAAGATAGTAAGGTTGTGGCTTATGCGTCCCGATAGCTTAAGTCACACGAGGGCAACTATTCGACGTGTGATCTCGAGTTAGCTGTTGTTGTCTTTTCCTTAAAGATTTGGAGGCACCATCTGTATGGTGAGAGGTGTATTATTTATACCGATCACAAGAGTCTTAAGTACCTCCTTACCTAGAAGGAGTTGAACCTTAGGCAACGTAGGTGGATTGAGTTGCTTAAGGAATACGACTGCACGATTGAGTATCATCCCGATCAGGCCAATATAGTGGCCGATGCTCTTAGTCATAGGGCCATGTCTAATTTGAGGGGAATATTTGCTCGCCTAAGTTTGTTTGATGATGGGGGCTCTGTTAGCCTAGTTGCAAGTTAAGCTGACTTGGATCGATCACATTCGAGATAAGCAATTAGGGGATGATTCTCTATTTTTGCGATTTCGTCAGATAGAGGATGGTGGTACATCTGATTTTGGGCTGAATAGTGATGGGGCTCTGTGTTTTCGAGGACGGGTTTGTGTACCAAATGATTTTGATTTGAGATGGTTCATTCTGAGGAAAGCACATAGTAGCCCTTATGATATGCATCCCGGTGGAAATAAGATGTATCGGGATCTTCATGAACTGTACTGGTGGCCTGGTTTGAAACGGGAGGTGACAAAATTTGTTTCTCATTGTCTGATGTGCCATCAAGTTAAGACTGAGCATCAGTTGCCTTCGGGTTTGCTTCAATCTGTTAAGATTCCCATATGGAAATGGGAGCGTGTGACTATGGGCTTCGTTAGTGGGTTGCCCCTAACACCTACTAAGAAGGATTCAGTGTAGGTCATTATAGATCGGTTGAACAAGTCTGCCCACTTCATTCCTGTTCGGACAAATTATTCTCTTCATAAGTTGGCCAAGTTATATATTTCTGAGATCGTGAGACTTCATGGGGTACCAGTCTCGATTATTTCTGATAGAGATCCTTGCTTCACTTCTCAATTTTGGAAAAAACTTCATGAGGCTCTGAGTTCGAGATTGGACTTCAATACTGCGTTCCATCCTCAGACCGATGGTCAATCTAAGAAGGTGATTCAAATACTGAAGGATATTCTTCGAAGTTGTGTGATTGATTTTCAAGGTAGTTTGGAGGATTTTCTGCCATTAGCCAAGTTCGCTTACAATAACAATTTCCACTCTAGCATTCAGATGGCATCTTACGAGGCTTTGTATGGTCGTAAGTGTCGTACTCTGTTGTGTTGGACTGAGTTGGGTGAGCGACGGGTTTTGGGTCCTGAGTTGGTTTATAAGACTGAGGATAAAGTTAGACTGATTCGAGATTGTCTTAAGGCGGCTTCTGAGAGAATTCTTATGCAGATCTGAAAAGGATGGACATTGAGTATTCCGTGAATGATTATGTGTTTCTTAAAGTATATCCATAAAAGAAAGTTTTACGGTTTGGACGTAAGGGCAAGTTGAGCCCTAGGTTTATTAGGTCGTATCAGATTCTGAAACATGTGGGATCAGTGGCTTATCTATTAGAGCTACATTCGAAATTAGACTGTATCCATGATGTGTTTCATGTCTCTATGTAGAGACGGTATCAGTCAGACCCATCTCATATTGTTTTTATTGAGGAGGTCGAGGTTAGATCAGATTTGACTTTTGAAGAAGAGCCTGTTCAGATTCTGGAACGATACATTAAGGTCTTGAGGAGGAAATCTATTCCGTTAGTGAAGGTTCTGTGGCAGAATCATGGCACTGAGGAAGCCACGTAGGAACCTGAAGACTCGATAAGTCAACAGTATCTGCATCTGTTTGAATTAGGTAAATTTCGAGGCCGAAATTTCTTTTATGGGGTAGAGTTGTAACGCCCCAAAAATCTTAAGCTCTGCTTAGTTAAATTCAGACATTAATTAAGTGTTCGCTTCAGTGGTTGTGGGTCCTGGTATTGTGATAGGGGTCTAGAGTTTGAATCCCCTACGTGACCAAAGTGAAAGTATTTTTGTTAATCCTTAGTGTGCTGTTCATATTGGTGGTGTTGGAATTGGTTTAAAACTCTTAAAAGAGTTGCTGAGCTATCAGAAAGTTAGAGGTTAGGTTTTTGTTTTATTTTGAAACAATAATATATATTTTTTCTCCTAAAATCACTAAACACGTTTCACGCTCCAAGTTCTGTCAGGTGGGGTTTTGCAAATTGTTTCTTTCTTTATTCCTTTTTTTGCCTTTTTCCTCTCAAATTAATTCTTTCTTTTTACAATCATTCGTCAAAAACTGTTTGGTGGAGAGGCTTGTATTTTTTTTTGGATTCAAGTCTTCACACGAGTGTGGTGATTAATCTCCTATTCGATATTTTTTGGGTATTTCTAATTCATTAGGTAATTGTATAATTTTTTCTTTCGATAGTATGGTATTTTTGTTTCCATTTGGATACTGAGTTTGAATAGTAAGGGTTGATTTCTTCTTTAGGTGTTTGGTTAATTGGTATTGTGTGGTTTTAGGAGATGATCCAATGACGTTTGGCATTTCTCCAACAACTTAGGTATCGTTAATTGTTGTTCGCTTTATCGATAGGTGCTTGAATATTTTGGGGACCAAGTGAGGATGTTTGTGAATAATTCTTGATATAAGTTTCACGAATCGTTCTTAATTTTGTGTGTTAATTAACGTTTTAGGATCTGGAAGTTTTGTGGGTGGATTTGCATAAAAAATAGTCAATGTGTGTAACGAGAAACTCGAAAAATAGCAAGCGGAAATTGGGGCCTGTTATGCCACACGGCCGTGAGCCAGGCCTTGTACGACACACGGTGTGACAGGTCATGTGCGAGGCCCTGTGTGACACACGGTCTAGGCCATTTTGGGCCGTATGGGCCACACGGGCTTGTATGGGCCGTGTGCTAGGCTTTGTGGGCCACACGGGTAAGGAAATTTTGGGCGTGTAGGCCTACAGGGGCAAGCATTTTGGGCCGGATGGGCCATAGGGCGTGTGGGCCCAAATTTTAGAATTTTCTCTAGAGTCGTACATGTTGTCTCGATCGACTGTGGGCTTTTTGTAGGGTTGGTATGTGTTTATATAAGCCCTAAAGCATGAAATATGGTAATCTGATAGTATGAATTTGATGTAAACAACACCTAAATACATGTAATGAGATGCGATATGTTTGATCTGTTATGTATAAGCATGTTTAATATCTGTTATATGAGTATGCATGTGATATACGTTCTGGTATCTGTTATTTTGTTATATCTGATATTCTATCCGTGCCTGGCTATGGGGCGGGTTATGTATTATGAGGAGGAAGTGTTCTCTGTGAGGCGATGATTCGCCAGTATACTGGCAGCACTGCTGCAATTTTTCAAAAAAATGTCGTAAGGACACTAAGTGGTGTGTAGGGCTGGGTGGGTGTTTTATACCCCACATAGTGTGTTAGGATGGTCGGAGATGGCGTGTAACGGATAGGGGTAGAATTGTAATTTGCATGTGACTCTGATTCTGCATGAGACATTCGTCAGTATATGTTCTATTATGTATTAAATATGTGAATCTGTTTCTGTTAAGTTACACACTGAGTTATAAAACTCACTCTCTATTTGTTTGATACTTTTAGGTAACCCTCAGACTTAGGCGGGTCGGTGCGACGAGAGCTCGGATTTATCCACAATTCAGTAAAACTTGATTTACATTAATTTAGCTCATTTAAAATTTCGTTTTTGATAGTTTTGTAATTTTTGGACTCTTTGGATTTTTGGCTTTATTTTTTTTGGATTTGGACTTTTGTTTTGGGTTTTGACATAGCACACGATAAAATGGCTTTTCGAAAAATGACGATGTTTCTACGATCAATTATTTTTAAAGAAAATAAACTCGGTTTATTTTGAAAACGTAAACAATCAACTGTTTTAATTAATAAGTATAACAACACGTTTTTAAATAAGTGGACTCTTTTAGTAACAAAGAGATACGATGTTTTCCAAAAGAAAAAAGTCGGATTTATAAATTTTCTTCGTAACACTTCTGAATTTGGCTAAAATGTCTAGGTCGGGTTTGGGGTGTTACATAACTTCACTACTGAGGTTTCCCAAACAATATGCCACAAAGGCTCTTCAGATAATTTGCCACAAAGGCTTTATAGATGACTCGCCACAAGGGCTTGGTTTGGTTTGCCACCAAGGCACCACACCAACTGTTGTGTTTGATGATATGGATTTTCCTAAACTTAGCATAGCCTGAGGTTTGCCCACCATCGCCCCTGGGACATACAGAAACCCTAGTAGACAAAAACCGCTCATCCACCATTTCCAAAATGTAACATGGCCAAGTCTTTCCATATAACTGCCACACTGGCCTTTTATCGTGTTTAACATCTCGGTGGACCTCAAGTTTATGGTCCTGACGGACTATATTTTGCCATACTGGCCTTTGTGTTTATTGTCTCGGTGAACGTCCTCAAAGCACTACCACAAGGTCCATTATCATATCACATATTTTTCCAACACTCTGCGCGAACCCCCTTGTCACTAACCAAAATTTCACATGCATCACTCTAATAACATATTGGATACATTTACATAGACTTCACTCATACCCTTAACAAAATCACACTTCCTAACACAAAATTTCTCATACGTGCTTACCACACATCATCATTTTTATGCAGCATATCATACACTTCAATACATACATACAAATGCTTCATGAAGAACACACACACATATACATACATACATACATACATACAAATCCTCAAGAAGATATATGCATCGATATGAACATCAATCATATAAGGAATCATCATAATATATCGTGTAGAATTTGGGTCTAAAGACTCACCAGAGGCCTACCATTACCTCGACCTAGAGCTTCTGTTTCTATTGTCCTTTCCAATCCAGCAGTAGCAACTACTTACAAGATTATGGAATTTCCATTAGAATCCTCATTTACAGATAGTTTACTAACGTTTCAACTACATGCGACCCCCAAGCAGGGTCTTTAACTCACACCCCATTGTTCTTACACCTTTTATCATCCTTACTCATCAACAATCGTAACATACAGGGCTATAAAACTTACCAGAAGATCGAATCATCCACTGACTAAATGAGATCTTAACTCTATCTTAATGAAGAAGAGAATGTTTAGGTAAAAAGAAGAACATGAACATTAAGCAGAAAGAAAAATTATCTGAAATGTCCCCCTCCCTTCAATAAATATACTCCTGGTCCCCCTGATTTCCCTACCAAATCTAGATGTAGGTAAAATAAAATCTGACAAAGATCTACTTTACTGTTGACCATTCATGGGAAGGGTTAAACCAATCCAATTGACTATCAACTAATCCTGTTTCAAGAACCAATTAGAACAATGCTCATATAAACCAAGCGTACTGTACCTTCCGAGTGACTCGCGTATGGTGTGGTCTTAAATACAATTAAGTTTCCTATGGCTTCCTTATACACTTGATAGGCCTTAGTGCTTAGCCAAAACTCTGGGGTGTACTCTTTCTTAGGTGCGCTCTTTCTTGGGCGTAATCTTTCTTCACTTAAAGATATCCTGTAAATAAATCCTTAGATACCACCAACGGGTGGATGTTTTAACGTTGGTATATGTTAATACTCTAACTCATCAGCAAGTTAGAAGGGTGGCGGGTAATACTACCATAGTGCGCCAAAAAAGTTTACATACATATCATACTCACCTTTTTGGATCTGCTGCTTTTGGAGTGTGACAACTCTCCCCTCCTTCAGGAAATTTCGTCCCCGAAATTTTTACCAACCTGGAAATCCCCATTTATCAATGGTGCGTGGCCAACTTCCTGGATCAGATGTAGTATATTGCTTGGTGAAATGCCCAAACATAGTCATAACAAACTTCTCATCTGAGACGTACACTCTGGAGATTCCAACTACTGTGAATGTAGACAAAAAGTCTCGATTGGCAAATTCTAGACTCGTGGACATAGTTGCCAGGTACTTCTGTGTTTTTAAACATCCCATAGCCTTTGCCTTGACAAGTGTCGTGTTGTGATTTAAGAATTCCAATAGTTGGTTTTGAATTTGAAACTTTTCACAGACGCTTGATTCTATATAAATATTGAATGTTCAACACTTTCCCCCAACATTTTTCTCTACATCATTAGAGCCCTAATTTTTTTCTGCTCAAGTCTATTTGCTTCTTTTCGACTTCAATTGCAACTTTCGTCTGAGGTAACTCTCTTTCTCCTTCTCTCTCCATTATTCAAAATGCTCAGAACTACTTCTCGTGGAAGAGGTCATGCCTAAAGTAGCAGAAGCTACAACCTTAGAAACGTTGTCGTGATTAGACCCAAAGGTCCTGATGGTACTTATCGTGTACTTGTTCCCATGTACGAATGCAGCACTACCGAAGAGGATTTAACTCAATATCTATGGGTCAGAGGTATCCTTCGCCCGAACTTCACCTATAGTTTCCGTTTAGCCCGAGGGGAGTGTCACTAGAGTGACAACACCGAGGGTTTTATTCTACCCCTCTTCCTGCTCGAGGCTGGCTTTTATTTGCCTCTTCACGCCTTCTTTTGTTCGGTGCTCAACGAATATGGCATCGCACCAGGGCAACCTCTACCTTTTCCTAGTGGGCATTGGTGGACATAGTTGCCAGGTACTTTTGTGTTTTTAGACATCCCATAGCCTTTGCCTTGACAAGTGTCGTGTTGTGATTTAGTAATTCCAATAGTTGGTTTTGAATTTGAAACTTTTCACAGACGCTTGATTCTATATTAATATTGAATGTTTAACACTTTCACCCAACATTTTTCTCTACATCATTAGAGCCTTAATTTTTTTTCTGCTCAAGTCTATTTGCTTCTTTTCGACTTCAATTGCAACTTTCTTTAGAGGTAACTCTCTTTCTCCTTCTCTCTACATTATTCAAAATGCTCAGAACTACTTCTCGTGGAAGAGGTCATGCCTAAAGTAGCAGAAGCTACAACCTTAGAAACGTTGTCGTGATTGGACCCAAAGGTCCTGATGGTACTTATCGTGTACTTGTTCCCATGTACGAATGCAGCACTACCGAAGAAGATTTGACTCAATATCTATGGGTCAGAGGTATCCTTCGCCCGAACTTCACCTATAGTTTATGTTTAGCCCGAGGGGAGTGTCACCAGAGTGACAAAACAGAGGGTTTTATTCTACCCCTCTTCCTGCTCGAGGCTGGCTTTTATTTGCCTCTTCACGCCTTCTTTTGTTTGGTGTACAACGAATATGGCATCGCACAAGGGCAACCTCTACCTTTTCCTAGTGGGCATTGGTAGCTTATTTCATTGATTGTTGCTTACACAATGAGCCACCTATTCTTGGAATTTTCCAAAGGATCTATCAACTGAAGATCAAAAGGCAAGGTACCTTGATCGGGATGGCCCATTTTAGCACACGCTAATGTAGTGTTACGAGCCCATTATCCAAAATTGGGCCTCAAACCTCCATCTTAAGAAGGATAAGTTTGTGAGAGTCACATACAAGCTCGAAACTGATTTTAGCTTTCCCACTTTATGGTCCATACCCCAGAAGGACATCTACCTACAAAGCCAACACGTTGATTCAGAAGTTTCTTGGAAGCAATTTAAGTTGTTAAGGAAGAAGTGTATCCTAAAATTGAGGGAGATTGTTACTATCTGGAACATCTTTCAATACTATCTGCAATGGTTGAGTCCAAATTGTCGTCGAACGAATGACCTTTTACTATGGGTCGATTCCTATAATGTTTCTTCTGCTAAGGTGGTCTGGCCTTACAACGCCAATGATGATTTGTTACGAATCCTAGTAGAGAGGATGAGGAAGCCTCCCTTCTTCTTTTATGAGACTTGTGGACTACGTCCACGCTATTGGAATATAATTAGTTATGGTACGTCTTTCACTCCTTCTCTTAACTAGGCTAGCTCTCTTATTACTTCTGTAGGATCTTCTTTTTCTCATATATTTAGTACTTCCCCACCTACTTCTGCAGCCAATATGAACACCTTAGCATTATGAGATGCAGTTCACTAGAGTGAAAGAGTTACCGTCACACCAATAGCTGGTAGAACTCAAAAAAGGCCAAGGGTGGAGGGTAGCACCCAAGATACTGAGGGCAGTGGCCATCCACACCTGACCCCTCGTAGACTTAGGAGAGGGTCTACTCCTATAAGAACCATCACTCATCCTGCTCTTATCCCACCTCATATTCTTACCTTTCCTCCTGCTCTAGTTGTACCAGTAAAGTCTGCCAACTCTGCAGACTTTCCAATCCACGTCTCAAATCCACCTATGATTGTACTCACACCAAATAAATTACGCCCAAGCCAGCCAGAGGCCCCTTTTGGTTCCTTACACATTAACACTTCGTTTGGTGAATCAGGAAAAATATTCCCATGGCGTGATATCATAAGGTCAGGGCAATATCTCTTCTCTCTTGAAGCCATCCAGTAGCAGCAAAATAACATCTTGCCTTAGTAGGTGAAAAAGGCTTTCCTCTCTTCTCTTTCTTCAAATCATTCTTTTCTTACACTCTAAGTGCTGACGGGGTCTTGTCAAGTTTTAGTGGCTGAATACGAGCGTATGAGTTGGGCTTTCAGGAGGCTTGTAATCAAAACAGCATCAAATTGGCAAGCTTGGAAGAAACTGTGGATTCTGGCAAATAGTCCTTAGTTCAGCTATGCCAGAGTCATGAGAAAGCTATCAGCCAGATCAAAGCCCTTTCTTACACTCTCAGTACTGACGGGGTCTTATCAAGTTTTAGCGGTTGAATACGAGTGTATGAGCTGGTCTTTCAGGAGGCTTGTAATCAAAACAGCATCAAATTGGCAAGCTTGGAAGAAACTGTGGATTCTGGCAAATAGTCCTTAGTTCAGCTACGCCAGAGTCATGAGAAAGCTATTAGCCAGATCAAAGATCTTGACTCCTTTGTCTCTTTTTGGAAGGCCAAATATCAATATTTAGAAACCCAAGCCAAGTAGATGGAGGAAGAATTCAATCAACTAAGAACAAGGGAGTCCTCTTGAGAGGAGAAATTTAAATCTCAAGACCAGCAGTATTTACCAGAGTTGGGGCATCTACGTCAATCCAACGAGGAAGCTTTGAAAAAACACCAGGAAGACACTACAAAAAATCTGGCAGAGGCCTTCCATACTACGATCCAACCTGGTCCTTCATGCCTAAATTATTGCGGGTCCTCTCAATTTTAGTCAGGTGAACTTCAACTACTTATAGAAGGTCACTGTTGAGTCCTTAAACTTTGATGTCTATAACCCTAAGAACGAAGATTGGGAGAAGTTCCAAAAGAAATGGAGGTAATTGGTCAACTTCTTCATCTCTAGAGAGCCAAAAATAGATGAGGAAAACTTGGAAGATTTTGATGCTCCTGAAAAAGTCCTTCCCAATCCAGTAGTAGCAACTACTTACAAAATCATGGAATTTACATTAGAATCCTCATTTACAGATAGTTTACTAACATTTCAACTACATGTGACCCCCAAGCAAGGCCTTTCACTCATACCCTTCTGTTCTTACATCTTTTATCATCCTTACTCATCAACAATCGTAACATACAGGGCTATAAGACTTACCAGAATATTGAACATCCACTGATTAAACGAGGTCTTAGCACTATCTTAAAGAAGAAGAAAAGAATGTTTAGGTTAGAAAGAAGAACCTAAATGTTGAGCAGAAAGAAAAACTATTTGGAATGTCCCCCTCCCTTAAATAAATATACTCTCGTCCCCCTAATTTCCCTACCAAATCTAGGGGTAGGTAAAATAAAATCTGGCGAAGATCTACTTTACCGTTGACCAATCATGGGAAGGATCAAATCAATCGAATTGACTCCTAACTAATCTTATTATAAGAACCAATTAGAATAGTGCTCATGTAAACCAAGCATACTATACTTTGGTGGTAACTCGTGTATGGCGTGGTCTTAAAAACAATTAAGTTTCCTATGGCTTCCTCATACACTTAATAAGTCCTTAGTGCTCAGCCAAAACTTTGGGGCGTACTCTTTCTTAGGTGCGCTCTTTCTTGGGCATAATCTTTCTTCACTTGAAGATACCCTGTAATTAAATCCTTAGATACTACCAACGGGCAGATGCTTTAACACTAGTATACACCAATACTCTATCTCATTAGCAAGTTAGCAAGGTGGTAGATTATACTGTCATAGTGCGCCAAAATAGTTTATTTACACTAGAAAAAAAAAAGGTTTACCGCGACACTTTTTTTGACTTAAGACGACGCAAAAAATGTTGGCATAGGTGTCGCGACGCTTCTCCCGACGCTTCCGAAAAGGTTGTGTTTAGTACGGTTGGCGTAGGTGCAGCGACACTTTTGGAAAAGCGTTGGCATAGGTCAACATAAGCCAACCTTTATTGAAGGGTTGGAAAAAACCTAATTAAGACCAACCTTTAAAAAAGGTTAGGATAGACATGTCTAAGGCAACCTTAAAAAGGTTGGGATAGAACTTGTCTAAGGCAACTTTTAAAAACAATTGGGATAGAGCCGTCTAAGGCAACCTTAAAATGGTTGGGATAGACTTTGTCTAAGACAACCTATAAAAAAAGGTTGGGATAGACATGTCTAAATCAACCTTAAAAAGGTTGGGATAGACCATGTCTAAGGCAACTTTCAAAAAATGTTGGAATAGACCCGTCTAAGGCAACCTTAAAAAGGTTGGGATAGACCTTGTCTAAGGCAACTTTTAAAAAAGGTTGGGATAGACCCGTTTAAGGCAACATTAAAAAAGTTGGGATAAACCTTATTTAAGGCAACCTTTAAAAAAGGTTGGGATAAACACGTCTAAAGTAACCTTAAAAAGGTTAAGATAGACACATATAAGGTAATTTTTTACTATTTTTTATTATTTCAATATTAATATATTTTCATAAACATTTACAGTGAATAATTATAGGAATTGTGCTTTAAATACAACTAAAAATATAAAATTAAAATTAAAATTAAAATAAAGATTGAATATTCTCTACAAAAATTCGATCCAACAATCAAAATACACTAACATTTAGCCAAAATGTATACCACCAACATTCAACTCAATGTACAAAAGTAAACAAATAAAAAAGTACCTAAGACGATGGACATTGATATTGATGTTGTACTACATAAAAGCTAATACAGTTTGAAACTGCAACTTCAATTCCAAAAAACTCTACTAATCTCTTATTTCTACAAGGGTATCCCCAGGTAGTGAAACATCTCCAGATCCAAGTATACCATATACCCTAACAATCCATTTTGTTTACTACCTATTTGTAACATATGAAGTCTTCTTTCTTTTCACCTTTATTGCTTCCTGACTCTTCACTATATTTAGCATTATCCCTCGAGCCCCAACCTTGCTGTAAGCCAATTGCAGACCTCATTCATCTCTTTGATATCCAAATCAAATTCTGGTTCCTTCTATCACAAGAATATGATACAATTAGACAAATACATGAAAAGGAAAGAACACACTAAAATTTGTGTGCAAGCACCAACCTCCAGGGTTGGATCAAACATATTCTGTAATAATAGGCATTCGCTTGGACTTCCGATTGTGTCAATAATAGGGATGACATTCGTAGGGAGTTGAAGACCACCTGGAAGTCCAAGAATGGTAGAAATAGAGGTCGGTATCGTAGGAGGAACAAGGGATGGCAATGAAAGTGCAACTCCAAGAATTGGTGCTATTGAAGCAGTAAGCCCAGTGCTATTTTTAGCAGGCATGCCTACAGAGCCAGCAATACTGCAACAATGGAGGCAAATGCGGTTTCAGTCAGAAAACTTATAAATTAAAACATTACAATATTGATGAGGCAAACCTTGATGCAGTGCCACTACAATCCAGCTTTGCCATAAGAAGTGCTCGAGATGATGAATTTAGAGACTGGAATTCACAAGAATGTGTTATCAGCTTACTAAAACGTCAAAAAAATTCAAATGCCAAAACTAAACCATATTTCATCAAATACTGATAATGTAACAGCCCGATTTAGGGGCTAGTCGGAACAGTGGTTTCGGAACCACTAATCCGAGGTTGGAGAGAATTATTTTTATAATATTTCATGTGTTATAACATGATTGCAAGAGTGTATGAAAATTTTGGTGCTTTAATTTTAGCGATTTCATGCTTAAATTTAAAGAAGGACTAAATCGCATAAAGTGCGAAAGTTTTATTTTACAAGCTAGAGGTGTCAAATAGCTAAGGAATATCAATTGGAGGTCCCTAATGTGCAATTAGGCCTTGTTTTAAGAGGTGGTCGGCCATAGGGACAAAGAAAAGACTTTGTCATTTGGTTAGGTGAAAATTTGGTGATTAAATTGATTTTTAATCATAAAATAAAGAAAGAAAAGATATCATCTTTTATATCCATCTTCTCCACCAAAAAATACAAGCAAAATAGGGGTTTGAGAGCTCAAAATTTTCAGCAACTTCTCACCTTTGAAAGTAAGTGACTTTGGTGATTTTTCTTGATAATAACTGTACTTTTGGAACCCCTAAAGCTTAAGCTAGCTAAAGAGGGGACTATTTTGCAAAATGGTTGAGAGTTTTAAGTTTTGCCATGTGAGCATTTAAGTTGTTTGCTGCATTTTTATGGAAGAAAATGAGTCTTAGTTGTTAGATAAACAACTTTTGTGAAGGGTGTTACCATGAAAACACTTAAAAGGACCTTTTTGATAAGGTTGTAAATATGTGGTAAATGTGTGAAATAATGAGTATTGAGAGCTGCCATAGGAGTAATAAATGTTCATCTAGGATTGTAGATGGAGGAAATTTGATTGAAATCGAATTACAAGCCTAGGGGTAAAATAGACATTTTGTGAAAGTATGAGGGCAAAATGGTAATTTTGCCAAAGTATGAATTATGAGATGTCTTGATTAATGTGATAATCAAATGAGCTAAATTGTTATTATAGATCAAGAAGAACGAAGAACTAACCTTGATCGAGGAAAGGGTAAGGTATCAGACTAGATCGGCAATTTAGCCTATTTTAAAATCGAGGTAAGTTTGCGTGTAATAAGTTCAACGCCATGTTAGTATGACTTTAAATATTTGATATTTGTGAAAATGTATATTGTTTCTATGAATTTGAGTAATGATGTTGAATGATGAAATAATGAGAACCCATTATGTTGAAGTCTCGGTTGGACTTAAATAAATGAGAGAATATTATCATCAAGGCTTGAGATGGGTAAGGTCCCGAATAAGACCATGTCTGGGACGTGGCCTCGGCACCGAGTTGAGATCCTGTATAAGACCATATCTGGGATATGGCATCGACATCGAATATGAAAGTCGTATAAGACCATATCTAGAATATGGCATCGACACCGAAATGAGATCCCGTATAAGACCATATCCGGGATATGGCATTGGCATTGAGATGTGACCCCATATAAGACCACATCCGGGATGTGGCAATGGCGTTGTGTTTATGTGTAAGATGATGATTATGTATCTTTGAGTATCCCAAGTGATTCAATGGGATAAATAGTTAAGCTTAATAGAGACGAAATTAGTACTAAAGTTATGTGGTGGAGTGATACTGGTGCATGTGAGTAATTCACGAGAAATTTTACGATATGAGACATGATATGTAAATGGTATGAGTAAGTATGAGTAAGTTATGGAAATGAGCTTAAGACTTGTGTTTTTATTCAATGCAATTGATGGATGACATTACGAGCTTTATATTACTATTTATTTCATGCAAACTTACTAAGCTTTATGCTTACTCCTCTCATTTCCCTTTTCCTTGTAGCATTGCCAAGTTAGCTCGAGAATTCGTGGAACGTCGGAGTTCGGAAATCACACTATCGACTACTTTTTGGTATAGCCAAGTTAGATTCATTTTGAGTATGGCATGTATAGGACTTGATCATTTTGTTATGTCATATTTGTTAGCCAAAGTGTTGGCTATTAATGTTGTTCAATTCATTTTGTAAATGGTCATTGGAAATTGGCCAATACTTGAAAAGTTCTTATATTCATTGATGATGAAACTCATGAAATGCATGCTTGTGTGGATGTCTTAAATTTTGAGTTCTAAGAAGTGCCTTATGGTCATGATATATGTTGATTGATTTGGAATAAGTATGGTTGCTTTGTAGGGTGGCAAATGGCTTGGTAGATAGCCATATAATTATCCACACGAGTAGACACACGGGCGTGTGTCTAGACCGTGTGTGATACACGGTCAGCCCCATGGGCGTGTTGATTTGCCGTGTGTCCCCTTGCATGCTAGGTTTGCAAGTCAGTATGCTCAGTAGTAAACACACGGGTAGAGACACGACCGTGTGTCTCAGCCGTGTGGGAGGCACGGCCACGGACATGGGCGTGTGCTCAGGCTGTGTGAAGTCTGCACCTGAAATTAGGAATTTAATTCGACACACGGTCTAAGGACACGGGCGTGTGCCTTGGCGGTGTGACCTTAGTGAGGTGATGACGTCATAAACAGAATGCCATGGTTTTTGGCACACGGGCGTGTCGAGGCCGTGTGAGGGACACGGTCCAGGGACACTGACGTGTGTCTGACCGTGTGAAAACCCCTGTAGGTTCCAAGTAGAAAATAAATCCACACGGGTGTAGAACACGGGCATGTGATATACCCCACGGGCGTGTTCCATTCTTCACATGGGCGTGTGGCCCTGTTTTATGTCAAATTTGTCTAAGGGTTCAAAAGTTTTCGGTTTAGTCCCGAATCATTCTGGGTATGAGTTTAGGGTCTTGTAGACCTATAATAAAGACATTATGGGCTCGAATGAAAAGTTTTAATTTGACATGAAGTTTTATGGATAGATATCGTATGATTGAGCAAGTTAAGTTCGGTAATGCCTCGTACCCGAATCAGGTGTCGATTACGGGTAAGGGGTGTTATAGATAAAGCTAAGCAAAACAAAAGACAAATGTGAAACTTAAACAGATGAGAAAGTTTACAGCTCTCTTCAAATGCAATGTCAAACAACAGAAGCCATTCTTTTACCAAAATGATGCATCTTTTAGAAGCATAAAGCAATTTCGGATCATAACAGAAAAAAGGGCCATGGATGATACTCACCAAGCCACCACCATTATCATCATCAAGATCAACAGCAGAAGCATTTGTTCCAAAATCTTGCGATACACCTTGATCGATAGAATTCATCGATACCTAAACATATAGGAAAAAGAAAATAATATATGTGTATATATGAACACTCTTTGTTAAAAATTGTTTGGCGCCTAGAAAATTGATAGATACATGGTCAATAGATCGGGAGCTAAAAGAGAAGTTGGTGGCAAAAGAACATAAAGGTCACATGCTTAAAGAATTGCAGTCAATTAATTTACTTCAGTAGTTGAAGGGTCAAATGCAGTAGGAACCCTAAATCAGAAATCAATGAAATAGGCATACGCCGATACAAAACTAAGATAGCAACACCCATTAGTACCTTGATTACTCGACCCCCAATCTCCACCTGTCCGTTCAAATTCAATGCATTCTTTGCATCTTCCAGACGGGAAAACTGCAAAAATAGTTAGTTCAGTATCTTTTCAAAATAGAATCCTTGTTGTCAAGAATAATTGAAGGATTATACTAACTAAAAGGCCTATTTGATTACAAACAGTTGATTATAGTTAATCAACAAGTAGGAAAAACAGAGTGATCAAATTCCAAAGTAGAACATTCTATAGAATATGGGTTATGGATTTGCCAAAGAATAATCACAGTAGTTTCTCAGGTTCCTTTACTAAGTATTACCTGGACAAAACCAAAACCTTTAGAATGACCAGTTTCATCAAGAGGCAACTGAACGAGCTCCACGGAACCAAAAGGTTCAAAAACCTGAGCATTTTAAACAAGTAAATGAGAAATATGAATCCAGCAAAAAGTACAAGGATCCTAAGGAAATACAATAAAGAGATATTATCCCAATTAAGAGGACCAGACAGAGAAAGAAAGGAAAGAATGAGGGACATATAATCCTCATAAAAGATGACCAAGAGCAACTATGTAATAAAAATATCTCCAGGGTAAGTGGACTAGCAAATATTACATGAAAATCATCAACTAATAAAAGCACATTCAAGAGCTTATTTCATATTGCTTACTAAATTATCTGGTAAGGTCTGCTTGCGCAGTAGAGATTGTGGTAGCCAAGAGTGCTCGAACAGCAGTAATGGTAGACTCAACATCACTACTAAACTCTTTTCTAAGCTATAAAAAAACAAAACAAATGGAAATGAAATGAAATGCCTAAGTAAAAAAACTCAAAACCCTAATTTTCAAATAAATGAAAGCCTAGATTATAATAGAATCTAAAAAAAAACAGAAAAGAAAAGGGAAAGCGAAAAGTACCCAAGAGGCGGTGTTCGGGTTTGATAGAGAGCTTGGAATTGACAAAGAGTAGGATAGCTTGCTTTATGGAATCGAATCTAGTGACTCCCTCTGTTTTCAATTCAACAAGCGACTCTACGTCCACATCAACGCAAAATATTATGTCCTCGCTGTTTATTCGCGTTAGATTAAAAATGTAACACCCTGCTCCTCCCACAGAGGCATCTCCTTCGATTCCTTCCATTTTCATTTTTCCCCGATTTCCTTCTTTCAGGAGAGAAGAGGAAGACATTCGCAACCAAACAGAAAGGGGGAAGAGATGGGGGAAAGGAAAATGCCAAACAGGCGAAGCATTTTGAATTTGCAAACGATGCATAAGGGAGTCCGATAAAACGCTGCGTTTTGATTTTCTTTTCCCTTTGTTTTGGCTGCGTTTTGATTTTCATTTCCCTTTGTTTTGGCTACTTTGCTCGTTTGGCAGAGAAAATGAATCCCATTTTACTTAATCATTGTTAAAAGTAAGAAATATTCTTTTTTTTATTAAGTTAACGTATATTCTTAAAATTAATTAATATTGTAATTCATTGTGATTATTTATCATTTATTCATCCTTTTCAATTTGTATGATGTATAAAAATGACACCATATATTATAATTTTTAATTTTATTAAAATTTGCCTTTTGCAATTACACCCAACAAAGACATGTTTTATTTAATATTAAAAAAGAAGAAGAAGAAGAAAGTGACAGGTTTTCTGTTTTGATCCCATTAAGAAATGAAAGCTTAAACTTTTTAATAAATCAGGCAAAAGGAAATAAAAATAAAGAGAAAAAAGCATAAGCTGCCAATTAAAAAATAATTATTTTTATTGTATTTTATAAACTATTGCCAATACAATAGGAAAAAAAATTAATATCATAGCAATTCTTTAATTTCTAATTTGATTATGAAACTTTTTCCATTAACAATGATTCTGGTCTTCAAACATATTTTAACCTTAAAAATTCATCTTTAAAGAAAAAAAAACAATTATGTCTAATATGAATATGGCCTTTTCTATGCTTGTCATGAAAAATGCAATGAGGATATATGAATCTTAACCCTTATTCTCACTCGAAGCTATTAAGTCATTTTTAATTTGACTATATATAATTATATATTAACACTCATTATGTAAAATTTTAAGAATATTCATATTTTAAATCCAAAGATATTAGTTTAAAATATTAATACCACAATTTTTTATTTAATATAAAATTAATTTATTAGAAAAGTGAAATATACAAAAAACAATTATAAAATTAGTGATTGGTGGTATATCGGGAGTTAGGACACAAGAGGTTTTCTTTTCATATGGCAACACTTTTATATAATTGGGAAAGGTATAACATAAGTCGACATAGTGTTGGACAAAACCAACTCTTATTTAAGCGTTGCCTTAGGCATGCATATCACAACCCTTATACAAAAAGTTGGCCAAAGCATATGTCGGCAAGTCTATCCCAACACTTAGGAAAGTGTTGGCCCAAAAGTGTCGGTATAGTGTTGGGCAAAGCCGGCTCTTATTTAAGTGTTGCCTTAGGCATGCATATACCAACTCTTATACAAAGAGTTGGCCAAAACGTATGCTAACAAGTCTACCCCAACACTTAGAAAAGTGTCGGCATAGTGTTGAACAAAGCCGACTCTTATTTAAGCGTTGTCTTAGGCATGCATATCCCAACTCTTATACAAAGGGTTGGCCAAAGTGTATATCAACAAGTTTATCCCAACACTTAGGAAAGTGTCGGCCCAAAAGTGTCGGTATAGTGTTAGACAAAGCCGACTCTTATTTAAGTGTTGCCTTAGGCATACATATACCAACTCTTATACAAAGAGTTGGCCAAAACGTATGCTAACAAGTCTACCCCAACACTTAGAAAAGTGTCGGCATAGTGTTGAACAAAGCCAAATCTTATTTAAGTATTGTCTTAGGCATGCATATCCCAACTCTTATACAAAGGGTTGGCCAAAGTGTATATCAACAAGTTTATCCCAACACTTAGGAAAGTGTCAGCCCAAAAGTGTCGGTATAGTGTTAGACAAAGCCGACTCTTATTTAAGCATTTCCTTAGGCATGCATATCCCAACTCTTATATAAAGAGTTGGCAAAAATGTATATTGGCAAGTCTATCCCAACACTTAGGAAAGTGTCGGCCCAAAAGTGTCGGCATAGTGTTAGACAAAACCGACTTTTATTTAAGCGTTGCCTAAGGCATGCATATCCCAACTCTTATACAAAGAGTTGGCTAAAACGTATGTCGACAAGTCTATCCCAACACTTAAAAAAGTGTCGCCCCAAAAGTGTCGCAATAAGCATGTTTTGTTGTAGTGTTACATATATACTCCCCTTAGGTCTGCTGCTTTTGGGGTGTGACATATCTAATTTCAAAGTGTTATGTCTCATTGATCTTATTTAATTCCTATTAATAATACGTGAATTAAATTGGTCTATTTAATAATGGAGGGATTAATTCATCTGGTCCTAAGGGAAGTACTTACATCAAAAGTCTAAATAATGTTGCTAGGATACATGCAATGCAAGTGAGCATCGGAGCTATGAGGAAAACCCTCTCTAGAGATTGTTATCCGGAGAGATTATTCTTGTTCCGTTCTCAATAATGAATTTACATTTATAGAACGAACAGAATGATAGACTATTTTCTTTATTTACTTTTTCCATAAGTATTGAACATGGGATGGATAAGATCATTTGGATAATCACATTTTCTGTTATAATATGTGATGATGTCATCTGCGTAGTAAAGCATAAAGATTAGTCCACCAATTTGTAACTAATCTTTGGTTGTTTAAGCAAAAACTCATCCGGATTCTTACTTGCATCAGCAAATCATGGATACTACCCCTCCTTATGATACCATGATAGTCATCATGACAATGACTGGCTATTAAATTCCCAAAAACAGATGAAGACAATTGAGATAACTATGGGCTAAATTAACCACCGGCTGCCAACTTGTTTGCAATGATTTTATCATTAATTAGATGATCTCAAAAGTCCCAACAACAAATTGTTTGTAACTCATTCCTCCTACATATCCATGAAACTGTAAACAATGGGTTTTCCCTAGTTTCGGTTTAATTTATATTACTTCCAGAATCCCATAATTTTATTGAAGAACTAAACCAATTTGCTGCTTCTAACTCTTCTTCTTTTCATCAAAAATTAAGAGCCTATCAATCATGACAATTCAACATCATCATTTCCTACAAGGGGGGTTGACTTGTCTTTGGACGTATAGAATCTTTTAACTTGTTTCTTCGCCAATTCCAGGGCCTTCAATGCTGCTGTCATCTCAGCCATATAGCTAGACATCCATAGAGAGCCTCAACTCGTCCCGCTCTTGTTTGCTGTAAATTTGCATTGAAACCAGCATCCAACTTCACTTTAAAGTAGGTAGTTGGTGGAGGTTGCCATCTCACTTGGCCACTGGCTGCTTTGTTAGACTTCACCATCTGTGCTAGTGCTAAAATGTAATCCTGCAACAATATTTTTGCTTTTGACACAATAGAATTTTCAGTAACAAAATTACAATTTATAATAACCTCATTTCTTACCTTCCATGTCCCACATAGTTGTAACAAAACCTTCCAACTCAAACCCGTTGAGTCGTCAGCCCGTTTCCTCGAATGTCTTCTAACCTCATTTCTTACATTTCTTGTACCACATATGTAACATCCCGAAATTGGGCTTAGTAAGATTGGGCCTTGGGCTTTAGGAAAAATTTGAGTATCATCTTGTTGCTTGTGTTAATTCAGGTATGAATTTTTTGTGTGTTAGCATAGTCTTGTGAAGGCTTGATTCTATTTAGGAAGATAGAATAATTTTTAGTATGGTTTATTTAATGAAGTGGATTAAGTGAACTTGACACTTAAGTTAATTTAAGTGTTAAATTCTAACACAAGAGGAGTTAGTAGCATAGTGGATAAGGAGCTTGAAAGGTTGCTTGAGGGAAGTGGTTCGAGTTGCTTGGAAAGCATTTTGAAGACTTTATTTTTGTATCCTAGCATTGATGGACGGTCAAACTCTAATTATGATAGGTTGGACTTTAAGTTTTTGGTAAGTTGAATATTGGTTTAAGGAAAGCTTGAAATAGGGGATAAGAATCTTAAAGTTATGGTAGGATAAGGGGACATAAGGCTTGAAGTATGGGGTGATGTTTTGGAAACTCTTCTATGGCCATTAGTCCATGTATGTGGACGGCATTTTGGTCTAGGGAGAGGGTTGACCGTTTTTGTTGGAGGCTTTGGTAGGTTTGACTTTATATTTTTATGGTAAGTTGAATGATAATTTAGGTAAGCTTGATGTTTGGGAAAGAAATCATTTGATTAAAGGTTGATGTGAGAACATAAGGCATGTTGTAAGGTGTTATGCTATGGAAAGTTTTGTGTAGAAAGTTTGACATGAATGTGGACGGTATGGGTGTCTAGGGGTGTTGGCGAATGTTGATAGGAATTTGGGTAGCACTTTGTACATCTTTTGCATTTTCTTTTCCTCTCCAAAATCTTCCTCCTTAGCCGATTGTGTATTGGGCTTTTGGTACAATTTTTGTTTTAGTTTTGGCATTGCTTTCTTGTTTAGTGTCAAAGCCGAAAGGACCATTGTGGTTTACCGAATTTTCTTTTAGGCATTTGGTCGAATATTCATTTGAGTCTCTCTCATATTTTATTTTCTTTGTAGCCTAAAACCAACTCTTTTCTCTTCATCTCTTTTTCATCTTTAGTGGTTAGCCAACCTTCCTTCCCTCCTTTTCTCTTTTTTCTTTCTTCCACTTTTGCTCAAACCAAAAACATTCCTCTCCTATTGCAATTTCTTTCTTTTTCTTTCTCCACTCTAGTCAAATCCTTTTGTTATTACAAATCAACCATAGCCAAATTCCTTCACCTTTTAACCATATTGCCGAAACTTCCCACTTCCTTTTAGTATTGTTTTGGCCGAATATCATCAAGGGAAGGCATTCATTTGGTTTTCTTCAATCGGTTTTGGAAGATAGGTAAGTGTTCATGGTCGTATTTCCTTTCTCTTTTCTATGTCGCTTTTCTTGAGGGCAAAGGCCACTTTCTAATGCTTTTTTTGGTGTAGAGGCCAAAACTAATATGGTTCCATTTAGGGATTTCGCGAGACTTTTAGGTGCAAACGTGTGATCTCGGTTTTTAGCCGATCATGCCAAAAAGCGTAGTTATCGCACTTGTTCTTTTGTTGTGTGTATGTGTTTTAATATATAAATATGTATATGATGTGCATGGTAGCCGAATTAATGGCTAAAAAGGGTGGATGCCTATGTTGGGTAATCAATTGACAAGGTCAGTATTTTATGATTTTAATTTACATATGATCTATGTATGAAAATGTGATGGCATGTGATATATGCTTATTTTAATAATATTGTGGCATGATACATGGGACTTGGGATGTGACTATCGAAGGAAAGGGTGTACATTATGTACGTGGTCTGATGTTAGCCTTGTGCTAAATTGGCGCTTGATGTTAGCTATGTGCTTCATCAAGGGAGGTGTTAGCTAGGTTCCCATCTCGGCGGTTGATAGTGTGTGCATCACCGTGGATTAATTGATATGTGGGATCACTTATGTGATCGGTGGCTTAGCCACGGCCTTGAGCAACAAGTCCGCGAGGTAGTTATGTGGGATCACTTAGGTGATCGGTGGATTAGCCACGGCCTTGGGCGGCGGGTGTCTGAGAGGTTGGTGTAATGGATGGAACTAGGTTGGGTTGGGCTTCATTTTGCATAATTTTGCATGTGGATCAGTGTGGATATGGGCCAAGCCCATATGTGGGGACATGTGTAATAACTATGCACCGAGTCTGTGTGACTCACCCAATTTTTCTCAAACCTTACAGGTGATGCATAAAGCTTGGACCGAGTTGGAGTGGATACGAGGTGGCCCATGCAGAGTTATTTTCCTTATTTTATATATTATATATATTTTCAGAATTTGCGAATATTTGGTTATTGTAATAAGGGCCATTTAAAGGTTTTGAAGTTTATTATTATGTTTTAAAGTGGATTGACATTTTTTATTATTTGGATATGTTTTATTTTTAGCAACTCATATCTTAAAGATATATGTTAAAATTACAAATCGAAGGATTTGTAACAACTTGATTTTTATTTGGATTTATAAATATACAATGTTTTATTAAAGACAAGAAATTTTTATGTTTTCACTCTAAGTCAAAATATTTTTCAAACGTTTTCCGCAGTGGCATTCTAAATTCGGCCGTGGCGTATGGGCCGGGTTTGGGGTGTTACAACATAGTTATGAAACATACACTATACAAGTACAATTCAACCTTTTCTTTTTATGCTATATTAAAGTGGTAGTGTTAATATGGACAATATTTTTTTTAGAACAACAAATATTTTTTCAACCACATTCTCTCAAATGGTATCATACCCTCAGGTATGGTGCAAGAGAATATTTTCTATTTTCATAATTAGCATCAACCTTATAATATTTGAGTTAATAGTCCAAATTAATCCAAATAATATGTAGCATCAATTATAAACACTTATATAAACTTAATTTGGAAAAATATTTATACTAAATTATATCTCTTTTTATAATATGTAATATAAAATTATAATATATAACCTTTATAAAAAAATATTTTATAAAGTGTCCAAACCTTTCATTACACTTCTTATAAATGATATTTTTTTTACCATAATTTTATAAAGTTATTCTCTATAATAAGTTATGATGAAAAAAACTAAAACATTTTTTTATGAACAAGTATATTATTTTTATAATATATAGCATGGATCCAAGGGCGAAGCCAGGGGGGCTGGCATGGGCCCCGATCCCCCTAAAAGGTAAAATTGCTATTTAGGCTCTTGAATTTTTTTTTAAATTTTAAATTAGTAAAGATAAAATTGCACTTTGCCCCCCCTAAAATTATAAAAATTCGATTTAATCCTTTCCAAATTAGAAAGATATAAACTATAAAAAAATTAAAATTTCATGCGGCCCCCCTAAAAATTGTCCTGGCTTCGCCCCTGCATGGATCATGAAGATATAAAGATATTATATTCATACTTTTTTACCATAACTTTTTATAAATAAATATATTATAATACTTTTATAACATGTAAATTATTTTTTACAATAAACTTTTTGTTCATAACTTTAGAATTTTTTTAGTATTTAAATAATATATTTTTTGTTATAACTTTATAATTTTTTTTAAAATTATATTTTAAATCTTAAATTTTATATTAATACATGATTTGGGTGTAATTACCTAATCCCCATCCTCCACTAATAATTGAAAAGTGTAGCACACCAATTTGGTGGAACCCATCAATTACATTAATTACTCTAACATATCACACTTGTTAATTACAAGCAATTATATCCAAATTCAATTACTAAGTATCTCTTCAAACATGGTCTTAAATATAGAAAAGTTGAAATAGAGAAAAGAATATATATTTATTTTCTATTCATAGTAATTTGTTGTGTCTTTTTTATTTTATTTTGAGTTTAAATTTAAATTTTAAATTTTATATTAATACATGATGAATATTATTTTAATTATATTTTTTATAAATTATTAAATTAATTTATTATATTATATCACGTGCATAGCGCGTGTGCTTAAAATTAATATATGTATTATGTATTATTTTATTTATTTATATATATAAACCTTATTGGTTAGTGGTATATTCAACGGTTGTAGTTTTTGTCAATTTGATTGTTATTTTTTTAACTAAATTTGACCCTCAACCTTTAAAAAAAAGTCTAACTTAATTATTAATCTTTTAAAAAGAGTTAAATTGTTGTTCTTTTGAGGAAATTACTAACTAGGGGCCCCTTTGGATGGGAGATGCATTCACTTTTTTTTTAACTAAATTTGACCCTCAACCTTTAAAAAAAATGTCTAATTTAACCATTAATCTTTCAAAAAGAGTTAAATTGTTGTTCTTTTGACGAAAATATTGACTAAGGGTCCCTTTGGATGAGAGATGTATTTACCTACGGTTAGTGTAAAAATAGTGGTAGCTGTGAGATTAGATACTGTAGCGTGAGACAAACAAAAAAAAAAATCTAAACACACCGGAGGTAATTGTCCATCCAAAGGGGCCCTAAAACATTAAATTTTCAAACATGACAGCTTGAATGACAATTCACAAATACTTCATGCTAATTTGGAATTTGCATGAACTTTTTATAATTTTTTTAATTTTAAATATTTTTATTTTTTATATTTTTAAAAATTATTTATTAACGCCATATAAAAAGTACACATCAACTATCATGTAGGTTGCCACACTAATATCGTTAAATAATTAATATTTTACTAGCATTTTCACTACAAAAAAGCTATTTGACTCTTTTTTGAAAAATTAAAAAATAAATTTAACTTATAAAGACTAATTTGACAAAAGATGTAAATATTGATACTAAGTTAAGAAAATGTAGCCCTCATTTAATTTCCCTTTCCGAAATCTCATTGTAAAGTTCAATCTCAATGAGCTTGTGCCAAGGTAGGAACTTAAACAGAGAAGTTGGTGAGAGGTATGATACTTGTTACAACAGGGCCTATTTAACCTGTTTGGCATTCATGTAATTATTACGTGACTTCTGCAATCAACTGCTATATAATATACGTACAGGCTTGGCATTTTACAAATTATACACTTATTAGGCAGTAGAGATTCAAGTAACAATCCTTTATTTTTCACATAGAAGGGCTTCACCATTACATATAATTGTATACATCTGCACGACCAGTACTCAATACTCCGCAACATTGAACTTTCCTCACAAATAGTGCATTTTTGCATGTGAGGGAAGACAAAAAAATACGTGTGTTGAAGATACAGAAGAATGGTGCATGAATCCATGGAATACCCTTATGATGGACAGCTTTCCACCAAAAGGACCGTGTTCAGGTTATTATGTCCATGGGAAACAATGCAACAGATTCTCTGGTTTACAGTTTAATTATAACACTAATTAAAGTTTGTAGCATGCAAAGAGTAATGCATAATGGTGAAGTTTATGAAGCTGTTGAACTTTGTTAAGTCCTTGCTCGAACGAGGGGTGATTGAGGCAAGGGAGAGTGGGGAGACATGATGCCTGGTGACATAAAATCATCCATTCTTCGAGATAAGCTTCGTGATAAGCTGAGTTTAAGGCTGCTTGGCCTGCATAGTTTTAGAGGAACCATGGCCTCGTTGTTCTTGAGCACAAAGGTTCTGATCCTCAACAAAGCTACTTTCATGGTGTGGTCATCCATGTTAGCAAAGCAAACCCTGAACCAACCAGGCTCCTCGCAATGGAAAGAAGAACCTGGCGAAACATTGAGCTTAACTTCATTGATTATTACCCGCCACAGCTCCATCTCGGCTGCAAATGTTTTCTCTTTGAGGAGCTTACGCAGATCCATCCATATAAAAAGCCCAGAATTGCCCTTCAAACAACCAATACCGACTTGAGAAAGACTCCAAGTGAAATACTTGTGCCTTTTGAATAACAGCTCTTTGCTTTCTGTAATGAAGTTATCAACAAACTCATCATCAGATAGCATAGATGCAATCAAGTGCTGAGTTTGCGAAGACACCAATCCAAAGCTGGACATTTTGCGGGCACAGCTAACGACTGAATCATTGTATGAGTATACAATGCCAACCCTGAAACCAGGGAACCCCATGTCCTTGGAAAGACTGTACACAATGTGTACGAGATCACGATTACATTCCACATCCTCTTCCTCTATAATCTCAGAAATACTAACGAACTCAGGCTCCATGAAAACAGTGGCAGCATAAATCTCATCACCAATCAGGTGTATGTTCTTGTCGTTTATGAACCTAACCATGCTCTTCAATGTGTCTCGATCCAAGATAGTACCCAATGGGTTCGATGGATTGGTTATGAGCAAGCCCTTCACTCTGAGGTTAGCTTCTTGTGCTTTTACATACGCAGCTTCCAAGGCGTTCCTGGTGATCTTGAAATTATTGCAGCTCTCGCAGTTGACTGGTACAAGTTCAACCCCGGTTCTCCACTTCAAGTCACGATCAAACCTGCAAAGTGATGTCAAAAGTGTGTGTGTTCTTTTTTAGTGAACTAGATAAATAATTACACCATGAATTGATAACTTCTTCTGAAAGCACAAATTAGGTAGTCAACTCATCTTATCCAGCTGTTATGAAATGACAAATAATAGACCGGTTCAAATGAAAATGAATACTCAACTTTCTATGATTATTACTGATGATGAGCCTTTATATATACTACCAGGTTTTTAGTTTTTGTTTCGCTTTGTTACTTGGTATAATTAAATATGTCAGTTGCATGATTCTATCAGAGATGGACCAAGAACTTCAAAAAGAGAGACAAGTTGCTTTCATGATTCCCTTACCCAAAATTCATTCCCTTCGTTACTTAGTTTTAACATTACTGAACATTAGACATTATAATAGGTGACTAAATCCAGTTCTATTAAACTAAAACTTATCTTAGTCAAAATTTGATTTGCTTAATTAGCAATTTCTCCCTAGTTTCCAGCGTGTGGGTGGGTTTGGGGACAAAGGTCAAGGTTAGTCATTAAAGAATTAAAAATGAAGCATCTACGAAATCTTTATGTATACTATATAGTCATGTGTACATAATATAATTATCAAAAAAAAAAAAAAAATGAAGCTTTACCCTGGATAATAAGGAGTGGGGACGAGAAATGCTTCACCAGGATCTGCCAAGCAAAAGGCAACCATCTCATGAGCTCCGGTGGCTCCACCGCTCATAACAATGCGATCTGGATCAAATTTTACTCTATCTCCCCTCACTTTCCCCATAAATTTTGCAACCGCCTGTGAGTATTAATTTTTAATGTCATTAATCAATCATTTAACATGTTCATGAACGTTGATGCACAGATTGTGTTATAAATATAATAACCCATACTTGTCTGAACTCGGGCATCCCATGATAATCCTGGAAAAGTGCAGTCTCCTTGAACTTGTTTACACCTTGCGGAGTGCAGAGGGAGGCTTCTGGGTGTTTGATGAGCCAGTTTTTGATTAAATTAAAGCACAGCTGGAGTGTTTAATTCAAGACCATGAATATCTGTCAGTTTCTACACATAGAAAGTAACTAAAAAAAATCCCTGCAAGTTTCTTATTATCTTAGCTATAATAAGGTACCTGATTCTCAGCTAGACCCATCTGAATGACTCCCTCAGGTCTTTCAGTGGGATGAAAAGGATTGGTCTCGTAAGCCTTCCATCCATCAAAGTAAGGAGAGTTTTCACCGTGGCCATTCCCAGTAGCAATCTTGGACATGGCAACCATTTTCACAACAAAGTTTTGAAAGAAGCAACCCAGATTAGTTTTGATGAGAGAGTATTAGGAGGTGATTGTGGGATTTAATAGGAAGGGAAGAATACGGGGGTGGCTATTTATAGTGTTGATATAAAAGGTTACGATGGGTGATGTGTATATGAGAAAGTTGGAAGTTTCAATGAAGGACCATGTTAGTGTTTGACAGGAATCATTTTTAACATAAAATTTGGTTTTGGATTTTATGAAATTAAATAAAAAAAAAATTGAACTGGATTCTTTACAAAATAATGGATTACATATCCTTCTATTAACTTAATGTCCTACGACTTCATACTTTAGACTATTGCACCAATGTATAAATAAATACGCCATGTATATATTCCGCTACAATCTTTTTAAGTAATAAAAAATAAAAGATTATTTAAACTTGAAACATTTTATATATATTTAAAAATAAGACTTAATAAGTATAAATTTTAAATTTTAATACACTACGCTTCATTAAAGAAAAATAAACCCTTCTCTTCGCTTATAATATTTTCACTTTTGAATACTTTCAATATATATTTTACTTTTAAAACATTCTTTGACGCCATACAATATCAATTCCTTTTATCTATCTGGTTTCACCTTTTTATATAATTAACATGAAATTTTAGAATATGAAATTATCATATTTCATCCGGTAAGTATTAATTACTCAATAATAAATATATTTTTGTTAGTGATGAATTGTTTGTTCTTACAATTAAATAAACAATTGAAACTTGAAAAATAAAGTCTCTTCTTACGCTTGTGAGGCCTTATTCAGATAATAATCCACTATAACTCAATCATACAATAGATAATTTAAACTCAACTTTCTTAATTCCTTATAGTCTCACTCTTATATAATTATTTAGATTTACTCATCCCTAAGCCAATACCCTATGAATGCTTAGTTCAAACTAGTAAATAGTTTTTTTACAATATAAAAACACTCATGAATGTTCTTCAAAATCAAACAAATTGAGCTCTATAATTCATGCACACAAAAAACAATAAACAAGTTTTTAATATTTAGGCTTTTGTAGACTTGTGAATGAAATCTAGTATATGATCAAATTAAACCGCTGAAATTTTGCTCTAACTAAACTCCTTGATATGGCATAAGATGAAAGAGGTATTCACCAATTAAACTTTAACTAGTCAAAAATCTTTTTAAACAAGGCAAGTAAATCATACTAGAACTCTTCAAAATATCATTGCTTGACAGAATATATTCACAAATAAAAGTAACAAAAATTGATGCCCAAAATCACTTGAAAAGATGCTCAAAATAGTCAAAGTAATCGGGTGAAAGTATTCCTACCAAATAGACAAGTTGTCATCAGTCCTATTGCAAAGTGAATTGCAACTAACTATGTAATTGGTAACACTAACACTCTATTTTTTTAGCCTTTTTGATCAAAAAAATCTAGAGAAAAATTTCTTAAGCAACGTAAGCATAAAATATAGAAACTTCCAAGGTAGAAACTCCTCTTAAGAATCACTAACAATAGTTATGTAAACTAATTATCAATACTTTCATTTATGAAACGCTTTTGTGACATCAACTTCATTCTCTTAAAACAATGTGTTGTTTAACTTAGGCTTCTTCATTTCAATATGACTTCTACCTCCTTAAGCATCTTAACAACACATACGGTTTTTAGCCTTTTGTTCATTTACTTTGAGATCAAAGGTACATTGGTCCTATTAGTCATTTTTCTAGTAATTTAAGGAATCAAGTTCGACAAAGGCACATCATCGTCATCATCATTGACAGCATGTGTTTTTCCCTTATCAGTAATATTTCTTATAGCGTCAACTATTCATGTTTTACCCTTGTCGGCAACTTTCTTCTTAGCATAGGCTTCTTCAACAACCTTAGTACCAACAACTCGAGTTACTCTTTCAGATGTAACTTAGGTTACAACCACCTTAAGTTCTTTAGATTCTTTCTATGGTTCATTGCCAGCATCCTATTCTTCTTGATCATCGATGTGAAAAACTCCTTTAACTAATTCTTGAAGACCAGGTTCAATCTTAGAAGTCTTAATCATTTGTTGTAATCCCTCAATGACATGATCAATGGCTTAATCTTGATCAGGTTGGATCCTTATTCCATTAACCTTTCATTCTCTTCTATTTGTTTTCTATTTTTTTTCTCTCAAATCTTGTATAGCATCATATACAACCTTATGATCCCTAGTCTCATCATGTTAATGATTTGTAGTGTGTTCAAAAGCATATTAATATCTAAGGTCTACAAAATCATCCACCCTAAGTCCATAAAGATGTGAAACCATACCATTAGGTAAGTTAGTTACGATAATTGTAACTGGAGAATGAATTGAAAAGCTTTCTTCTATTTCAAGAACAATCAGATCGACTTGAATTGATTCTGGAGGGTTACTAATGAGGTTCCCTCATCTTTTGCTTCTGATATTCTTTTTAAGGGTTGAGGAGAAGGTGATCTTTCTTTAATGGCTAAAAGTTCTAGTCATTTTCACGTGATTTGTTTTTTATATTAGAAGAAGGGTTTGAGAGAAGTTCTTGTGAAAAGGTTTCTTAAGAATGACCGAAGATAAAGAAAGATTTCCTTTAGGACTCTTTGGTAGTTGAGTGGAATCAAATAACATTAGAGTGAAACTTTTATTGCATAAATAAATGAAATCTTTAGGATCTTCCCTCAAAAAATTTAAGAAAGAAATTTTGGCAAAATTAATCCCTCAAAAAATATAATTATGAAATCAAAATTGAATATTCTTAATTTAATAAAAAAAACAACCCAAGAATAAAGAATTTTGGTCTCATGCCTTCAAGGTCAAATCCAACTAGACAAACACCTACACCATTCCTTAATTTCTCAAATTGAGATGCACCAAAATTTCTATAAACAAGTCAGCTTTTATTATCACAGCTTCTACTAATTCCCTTATGAAATGATTTCTTATTTCAATATATATGGACTTAGAAAGAACATGGAATTTTTAAAACTATTGATGCCACGGGAGTTGTCACTATAGAGAGTTGCAACTGAAGATGCACCTCCAAGGTCTTCTAGCATCTATCTAATCCATAATAATTGCACACAACAACTACCTACAACCATGTACTTTGCCTTAAATGTTGACAAGGAGATTTAGGGTTTCTTTTTATTATACCATGATACCAAGTTTATTCTCAGATAAAAGTATCTTCCTTATGTGATATTCTTATCATTCACATTTCCTACCCAATCTACATTATTAGAGCCTACCAAGCTCATTTATGTGTCCCTTTGGCAGTCAAATACCAAGATCAAAAACATCATTAACATATCTAATAATACATTTAATAGCTTTTGAATGAGACTTTTAATAATAGATCGGTACCTGGCACACACATTTATACTATAACACAAATTTAACCTACTTGTAGTAAGATGAAAGAAAAAGGACACCAATCATGCTATAATAGTTGCTAAGGTTAGCTCAACTTCCTTCGTATTTTAGTTATGTTTATCATAAACTCCCATAGGTGTCCTTATGGCCTTTAACCCTCTAAGACATATCGTTTCACTAAGTTGCAAGCGTACTTCTCTTGGGATAGAAGATTCTATCTTTGAGCTACTTGATCTGAAATCTCAATAAGTAGGACAATTCTCCCACCATACTCATCTCAAAATCATACTACATCTTGAAAAAGGTTTCTTTGGCTTGTTGATATGTTGAGCCAAATATAATGGCGTCCATTTAGATTTGTGAAACATTAATCTCATCTTTGACATTTTTTATAAATAATATTTTATCCACATCGCCCTATATATAACCTTATTCTAATTGAAACTTAGAGAGCCTCTTATACCATGATCTTAGAGCTTACTGTAAGCTGTAAAAGGCTTTAATAAGCTCGTAAACATGGTTGGGATGTCTAGGATCCTTAAAACCTCTAGGTAGCTCAACAAAGACCTCTTTATTGATGAATCCATTCAGAAAAGAACTCTTAAAATCTATTTGAAATAACTTGATGTTAAGGTAAATTGCAATTGCCAACAATAATTTAATACCTTCAAAATGAGCAACCGGTGTAAATGTCTCCTAAAAGTCAACTCCTTCCACCTAAGTGTATCCTTAAGCCTCAAGGCTACATTTTTTCCTAATGATGTTTCTATGCTCGTTTATTTTGTTCTTAAAAATCCACATTGCACCAATCACATTATTGCCTTCTAATTTAAGAATTGATTGTTATACATTATTCTTCTCAAACTTGTTGATTTCTCCATGCATGATCTATATTTAGTGTTCATCCTTAAAAGCTTCTTTCACTTTCTTGGGTTCAATAGAGGATATGTTGTAACAGCCTGTTTTTAGTGAAATCGGAACAGTGGGTTCGGGACCACAAATTCGAGTCCGAAAGAAAATTTATTTTAATGTTATTTTATGGTCTGATTTATGATAAGAATATCGTATAAAAATTTCATTATGAAAATTTTACTGATTACATGATTAATTGATAAAAGGACCAAATTGCATAAAATGCAAAGGTTGAATTTTAGTAGCTAAAAGGATCAAATAGCTATGGAATTCAAAATTGGAAGTCCTTATATGGAAAATAGACCATTAAGAGAAGTTAGTAGATAAGTATGATGATTCATCCATGGAAAATTTGATAAAGAAAAGGACTAAATTGGAAAGTTGAAATAATAAAAGATAATGAGTTAATTAAATAATAAAATATCATCACTTTCATCATCTTTCCCAATTTTTTTTATGGAAACCCTAGCTAAGAGAAGATAACTCAAGAAAGCTTATTTGGCTTAATTGGGTAAGCATTATTGTCCCGTTTTTAATGATTTTAATGTTTTCGAGATCGTAATAACTTAATCTAGCTATCTCGGGGATTAATTTGAAAAGTTATCAAAGTACTAGGGTTTTTACATGGATGAATATGTATGATTTATGAAATTTATGGTAGAAAATAAAAGGTTGTTGATAGATAAACACTTTTGTAAAGTGAATTTTGATGAAATTGTGATTTAGGGACTAAATTGTAAAGATGTGAAATTTATGGAAAAATTTTGAATCTTATGAATTACTTGGGTTGTAAATGTTACATGTAAAAATTTGTTAGGCTTGGAATAAGGATTAAATTGCATGAATTTCATTTTCCGAGCCTAGGGACGAAATCGTTATAAATTAAAATTATAGGGGCAAAATGGTAATTTTTCCTAGGATGTGAATTGAATATGAATTGTATTAAATTGAGCTAAATTTACTCGTATAGATCCGGATAGACCAAATACAGAGTTAGACCGAAGAAAAGAAAAAGTTTCGGATTAGTAGATTTTGCATACACGAACACTTGTCGAGGTAAGTTCGTGTAACTAAATTGTATATTTATATTTTTAAATTGAGTGCTATGACTGTAAAATGTATGATTGCCATATATGAACATTGATCACATATCCGAAAATACCCGACAAACATAAAGTCCCGTTTGAATAAATGAAATTCGATGGATACTGGGTTCCCGAATTGGTTGTGGTCCAGCATATGTTGCGAACACATCGCAGCTCAAAAGAGCGTCCCGTTACTAGTCCTCTCGAGCTTCTCGTGTAACAGCCCGATTTTGGGGCTAGTCAGAATAGTGGTTTCGAGACCACAAATTCGAGGTTAGAGAAATTATTTTATATATATATATATATATATTATTTTATGTGTTATAGCATGATTATATGAATGTTTGAAAATTTTGGTGAATTAATTTTAGCGATTGCTTGCTTAATTTTGAAAAAAGACTGAATCGCACAAAAGACGGAAGTTTTGTTTTAATAGCTAAGGGTGTTAATTAGCTATGGAACATTAAATTAGAATTCCTTATTGAATAAATAGACCCCAAAATGATTAGTGGCTGAACATGGAGACAAAGAAATTGAAAAGTCAAAGGTTTGGTGGCATTAGGTGACTTAATTGATAAAATAAAAGAAAGTTTTCATCTTTTCCATTCTCTCTTTCTTCTCCACCGATTTTCACTCAAGAAAAGGGCCATGGAAGCTTGAAAATTTCAGAAACCTTTAATCCTTGCAAGTAAGTCATCTTGATGGTCATTTTTAATGATTTTTGTGTTTTTGAAACCCTTATAGCTTAATCTAGTTAATGAGAGGACTATTTTGCAAAGTGGTTGAAAGTCTAGGGTTTTTACATGGGAGCATTAATGTTGTTTGCTGAATTTTTATGGAAGAAAATGAATCTTGGTTGTTTAATAAACAACTTTTGTTAAAGGATTTTTCATGAAAACACCTAAAAGGACTATTTTGTAAAAGTTATAAAATTGGTAGTAAATGGTGTAAAATAATTGGAACTGTAAGTTTCTATAAGCTTAAAATAGAATCGTCTAGGCATGGTTAATGAGGAAATTTGATGAAAATCATTTTACGAGCCTAGGGGCAAAATCATAATTTTGTAAAAGTCTAGGGGCAAAACGAAAATTTTGCCAAAGTAGAAATTTTGAAATGTTTTAATTAATGTCGTGATTAAATGAGTAAATTTTGTCATTTTAGATCAAGAAAAACGGGATCCGAACATAGACCTGGGGAAAACCAAAATAGTGGACTAAATCGAACTAGTCGCTCATATTTTGTATACCGAGGTAAGTTGTACGTAAATAATACAACTCTATTGTTATTATGCATTAAGCAATTGATATTGCATAAAATGTTTGATTATTGTTATAAATATGTATGACGAAATTTGATGTGCTATATTCCCGGTTGAACCTTAGGAATAGATTGGATATCCAAGCCATGACATTTGGTTGATATGTGTGCTAGTGTAAGACCATGTCTGGGACAGGCTATAAAATTTTGTTTCGAAACAAAAACTCCTCTTTCTTAATCAAAACATACGTTTCATGGGCCTACGAGGCCGTAAACATCTATCCGGAAACATTCGGAACTCAATCGGGAACTTTTCCTTGAAATAGGGGTCACACGCCCATGTGGCTTGGGAGACGCCCGTGTACCCCTAAGACATGCCCGTCTCTTCCACCCGTGGTCGACACTGACTAATTTCACACGGCCTTGACACGCCCGTGGCTTTGGCCCGTGTGCTAAACTTTGGCATTCTGACTTATCCACACGGTCCATACACACGCCCGTGTACTTCAGCCGTGTGGCAATCCAAATTACAAGTGCAAGGTGCAGACTTCACACGGCCAGGACACACGCCCATGTGCTAACCGTGTCTCACACACGGCCTAAACATACGGCCGTGGGACTAACCCGTAGCCTATTCTGACTTAAGGAACTAAGGTGCAAGGGACGCACGGCCTAGATACACGCCCGTGTGTCCATTCGTGTGGGCACATGTGGGCTATTTACCAAGCCAATTGCCACCCTAAATCATGATCAATCTCATACTCAATTCAACAACTCAAATTACTACATCTTTCATGAACAACACTACATGATTCATTGATATAAATAAACATACATACTTAGTCAATCTTGGCAAATCGCTTAGCCATATACAAAAGAATAATGAACTTGATAGCCCATACTATTGCCCATTTTTAAGACATATTCTCAAAATGAAATGTTTCCTATACATGCCATACTTAATATGAACAACTTGGCTATACCAAAATAGCGATTGATAGTGTGCTTCGAGCTCTGATGACGATGATCCACGAGATTAGCTTGGCGGGACTACATGGAAAGAAAGAAATAAAGACGTAAGCATTTAGCTTAGTAAGTTTACAAATAATGCACATAGAAACATACTCGCTTAACAAAAGCCATTTGGCATCATAAATTTCAGCTATTAAAGCTTACTTACTCTTACTGATTATTACATATCTCATGATTCTTACTAGTCTCATGCTCGTGAGGTAAACAAGGTACCTGTATCACTTGATCGAATAGATCAGTATACTTTACTATAATAATCATAATCTCTAATTCATCATTCATAACATGAATAATACTCATTTTCAACTTGATAATAGCTTTACTTATTTTGCCCGATTAATTACTATGAATAACCGAGGATACTGAATCTCATCTCACATATAACTCGATGCCAAAGCCGTATCCTAGATATGGTCTTACATGGGATCTCTCATCTTGGTATCGATGCCATGCCTTGACATGGACTTACACAAAGTCTTACTTATATGTTCCCTTGGGAACTTACCATTGCCATGTCTTGACATGGTCTTATTTGGTATCTTTACTCGTGAACTGGTCAATGCCGAGCCTTGGCTTGGACTTACATGAAATCTCTATCTCATGATAACTTTTCAATACCAAGACTTGTCTTGGACTTACATGACATCTTTGCTTGGAGACTCACCAATGCCATGCCTTGGCTTGGGCTTATATGGGTCTTCATCTCATAATAACTCTTCAATGCCAAGACTTGTCTTGGTCTTACATGATAACTTGCTTGATTGCCGATGCCATGCCTTGGCTTGGTCTTATACGGACTTTCTTGTCTCATGTGATAGATCGAGTATCCTAAGTAATTCAACTTCAATCGGGACTTTCTCATGCTTAATCTCATTGATTTGTTTGTTAACATATCATTAAACATTTTCATGGAAATATTGTACATTATACTAAGCAATTCAATGATATTAATCATAAAGCTTAGAAATCATACAAACTTACCTCAATGTACAAAATATAGGTAGATATGCAATTTAGTCCTCGACTTTGTTCTTGCCTCGGTTTCGGTCCGAGCTTCATTTTTCATGATCTATAATAATAATTTAACTCATTTAATACTCATATTGACTAAATTGACTCTTAACACATGCTTTGGAAAAATTACTATTTCACCCCTAAACTTTCTCATAATTACATATTTGCCCCAAGGCTCGTAAAGTGATTTTCATTCAACTTTCTAATACTTCATGCTTAGCTGATTAATAGTCTCAACTATTGCAATATCAAATTCTTACAATTTCTACCATGTATGACAAATTTCATAAATTTTACAAACTAGTCCCTACTAGCATTTCTCATGAAATTCACTTAGAAAAAGATGTTTATCTAACATCAAACTCTCATAATCTTCCATAAGACATCATTTTACAAACATACCATACATGGGTAGATTTTTGAACATGTATCTTAGCTCATCTTATAGCTAAAAATAGCTAATTCATGTTACGAGAACTCTAAAAATACGAAGAATATTAAAAACGAGGCTAGGATGCACTTACTATGAGCTTGAAAAATTGAATAAACCCTAGCTATGGAGTTCTTCAAAGTTTCGGCTAAGCTTGAAGAAGATGAACATAAACTTTGACTTATTTCATCCTTTTTAATCAATAAAAAGCCAAATGACCAAAATGCCCTTTTTACTAAACTTTCAAATATTACTAACTCGTGTCCATTTTTGTCCAAAAATTATAATTTGGGAAAATTGCTACTTAAGGACTTCTAATTACCAATCCAAAGCTATTTTATACAAAAAGCTTCTAGAAACTCATATCTTGCAACTTTTGCAATTTAGTCCTATTGGACCCTTTAATGGAAATTTTCATAAAATTTCCACATGAAACTTTCATAATATCATGCAAACATTTCAAATACCTTAAAATCTCATTTTACTAACTCGAATTTGTGGTCTCGCACCACTAATCCGACTAGACCCTAAATCGGTCACATTACAATTCTCCCCCTTGTTAGGATTTTCGTCCACGAAAATCTTACCAAACAAATAGGTTTGGGTACTGGTTTCTCATGCTCTCTTCTGGTTCCCATGTAGCTTCTTCTATCCCATGTCTTTGCCACAATACTTTTACTAGGGCAATACTTTTATTTCTTAGCTGCTTAACCTCCCGAGCTAAAATCTTAACATGTTCTTCACCATAAGTCATGTCGGGACGAATCTCTATCTCAGACGGGGTAATTATATGTGAAGGATCGGATCGGTAGCGTCGTAACATAGATACGTGAAACACATCATGTATCTTTTCTAACTCAGATGGCAAAGCCAATCGGTAAGCTACCGGCCCAACTTTCTCGGTAATCTCATATGGTCCAATGAAACGTGGACTCAACTTTCCTTTCCGGCTGAATCTGAGAACTTTTCTCCATGGTGACACTTTCAAGAAAACTTTATCCCCAACTTGATACTCTATCTCTTTTCTCTTTAAATCCGAGTAAGATTTACATGCATCATTGCAGACTTTTAAACACTATCGTATCACTTTCACTTTCTCTTGACTTCTCTAACCAAATCAACCCCGTGAATTCAGTTTTCCTTGAGTTCACCCCAATATAAAGCGTTACTGCACTTACGCCCATATAGAGCCTCATAAGGCGCCATCTTTAAGCTTGACTGAAAAATTATTATTGTAGGCAAATTCTACCAATGGGAGAAACTTTTCCCAACTGCCTTGGAATTCGAGAATACAACACCGAGCATATCCTCAAGTACTTGTATTAACCTCTCTGATTGTCGTCGGTTTGAGGATGAAAAGTCAGACTAAAGTTCAACTTTGTACCTGTGGCCTCTTGTAACTTCTTCCAAAATTTGGATGTGAATCTCGAATCTCTATCCGATATGACTGACAAGGGAACTTCGTGAAGTCTTACTATTTCGAAACATACAAGTTTGCCAACTTGTCGAGTGAGTAATCCACTGCATGCAGTAGAAAATGGGCTGACTTCGTGAGTCTATCAACTACAACCCATATAGCATCTTTCTTACTCGGTGATAACGGTAAACCTGTTACAAAATCCATGGTGATACGGTCTCATTTCCATTCAGAACCAAAATGGGTTGAAGCAAACCCGAAGGTACTTGGTGTTCACCTTTACTTGTCGACAAATCATGCATTTGAAACAAATTACGAAATATCTTTCTTCATTCTCGGCCACCAATATCTGTTGCTTCAAGTCATTATACATCTTGGTACCACCCGGATGTATAGATAAACATCTCATTATGTGCCTCATGCAAAATTCTCTGAATAAGCTCTTCCTTTCTTGGTACACAAACTCTATCTTTAAACATCAACCATCCATCGGAATTAATCTGAACGTCGGATTCAACACCTGACTCGCACTAAGCTCTCTTGGCTTGCGATTCGCTATCTTCTTTCTCAGCCTCAAAGATCTCTTGGAGGAATACTGGTCCAGCTCTCAACTCAGCTAGAATAGAACCATCATTGAATAAAGTCATCCGGGAATTCATTGCCCTTAATGCAAATAGGGACTTTCTGCTTAAAGCATCGGCGACCACACTCGCCTTTCCCGGATGGTAGTCAATGACCAACTCATAGTCTTTTATTAACTCTAACCACAAGTTCAACTCTTTTTGCGTCAACAAGTATTTTAAACTTTTGTGATCGGTGAAAATCCGACATCTCTCACCATATAGATGGTGTCTCCATATCTTCAATGCGAAGACTATGGCAGCCAACTCTAGATCGTGTGTCGGATAATTCTTCTCATGAGGCTTCAATTGTCTTGAGGCATAAGCAATCACTTTTCCCTCTTGCATAAGCACACAGCCTAATCCATTTAAGGATGCATTGCTGTAAATTACGAATTCTTTCCCCATATCGGGTTGTACTAAAACTGGAGCTTCTGTTAACAATGCTTTCAGTTTCTCAAAACTTTGTTGGCATCTTTCTGTCCACTCAAACTTCACATTTTTTTTTGTAACAACTTCGTCATTGGGGTTGCAATCATGGAAAACCCCTTGACGAATCGTCTGTAATAGCCGGCTAGGCCTAGGAAACTTCTAACCTCAGAGATATTCTTCGGTGGCTTCCAGTCCATTATAGCCGAAATCTTACTTGGGTCTACTCAAACTCCTTCTCCCGAGACAATATGTTCGAGAAATCCTACTTCCTTGAGCCAAAATTCACTTTTACTGAATTTGGCATACAATTGTTTTTCTCGTGAGAGTCTGTGAAACCGTCAGTAGATGCTCAAAGATGCTCATTCTCATCTCGGGAATAAATCAATATGTCGTCAATAAAAATGACTACAAACTTGTCGAGGTATGGTCTAAAGATGCGGTTCATTAAGTCCATGAATACCGCAGGAGCATTAGTCAATCCAAAGGGCATGACTAAGAACTCGTAATGCCCATACCTTGTTCGAAAAGCGGTATTGGATACATCTGAATCCTTTACTCTCAACTGGTAGTACCCTGATCTCAAATCTATTTTGGAGAACACATTAGCTCCCTTCAATTGATCGAATAAGTCATCGATTCTAGGCAAGGGGTACTTGTTCTTTCTTCGCACTTTATTAAGCTGACGGTAATCTATGCACAATCTCATGGTGCCATCTTTCTTTTTCACAAATAAAACTGGAGCACCCCATGGAGAACAACTTGATCTTGCAAAGCCTTTATCCGTTAACTCTTGCAACTGTGACTTCAACTCTCTCAACTCTGTTAGAGCTATTCTGTAAGGAGTAATAGATATTGGTGCAGTACCAGGAGCTAGCTCAATGTTGAATTCAACCTCTCTAACTAGTGGTAATTCTGGTAATTCTTCGGGAAAAACATCCAGGTACTCACATACTATCGGTACTGACTCAATCTTTAATTCTATTTCTCTATTATTCATCACAAAGGCCAGATATGCCTCATACCCTTTTCTTATGTATTTTTGTGCTGTCATATGAGAAATCATTACCGGCGATCTACCTTGATCATCTGATTCTACATGGAGAATGTCCCCATTCTCACATCTCATCTCAATGTATTTCTTCCCACAATTAACTATTACATCATGGGTGATCAACCAGTCCATACCAAGAATGATGTCAAACTCATCAAATGGTAACAACATAAGGTTTGCTTTAAAATAATGACCTCTAATCATCAATGGGCAATCATTACACACTTTATCAACTAAAACACTTTTGCCTAAAGGATTAGACACCTTAATCACGAATTCTATAAACTTTATAGGCATACTCATACTGGATACTAGTTTCATGCAAACATAAGAGTGTGTGGATCCAAGATCTATTAAAGCAATAACTTTAATATCATGAAGAGAAAAGGTACCCGTAATAACATCCGGGGAAGATGCATCTTCGCGAGCGCGAATGACATAAGTCCTTGCAAGCGCCCTACCCTCAGGTCTCGTGGCCTGCTCTCTAGGGTTACCTCTTCCTCTTGCCCCACTTCCAGGGTTTCTCTGCGGTCTTCCTCTGACCATATTCTCGGATCTCGGGTTCTGAGTTCTCTCTTCTTTTTTCGTCTCAGGACAATCTTTTATGTAGTGGTCTTGGGCACCACATCTAAAACATGCATTTTCATGCGCTCGGCATTCTCCAAGATGACGTCTGCCACACTGTGGGCATTCGGGTCTATCCGATCGGATGTTCCCCACACTAGCAACTGAAGTAGTCTGTGCCTTATTTCCCGAATATGATTTACTCTTGTTTCTACTTGAAAACCCGGTAGATGAAGCTGATCGGGGGGGAAAATCTCTTGGCATCTTGGAAGAAGATTGGAATGACTTATTCCACTGTCTCTTCTTCGAGCCACGAGACTCAATCTCAACCTTTTTTTTTCTCTTTTACTAGTTCTTAGGCTTTACAAGCCCTCTCTACTAGCACAACAAATTCCTTCAGTTCTAGGACAGCAACAAACAATTTGATGTCCTAATTTAGCCCATCTTCGAATCTCTTGCTCATGATGGCCTCGGTGGATACACACTCTCGAGCGTATTTACTGAGGCGTACAAACTCACGCTCATAATCAATTACAGACATCTTACCTTGCTTCAGTTCTAGAAATTCTTTTCTCTTTTGATCGACAAATCTTTGACTGATATACTTCTTTCTGAACTCTTCTTGAAAGAACTCCCACGTGATCTTTTCTCGTGGTACCATCGACACTAAGGTGTTCCACCATTGGTAAGCGTGAATCTCTTAAAAGAGAGACTACACACTTCATGCATTCCTCGGGCGTGCATGACAATTCATTGAATACCACGATGGTATTTTCCAACCGAGAACTTCGGCCTTTTCGGATCATCATCCTTCGGCTCTAATTCTTCCTACGCCCCATGTTTCTGATCCTATCAACCGGTGGCTTCTCTCCTCTTACCACATCTACTACTTGAGGGGCTACTGGGATAGGTTGAGGAATAGGCGGGGGTGGAGAGGTTTGAGCATTCGGGTTCGTGCGAACGAACTCCGTATACCACTTGTTCATTATATGGAGGAAGGCTTCTCTAGCCTCTTCTCCTCCCCTCTGACTCACCGTAGTGGGTCTATTCTCATTCTCGTTAGGAACCGTCCCTTCAGTGGGAGCTGGCGCGTTACTTTTTACGTTATCTGCTACAGCTCTTTCGGGATCCATTTACTATATGTATAAACAAAATTTAAATCGTCAGGAGTCGTCACACCCCATACCAACGTCCAAGACTGAGACTGGATACGAGACATTATCATACTTGATCTTAAGGAAACATGTACTTACGGGCAGTAAAATTTTGTTTCGAAATAGAAACTCCTCTTTCTTAATCAAAACATACGTTTCATGGGCCTACGAGGCCTTAAACATCTATCCAGAAACATTCGGAACTCAATCGGGAACTTTTCCTTGAAACAGGGGTTACACGCCCATGTGGCTTGGGACACGCCCGTGTACCCCTAAGACATGCTCGTGTCTTCCACCCGTGGTCGACACTGACTAATTTCACACGGCCTTGACACGCCCGTGGCTTTGGCCCGTGTGCTAAACTTTGGCATTCTGACTTATCCACACGGTCCATACACACGCCCGTGTACTTTAGCCGTGTGGTAATCCAAATTACAAGTGCAAGGTGCAGACTTCACACGGCTAGGGCACACGCCCATGTGCTAACCGTGTGTTGCACACGGCCTAAACATACGGCCGTGGGACTAACCCGTAGCCTATTCTGGACTTAAGATACTAAGGTGCGAGGGGGCGACGGCCTAGACACACGCCCGTGTGTCCATTCGTGTGGCACATGTGGGCTATTTACCAAGCCAATTGCCACCCTGAATCATGATCAATCTCATACTCAATTCAACAACTCAAATTACTACATCTTTCATGAACAACACTACATGATTCATTGATATAAATAAACATACATACTTAGTCAATCTTGGCAAATCGCTTAGCCATATACAAAAGAATAATGAACTTGATAGCCCATACTATTGCCCCTTTTTAAGACATATTCTCAAAATGAAATGTTTCCTATACATGCCATACTTAATATGAACAACTTGGCTATACCAAAATAGCGATTGATAGTGTGCTTCGAGCTCCGATGACGATGATCCACGAGATTAGCTTGACGGGACTACATGGAAAAAAAGAAATAAAGACGTAAGCATTTAGCTTAGTAAGTTTGCAAATAATGCACATAGAAACATACTCGCTTAACAAAAACCATTTGGCATCATAAATTTCAGCTATTAAAGCTACATATCTCATGATTCTTACTAGTCTCATGCTCGTGAGGTAAACAAGGTACCTGTATCACATGATCGAATAGATCAGTATACTTTACTATAATAATCATAATCTCTAATTCATCATTCATAACATGAATAATACTCATTTTCAACTTGATAATAGCTTTATTTATTTTGCCCGATTAATTACTATGAATAACCGAGGATACTGAATCTCATCTCACATATAACTCGATGCCAAAGCCGTATCCTAGATATGGTCTTACATGGGATCTCTCATCTTGGTATCGATGCCATGCCTTGACATGGACTTACACAAAGTCTTACTTATATGTTCCCTTGGGAACTTACCATTGCCATGTCTTGACATGGTCTTATTTGGTATCTTTACTCGTGAACTGGTCAATGTCGAGCCTTGGCTTGGGCTTACATGAAATCTCTATCTCATGATAACTTTTCAATACCAAGACTTGTCTTGGACTTACATGACATCTTTGCTTGGAGACTCACCAATGCCATGCTTGGCTTGGACTTATATGGGTCTTCATCTAATAATAACTCTTCAATGCCAAGACTTGTCTTGGTCTTACATGATAACTTGCTTGATTGCCGATGCCATGCCTTGGCTTGGTCTTATACAGACTTTCTTGTCTCATGTGATAGATCGAGTATCCTAAGTAATTCAACTTCAATCGGGACTTTCTCATGCTTAATCTCATTGATTTCTTTGTTAACATATCATTAAACATTTTCATGGTAATATTGTACATTATACTAAGCAATTCAATGATATTAATCATAAAGCTTAGAAATCATACAAACTTACCTCAATGTACAAAATATAGGTAGATATGCAATTTAGTCCTCGACTTTGCTCTTGCCTCGGTTTCGGTCCGGGCTTCATTTTTCTTGATCTATAGTAATAATTTAACTCATTTAATATTCATATTGACTAAATTGACTCTTAACACATATTTTGGAAAAATTACTATTTTGCCCCTAAACTTTCTCATAATTACACATTTGCCCCAAGGCTCGTAAAGTGATTTTCATTCAACTTTCTAATACTTCATGCTTAGCTGATTAATATTCTCAACTATTGTAATATCAAATTCTTACAATTTCTACCATGTATGACAAATTTCATAAATTTTACAAACTAGTCCCTACTAGCATTTATCATGAAATTCACTTAGAAAAAGATGTTTATCTAACATCAAACTCTCATAATCTTCCATAAAACATCATTTTACAAACATACCACACATGGGTAGATTTTTGAACATGCATCTTAGCTCATCTTATAGCTAAAAATAGCTAATTCATGTTACGAGAACTCTAAAAATACGAAGAATATTAAAAACGAGACTAGGATGCACTTACTATGAGCTTGAAAAATTGAATAAGCCCTAGCTATGGAGTTCTTCAAAGTTTCGGCCAAGCTTGAAGAAGATGAACATAAATTTTGACTTATTTCATCCTTTTTAATCAATAAACAGCCAAATGACCAAAATGCCCTTTTTACTAAACTTTTAAATATTACTAACTCATGTCCATTTTTGTCCAAAAATTATAATTTGGGAAAATTGCTACTTAAGGACTTCTAATTACCAATCCAAAGCTATTTTATACAAAAAGCTTCTAGAAACTCATATCTTGCAACTTTTGCAATTTAGTCCTAATGGACCCTTTAATGGAAATTTTCATAAAATTTCCACATGAAACTTTCATAATATCATGCAAACATTTCAAATACCTTAAAAGCTCATTTTACTAACTCGGATTAGTAGTCTCACACCACTAATTCGACTAGACCCTAAATCAGGTTGTTACAATGAAAGCCAGTGTAAGACCATGTCTAGGACATGGCATCGGCGATGATATGTGTGCTAGTGTAAGACCATGTCTGGGACATGGCATCGGCCACATTATGAAAGCCAGTGTAAGACCATGTCTAGGATATGGCATCGACAATGATATGTGTGCTAGTGTAAGACCATGTCTGGGACATGGCGTTGGCCACAATACGAGAGCCAGTGTAAGACCATGTCTGGGACATGGCATCGGCATTGAGACGAGAGCTAGTGTAAGAACATGTCTGGGACATGGCATCGGCCTCGATATGTGAGCCAGTGCAATACCATGTCTGGGACATGGCATCGGCATCGTACTCTCTTGTGTGAGGCTTGTCGAGTATCTTTGGTATTCTAACTGGTTCAATGGGTAATTTAAAGCTTGTGTCAAAAGTAAGAAAAGTTACGACTATGTTGTAAGTGATACAGGTACCTACACAAAATTCATGAAAAATGAGCTCAATTTATGTTGTGTGTTTAGTAAGGATGAAAACGAGTAAGTTATGCCTTAAATCATTTGAGAATTTTGTGCAAGTTTATACTATGTTATGAGCATAATAATGTATGGTAATTGTTGTTAATTATTTACATGCGACTTACTAAGTTTTATGCTTACTCCCTTTCCTTTCCATTTTCTTATAGTATCGCCAAGCTAGCTCGGGGATCAAAGGACGTCGGAGGCTCGATCACACTATCAATCTGAACATTTGGTATAGTTAGATTTATCATTTTGAGTATGGCATGTATAGGGACTTGGTCTTTGTCAAGTGTCATATTGTTTTGGCCAAATGTGTTGGCTTGTCTTGAAGATTGATTCATTTTGTATATGGCCATGGATGATGGCTATTACTCATTATTGATATATGAAAATGATGATGTTTTTCATGAATGTGCAAAATGCATGGTTGAGTATTTGGTAGGTTAATGTATGAATGAGTAGGTTATTTGATGTGGTTTATATTGGTGCAAGTAAAGGTGGCAGAAAGCGCTTGGTAAATAGCCTTTTTATTGTCCACACGGGTAGACACACGGGCGTGTGTCTAGGCCGTGTGTGACACACGGTCTGCCCTATAGGCATGTAGTCCGGCCGTGTGTTCCCCTGCACCTTAATTTGGTAAAACAGAATGCCCAGTAGTAACCACACGGGCTGAGGCACGGCCGTGTGTCTCAACCGTGTAGAAGACATGGCCATAGGACATGAGCATATGCCCAGGCCGTGTAAAGTCTGCACCTTGAACGTGAAATTTAGAATTTCTACACGGCCTAGCACACGGGCGTGTGCCTTGGCCGTGTGACCCTAAATTGTTGCTGACGTCAGAAACAGAATGTCAAGGTTTTTGCACACGAGCCAAGACACGGGCGTTTCATGGCCGTGTGAAGGACACGGGCCATGGACACGGAGGTGTGCCAGGCCGTGTGAAAACCCCTTTAGGTTCGAATTGAGAAATAAATCCACACGGACACGTGACACACGGGTGTGTCCTATATCTTTGCCGTGTGAGTTACACTGTCCTTCAACATGGCCATGTTATTAAGTCACATGGGCGTGTCGCCCATCCGCACGGGCGTGTGCCCCTGTTATTAGTGACATTTTCCAAAGTTTTTTAAAGAACTCGGTTTGGTCCCGAACCGTTTCTAAAGTGTGTTTTGGGCCTCATAGGCTCATATTAGGGATTTTAAGACAAAGTTTGAAAAGTTTTAAATTTGTACGAACTTTTATGACCGAAAATGTATGATAGTATGTGTTTGAGTTAGGTAACGCCTCGTACCCTGTTCCGGCGTCGAACACGGGTAAGTGGTGTTACATTTAGTGGTATCAGAGCTATGGTTTAGTCAATTCTTAGACTAACCTAGCATGTGTACGAGTCTAGCTATACATGCCATATATAAAATTATGATAGTGTGACGACTCCTGACGATTTAAAATGTGTTTTTTTATATAGTAAATAGATCCTGACGGAGCAGTGGCGGATGATATTGAAAGTAATGCGACGGCTCCCGCAGAAGGGACCGCGCCAGTCGAAAGTGGGCCCGTGACACTGAGTCAGGGCGGAAGGGCTAGAGAAGCCTTCCTACATATGATGAATGTCTGGTATTCGGAGTTTGTTCGTGCAAACCCGAACGCTCCACCTCCTCCACCCCCTCCAATTCCCCAGCCTGCTCTACAACTCCCCAAGTAGTGGAAATGATTAGAAGGGAAAAACCTCCGGTTGACAAAATTCAAAAGTAAGGGGCCGAGAAATTTCGAGCGAATATAGATGATGGCCCAGAAAGGGCAGAGTTCTTGCTAGAAAAAACCATTAGGGTATTCGATGAATTGTCTTGCACACCTGAGGAGTGCATGAAGTGTGTTGTGTCACTCTTGCGATACTCGGCCTACCAATGGTGGAACACCCTTGTGTCAGTTGTACCGAGGGAGAGGATAACTTGGGAATTCTTCCAGGAAGAGTTCCGTAAAAAGTATATTAGCCAGAGGTTTATCGATCAGAAAAGAAAGGAATTCCTTGAGCTAAAACAAGGCCGAATGACGGTAATCGAGTATGAGCGTGAGTTTGTAAGGCTCAGCAAATACGCTCGGGAGTGCGTATCCACCAAAGCCATCATGTGTAAGAGGTTTGAGGACGGATTAAATGAAGACATCTGACTATTAGTTGGCATCCTGGAATTAAAGGAGTTTGTGGTGCTTGTTGAGAGAGCGTGCAAGGCCGAAGAATTGGCCAAAGAGAAAAGAAAAGCTGAAATCGAGTCTCGTGACTCGAAGAAAAGACAGTTGGGAAAATCATTTCAGTCCTCATCCAAGAAATCGAGAGAGTTTACTACTCAATCCAATGCTTCAATTGGATTCTCGAACAGAAATAGGAGTAAGCAGTATTCGATTTCTAAGGCTCAGACTACTTCTATTGCGAGTGTTGGTAGTGCTCGACCAAATAAATCGGAGTGTTCGTAGTGTGGTAGACGACATTTCGGTGAGTGTCGAGGAAATGAAAGAGGCTGTTTCAAGTGTGGTTCACTAGACCACTTCATTCGAAACTGTCCTGAGATGGATGAGAAAGACAGAAAGCAAGATGTGCGAGCGAGTAATGCTCCTTCTAGAGGTAGACCACAAAATAACTCGGGAAGTGGGGCTAGTAGTAGAGGTGTGCCTAGAGATTCCAATGTGATATCAGAGGATAAAGCTCCTGCAAGGACTTATGCCATTCGCGCTCGAGAAGAGGCTTCATCCCCAGATGTGATTATTGGTACTTTTTCTCTTCATGATATCTCTGTTGTTGCTTTGATTGATTCGGGGTTTACCCATTCGTATGCTTGTGTGAAATTGGTGTCTAGCATGAATATGCCTGTTGAGTCTACAGAATTTGTGATAAAAGTGTCAAACCCATTAGGCAAGCATGTGTTAGTTGATCGAATATGTAGAAATTGTCCATTGACAATTAGAGGTCATTGTTTTCCGGCTAACCTCATGTTATTTCTGTTTAATGAATTTGACGTGATTCTTGGCATGGATTGGTTAACTGCTCATGATGTGATAGTAAATTGTGGAAGAAAATTTATTGAACTGAAAAGTGAAAATGGGGATATTATTCGGGTTGAATCAGGTGAACCGGATAGCTTACCTGCATCGATTTCTTCTATGATCACGAGAAATACATGAGAAAAGGGTATGAGTCCTATCTTGCATTTGTGTTGAATACCCAAGAGTCCGAAGTAAAGATTGAGTCCGTACCTGTGGTATGTGAGTACCTGGATGTGTTTCCGGAAGAGTTGCCCGGATTGCCTCCAACTAGGGAAGTTGAGTTTGGTATCGAGTTAGTCCCTGGTACGGCACCTATTTTGGTTGCCCTGTATAGGATGGCACTGTTGGAGTTAAAAGAGCTGAAGCTTCAACTACAAGAGTTAACAGATAAGGGTTTTACAAGACTGAGTTATTCTCCGTGGAGTGCTCCGGTACTTTTTGTGAAAAAGAAAGACGGGTCGATGAGATTATGTATAGACTACCGACAACTCAACAAGGTTACAGTTAAGAACAAGTATCCTTTGCCAAGGATTGACGATTTGTTTGACCAATTGAAAAGAGCCACAGTGTTTTCTAAGATAGACCTGAGGTCTGGTTATTACCAGCTGAGAGTTAAGAAACAAGATGTATCAAAAACTGCGTTTCGGACGAGGTACGGGCACTATGAGTTTCTGGTCATGCCCATTGGCTTAACAAATGCTCCCGTCGTGTTTATGGATTTAATAAATCGTATTTTCCAACCGTACTTGGATAAGTTTGTTGTTGTTTTTATCGATGATATATTAATTTATTCTCGTGATGAGAGTGAGCACGCGAAGCATTTGAGAACTGTTTTGTAGACTTTAAGAGATAAGCAGTTGTATGCTAAGTTTAGCAAAAGTGAATTTTGGCTTCGAGAAGTCGGATTCTTGGGACACATCGTGTCGGGCGATGGAATTAGAGTTGACCCGAGTAAGATATCGGCTATCGTTAATTGGAAACCGTCGAGGAATGTGCCAGAGATTAGAAGCTTTTTGGGCTTAGCCGGATACTACAGATGGTTTGTTAAAGGATTCTTCATGATTGCTACACCGATGACGATGTTGCTACAGAAAGATGTCAAGTTCGAATGGACAAAGAAGTGCCAACAGAGTTTTGAGAAACTAAAAGCATTGTTGACTGAAGCCCCAGTTTTAGTGCAATTGGAACCGGGAAAGGAATTTGTGGTGTATAGCGATGCATCCTTAAATGGATTGGGGTGTGTGCTTATGCAAGAAGGCAAGGTAATAGCATATGCCTCGAGACAACTGAAGCCGCATGAGAAAAACTATCCGACTCACGACTTAGAGTTAGCCACCATAGTGTTCGCACTGAAGATTTGGAGACACCATTTATATGGAGAGATATGCCTAGTGTTCATTGACCATAAGAGTCTAAAGTATTTGATGACTCGAAAGGAGTTAAACCTAAGGCAGCAAAGATGGTTAGAATTGATAAAGGATTATGAGTTGGTGATCGACTATCACCCGGGGAAGGCGAACGTGGTTACTGATGCTTTGAGTAGGAAGTTATTGTTTGCCTTGAGAGCTATGAACACTCAGTTGTTAGTAACCGACGATGGTTCGATTTTAGCCGAGTTGAGAGCAAAACCAATGTTTTTACAAGAGATCTGCGAAGCTCAGAAAGGTAATAAAGAATTGCAAGCCAAGATAACTCAGTGCGAGACGGGTATAGAATCAGACTTTCGGATTGGTTCAAATGGTTGTTTAATGTTTCGAGACAGAATTTGTGTACCCAAAGATGGTGAGCTTATTCAGAAAATTTTGCATGAGGTACATAGAAGTTGTATGTCTATCCATCCGGGTAGTGTGAAAATGTATAATGACTTGAAGAAAATGTATTGGTGGTCGGGAATGAAAAGAGACATCTCAGAGTTTGTCTCTAAGTGTTTAATTTGTCAGCAAGTGAAAGCCGAACACCAAGTACCTTCGGGTTTACTTCAGCCCGTGATGGTTCCCGAGTGGAAATGGGACTGTATTACCATGGATTTTGTGTCTGGATTGCCGTTGACGCCAAAGAAGAAAGATGTTGTTTGGGTTGTGGTTGATAGGCTAACTAAGTCGGCTCATTTTATACCGGTGCGTACCGATTATCCACTTGAGAAATTGGCCAATTTGTATGTTTCTGAAATTGTGAGACTTCACGGAGTACCTTTATCGATCATTTCAGATAGAGATCCGAGGTTCACATCACGGTTTTGGAAAAAGTTGCAAGAAGCGTTGGGGACAAAACTGAATTTTAGTACTGCTTTCCACCCGCAATCCGACGATCAGTCAGAATGAGTAATTCAGATTCTTGAAGATATGTTGCAGTGCTGTGTTCTTGAGTTCCAAGGCAGTTGGGAAAGGTACTTACCGTTGGTGGAGTTTGCCTACAACAATAGTTATCAGTCGAGTTTGAAAATGGCGCCTTATGAGGCTTTGTATGGGCGTAAGTGTCGAACGCCCTTGTATTGGACTGATCTCAGAGAAAATTAGATTCACGGGGTTGACTTAGTCAAAGAAATCGAAGAGAAAGTAAAGGTAATTCGTGACTGTTTGAAGGCTGCTTCGGATAGACAGAAATCCTACGCGAATTTGAAACGAAAAGAAATTGAGTTTCAAGTCGGTGATAAGGTGTTCTTGAAAGTATCTCCGTGGAAGAAAGTCCTCAGATTTGGTAAGAAAGGCAAATTAAGTCCACGTTTTATTGGACCTTATGAGGTGACTGAGAGAATTGGACCGGTAGCATACCGATTAGCTTTGCCGTCCGAGTTAGAGAAGATCCATGATGTTTTCCATGTGTCTATGTTGCGCCGTTATCGTTCTGATCCTTCACACATTATTTCACCAGCAGAGGTTGAAATTCGACCGGATATAACCTATAGTGAAGAGTCGGTTAAGATTTTAGATCGAGAGGTCAAGCAATTGAGAAATAAAAGTATAGCACTCGTGAAAGTACTATGGCATAGACATGGGGTTGAAGAGGCTACATGGGAGCCCGAGGAGACTATGAGAGAACAATACCCAAACCTTTTCACTGGTAAGATTTTCGGGGACGAAAATCCCTAAGGGGGAGAATTGTAACAACCCAATTTTGGGGCTAGTCGGAATAGTGTTTTCGAGACCACAAATCTGAGGTTAGAGAAATTATTTTTTTATATATTATTTTATGTGTTATAGCATGATTATATGAGTGTTTAAAAATTTTGGTGAATTAATTTTAGCGATTGCTTGCTTAATTTTGAAAAATGACTGAATCGCACAAAAGACGGAAGTTTTGTTTTAATAGCTAAGGGTGTTAATTCTCTATGGAACATTAAATTAGAAGTCCTTATTGAATAAATAGACCCCAAAATGATTAGTGGCTGAACATGGAGACAAAGAAATTGAAAAGTCAAAGGTTTGGTGGCATTAGGTGACTTAATTGATAAAATAAAAGAAAGTTTTCATCTTTTTCATTCTCTCTTTCTTCTCCACCGATTTTAACTCAAGAAAAGGGCCATGGAAGCTTGAAAATTTCAGCAACCTTTAATCCTTGCAAGTAAGTCATCTTGATGGTCATTTTTGATGATTTTTGTGTTTTTGAAACCCTTATAGCTTAATCTAGTTAATGAGGGGACTATTTTGTAAAATGGTTGAAAGTCTAGGGTTTTTCCATGGGAGCATTAATGTTGTTTGCTGAATTTTTATGCAAGAAAATGAATCTTGGTTGTTTAATAAACAACTTTTGTGAAAGGATTTTTCATGAAAACACCTAAAAGGACTATTTTGTAAAAGTTATAAAATGGGTAGTAAATGTGTGAAATAATTGGAATTGTGAGTTTCTATAAGCTTAAAATAGATTCGGCTAGGCATGGTTAATGAGGAAATTTGATGAAAATCGTTTTACGAGCCTAGGGGCAAAATTGTAATTTTGTGAAAGTCTAAAGGCAAAACGAAAATTTTGCCAAAGTAGAAATTTTGAAATGTTTTGATTAATTTGGTGATTAAATGAGTAAAATTTGTCATTTTAGATCAAGAAAAACGGGATCCGGACTTAGACCGGGGGAAAACCAAAATAGTAGACTAAATCGAACTAGTCGCTCATATTTTGTATACCGAGGTAAGTTGTACGTAAATAATGCAACTCTATTGTTATTATGCATTAAAAAATTGATATTGCATAAAATGTTTGATTATTTTTATAAATATGCATGACGAAATTTGATGTGGTATACTCCCGGTTGAACCTTAGGAATAGATTGGATATCTAAGCCATGACATTTGGTTGATATGTGTGCTAGTGTAAGACCATGTCTGAGACATGGCATCGGCCACATTATGAAAGCCAGTGTAAGACCATGTCTGGGACATGGCATCGGCGATGATATGTGTGCTAGTGGAAGACCATGTCTGGGACATGGCATCAGCTACATTATGAAAGCCAATGTAAGACCATGTCTAGGACATGGCATCGGCAATAATATGTGTGCTAGTGTAAGACCATGTCTGGGACATGGCGTCGGCCACAATACGAGAGCCAGTGTAAGACCATGTTTGGGACATGGCATCGGTATTGAGACGAGAGCTAGTGTAAGACCATGTCTGGGACATGGCATCGGCCTTGATATGTGAGCCAGTGTAATACCATGTCTGGGACATGGCATCGGCATCGTACTCTCTTGTGTGAGGCTTGTCGAGTATCTTTTGGTATTCTAACTGGTTCAACGGGTAATTTAAAGCTTGTGTCAAAAGTAAGAAAAGTTACGACTATGTTGTAAGTGATACAGGTACCTACACGAAATTCATGAGAAATGAGCTCGATTTATGTTGTGTGTTTAGTAAGGATGAAAACGAGTAAGTTATGCCTTAAATCATTTGAGAATTATGTGCAAGTTTATACTATGTTATGAGTATAATAATTTATGGTAATTGTTGTTAATTATTTACATGCGACTTACTAAGTTTTATGCTTACTCCCTTTCCTTTCCATTTTCTTATAGTATCGCCAAGCTAGCTCGGGGATCAAAGGACGTCGGAGGCTCGATCACACTATCAATCTGAACATTTGGTATAGTTAGATTTATCATTTTGAGTATGGCATGTATAGGGACTTGGTCTTTGTCAAGTGTCATATTGTTTTGGCCAAATGTGTTGGCTTGTCTTGAAGATTGATTCATTTTGTATAAGGCCATGGATGATGGCTATTACTCATTATTGATATATGAAAATGATGATGTTTTTCATGAATGTGCAAAATGCATGGTTGAGTATTTGGTAGGTTAATGTATGAATGAGTAGGTTATTTGACGTTGCTTATGTTGGTGCAAGTAAGGGTGGCAGAAAGGGCTTGGTAAATATCCTTGTTATTGTCCACATGGGTAGACACACGGGCATTTGTCTAGGCCGTGTGTGACACACGGGGTGCCCTATGGGCGTGTATTCCGGCCGTGTGTTCTCCTGCACCTTATTTTTTTAAAACAGAATGCCCATTAGTAACCACACGGGCTGAGGCACGACCGTGTGTCTCAATCGTGTAGAAGACACGGCCATAGGACATGGGCATGTGCCCAGGCCATGTAAAGTCTGCACCTTGAATGTGAAATTTAGAATTTCTACACGGTCTAGCACACGAACGTGTGCCTTGGCCGTGTGACCCTAAATTATTGCTGACGTCAGAAATAGAATGTCAAGGTTTTTGTACACGGGCGTGTCATAGCCGTGTGAGGGACACGGGCCATGGACACGGGTGTGTGCCAGGCCGTGTGAAAATCCCTGTAGGTTCAAATTGAGAAATAAATCCACACGAACACGGGACACGGGTGTGTCCCTATATGCTGAGGCCGTGTGAGTTACACGATTCTTCAACATGGCCATGTTATTAAGTCACACGGGCGTGTCGCCCATCCGCACAGGCGTGTGCCCCTGTTATTAGTGACATTTTCCAAAGTTTTTCTAAAGAACTAGGTTTGGTCCCGAACCGTTTCTAAAGTGTGTTTTGGGCCTCATAGGCTCATATTAGGGATTTTAAGACAAAGTTTGAAACGTTTCAAATTTGAACAAACTTTTATGACCGAAAATGTATGATAGTATGTGTTTGAGTTAGGTAACGCCTCGTACCCTGTTCTGGAGTCGAACACGGGTAAAGGGTGTTACATCCCGTTAATAGCTCTTCGGAGCATCCCGATCGGTTGTGATCCTGCATTTGTTGTTGACACACCGCAGCTCTTATAAGCGTCCCGTTATATGGCTCTTTGTGAGCTTCCCAATTAAAGGCTCTTTGTGAGCTTCCTGATTAATGGCTCTCCAGAGCTTCCCGATATGGCTCGCTTGAATTTCTCGATATATGGCTATCCGGATCTTCCCGTTAATGGCTCTTCGGAGCTACTTGTTATTAGCTCGCATGAGCTTCCCAATTATGGCTCTTATGAGCTTCCCGTTATATAGCCCGGATATGCTTCCCGTTATATAGCTCACACGAGCTTCCTGTTATATGGCTCGAGATAGGGCTTCTCGTTTATGTGCTCTAATGAGCATCCCTGAATATGAATTAACGGATTTCAGATTCGTATACTTCAAGTGTACTACCCTTGTATCCATCGATATTTTAAATGATTCAACGGGTAAAGTTCTGACATGAGATGATAAGAATTCAAGATGAATTATTATGAGGAATACTTGAAATACAAAGATATGAGATGTACATGTTCATGGATACTTAAAATGATAAATACATGTATGTGGAAATTTAATATTGATGAACTCCTATATGTTTCTTGATATTCATGTGAATTACATGACTAACATGCTTGATGAGGATATGTGTTTAGGCAATTGGCCAATTTGCTTTATATGTATTTTGTATGCTTACCTTAAATGTAAATGAATGGTAAGTTTATTTCCCGTTATACGAACTTACAAGCATTAAATGCTGACTCTATTTTATTTTCTCTATTTTATAGTACTTGGAAGCTCGTAAAGGTTGGAAGTTGGTCAGAGCATCATCACACTATCCCTCAGCTAATTTCGGTATAAATAGTAAACTCATTTTGGTTATAATGGCATGTATAGGTTACTTAGCCAATGTTGGCACATAAATGTTTGGTTGTAATTAGCCATTGGAATGGCTTGTAATGGTCATGTTTTGGTATATATAGTATTATCATGTTTGAAGTATGAAATTCATTAAGCATACATGCATTTGGTATCTAGGTAAGTATAAGTTTTGGAATGACATATTAATAAATTGTCTATTGGGGTGCCTAAAAGCACATTAGTTGTATGTGTAAAATGTCAAGTTTAAGATATGGTTTTGATTTGTTTTAAGTGCTTTGATATGGTTTGTGAAAGTATTTAAGTTTTATTGTAGGTGGAAGACAAGTTTGGGTGAGAAATATGGCTAGGAAATGGCCTTATTTTGTCCACACGGGTGTGTGTCTCAGCCGTGTGTGACACACGGCCTAGCACATGGGCGTGTGTTTTGGCCGTGTGTCCCTTGCATCATTAAAATTAAAAATAGAATGCTCAGGATTTTTCACACGGCCTGGCACACGGGCATGTGGCTTGGCCGTGTGGCCCCTGCACTTACACACGACCTAGCACATGGGCGTGTGACTTGGCCGTGTGACCTAAGTCAGAGAGTTACATGGGTATGGATACAGGCTGAGACACAGCCGTGTGCCCCATTTCGAATGCCCACACGGCCTGAGACATGGGTGTGTCTCTTGGCCTGACCATACGGGCCTATGACCCCTACACTTTGGAAAAATTTTGAAATTTCACGAAAAATTCTCTGAGTACCCGGTTTAGTCCCGTCTTGTTTCTAATGTTTGTTTTGGGCCTCGATGGCTCATATAAAGGACTTTACAAATAATATCTGACATGAATGTTAAATAATATGAAATGTCTATATTTGATCTGTTTATTATGGTAATGCTTCGTAACCCTGTTCCGGCGATGAATACGGGTTAGGGGTGTTACATATGTAGCAAGCTAGTCTAACCATATCACGATAATTTAGTCCAAGATTGCCCCTTGTCCTTATGTCACTATCAACGCCACCAATACTATTATCCAAATGATGGTTTTTACATACCCTATAAAATGGCTAAGGTTGATCATCTATAAGATGATCTTCACAGTTATTCTGTTCAATTGCTTTTTTAGTTGCAACTTCTTTTGCAAGTACTTCTAGTCTCATATTTAACAATCACATTAATGTATTTCATCAAAAATTTAGCTTGTTTGCTATACACTCTATAAGCCTTTTTATTTGATAAATACATAAGCAATATGCCTTTACCATTGCGTACCTAGAACTTCCTTTAGTAGCTTTCATCTTGAAGTATGCAATGCACTCTCCCAAACACATAAAAGTACCCCACTGCTAGCTTCCTTCCTCTTCATATATCATAAGGTGTCATCCTCATTTTAGCCTTAGCAAGACTATTAATCACATGGCAATTTGTATTAGCAATTTCTGCCCAAAAACTATAAGAAATTCCCTTGGCATTTAGCATAACACAACCCCATTCTACTGATTTTTTAGAGCAAAAAGCTCATGTTAAAAACCTACATTGTCACAAAGTCACTTCTAATCCTAACAATTTTCTCAATCAACTATCGTTTCTTATTTGTCATCTTCTACATAACTTTTTAAAGGTATTAAATTATTTAATTTATCATGCGAAAGTCTTACCCGTGTAAACTTAGAAAGTCATTTGCACATACAAGAACATACCTTTTATATCCTAGGATCTCAATTTGCTTTAGCCCCATCAAATCTATGTGCAAGGAAGCACAAATGGGTCAACTATTTAAATTAGTTGCAACTGATGATATGACTCACACTATAACACCCTATACCTGACTCGATTTACCGAACCTAGATATAGGATGTCACAATATTTAAATACCTAACAAAAAATTTTCAACTGGCGAAAAATCATATTGGATGTACTTCTTATTTATTTAAATTTTTTTCTAAGTCAAAAGATTTGAAGGAAACATTTATTAATTACAACAGATTCTCGAAAGTAGTTTAAGACATTACAACTTAGATTTTTGTTAAACCAGACTTAATCATGGCGTAGAGTATTATTGGCCATATATCCAAAAATGCCCCTTTGTATGCATAATATCGCTCTTCAAACTGCCACCATGGCAAATTCCTGGTTTGGTCCCCCCTGGTGTATTGGTTCAATTCTAAGATCCTGCATAACAAATAGACACCTATAAGTTCAACCGAACCTAGTGAATCCCAATCATTTTTACCTTTAAACGATGTTGTTGAATTCCTCGATTTAAGAATTCTAGACTTCTTTTCAAACTTTCAAGGATATTTTTCTGATTCTTGACGGATAACTATACGCCAACCTCTAACTTGACCACCTTATACGTATTCCATTCGATTGGCAGATCATAGCTTCCCACCTTATAGTGGATCCTATTTCACAATCACTTGGAGATAGAGGTTGGATACATTTCTCAGAATGATATGTATATGGACACTACTCTCAGCAGATTCTTATACTTGCTCTGGCGACTGTTAGAATGCCAGTCACATCGTATCTTCAAGTCGATCAAGACAATGAACTTGATTCGATGAAGGCAATATTTTAGATCATCTAATAGAAACTCAGATGACTTCGATACAAAATGTGAAAACTTCCAAGTTTGGCGACACTTATACCACTTAAAACTACATATGTGCCAAGTTCTCTAACCTAGCTAGTTACTATGGCGGATTCATCAGTCAGCTACACTGCCAAGAACTCTTTCAGAAAATGCCTTAAAGGCATACCCAGATCTAGCTGCAAATGTGGACTAACAACTTTTCAGATAACTCACCACAAAGGCTCAGTTTGGCGTGCCACTAAGGCACCACACAAACTGTCATGTTTAACGATATAGATTTGCCTAAACTCAACATCGCCTGCGGTTTACCCATCATTGCCCTTGGGACACGCAAAAGCCCTAAAAGACAAAAGTGGCTCATCCACCATTTCCAGAATGTGCCACAACCATGGTCTTTCCACGTAATTATCACACTGACCTTTTCTCATGTTTACTATCCCGACGAACCTCGTGTATATCGTCCCAATAGACTACATTTTTTTCATACTGGCCTTCGTTTTTACTATCCCGACGAACGTCATCAAAGCACCACCGCGGAGTTCATTATCACATCACATATTTTTCCCGACACTTCACCCGAACCCCCTTATCGCCAACCATAATTTGTCATGCATCGCTCGAATAAAAATATGGACACTTTTACATAGATTTCACTCATACCCTTTACGAAATCATAATTACTATACATGCTTACCACACATCATTATTTTCATGCAGCACATAGTACATTTCAATACATACATACAAATAATTCTCAGAAAACACAATCACATACATACATACTGCAACTCCTTAAGAAGATATGCTCATCTATATGGACATCAACTATGCAAAGAATCATTATAAGATAACGTGCAGGAGACGATCTAGAGACTCACTAGAGACCTACCTTTACCTCAGCCTGGAGCTTTTACTTCAATTGTCCTTCTCAATCCAACGGCTGCAACTGCTTAAAAGATCATGGAATTTCTATTAGAATCCCCATTTACAAATAGTTTACTAATATTTCAACTACATGCGACCCTCATGCAGGGCCTTCCACTCACATCCTACTGTTCTTGCACCTTTTAACATCCTTACTCTTCAACAATCGTAACATACAGGGCTATAAAACTTATCAGAAGGTTGAACCATCCACTGATTAAATGAGGTCTTAGCTCCATCTTAATGAATAAGAATAGAATGTCTAGGTTAGAACAAAGAACCTGAACGTTGAGTAGAAAGAAAAAGCATCTAGAATGTCCCCTTCCCTTTTATATATACATGCTCCAGGTCCCTCTAATTTCCTTACCAAATCTAAAGGTAGGTAAAAGAAAATCCAGCGAAGATCTACTTTACTATTGACCAGTCATGGGGAGGGCCAAATAAATCCAATTGACTCCCAACTAATCTCATTACAAGAACCAATCTAAATAGTGCTTATGCAAACCAAGCATATTGTACCTTGGCGGTGACTCGCGTATGGCATGGTATTAAAGACAGTTAAGTCGTTTGCAGCTTTCTTATTTACTTGGTAGACTCTTCGTGCTCAATTAAAAACTCTAGAGCGTACTCTTTCATGTGTGTACTCTTTCTTCACTTGAAGATGCCCTATAATAAAATCTTTAGATACTGCTAACGGGCGGGTACTTGAATGCTAGTATGTGCAAATACTCGAGTTCATCGGTAAGTTAGGGTGGTGAATTATACTACTATAGTTTACATACATACATACATTACTCACCTTTTTGGATCTGTCGCTTTTTGGGTGTGACACACACTATTGCTTCAGATGGAAAAAAAAATGATAGGGATACACCACGAAATTTTTAAAAAAAATTATATAATGAAGATTCAACGTAATTTGCTAATAACAAAAAATCATTGATAATCTAATACTTGGGTTGTTTTTCTCTAAATTTAGAAGTTGAAGAAGTTTATTTGTGATTAATCTTGAACTATCCACAAGGCACTACATTCTTCACAAAAATAGCCATATCTTGAGCTATAAAACTCAATACCTAGTGATTTAAAAAATCATTGCAAAGAGTGCTCAAAGATATAATATTTGGGCATAAGAATCACAAAAATCAAGTCCACGATTTATAAAGTTTAGTAAAATATAGCATTGTGGAATCTTGAGAGATTTGTTTCGAACTCTCATAAACTTAAATCATTGTTTTCTACCATTTGAATCTTCTTCATTATTCTCAAACCCATGGATTGTGCAATTATTGGGCACCATTCCAAACACAAACAAAAGCACTTGCTCATAAATCTGTAATGAAAAATGATTTTAAATCAGTTCTCCCTTTTAATAGAATAAGTGAATTGATAACTAAGGTTTTCTAGTTTTGATCAATTCATCACTTTTCATCAATCCTTTTTTTTCAGCCAATAATAGATATTTATAGAAAGTTTATTAGAGGTTTAATATATTTGAAATTGCCAATAAAATAAAGAGTCCAAAGTTGAACAAACAAGGTGGGTAGCAACCTTAGCCCAATAAGGATTCTTGTGTCTCCACCTTGCTTGCCTTTTCTTAGGTGGCAAGCACCCTTCCTCCCATATGGTTGACCACCCTTTGACAGTTTTACTATATTAAAATGCATGTGCAACTTTATTTAATTTAATTTTATTCCAAATAATTAGATAACATGATCCCTTAATTTATATTCCACATTGGATTCGTTATTTAATCTAATTAAATACACATATACAGTGAATAAATTAACCTTAGATCAAACAAATCATTAAATCAAGAAAACACATATTACTCAAATGAGTATTTCCAAGGAACTATATTTCTTTATTCAATCGTTTTACAATTTTCTACGAGTGTTCGTATAAAACACAATTCATTAAGAGTTATGTTAAGCTAGTAGAGAACTAACTAGACGTATAAAACAATGGCTAAAATAACATGTAATTAACTTTCAACTATATTCCTATTAATTATGTAGTTATTTAATCATGGAGTCAATCCAAAAAAGTACCATGACTAAACTCCCCATTATATACCATAATGAAAGCTAATAATTTTACTAAGCTTTAATCCAATGAACTTGTTATGTGCATGTTACCCTCATAGGATATTTGTGATCCCTTAAGGTCAAATCTGTCATCTAATTTGATCAATTTTATCTCATGCTCACCATTGTACCTATTTTAATGAAAATGATTATTACTTATACTATTAATGATTAAATTGTTTGTCCCAAACAAATGACCCACGATTATGTTCTATTTTCATGAACAATATAATGCCATTAAGAGGATACCACTTACTCTTTATCGAGCTATCATTTCACTATTGTGAGTAAAGTTATGTCATGCATAAGTCATATACCCAATGTACTAAATTTCATATTACTACGTTGATATGTGTAAGTTTTCAATATATCAAAGTATATATGTTATGCGCACATAGTCATTCACTTACTCAAGGTTTAGGTATGTAACACCATCAATGTCATAAGTGAATTAAGCCTTAAACAAATATAGGATTATTTCAACTCGGGTCTAGTTCAATGCATTATTAGTATAAACAACAACATTTATGTATCTATCATGGGAATAAATCAAGCTTCAATAGTCAAGACAAGCTATCTCCCTATTTAGACTTATAAACAACATAATAGACCTAACATAAGTCATTTGCTCATTATGACCTCATGGTTTCTGGACTGTTTAAATTTTCTACTAATCAGCATTACAAATACTTATTGTAATGCAAATAATATATTCTATCATAATTAATGGCATTTGTAGATTTCCATGAATAATCAATTTGACCATCAAATATGATGAAATTACTCTACACTTAGGGCACATAAAACCTAACAGCTTTCCCTTCAAGCACTCACCTCACATTTTGGGAATTACTCCCCTAACTTTGGCGTTCTCTAACAACATGTATCTTACCAATCTTTGCATTCCTCTAAAGTGTACATGGCCAAATCTCTTGTGCCATAGCTCAAGATCTGAAAAGCTAGCTTAATTATTGAAATGTGGTTTTACTAGCCTATAGCATCTTTCAAATGTATTGTCTTTTTTATTTGTCAGAATTCTTCTTTGTTTTCACAAAGACTGTTGGAGTAACTATTTCATATCCTATGTCAACATATCCCAAATCACCTTTACATGGTTCTCTTCTTCCCGTGGAAAGGATCTCGTCCAATTTTTCACTCTCCGGACCTTGCTTTTTCAATATAAATTGAGTTGCAGACAGGAGCAAAACCAAAAAAAAATTTAGAGGGGGCGAAATTAAATTGTAACTTTTAATAGCCTATATCTTTATGATTTTAAAGGATTAAATCAAATTTTTATCATTTTTAGGGGGCAAAATGCAATTTTACCTTTACTAATTTTAAAATTTCTAAAAGGCCTAAATGGACAATTTTCCATTTATGTTTCAATATAGATATCTCATCAGTAAATCTTAATAGCTTGCATCATTTGTCTTAGAAATGACACTAAATCTTAACAATTGCAGCATTTGTCTTAAAAACGTCGCTAGAAGCACCACTATATGCATATTTTGTTGTAGTGAATAGTAGGTGGCTCTCATTCAGTAAGCATTGCTCACCGTGCTTTTTCATCTATAGACTTGATGAACACCCTTATGCATGTGTAGTTGGAGTCATCAAGCATAGAAGTCTAGAGATTAAGCTATCAATTTTCACAAATTTATATAGTATCTAGCTTTGATACCGATTATTAGTGTGGAATTAATGGTTCAATTATATTGTAAGTTGCAACTAAGAAAACAACTAAAACTTGAGAAATAAAGCAAGGAATACTCGAATTGGTTATGCAATTCAAAACCCCTTTCCTACGTCTACAAAGCCTTGCACAGAAAGTAATCCACTGTAATTCAACAAAAGATGATTTAAGCTCAACTCACTCTACTGTTTGCAGCCACACCTCTATACAATTATCTGGATTCACTCTGCCACTAATTTTTTTCCTTAAGAAAACTAAGACCAAATTAATAAATAATTTGTTTACAATACAAAAACACTCATAAATGTTCCTCACAATTGAACAAATTAAGTTATTTAATTTAGTAAACAATTTTTTCAATATATAGATTTTTGTAGACTTATGAATCCAAACTAGTATAATCGAATCAAATCACCAAAATTTCACTCCAATTAAACTCATTGATATGTAATGAGATAAAAAAAGAAACTTCACTGATCATAAAGCTTTTTAAATAAGGCAAGTGAATAATATTAAACATTGTCAGCAATAAAAAGTGACTTAAAGAACATGCCAAAAAAATAGTCAAATAAGCATATCAAAATATATGAAGAAAAGAGATAAATTATCATGGATCTGATTGCAAAACGAGTGTACAATTAGTAACATTTTATTGATTAAAAAGGAAAGGATATTCAAATCTGTCGTGTATATGTATGTTTGCTTGCTGTGGTTTTTTTGACTTGTAATCCGTTTTCACCAAACACGCTTATTTTTTCACACTTACATATTTTTGTTTAGCAAGGAAAACATTTTCCACGGCTTCAATTAAAGGAATTGCATCAACTCATTACTCAATAATCTTTAAAACATTTTTCTTTGACATTGATAAGTGAAATTCTCCACATCTTTTAATGCCATCACTCAAACACTCCTACTCCCAGTCCTTTATGGTTGGACCCAGCAAATCTTCACTACCCTTTATATTATTTAATTCATATGTTGTCTGCTTTGCAAAAATATAAGGTGATTAATAAAATAATTATTATTTAATTAGAAGGAAAATGAAGGGGTGAAGTGGACAGTTCTAGAACTATAGAATAGGGTACCGACATGAAGGAAGTGACTAAAATAATTAGAAAATTAGAGAGAGCGACCGACACATCCAGTGAGTGCCTGAATGTTTAGTCCAAAGGTCTCAATCTGCCTATCTGCAATGCCCCCCTTCGGCCCTATTTTATAAATGCTCACTGCACCTCGGAGGTACCTACATATCTCGCATCAATTGGTTAGGGTATGCATTGACTTTTTTATATACCATTTTCATGTCCTTTTTACAACAGTTGGATTACACTAACTAAGATAATACTTTTTATATGCTTTCCATACTTATTAATGCTGGATTGGAAATGGTAATAATACAAGTTTAGGTTAATTATTTCATAATATTTGGTAAAACTAGTTGACTTTTGACCCAACTTTTACTGATTTATCCCACTTTAGTATGTATTTATTAAACTCAAGCTATCAATCAAGTTTATTAATATTTGATTTGAAGGGCTCATCAAATTTTTCATATTTTTAGATTATTGAATTACGTAATTATTTTTAAAATTGATAAACAAATTTAATGAAATTCGAATAGCTCAATTATATGTCAAGTTGATGAATTAGACCTGGGTGGGTAAGATGATTACAAGCTTTGTCCCAGGGAGTTGGGAAGTTTGAAGCACCCACTTGTTTTTAAGTTGAAATTGATGTTTCCTTCAGTCAATATATTTGATTCCTGTTAGAAGAGAATAGAATAGCTTTGACAATTCGTATCTGGTGTAATAACACTTCAAAAATCTGTTATAAAACATTTCTACCTCCCTCTTTGAACCGGTCCAGGGACTTTTCTGGGTTTTCCATAAAAAAAATGGATTAACAGCAAAAAGGGTTCCAAAAACAAAACAAAAAGCCCAGAAAATCTTATTCCCTTTGTAGACTTGTTTTTACATGCAGCAAACAATATTTGAAAAGACGGTATTCAATTATAAAAAATGTGAAACCCATGTATTACATGAATCCTATTCTTGCGAATCATTCCAATTCAAACAAAGATCGGGTGAATTCCTTGAAGTTGAATTTTAGGCTGCCATGTGCACTTTAATAATGCTTAAGATAGCAGAAAGTGAACATTACAACATAACTTTGACTATGGTAATGTATTCTATTTCCAAACTCACCATCCTCGTTTCAAGTTAAATGCTGAGGATTTAACAATCTGGTCCAACCAAATACATTAAGCTGTCACAATTGGCAATACCATTAATAATGATACTCGCCGTCTATACAGTTGCCATACTTGACACTGTTATCCGAGACTTATTATTATTTACTTCCTCATCAGTAGGACCACAGTATGTGCTGCAATACTTCGGTTTTCACCTAGGCTGTCGACTTTTTCATGAGTCTTAGCCTTCAGATTGACAACAGAAGGGTCGGCTCCTAGCAGCTGAGACAAGTTGGACTTGATTGCCTCCTTGTGTGGGCTCAATTTTGGTCTTTGAAGAATTAAGGTGGCATCTAAGTTTCCAATCTCATAACCTGCCTCATGCATGAGTCTCACCTGAGATTATGAACCGTGTTGCAGAGGATGACCATATTAATCTAATTAGTCTGAACAGTAAAATTGAGTGTATGGAAGATATAAACATTGATGGCCGGGCACGACTGTCATGAGCACATTTACATAATCCATTCAAGGAAAAAGAAAACACATTTATTTATTTACTACTAATTTCTAAGATCTGAGTTCAGTAGAAAGAGAACACATATCTCTTACCCAAACCAAATCAGTAAATGGATCATTCACATCTATATTAAAAACTATCATAGTTCCCCCACTTCATAGTTTGTTTTGCCTTGCAAATTTGTTAATATTTTTCCTAATGCTACTCCTACAAACGAATTTTAAGTGTAGGTTTGTTAATTTCGGATTAAGTAGAACTTTTGGAACACATAACAGCCAAGTCCTTTGGAAGAAATTAGCACTTAAATAGTTGGATGAATGGAGGCATTAGGGGAGCATTTCATGGATTTAGTCTCTTCATAGAATGACGCAGCATACATGCAAATTCAAGGTTCAACAAGGATTCTCCTGTAAGCTATACATACAGAAAACTACAACAGAACTTCTAGATGAAAGCATATAGCATAGATTGATGTCAGGGTATATCATCACTTTGGACGTCGTGTATGATACGGGTTTTTCCTGCACATAAATTAATATCTATAGTTCAATCGAGAATAAAAAAACAAATTTGGTTGTTTTGAAGAAACATTCATTGCATTGTGGTTGGTGAAATCACCGTCAAACAAACATCAGAGATTCTGCAGAATTTTGCAGTGAAGGAATATCATATCTGATAGACGGGTCTTAAAAGCATCCTTTTTTTCCTTTACACAACTTTTTAAGTCAAAAATCATGTTTACAAGGTGCATCCACGAGTAGAATCACATTCGCAGGCTAGATAGAATATAAGGATATATGAAGTTCCCTTCAATTATGTTCATGCACTTACAATATTAGTGATTATAGTCTAATATAAAAAATTAAATCTCATTTTCAACAATAAAAAAAGATTAAGCTGTCCTGAAGAAAAGATACATTGCCTATTAGGTTCAGTGTATCAAATAAAGTACAAGGTGCATTGCATTGTTTGCTAGGAAGTCACTATCAGCAGCAGAAGTTTGCTCTAATGCAGCATTTTCATATGCACTTCTCTGCTCCCGAACACAGCAGAGCTCTATCAAATTACTCTGCTGATGCATCTAATACAAACTACCCAATGCTTGAAACTAGAGACTCGGTTTTAGTTTCTAAGCGAATGGAATCAAAAAAGCAGTTCCATATCATGTAGTCCAACCCACTCTGAGTTTCTTCTATTATTCTTTTTCTTATTGAAATGGCTAAAATGGAAATGTTTCAAAACATTTTAATACTTAAATGTAGAATAAAAAGTACATAAGTGGAGCCTACAACAGTCAGACTTATTATATTCTTGGTTACCACTAACCCAGACTAAATAATTGCATTATTTGGCTTAGCATTGCCTTTTCTATTACTTTACCAAGGTTCCTTTTTTGGTACTTACAGTACTAAGGTTGTAATCTAGGACCAGTATCCCAACCTAAAACTTTCCATCTAAGGCCAGACTACATACAGACATTTCATAATATAGCAATGGCCGATGTATCTGTCATTTTTTTAAGGTAGGCAGCAGTGAAGCAGTCAAAGGAGAATTCAGTGGAAAATAAACAGCCGAAAATAGATAAATAAATAAAAGGAATATCTCAAAATTATCCAGGTTCCACATCAAAGAAATATTCACAGCTTCTTTGATGAAAACAGAAGAAGCAGCCCCTTTCCACTTGGGGTCAGAATCTGGAAATATCTGCCCTATATCAGGAAGGCCTAAAGCTCCCAGTATTGCATCCACAACACAATGGAGTAACACATCTCCTGCAACATATTAATTAGCATTAAAAGCAAAATTGTGGAAACTTTAAACAGATAAATTCAGGGGGGGGGGGGAATTAAGGAAAAAATAGGAAACGAAAAAATACCATCAGAATGAGCCTCACAGGCTCTATCATGAGGAATATCAATCCCACCAATGATCAAAGGGTAGCCAGGCTCCAAACGATGAAGGTCGAACCCATGACCCACTCTAAACGGCAAAGACCAGGAAGGATTGGTGGAGGTGGTGGGTCCATCTACTCCAACTGAAGTAGCAGCCGCTGAAATTGAATCTCCAAGACTAAAAGCTGAAGACAAAGTTGTTAGAGCTTGTTTGGGAGGTGGGTTTCACTGGAATTGAACAATTGTAATAGTGTGTGGCCATTGCCGTTGAAATCTTTGTCTTAGCAGGAAACGGACTCTGTTTTTTGGTTGAATAGTTTCAGGCTTTCAGTTTCTTTGTTGACTCTGTTTTTGTGGCCATAATTTATTTCCCAGTTTTCCCCTTGTTTTATTTTATTTAATGCACGCAGGAAGGAACCAAACATTTTGCATTCATTGTTATACATTTCAACCACTGAGTGGTCCGTTTGATGGAGTTACAAATACAAAAATCCAATCTTTCATGGCAATTTTATGGATATTTCATAAACACCCATAGCAATTCACATACCATGCGATTTGGAGTTGAAATTCTGTGTAATTGTTAGAAGAGAAATTTGTGTGAGGGCATGAGTTAGAATGTAATTATTCTCTTTGAATGTTGTTGCATTGAAGAGTGATCAATGAAAGGCTACTCACCTTCAAGATTATGAAGAGAATTTAAGGACGCTTGATACATGTAGTCTTTATATCCTAGAGGTAATGGGTTCAAATCTCCCCATGCACCCAAAGGGAACTATTCCTATTCACATTACTTTCAGATGAAATCTTGATGAATACTTAAAATGAGTATAAAATGATTCAGCTTCAGCAATCCAGCCATGCCATATGATATAAATACCAAGGAGATAATTTCGATCTACAAATAACAGTGGTCGTCATAAAAATTATAATGATAACCATTTATAAGTTCGATTTATACACAAAATATCCAGGTATGTATGGTGTCCAGTCTACAACAGTGGGTAAGCAACTTTTTTTCACAGTTTACAACACATATTTGATATGAGAAGATACATTTACACCAGCCTCAAAGAAAAAAACGAAGAGTTACAACTAAGAGGTGGAAGGCCTAAGTTGCTTGCATCCATGCTCTGGTATTAGATGTTCGGTGGCAGCACGTTTCAATCTCAACTACAATGGGAAAGCAGTAAGAAACTAGATGAATTATCTGTGCATGCATGTGCCTGTGTATTTCTATTTACGATGATCAAATTATTTGTATATGCAGTATTATAACATCAAAAGAAGGAAAACCCACTACTACTAACCTTCTCCTCAGCACGCTGGTAGATATTTCTAATAAGTATATTTTTGGCCTCAGTAGCTATAACTGTTAAAAAGTATTCGACAGGTCAATCATATATGGGGAAAAAAATATAAAGAAAGTCAAGAATTTAAGTCAATGAGCTGTGGCATTTTGCAACAGAATGAAATTCCAACCAGTGGTGCCTTTATATCGGTAGCATAACACGTGTACGGATAAGAACCTCAAACACGTTCATCTGGTTGTTAAAACTTCAAAAACAATTTCAATCATGTAAAGCAACTAATGATTATATTTTCTGATAAAAAAAATTCTATTCTTTGTTGATATCAATCAAAGCAAAAGTGAGAGAAGACGAAGAATTTCAAATAAGCAATCTATGGCGTATAGATTACTGAAGGAAACAAAGAACTAAACAAACAAGATAAATCAATTCCACCATTTCAGAGGAAGATTATAAAAAAAAAAGTGTGACAAATAGTAGCAATGGCATCCATTAAGTGCTACATAAAGTTCAATTTCTCAATCCATAGCTATTTATTTGAAGTCCATTTGTGAAGAAAATACCATTTTTCCAACAAACTTAAACCATGTATTAATAAGTTCAATTCAGACATCTCAGCATACTTTTCCAGCACTTCTGCTCTCAAACATCAACTTAACATTCAACATCCCTGAAAGTAACCTAGCCAAAAAGTTGCCAGAGCTATACGACACACATTATGAAAATATATTATCAATTTATCACCATATGGGTAGAGCCTGAAAGTATTCACAACTAAAGGTTACCATATTTTCATCACAAAAAATTTAAAGTGCCAAGAATATCTCTCTTTAACTCGAAATGATCTATTGTTTCAAAAGTAAAAACATGGAGAAAGAATATCTGTTCGATACCTTGATCAGGTGGTGGAAGAGTCCGGCTATGAGTGGGACAGTAGGTGGAAGGAACCATTTTCTAGCCAAAAAGAAAATGTTAGAATATAAAAGATAAGTGCAATCAACTCTTTAACATGACTTAAAAATAAGAAGTGTGTTATGCCTCTAAAATGTTTGAACAAAGTAACAAACCATACAAGTGAAGCCAGTGTAATTTTGTTAAAGACCAATCCATGAGAGCAAAAAGACTACTTTGTCATAAGTTGTTCATTTAAAAACATAGAGGAGTTCAAGATGAACTCCGTAGAATAGCATATATCTCACATGCTAAAATAGCTTAAAAGGATAAGAAGCAGGAGAAAATTGTTGTACGCCTATTGTGGATGCTCTGTGGACCAAACCTATGTTAGGATAGGCCATCAATTTGGGTTCTCTAATTAAGGCTCAGGTTTCTCAATTATGATTTTAATATGTTATTCCAGTTTATCCTCAGGTATCTCGATTGAGATTTTATTTCAATTGATTTCTTTACTTTCCAAAATAAATATCCTAATTATGTAATAAAACTGAGACGAATGGAATAATAAAAATGAAGTCAAATTTTTATCAAAACCCTGAAAAGCAATCTGGGTTTTCTCTGTAACAAGTTCTAAGGTTAGGCTCCCTGTGTTGAGCTTGAGGAATTTTCTCATCCATCATCCGTGACTGAATTCCAAATTCACAGTCATAACAACACCATTTGGACCTTTCAACTGTTATGATCTTAACCGGAAACATTATAACAGAAGCAAGGAATCACTGCAAACTATGGAAACAAATATAGATACATATAAATAAATTATTGTCTACAAGTATACCTATACATATGGCCACATAGACACAAATTCTCAGCTAGTATCTTAAATAAAACAAAGAACTACATGATAACTTTTAAGATCCGGTCTTAACTTGTAAGAACTAAAACTACCAACTACACATCAATATCTGGAAAGCTTCTAAAGCATGAACTTAAAGTCTTAGTAGTTTTAAACTGAAACACTGGAGAAAATCTCAAGCTCTCAAAGAATAGAAACTTCCATCTTAAGGAAATTCCTATCATTATCTAGTGCAAGAAAGCATTTCCAAGTTTACACTGGTGTTGTATAAAGATCTTTGTCACTTCCTCCTCTTTTTTTTTTTTTTTTTTTGATAATTGGGGTTGGGGATGGGGTTGCTTGGGATGGAACCCAAGCTCTCATGCCTCACAACCTAATACTCTTGCCACTAGGCCAAGAGGTTGTTGGCAAAGATCTTTGTCACTTCAGCAAAACAAAAAACGAATTTTACTATTAGCATTACTTAGATTCTTTGCATAGAAAGTTTACCATATTAAACTTGATTCCATCAGTTTAATCAACATCCCAATAATAAATGTATCTTGCAATGCAAACAATAAAATGACTAATGTGTAATAACACCAGAGTTGGAATTACATGAATCAATTAAAGCCAATATAGATCGGGAAGCAAATATATTTATTTGAAACCACAAACAACTTTATCCATAAAGGTTCTGAGAAGTAACTGATTATATGGGCAATAGCATTAAGGTAAGAATTTAGGAAATTTACTCATAAAAAGAAATCCATAGTTCATATCTGGGTAAACCCACCTAATCATAAAATGTAACAAAAGTTTACTACTCATGTAAACTGCATATGGGGTTTCAATGCAATATCAGAACAGCTAAAATAAACAAGTTATTCAGATAAGACCCAGAAATAAAATACATATGGGACGTATTTTGGAAACTGGAGTTGGGTTGAAAAAGGATGACAAGGATACTTACATAAGGATTAGAAGGATCGGAGGGACGAAGTTGGCTGAAGTTGTGGGGGTCAAAGGACGGCAGGTTACTGAGCATAGACCCCATTGGGGAAGAATGAAACGATGGTTTCTGGCCTGCACCTAAAATGTCAGAGAGATTGAGATGCATATGATAGACAATATGTGAGAGAAACCACCATAATGCCTGCCCTGGTTCTAATAATTTTAATGTAGATATTAATGTCACTAGTCATAATTCTGATGAAGAAAAAACTTCAACAGAAGAGGATGAAAATATAGAAATTCCTGAACCAATGGATACTGAACAACCAGATCCATATGATTATGAAATACCGAAACCTAGGGAAATTGATAAACAAGATCCTTATGGTAAAAGAAAGATAGATTCAGATCTTCAAACAGATGATTATCTGAGATCTATTAATAAAAATTATGAAAAGGTTGAAAACACAACTAGAATAATAAGTAATCAAACAGATTATATAGCTACTAATGAGATAAAATCTGAAAACACAAGTGAATCTAGTCATCCTATACCTATACCATATAGGGTAGATGATTTAAATAAAAGAAGTGTTGCTCAAGGAGGAATATATTTAGATTTAACTAATATTCCTTTATCAGACTATGAAAAAACCATAGATGATTGGGCACAATCTATGACTATAGTTGTAAACAACAACAGTAATACTTGGTCAAAAGAAAAGTTTTTAAATTACTTTGTAGGAACATTTCAAGGAGATGTTCTACAATTTCTCAAACGATGGGAAGAATCTGAGAAAGGAAAAGAACAAAAAGGTCAACTTATTAATCAAATAAGTACGCCTAAAGATTTACTAAAAGGGTTAACTTCAATTCTAAAAACAGAATTTTGTGGTTATACTAATAAAAAAGATCAGGATAGCCAATCCAGTTATATCTTGTCAAAATTAAAATTATGTGACATAAGATATTTAGAAGAATTTTCTAAAAAATTTCTTCATGAATATCAAAAGTTAAAAAATGATAGTATAGAATTTTGAAAAAATCAATATTTTCATAAATTACCACCACCTTGGGATGAGATTTGTATTAATAAATATACTTCTTATATATATAAACATAGTCAAAATTCAGGAATAGAAATAGCAAATATAGACTCTATAAGTAACAGAATTAATTTTGCTAAAGAAAGAATAATTTTACATTGTCTACAAAGTAAGGCGACTAAACAAGTCAAAAATAAATTAAGTCATAAATATTGTACCAAGATGTTAGAAAATGAATGGGAGTTTGGATGTAATCCTATACGCCCTAAAACCTATAAAAAACATAAAAAATATAAATTAGCTAGATGGAAACCGAGTAATAAAAATTATACTCGTAATAATAATAATAATAATAATAATAATAAAAAGAAAAAATTTGTTAGGAGAAAAACTTCTAATACTAAAAAACAAATTTGTAAATGTTTCATTTGTGATGAAGAAGGTCATATAGCAACAAATTGTCCTAACAAAGGAAAAAGTGCTAGAAAAATGATTAAAAATCTTGAAGAACAAGATTTAGAAGTATGTTTAAGTGAGGAAATCAATCCTACTGAAATAGTATATGAATTAATATCGAAAATGCAGATTACGATACTAATTCGAAGATGAATATATTTTTATGTTAGGAACTAGTTCTAATAATCAATTAGAAGAAATTCCAAAATCAACAACGGGATATTAAATTAGGAAATTTAATCGGAGAAGAAACAGACTTTTACGATAAAATAATAGATAAAATTACTAAAAATCATATTTCTAAAGAAGAAATTTATAAAATATCTAAGTTTAAAATATGGTCACAAAGACACATAGAAAAAATTAGCGGTAACACGATCGCTAAAGATACTAAAGGTGGATTAACAAAATCCCTTTATTTACTAAGGATAAAATAAAAAGGATTAGGAAAAAATATCCTCGGAGTTAGATATATACATTTAGGAATAATTATGATAACGATTAGAGCTTTATTTAGAAAAGGTTATGATATTCCTATTATAGCGGTATTATTAGATAAAAGATTTGAAAATCCAATAAAAGCACTTATTGGAGGAATTCAATCTAATTTACATACAGGAGTTATAGGATTTAAAGTTAAACCAAATTACTTTATCTCTATAACAGCACCCTCTAATAGAAGAGTGTCTATGTCTTAGAATTGGACAAAAATTTCGATATTAGTGATTTAGTGAAGATCTAGCAATAATTGGACTTCTATTAATGAATATACTAATACATCGAAGTAGAAATAAAAGAAATAAATAATAAAATAATTGAGCTTTTTGAGCCTAATAAGTTTACTATAGAAATACAACCAAAATTATTACATCTAAAAGATTTATCAATTCCAAAAGATTGGATGATAGAAAAGGTTAATAATGCAAGTACTTCTAAACCAGTAAGCACTATAGAATATATGTCATCTGGTGACAAGTTATATTTTAAAAATAATCTGATTACTAATACAGATGATAATTTAGTTTTACCCTCTAATTCTCAACCCGAAGAAGAGGAGGATAATATAAGTACTTCGACACCAATAGGTATGAAAACAGTTCATATTCCTATTTTTCCTACTACACCTAGTAGAAATTCTAGAAACACTAGAATAGAAGATATACAATTTTCAAGAAAAGATATTATTAACAATAAATATATTCAAATTACATTGCATAATGAATATAAAAATATTCTTTACATGCTTTATTAGATACAGGAGCTACAACCAATGTAGTTGTAAAAAGAATGCTATTCCGAAAAATATTGGAAACTTGTAAAAAGATAATAAAAATTAATGGAGTAGATGGTAATAAAACCAATATCTATTATAAAGCAAAAATATACCAATCTACATAAATAATGTTAGATTTATAATTCCAAAAATATTATGTTTTCCTAATATGAATGGTGATATTTTATTGGGAAATAATTTTATAAATCAATATTTACCATTTTCTATTGATAAAAATCGCTTATGTTATCTATAGAAAAACTTCTATAGAAATTCCATTAGTAGAAAATCCTAAATTTATTTGTACTAATGATTGCTGAATTTCTTAGCAGACCTTATGGATAGAGGTAAAAACCTCTAGAAAAAGTTGGAGAATGGACAATCATGTCATAAAAAACCCAACAAAGGGAAAACAATAAGTCCTAAACAAGGATTTATTACTATACCTGCTCAAGTACCATTTTATCCTAATCGGGGATATTATGTACCATATCCAATGGTAAACCAATCATTCGAACACAATCACCAACCCAGGTGAGATTTTCTAATTGGTCTCAAGATCCAAATTCGGCATCACAAACCAGTTATCTTTGAAATTATAAAACAAATGTAAGATTTGTTGAAACAACAACAAATTCCTGAAATTAAAGATTTTTATAATCCAGGATTACCTCTGGAATATTATAATTTTATAAACAAAATATGAAAAACCCATATTTCGATCAAAGAGCAAATTTGAAAAAAGCTCTTACACGCTTTCACAATTTTTAGTTGAAAAAACAACAAAAGAAAATGAATCCCATGATTTATTACTTAAATCTGCTTTTATACAGAGATTGGGATGAAATCCTAATCGAATATATAGATATTAAGGAGATAAACAATCTTCTTGATATATTCCAATATTTTATTAATAAAGGAACAAACAATCCTATTATTAATAAAATGTTTAGAATATGTCTATATAATAAATGTAGACAAATTCTACCACAAGAAATATTTTCAAAAATAGAGAGAGCTATTTGCAACCAAAGAAGCTCAATTTATAGAAACTTTTTCAAAATATTTTTACAAGCTTATGTTTTTACTAATGATATAGGAGAACAATTTCCTACTATCAAATTTAGGCTTAATCATGAACCATTTGATATAACCATTATTGAATGGGGATTTGTTAAAGAAATAACGATCCAAAATCTTTCTTTTCATTTATTAAAAGATTTTCCTGCTATAGTAAAATCTAGATTAACAAATTTTGTTGATATAGATGATTTTGTCTATTATTTTCATATAGAAATATGTAGTTTCATAGGTATTGCTTGAGAAAGAAAAATTTTATCACCATATCAAATTTGGAATCTTCGTACTATGTTTTCGGAAAAGCCCTTTCAAGTAGTAGAAGAAGACCAACAACACTTGGCAAAAATCATTGACAAGTGTTATAATAATTTTTCCAATTATCAAATCCAAGCGGAATTGATATGATAACCATGGCCCAAAGATCTTCTTCATCAAGAAACTTATTTATTCGGACCGATGGAAAAGAATTCTAGCATATGACACTTTGGAAGAACCCAGAAGAAAGAAATAGAGAAGTCGTTTCACCTATTAAAAAGATAGCGAGACATGGAGATAGATGATTATCCGCTAGCAACGGAGATCAAAGACACGTGGGAAAGCTGGAATACACCGGTTCCTTCACGAGTCATTACACCTTGATGAAATCGAGGAGATGAATCGAGAAATATCCAAGAAGGATAAAGACAAATCCAAAAAGGAGATATTTAATTATTGGATGTGACAATCCATCACCATCCATAGAAGATGATGCAAGCAATGATGTAAGAAGTCATCAAGAAGTCATCAATGATGTAAGCAATGATGCAAACAGTAATTATTGTAAGAAAATTATAGAAACAACTACATCAATTTTGTCAGATTCAGAAGGCTACGTGGAAGCAACTATCGAGCCGATAATAAAGTCATCCTTATCAGGATACTGTGCGGACTTCAATTGTAAATAAATTAGAGTTTAGAATTTACACTATAAATAGGAGTTGTTGTAGCCTAAACAAGGCATCGAAAAAGAGAAATAGCTTTTTAGAATTAGTGATTCTCTTGTATACTCTCTCTCTTAAGATATCAAGAGAAATCCTTCCTTTGTAAATTATCTACTATCTTCTCTTGTAAAATAAAATCTACGATATTATAATAGCCTTCCGTTTGTGCATATATCCCTCCCACCCCAAAGAATGGTATCGAGAGGAGCCCCTGAGTAACGATTTACGGAGTTCTAATATCGTAGTAATCATTGTAAGTTTCTATCTTTTATCTTCAATTCTGTTTGTTTTATCTTGTTGTTTTATCTTAAAACCCATATATCCGTGATTCTGTCCTCTTGTTGCCGTTTAGTCTGAGTGGGACGTTGTAGGCGTTGAGTGAAGACGTTTAAGACACAGACGGTTTTAGGTACCAGAGATAAAAAACATGGAACAAATGGATTGTTTATACAAAGATAAAACTTGTAATCATACTATGCATATAGACTCTAAGAATGAACATAATATTTCGGCTCTTAGTAAAGGTATCAATAGTTTAATAGATATGACATCTATATATTTTAATAAATTATATACTAAGGTTAGTAAAATAGAAGAAAAAGTAGATAATATGGGAGAAGTAACTGATTTAGATTTGAATAACAAGTCTAAAGAACTTTTATCATATGTTAATAATAAATTAGATCAAGTTAATAATAATAATAATATAGAATCGGATTTAGATTTAGGACATTTATATTATGGTAATAGTAATGTAATATTAGCTTTATCGGATGAAGATGAGTCTTCGGATGAATCTTCTACCTATCATAATATTAAAAAGAAAAACAAAAAGAGAAAAAGTTAAAAACAAGAAAAATATGATTTTGACTCTTATAAAACTTTAATAGAACATTGGAAAAACCAATTTTCTAAAACAAAAGATAAGAATGAACAAGTAGAATATTTAAAATTAATAGAAGAACTTTATGAAAAACATAAAGATCTATTTACAAAATATAATTATCACTATATGTTAAATTATGATACTACAGTAAAGTAGTAGTAGTTCTAATAATTCTAATGTAGATATTAATGTCACTAGTCATAATTCGATGAAGAAAAACTTCAATGAAGAGGATGAAAATATAGAAATTCTGAACCAATTGATACTTTGAACAACCCAGATCCATATGATTATGAAATACCAAAACCTAGGGAAATTGATAAACAAGATCCTTATGGTAAAAGAAAGATAGATTCAGATCTTCAAACAGATGATTATCCGAGATCTATTAATAAAAATTATGAAAAGGTTGAAAACACAACTAGAATAATAAGTAATCAAACAGATTATATAGCTACTAATGAGATAAAATCAAAAAACACAAGTGAATCTAGTCATCCTATACCTATACCATATAGGGTAGATGATTTAAATAAAAGAAGTGTTGCTCAAGGAGGAATATATTTAGATTTAACTAATATTCCTTTATCGGACTATGAAAAACCATAGATGATTGGGCACAATCTATGACTATAGTTGTAAACAACAACGATAATACTTGGTCAAAAGAAAAGTTTTTAAATTACTTTGTAGGAACATTTCAAGGAGATGTTCTACAATTTCTCGACGATGGGAAGAATCGAGAAAGGAAAAGAACAAAAAGGTCAACTTATTAATCAAATAAGTACCCCTAAAGATTTACTAAAAGGGTTAACTTCAATTCTAAAAAGCAGAATTTTGTGGTTATACTAATAAAAAAAGATCAGGATAGCCAATCCAGTTATATCTTGTCAAAATTAAAATTATGTGACATAAGATATTTAGAAGAATTTTCTAAAAATTTCTTCATGAATATCAAAAGTTAAAAATGATAGTATAGAATTTTGGAAAAACCAATATTTTCATAAATTACCACCACCTTGGGATGAGATTTGTATTAATAAATATACTTCTTATATATATAAACATAGTCAAAATTCAGGGAATAGAAATAGCAAATATAGACTCTATAAGTAATAGAATTAATTTTGCTAAAGAAAGAATAATTTTACATTGTCTACAAAGTAAGGCGACTAAACAAGTCAAAAATAAATTAAGTCATAAATATTGTACCAAGATGTTAGAAAATGAATGGGAGTTTGGATGTAATCCTATACGCCCTAAAACCTATAAAAAACATAAAAAATATAAATTAGCTAGATGGAAACCGAGTAATAAAAATTATACTGTAATAATAATAATAATAATAATAATAATAAAAAAAAAAAAAATTTGTTAGGAGAAAAACTTCTAATACTAAAAAACAAATTTGTAAATGTTTCATTTGTGATGAAGAAGGTCATATAGCAACAAATTGTCCTAACAAAGGAAAAAGTGCTAGAAAAATGATTAAAAATCTTGAAGAACAAGATTTAGAAGTATGTTTAAGTGAGGAAATCAATCCCTCTGAAATAGTATATGAATTAATATCGAAATGATTACGATACTAATTACGAAGATGAATATATTTTTATGTTAGGAACTAGTTCTAATAATCAATTAGAAGAAATTCCAAAATCTGAACAACGAGATATTAAATTAGGAAATTTAATCGGAGAAGAAATGCACTTTTACGATGAAATAATAGATAAAATTACTAAAAATCATATTTCTAAAGAAGAAATTTATAAAATATCTAAGTTTAAAATATGGTCACAAAGACACATAGAAAAATTAGCGGTAACACGATCGCTAAAGATACTAAAGGTGGATTAACAGAAATCCCTTTATTTACTAAGGATAAAATAAAAGGATTAGGAAAAAATATCCTCAAAGTTAGATATATACATTTAGGAATAATTATGATAACGATTAGAGCTTTATTTAGAAAAGGTCATGATATTCCTATTATAGCAATATTATTAGATAAAAGATTTGAAAATCCAATAAAAGCACTTATTGGAGAATTCAATCTAATTTACATACAGAGTTATAGGATTTAAAGTTAAACCAAATTACTTTATCTCTATAATGACCCTCTAATAGAAGAGTGTCTATATCTTAGAATTCGGACAAAAAATTCGATATTAGTGATTTAGTGAAGATCTAGCAATAAGTTTGGACTTCTATTAATGAATATACTAATACAAAGTAGTAGAAATAAAAGAAATAAATAATAAAATAATTGAGCTTTTGAGCCTAATAAGTTTACTACGTAAATACAACCAAAATTATTACATCTAAAGGATTTATCAATTCCAAAAGATTGGATGATAGAAAAGGTTAATAATGCAAGTACTTCTAAACCAATAAGCACTATATAATATATGTCATCCGGTGACAAGTTATATTTTAAAAATAATCGATTACTAATACAGATGATAATTTAGTTTTACCCTCTAATTCTCAACCCAAGAAGAGGAGGATAATATAAGTACTTCGACACCAATAGGTATGAAAACAGTTCATATTCCTATTTTTCCTACTACACCTAGTAGAAATTCTAGAAACACTAGAATAGAAGATATACAATTTTCAAGAAAAGATATTATTAACAATAAATATATTCAAATTACATTGCATAATGAATATAAAAATATTCTTTACATGCTTTATTAGATACGAGAGCTACAACCAGATAGAGTTGTAAAAGAATGCTATTCCGAAAAAAATATTGGAAACTCAGTAAAAAGACAATAAAATTAATGGAGTAGATGGTAATAAAACCAATATCTATTATAAAGCAAAAAATATACCAATCTACATAAATAATGTTAGATTTATAATTCCAAAAATATTATGTTTTCCTAATATGAATGGTGATATTTTATTGGGAAATAATTTTATAAATCAATATTTACCATTTTCTATTGATAAAAATCAGTTATGTTATCTATAGAAAAACTTCTTTAGAAATCCCATTAGTAGAAAATCCTAAATTTATTTGTACTAATGATTGCTGAATTTCTTAGCAGGCCTTATGGATAGAGGTAAAAACCTCTAGAAAAATTGGAGAATGGACAATCATCCATAAAAACCCAACAAAGGGAAAACAATAAGTCCTAAACAAGGATTTATTACTATACCGCTCAAGTACCATTTTATCCTAATCGTGGATATTATGTACCATATCCAATGGTAAACCAATCATTCGAACACAATCACCAACCCAGTGAGATTTTCTAATTGGTCTCAAGATCCAAATTCGGCATCACAAACCAGCTTATGCTTAAATTATAAAACAAATGTAAGATTTGTTGAAACAACAACAAATTCCTGAAATTAAAGATTTTTATAATCCGAGATTACCTCGAATATTATAATTTTATAAACAAAATATGGAAAACCCATATTTCTGATCAAAGAGCAAATTTCGAAAAGCTCTTACACGCTTTTCATAATTTTTAGTTGAAAAACAACTAAAGAAAATGAATCTCATGATTTATTACTTAAATCTGCTTTTATACAGAGATTGGGATGAAATCCTAATCGAATATATAGATATTAAGGAGATAAACAATCTTCTTGATATATTCCAATATTTTATTAATAAAGGAACAAACTGTCCTATTATTAATAAAATGTTTAGAATATGTCTATATAATAAATGTAGACAAATTCTACCACAAGAAATATTTTCAAAAATAGAGAGAGCTATTTGCAACCAAAGCTCAATTTATAGAAACTTTTTCAAAATATTTTTACAAGCTTATGTTTTTACTAATGATATAGGAGAACAATTTCCTACTATCAAATTTCGGCTTAATCATGAACCATTTGATATAACCAATATTGAATGGGGATTTGTTAAAGAAATAACAAATCAAAATCTTTCTTTTCATTTATTAAAAGATTTTCTGCTATAGTAAAATCTAGATTAACAAATTTTGTTGATATAGATGATTTTGTCTATTATTTTCATATAGAAATATGTAGTTTCATAGGTATTCTTTGAGAAAGAAAAATTTTATCAGCCATATCAAATTTGGAATCTTCGTACTATGTTTTCGGAAAAGCCCTTTCAATAGTAGAAGAAGACCAACAACACTTGGCAAAAATCATTGACAAGTGTTATAATAATTTTTCCAATTATCAAATCCAAGCCGGAATTGATATGATAACCATGGCCCATCATCTTCTTCATCAAGAAACTTATTTATTCTGGACCGATGGAAAAAGAATTCTAGCATATGACACTGGAAGAACCCGGGAAGAAAGAAATAGAGAAGTCGTTCACTATTAAAAAGATAGCGACATGGAGATAGATGATTATCCGCTAGCAACGGAGATCAAAGACACGTGGGAAAGCTTTGGAATACACCGGTTCCTCCACGAGTCATTACACCTTGATGAAATCAAAGAGATGAATCTGAGAAATATCCAAGAAGGATAAAGACAAATCCAAAAAATGAGATATTTAATTATTAGATGTGACAATCCATCACCATCCATAGAAGATGATGCAAGCAATGATGTAAGAAGTCATCAAGAAGTCATCAATGATGTAAGCAATGATGCAAACAGTAATTATTGCAAGAAAATTGTAGAAACAACTACATCAATTTTGTCAGATTCAGAAGGCTACGTGGAAGCAACTATCGAGCCGATAATAAAGTCATCCTTATCAGGATACTGTGCGAACTTCAATTGTAAATAAATTAGAGTTTAGAATTTACACTATAAATAGGAGTTGTTGTAGCCTAAACAAGGCATCGAAAAATAGAAATAGCTTTTTAGAATTAGTGATTCTCTTGTATACTCTCTCTCTTAAGATATCAAGAGAAATCCTCCCTCTGTAAATTATCTACTATCTTCTCTTGTAAAATAAAATCTACGATATTATAATAGCCTTCCGTTTGTGCATATATCCCTCCCACCCCCAGTAATTGGTATCAGAAATTCTTAAGAGAAGATAGTAGATAATTTACAAAGGAAGGATTTCTCTTGATATCTTAAGAGAGAGAGTATACAAGAGAATCACTAATTCTAAAAAGCTATTTCTATTTTTCGATGCCTTGTTTAGGCTACAACAACTCCTATTTATAGTGTAAATTCTAAACTCTAATTTATTTACAATTGAAGTCCGCACAGTATCCTGATAAGGATGACTTTATTATCGGCTCGATATTTGCTTCCACGTAGCCTTCTGAATCTGACAAAATTGATGTAGTTGTTTCTACAATTTTCTTGCAATAATTGCTATTTGCAGAACAAGATTTAGAAGTATGTTTAAGTGAGGATATTTTTGTTAGGAATCTTCGTACTATGTTTTCGGGAAAAGCCCTTTCAGTAGTAGAAGAAGACCAACAACACTTGGCAAAAATCATTGACAAGTGTTATAATAATTTTTCCAATTATCAAATCCAAGCCGGAATTGATATGATAACCATGGCCCAAAGATCTTCTTCATCAAGAAACTTATTTATTCGGACCGATGGAAAAGAATTCTAGCATATGACAATCGGAAGAACCGGGGAAGAAAGAAATAGAGAAGCATTGGCTATTAAAAAGATAGTAGACATGGAGATAGATGATTATCCGCTAGCAACGGAGATCAAAGACACGTGGGAAAGCCGGAATACACCAGGTTCCTTCACGAGTCATTACACATTGATGAAATCGAGAGATGAATCGAGAAATATCCAAGAAGGATAAAGACAAATCCAAAAAAGGATATATTTAATTAATGGATGTGACAATCCATCACCATCCATAGAAGATGATGCAAGCAATGATGTAAGAAGTCATCAAGAAGTCATCAATGATGTAAGCAATGATGCAAATAGCAATTATTGCAAGAAAATTGTAGAAACAACTACATCAATTTTGTCAGATTCAGAAGGCTACGTGGAAGCAACTATCGAGCCGATAATAATGTCATCCTTATCAGGATACTGTGCGGACTTCAATTGTAAATAAATTAGAGTTTAGAATTTACACTATAAATAGGAGTTGTTGTAGCCTAAACAAGGCATCGAAAAATAGAAATAGCTTTTTAGAATTAGTGATTCTCTTGTATACTCTCTCTCTTAAGATATCAAGAGAAATCCTTCCTTTGTAAATTATCTACTATCTTCTCTTGTAAAATAAAATCTACGATATTATAATAGCCTTCCGTTTGTTTATTTAAAGAGCTATATGCTTAAGCATCCATTTTGTCTGCACAAATAATTTGTATTTTTTTATTTAGGGTAAACTCTATAAATAATGATAAACTATTAACAAGTTTCTAGTTTGGTCATTTAGATTTATATCGAAATTTAATATTTTGGTCACTCGTTTATTTTGGTCACTCATTCAGTAAATCATAAATGAAATGTTGATGTGATACTTTTTTGTTATCATAATAACAAATTTAATCATTCATTGTTTACAAATTTTATCAACTTAGTGTAACTTTAGAAAATCCAACAAAACTCGGGTAAATGACCAATATATACCAATTTTTAAAAAAATTTACGCAAAAGAGCCGGAAAAATAATTATTTACCGGAAAGGGCCATTTCCCCCGAAAACGCGTTCACGTCAGCGCGTTTTCAGGGGATGAATCAGAAAAGCGCGTCCATGAGGGAATGCTTTGTGCCACATCAGCAAAAAACGCGTCCTTGAGGGCGCGCTTTGCTGATGTGGCAAAAGCGCTCCCTCGTGGACGCGCTTTGCCCCTGCAACGGTCAATTTTTTTTTTTGACTCAACAAAAAATTTTACTCAACAAAAATTAAATTTATAAAAGAATTAAATTTATTAAATATATAAAAATTAAATTACAATTAGGATATTAAAAAACAACTTTCAATTTATAAAAGAAAAAAAATAATAAATTACATAAAAAATAAACAACAACTTTTATTTTATTAAAGATATAAAAAATAAATTACAATAAAAAAATAAAAACAACTTTTATTTTATTAAAGATATAAAAATTAAATTACAATAAAAAATAAAAAAACAACTTTTATTTTATTAAAGATAAAAAAAATAAATTACAAACAAAAATAAAAAACAACAAATTTTATTTTATTAAAGATATAAAAAATAAATTACAAATAAAAAACAATAAATTTTATTTTATTAAAGATATAAAAAATAAATTAAAATAAAAAAATAAAAAACAACTTTTATTTTATTAAAGATATAAAAAATAAATTACAATAAAAAATAAAAAAATGGCGGTCGGAATCAATGTTGGTGCCGGTGAATCGATGCCACATGGGGGTGGTCGACTGATTCTGTACCGGATTCCTCCTTCTTCTAGCTTCCGCGAGATTGTGGAACCTCGGTGGAGATTCAGTTCCTCCCGGCAGGGCAGTTGTGGGTGTTGCGAGGATGACCCATCTTGATAAAATAATGACCGGGAGGTGTTTGCATAAACCATGGCGAGGTGTCCAATCCGTAAGGCGAAGGAGACTGGTAAAAAGAAGAGCTCCCCGATGGCGCCTCGTGCGATCCCTCATGCGACGGCGGCCTCAAGATCGGCTGGCCAGTCAGAGTAGTCGGGAACAGACTCGAACCAGGCCATGCATTCCAACCTACCGTGGGACTGGGAAAAGGAAACATATAAGGGTTAGGATAAATATAAGGGCTAGGGTACGCACCTGGCATAATCTGAAAAGGCTGTGATGTGGGTGTCGTCGGCTGAAGTGTTGGGCCCGGTGACTATGTGGGCGCTGTTGATGGGCTCGGTGACTGTGTCGGCGCTGTTGATGGTCCCGTCTCATCACCCCTTCTCCTTGGATTTAAAGGGCCCCATCGCTCCATTTGTTCACGGTTGCTTTGCTCCTCTCCTTTTCGACAACAAATAAGGCTTGCCATGGATCCAAACCATGGCATGTATTCCGCACGCACGCCAACTCGAGACGATGATCGGTTCCGAGTAGGTATATAATCATACCGCTTCTCCCACAATTCGATATCGCCGACCAAAATCTTAGCCAATCCGTATGCAACTGCCGTAAGTCGACTTTGTGCTCATCATCGAGCACCTCAGGTGCCACGAGAATCGGTTGTCGGAATCCAAATTGACGCAGAACCCGATCTGACTAGTGCATCTCCACGGTCGCATAGTTGATCAATGGGACCTTCACATGCCAAATGTTCGGATTTTGAAAGAACTCATCCGGAATTACTGCCCGAATTGAGGGATCCTCGTATGGTGTCCATTCAAACTATATTAACATGATAAAAATATTAGTTATATACTAAATACTAAATACTAAATACCAAATACTAAATACTAAATACTAAATACTAAATACGAAATACGAAACGACTATTTTATTACGAAAATATTTTTTATTTAATACTTACTTGTGCTTCCGACCGTTGCTCTAATAGAAGCTGTATATCTTCAAGCGATGTAGGTATTCCAACATAACTCGCCGAATGGTTCCACCTAATTAAATAAATTTTTAGCATACAATTATATTTTAAATCTACGTAATAATTGTAAAATCTAATATTAAATTTACCTAGTTATGAGTGGGAATGTATATGGGTGGTCGACTCGAGGACGTAAAAATGGAAATCAAAACCGTGCCCACGATTGCAGTAGTGATAGGCAACCTCCGATTTTCGCTTTATTCGGCCGCGTCGCCCCGCACATCTCTCGATACAATTTTACTAGCACGGCAGACCCCCAACTCAATTCACCGGCTGCTCTAAAATCAACGAGTTTCAGCAGCCATCTCAGATGTACGAGGTTTCGTGACAAGTCCGGCATCAGATAGCCTCCAATCATCTCAAGAATGTATGCCCGAGCATACCGTATTCTTTCTATTTCGGTCGAATTATTATCCGGCTCCGGGAATGTGTCTCGTAACCAGCCCATCTCGATCCGACCACCGTAAATGTTATCCAGAATAGCTCCCAAAAGCTCGTAGCATACGGCGGCCCAATCGCCAGAAGTTGCGGACCCGGTGACTACGTACCCATCCACCGGCAATCCTAATTGCAAATGCACGTCTTCCAGAGTGATAATACACTCTCCGCATGGAAGATGGAAAGTGTGCGTCTCGGGTCTCCACCTCTCTATCAACGCACTGATTAACTTCGGGTCCAATTTGCACCCCCGGACTATCGTGGCCACGTGCCAAAAACCCGCTTCTCGCAGGCAATTCTCGATCAACGGCGATGGCGGACCAGGCATATTGCGAATATAGCATTGCAACACCCGATCTACAGACTGTTTAAAAAAATATAAAATAAAATTTAATTAAAATTGCATAAACCTAAAAAATATTAAATAGTATTGAAAAATTAAAATTAAAACTTACCATTGTCATTTGATCGACGGAGATGTGTTTATTGTCGAAACGAATTAATTCTCCGGCCATTGTTAATACGATCGAATATTTTAAAATTTATCAAAAAAAAATATATTTCAAAAAATTTAAAAAGGGCTTTTTTTGTAAATATTAAAGGACTATTGTGAAATTTGAGAGGAAGTTTAAAGGAATTTGAGAGAAATTTGAGAGGAATTTGAGAGAAAGTTGAGAGAAAAATGAGTAAGGACTTTTGTGTGAAAAAAATAAAAGGGTAGGGGGTTTTATAGTTTTTTTTTTTTTACCGTTGGAGGCCCAACGGTCAAAAAAAATTTGACCGTTGCAGGGGCAAAGTGCGTCCACGAGGGAGCGCTTTTGCCACTTCAGCAAAGCGCGCCCTCAAGGACGCGTTTTTCGCTGATGTGGCACAAAGCGCTCCCTCGTGGACGAGCTTTTCTGATTCATCCCCTGAAAACGCGCTGACGTGGAAGCATTTTCGGGGGAAATGGCCCTTTCCGGTAAATAATTATTTTTCTGGCCCTTTTCCGTAAATTTTTTTAAAAATCGGTATATATTGGTCATTTACCCACAAAACTCTCAACTTTACAAATTGTCAATTTATTTTTTATTCTTACAATATAAAAATTAAAATTTAAAAACAAACTTTAAAAATAAAAAAATTTAAATATTTGGTTTTCTATAAAAATATATACAAAATCATAAAAAGTTATAAATAAATGAATACTTAATTTTTTTCTAACACGGAATTTGTTTATTAAAATAATAATTTTATAAATAAAATAATATTTTTAAAACACCACAAACAAAACTTAAATTAGATTGAAATTTTTCCTTTTTTTTTTAGTTTTATTTTATAAAGAATAATTTATTTATTATACCTCTGCCCTTATTCCTTAGTGTTTGTCAAATTTACCAAACGTTGGGCACCATTTTCGTCCACAACCAATAACACCAAAAACCCTTAATCCGAAATCCTTGGTTTCCACATCCACCATCATCGTGCGATTGAGCAAGGAATCGATTGTGGAGCTGCCGACATGGCGTTCCACCTATTGGATCTCCAAGATCTCATTCTCACCTTTATATCCCCAATCATATCCACCCTCGAGGACAACTTCAAACACAAGAAACTCATTCTAGGCAATAACCTAAAAGGCATTAACCTTAGGTTGTAGTTTTTGACCCAACTTAAACATGGTGGTCATTAATGTTAAAAAAAAAAACTAAATCTTCTTAAGTCTTCTTCATGATTTTTTCCTATAAATTGTTCTATTTATAAAATTATTATTTTAATAAATAAATGTCATGTTAGAAAATAAGAAAAATGAATATTCATTTATTTATAAACATTTTTATAATTTTGTAGGTATATTTATAAAATCTTTTGTATTTTTATCGAAAAATAAATTTTTAAATAAATTTTCTATTTTAAATTTTTTTTTATTTTAAAATTTTAAGAATCAAGAGTAAATTGATAGAATGTATAAAGTTGATGACTAAATTTGTTGAACTTTTTAGAATTAGAACCAAATTGATAGAATCTATAAACATTGGCGGGTTAAATTTGTTACTGTAATCAGCCCATTTTGCCCGGGCCCATACAATAAAAACAAAATAATAAAAATGTCCAAGTTATTTTTACAAGTCCCTTTTACATAGCCCAAATTGAACTCAATAACCGTTACACCCTCAGCCCAAAACTAAACAGCCCCAGACACTACCTAAACGGACCCCCCTTAACCCAACTGACCTACGAGGCCCAAAACGCCCAAGACCTAAATCAGAAACGAGGGTTTCTGAAACCCTAGGGAAGCATTGCGCCGCAAGCCCCAGCAAACACCCCAGCTTTCGCGCCATAACCCACGCCAGCCCTCGATCACGCCGCCATCAACGCCACAATTCGCGCTTAGTCACCGTCGAGATCTCCGCTCCTGCATAGAAAAGGAAAGAACAGCGAGCATGGCAATATTTTTATTATTATTTCCTTTTTATTTTTATTTCAAAGGCTATAAAAAGCCTACAAATCTGTAAAAGAGGGGGATACACACAAAAAATACAAGAAGAGATTCGAAACACATTTTACTCAAAAAATCAGAGTGTAGGCGCAACAAAGGTTTTTATATTTTTTATATTTTCATTTTCGATTTCTGTTTTTTAAAAGTTTTTTTTTCATTTGTCTAAAAAACTACATATATATATATTAAAACGTAAAAAAGAGAAAAAAAAAACTAACCTTTTGAAACTCCGGCCACCGCGCACGGTGGCCGGCGACGGCGGCCGGAGACTCGCCGAGGAAATCACCGAAAATCGCCAGTGAGAGAAAAGGGGGCATCCATTTTGTTTTTTTTTTTCTGAAAATAAGGGGAGACCTATTCTTGGGAATTCAAAACGTTGTGTCCTAACTTACTGGATATGATGTTTTGTGTTTCGAGATAGGGATTTTCTAAAATAAAGGCATGCCTAGTTTCAAAGTCATGAGATGCTATATCCTAACAAACTGGGTATGGTGTTTTATTTCTTTGGGATAGGTACGTCTAATTTTCTTTTGTTTTTCTTCAAATAAAAGGACCATTTTCTAAAATTTTTAAAGTTTCAACATTAGGACATGATATTATCGATTGGGTACCAATTTTTGGGCGTTATGAGGGTGCTAATCCTTCCTCATACGTAACCGACTCCCGAACCCATTTTTCTTGTTTTTCGTGGGCCAAAATAAGTATTTTAAAATAAATGATTTTCAAGGTGATCCAATCACACCTAAGTAAAAAAGGATTGGTGGCGACTCCATTTTCGTTTTTAAAAGTCGATCCCCGTTTTTAAAATCAAACTTTTAAAATGGTTTCGACAGCTTGGCGACTCCACTGGGACGAATAAGAGAGTCAAGCCGTAAAGTCGATAAATTCATGTCCTATTGTTGCAAATTTGAAATTCTGATTTGAAAAATCATCATCCTTTTTATGGCATGATATCTTTGCATTGCATTTGCATGACCGTTGTGGTCGCACCCTTAAGTGGGAGCGAGAAGCTACTCCTTCGTGAGGTTTTCACCTCCGTGCAGGATAGTGAATCGCTTTCGGGATACATCCATACCTATGTCTTCGTGAGATTTTCATCTCCGTGCAGCCATAGAGAAATGTATTCCCCTGAACTGAACTCGGTCCGTATGAGCCTATAATGGGTGAGGATCGAGGAATCTGCTGGTTCGAGTACCTCAACTTTAGAACTAAACCGCATATAGTGAACCCTAAGAGCCCACCTTAGGTAGAACTATGTCAAACCCTAGTGGTCATCCAGATAGGTGTTCTATGTTATTTATTTTTTCCTTGTGCTAACGTTTTTTATTTTGTTTTGATTGCATTGCATCCATATCATAGAAAAGAGGTGTTGATTCAAATTCGATTGCTAAATAGAAAAGTTTGTCATAAGAAAATGGATTTTTTGATAAAGTGGATTATAATACGGTTGTCTGAATATGTTTCAAGCAAACACAACGAGAGAAGACTGATAGTCCGTGAAGGAATACAAGAGTTTATTGCCCAAGGATTCAAGCTGACAAAGATTATTCGAGAATCACCACGACAAGGCTTTCTTGAAGAAGCTAATAAGCATTGTAAGGATAAGTGAGCAGTGAGTCGCGGCCCAGATCAAGCAAAAAAGAGCTAATAGGAGGCATCTATTAGAAGTTTGCAAGATTTGACCTATGCGAAGAAGGGGATTGATGTTTTTGCTTGGAATATGAGGGCATGGTCGTATATGTGATCCGTTTTATGTAAAGAAATCTGCTTTCTAGAAAAGTTTTTCTAATGGAATTGAATTCAGAATCAATGCCTTTCTTTCTTTGCATTCATGCATTTGCATTACATCACATCATATGCATTCAAGTCCATAGAGAGAGTCTAATTAGTTAACTTTATAACAGAGAGAGAGAGAGAAAAGAGAAAGAAGGGAAATCTGAAAGCTGAACACCCTTACGGTACACGGGCCAAGTTAAAGAAAATGGATCAGAGATTGAAACAATTCCAAAGAGACATACAAGACCAGATGCAAGAGAAAATGACAAAACTCTAACAAGAGATGAAGGATCAGATGTTGGAAGCTCAAAGGAGTATGATGGCTCAAATGACCCAAATGCTAAGTGGGGCAATGGACAAAGGGAAGGGTCTCATAGTTAACGCTGATGATAATGAGGATTTTCCTCGAGGTTTCACCCTACCACATGTACAAACTGAGGAGTATCCCCAAAGGCCACCTGTCACAATTAGGCCTCAACAGGGACAAGCTGATACTAGACCACCTATGAACTTTCAGGTCAGCTCAGGATCTAACCCAGGAGATAAGCCTGCCAATCTTGTTATCCCTAATTTGGACATAGTAGAGAGAGAGGGAATAAGAATTGAATCTTCAAGGAAGTTGGAGGATCGCTGTAGATGGTTGGAAGAAAAGTTCCAAGCTTTGGAAAATGCTGATCATCACCATGGTATTAACGCAAAAGACTTGAGTTTGGTCCCAGATTTGGTGCTTCCTCATAAATTCAAAATGCCAGAGTTTGAGAAGTATAACGGGACTAGCTGCCCTAAAGCCCACATTACCATGTTTTGCAGACGCATGACCGGCTATGTTAACAATGATCAACTCTTGATTCATTGTTTCCAGGACAGTTTGGTGGGGGCAGCGTTTAGGTGGTATAATCAACTCAGTCGTGCTAACATTAGTTCTTGGAGAGACTTAGCTCAAGCCTTTATGAAGCAATACAATCATGTCACGGACATGACGCCTGACAGAATCACTTTGCAAAACACGGAGAAGAAATCAAATGAAAGCTTCAGGCAGTATGCGCAAAGATGGAGAGAGGTCGCCATGCAAGTCCAGCCACCACTCATAGAAAAGGAGACTACAATGCTCTTCATCAATACCTTGAAGGCTCCATTCATCACTCATATGATAGGAAGTACTACCAAGAGCTTTGCGGATATAGTGATGGTAGGAGAAATGATTGAAAACGCCATTAGAGGTGGCAAGATTGAAGCAGGGGAAACCACTAGAAAGTCTACTCCTAGGAAAAAGGATGACGAGGTGAATAATACGAGTACATACAACAAAGGGTACTCAAAAGCAATTACTGTTAATCAACCAAAGGTAATCACTGCTGGGCAACAAAGGTTGACAAGACAAGAATCAGGCACCAGGCAAAACTCTGAAAGGCTCCAATTTACGCCAATCCCAATAACGTACAATGAGCTATATCAAAGTTTGTTTGACGCACACGTGGTGTCTCCATTTTATTTGGAACCATTGCAACCTCCGTTCCCAAAATGGTATAACGAGAATGCCCAATGTGATTACCATGCATGAATATCGGGGCATTCCATAGAAAACTGAACTGCCTTCAAAAAGGTAGTTGAGAGGCTCATCAAAATGGGAATTGTAAAGGTTGACGATTTATCAAAACCTGATCACTTTGACGAGGCAGTAAATGCGATAATTGAAGGAGGAGACAAGAAAGTTGTGATCCCTTGAAGAAATCGAAAGCAAAGAGGGAATCAGAGAACAAAGTTTCCAAGCTCTTGCGTACTTGGGAGTGTCTTGAATAATAGGATTGTGGAAGAGATCTCTATATTTTTAAAAGCTGCTCTATAGTAATATGCAAAACATGCTTGTTGCCTTAAGCCTAGAGGCAATAAGAACTCTTTTGTGAAATAGGCTTGTGTCCGAAACTTTATTTCAATAAAATGCATTTTTTAAGCAAATATTATTTTATTCTTTCCATTTCATATTGTACACGATCATACAAATAGTCATTCTTTGATTCATTTATTCTTTTGAAATCTTTTTTCGACCCTACACTAGGTCCTCAGATATCAATGACATGAGCGACGTTGTTACTGACTCCCTTTTTGAATGAGATATGGGTCTATGGGATCTTAAGACTTTGAAGATGACAGAGATTGTAATATGTCTTCTGATTTGTTAAGAATGGTTTAGCAAGATAAAAAACAGACCTTACTCAACAAAAGGTCAGCAGATATTATGAGCTTAGGAATGGAGTGAAGATTGAAGCCTAGTTCATTAAAGAAAAAAGGCGAGACATTATTGAGTTATCTTCGAAAATTCAAAGATGTTTTCGCACGATCATATCAGAATATGCCTGGGCTATTAAGACGCGGGCTTAATATAAAGATCGGGTACTGCCGATTTACATAGAAAGGGATGGTATCAGCTATGCTGTATCTAAGAAGACAAAATTCATGTGTTTACTCCAGTTCTTCACAAATTTTCCATATGTAGGGCATGGATGTGATAGGGCTAATCTCGTCAAAAGCTTTTATTGATTTATCAGTATAGTCGTCGTTTACTTCACTAAGAGGGTGGAAGCAGCTTCATATGCCAATGTTACAAAGTCGAAAGTCATCAAATTTCAAAAAAAAAAAATTAAATCAAATGTCAGCAAAGAATACCATAAAGGATCACGTTTAATAATGCATAACTGTACAAAGTCAAAGTTTACAGTTTGTCCAAAGATCAGGCAGCATATCACAGTACAACAAAAGTTGCTAAAAAAAAAGGTGGCTAAGACTTGTAAAGATTGGCATAAGAAGTTACCATTTACCCTCTGTCTTATTGAACGTCGGCCAAAACCTTCGCTGGGGCAACACTTTACCCATTGGTTTATGGAATTGAAGCATTTTGCCAATTGAACCTAATTGAAGAAAAGGTTAAAAGTTATCCATCACGGTCAGATGATGCGAGCTTACGACAAAGAGGTTCATTCTAGAGAATTCCACAAGGGGAACCTGATGTTGAAACAGATGTTTCTCCTACAAAACAACTTCAGAGGAAAGAAGATGCCAAACTGGAAAGGACTTTATGTTATAAAGAAGACCTGTTCTGGAGGAGTATTAATATTGACCGAGACGGATGGCGAAGACTTGCCCAATCCGGTGAATTCAGGTTTAGTCAAGAGGTATTTTACCTGAAAGAGGAAAGACCAAGGTGAAAACCCGTAAAGGGCGCCTCGAAAAAAAAAAGGAGAGGCCAAGGCGAAAACCCGAAAAGGGCGCTTTGAGACCAAAGGGGATTTAATTTCAAAACCCGAAAAGGGCGGCTCAAATTTTGACCAAAAGCGGAGCATACAGTAGTCTTGCTATGTCTGAATTAGCAATGAGGAAGTATGTTACGTCTTGGGGCATTGACAAGGTACTCCGGATCCCCTAAACACATATTGAGCTTAAAATGGTTCTCAAGAAGTTTGAACAAAGAAGCTCAGGCTGCGATATCTGGGGCACCTAGCTTCCATCTTACCCATTTTTGAATTTGTTATCTTTGATTGCTTTATTCTTTTTGAGATGCACCCAAATCAATTTTCTTTTATTGCCTGGGTTATCTTTGATTATTTTTCTGAGCTATGCTCCTGAGTACTTTCTTTCTCGTCCATTTTTGTGACCTTTTTAGCATTTTATATTGAAGTAACGATTTATGGACTAATAACATTTTCATAAAATGAGTTTCGTAAATTACTCTAGAAGCTTCTAAATAATATGAGAAATCTGAAACATGACTATCGTTCAGAATTCACCAAGCCTAAAGGTTGGAAACACTGAAAAATGATTATCTCTTTAGATTCTTATTGGATAAGACAATTTCGTTGGTGATACCATATCGACAAATGACGAATAAGGTCAATCCAAGTGAAAAAGGGGATCATTGTCAAGATACCCTGTATTCCTGAAATTTCAGACACATACATTTGGTCATTACACCCAGGGAATGGTGTAACAGATCAAATTGATTAAAATTAATACAAGTTCTGTACCTCTGAGTGGTAACAGAAGGATGAAGAAACCAAATGTTATTCCCCTGAAGTTGCAGTGGGAAGTACCAACTTAATGTCCTAAGGTGGAGAGGACTCGAAATTACCATGGGGCAAATTATTTAAGCAGAATATGATTGAAACTTCGTAAGGAACGAAGAAGAAACTTTGGCAGATAAATGAGTGATGACGCTTTAAATAGGAAGTATTCTCATAACATTTTGCATTGCATATCTAATTAGGAGCATTTGATACATTTCGATCAAGGCATCCTAATTATTAGACATAAGCATATACCCATTCTACAGGTTATGTAGCAAGGTAGAAGACATCAGTCTGGCAATCCCTGAGTTTGCAGGGAGCAGATTGAAGATAGCAGATCTGGCAATTCCTGAGTTTGAAGGAAGCAAATCGAAGATATCAGTCTGGCAATCCCTGAGTTTGTAGGGAGCAGATTGAAGATAACAGATTTGGCATTCCTGAAGTTGTAGGAAGCAGATCGAAGACATTAGTCTGGCAATCCCTGAAGTTGCAGGGAGCAGATTAAAATAACAGATCTGGCAATTCCTGAGTTTGCAGGAAGCAGATCGAAGATATCAGACTGGCAATCCCTGAGTTTACAGGGAGCAGATTGAAGATAACAGGTCTGGCAATTCCTGAGTTTGCAGGAAGCAGATCGAAGACATCAGCCTGGCGATACCTGAGTTTGCAGGGAGCAGATTAAAGATAATAGATCTGGCGATTCCTGAAGTTGCGAGAAGCGGTCGAAGATATCGATCTGGCGATCCACGAGTTTGTAAGCGATTGAAAATAGTAGATCTGGCGATTCCACGAAGTTGCGAGAAGCAAATCGAAGATATCGATCGCGATCCACGAGTTTGTAGGGAGCAGATTGAAAATAGCGGATCGGCAATTCCTAAAGTTGCGGGAAGCGGTCGAAGATATCGATCCAGTGATCCCCGAGTTTTCGAGGAGCGATTGAGGATAGCGGATCCGCAATTCCTGAAGTTGCGGGAAGCGGTCGAAGATATCGATCCGCAGTGATCCCCGAGTTTGCGAGGGAGCAGATTGAGGATAGCGATCCGGCAATTCCTAAAGTTGCGAGGAAGCGATCGAAGATATCGATCTGGTGATCCACGAGTTTGCGGGGAAGCGATTGAGGATAGCGATTTGGCATTCCCGAAGTTGCGAAAGCGGATCGAAGATATCGATCTGGCGATCCACGAGTTTGCGGGGAAGCGATTGAAGATTGCAGATTTGGCAATTCCTGAAATTGCAGGAAGCGGATCGAAAGACAACAGATCTGGCATTCTTGAGGTTCCAAGAAGCAGATCGAAAACATCAGATCTTGTTTCCACGAGTTTGCGATGAAGCGAGATCAAAAGATAGTGAATCTGCCTTCATGAAGTTGAAGCTATCAAACTTATTGAAACCAAGAGGAAGTTCCAATACCGTTGAAGTTGCAGTGGAGTTGGAAGCCATTTGAAGAAAATGAGGACCAAGAAGTCGAGGCTTGGCCAAGACCGGGCAAAATTGGTCCTTTTATAGTCTTTTCTCTATTCTCGTTACACGACAATGAGCAAAGAGGGGCAACTGTAATCAGCCCATTTTGCCCGGGCCCATACAATAAAAACAAAATAATAAAAATGTCCAAGTTATTTTTACAAGTCCATTTTACATAGCCGAAATTGAACTCAATAATAGTTACACCCTCAGCCCAAAACTAAACAGCCCCAGACACTACTTAAACGGACCCTCTTAACCCAACTGACCTACGAGGCCCAAAAGGCCCAAGACCTAAATCAGAAACGAGGGTTTCTGAAACCCTAGGGAAGCATCGCGCCGCAAGCCCCAGTAAACACCCCAGCTTTCGCGCCATAACCCACGCCAGCCCTCGGTCACGCCGCCATCAACGCCGCAATCCGCGCTTAGCCACCGTCGAGATATCTGCTCCTGCACAGAAAAGGAAAGAACAGCGAGCATGGCAATATTTTTATTATTATTTCCTTTTTATTTTTATTTCAAAGGCTATAAAAAGCCTACAAATCTGTAAAAGTGGGGGATACACACAAAAAATACAAGAAGAGATTCAAAACACATTTTACTCAAAAAATCAGAGTGTAGGCACAACAACGGTTTTTATATTTTTTATATTTTCGTTTTCAATTTCTGTTTTTTAAAAGTTTTTTTTTCATTTGTCTAAAAAACTACATATATATATTAAAACGTAAAAAAGAGAAAAAAACTAACCTTTTGAAACTCTGGCCACCGCGCACGGTGGACGGCGACGGCGGCGGACGACGGCCGGAGACTCGCCGAGGAAATCACCGGAAATCGCCAGTGAGAGAAAAGGGGGCATCCATTCTGTTTTTTTTTGAAAATAAGGGGAGACTGATTTTTTTTAAAAAATTGTGCTTTTATAAAGGGCCCAAAACGGCGCCGTTTAGGGCCTGTCTCACTGGCCTCAAAACGGCGCCGTATAGAAACGACCCGCGTGTTGACCCGACCCGCTCCAGGGATCCGCGTGTTTTTAAAAAATGGGCTATTTATGCCCGTGGTCCTTCCGCAATTTCACTAATTTTAATTCAATCCAATTTGCATTCTTAATTTTTATTAAATTAGTCTTAAACTTTACATTTTGTTCCAATTTAGTCCTCGGGCTCCTAAAGGGTTAAAATCCGAACGACACCGTTTTGAAAAAAGGATTAATTACCCAATAAATCCCTGTGGTTTCAGGCGCGTTTTGATTCAATCTTTTTAATCTGTTTTAATTGCTGTTTAACCCCTGTTTCTTTATTTATTTTTAATTTTCTTATTTTATTTTATTTTATTTTATTTTAAATTATTTTAATTATTTTATCATGTTGAATGTTCTACATTAATTTCCTATATTTATTAATTTATTAATAGTTCATATATATATATATTTTATATGTATTATTTTTTATATATATATTGAATTATTATTTTACTTGGTTTAATAATTTATATATTATTTTATAATTTATATATTATTTATTATATTATATTTTAATTTGTATATTATATAGTATTATATCATATTATATATACATATTTTTATTTTTGTTTAAAATTTATTTATATTGTATAATATATTATTTATTCTTAAATATAGTTTTTTTATATGTATATTAAGTTATTATGAAAATGTTTTATTTAAAACTATAAACCATCTATTTATTTCAAATGTATTTTATTTATTCAAAATATACATATATTATGCTTTTCATTATTTACAACATTTATTTAGTTTTTGGTATATGCCATTGCATGAAAGGTTTAATTTTATATTAAATGTGTTCATATTTATTTTATTGTTTATTGTATTCGTTTATACTTCATCATGTATTTACAATTACTTTAGTGTAAGAATTATTATTTGTCATATTTTGTATTATTATTTCTTTATTGCCTATATTAAATGTTAGTATATTATAATTGCTTTTGATGTTTGATAATGTATAAATGCGATATTGTCTCATGAATCATTGTTTAAAATAAAATATATTTTTTTTACAAAATTACTGAATTTTATCAAAATGTTTTAAAATAAGGCAATATTTTGTATTTAGAAATTCGGGAAATAGTGCCCTAACGTGCTGGGTTGCGATTTTCCGTTTGGCTAAATAATTAAATATCATTTTAACAAGTTTTGTAAATTATGAGATGTTTTAGTTTCTCGGGAATTAAAAATATCGTGTCCTAACGTGCTGGATGTGATGTTTATATTCTTTCAGAACAAATAAATGTCAAGTTCTAAATCAAAAAAACCTATTATTGGGAATTCAAAACGTTGTGTCCTAACTTACTGGGTATGATGTTTTGTGTTTCGAGATAGGGATTTTCTAAAATAAAGGCATGCCTAGCTTCGAAGTCATGAGATGCTATATCCTAACATACTGGGTATGGTGCTTTATTTCTTTGGGATAGGTAAGTCTAATTTTCTTTTGTTTTTCTTCAAATAAAAGGACCATTTTCTAAAATTTTTAAAGTTTCAACATTAGGACATGATATTATCGATTGGGTACCAATTTTTGGGCGTTATGAGGGTGCTAATCCTTCCTCATACGTAACCGACTCCCGAACCCATTTTTCTTGTTTTTCGTGGGCCAAAATAAGTATTTTAAAATAAGCGATTTTCAAGGTGATCCAATCACACCTAAGTAAAAAAGGATTGGTGGCGACTCCATTTTCGTTTTTAAAAGTCGATCCCCGTTTTTAAAATCAAACTTTTAAAATGGTTTCGACAGTAACCATGTCACTAAAAAAAAAAGGTCACACTAACATTCCGTAAGTGGTTTAATAGAGAGTGATCAAAATATTAAATTTTGATAACATTAGTGACAAAAATATAAAATTTTAAACCTAGGTAGCCAAAATAAAAATACTCTAATAATTAGATGATGATTTTTATAGTTCACCATTTTATTTTATTTTCAAAATATTTACTTATTTACATATTCATATACCTTTTCACATTAACGTGTTAATATTCAACTTTGTATAAAATATTTGAACATATAAAAAATTAAATTATACTAAGATTATGGCACACCTACAATATTGGTGAAAATAGAATGTAATAAATATATTAATAAAAAAATATATATATATATATATATAAAATAAATTAGGCTCCGTTGAAATAATAATGTATAAATGTTGAAAATTATAAAAGTTTGAGTTTAAATCCTATTTTGTATGAATATTTTTCTATATAAAATATAAAAAATGATAAAAAAAAAAACTTTCAAAATAATACAGTTTTTTACAATATTCAAAATAATACAATTTACTTTGTAAAATAAAGATAATTTTATCAATACTAAATTAAATTGGTGTTCGATTAAATAATGATATAAACTCAATCAAATATTTAATATATAATATAAATATTTACCTTTTTTCTAAAATAACACTATTCACGTTTAAATAATATATATCTTTAATGTAAAAATACGATACGTCATTTTTTTTATATTTCAAATAAAAAAACGATAGCTCCTTCATGAAATTTACTTTTTATTTGTAAAAATATTTTGAGATGAGGAGTAAATGAATTGTTTTTTTAATGGAGGTATAAATGTATTGTTGTTCTGACTTCTGATGTTAATGTCTAAATTTATTATGTTATTTTAATTCACATAACTTAATAATTATGGATTATATTTTAAATTGTAAAGTAAATTTATCATTCTGAAGCAATTAAAAAATTTTAGTAGACATTTTGTTTAATAAAAGTTTTAGATTTCAAATTATTACTTTCACCTCATTGTCCAAAATTTTAACCCAACCCAAACATTTTGTTTTGGGCAAGTTCATAGATTTTAAAATTTATAGAGTGAAATTTTTAATTTTGAAGTTAATTTTGAGTTTGTTAAATATAATATTTTCTAATCATAATACATAAGTAAAGTTGTCAAAAAATTATCAACAAATGTTAAATGTAGTGGTAAGATGCATTATATTTTTAAAAAGAAAGTGTAGGTTTAAACTATAAAAAAAACATTGTTAAGAGAAGCAATTACGAATACCGATAATGAGTGATAAAACGAATATGAAAGATTAAAAATGTCAACAAGATTTTTAATCGATTAAAAACTCAGCTGATATTTTTTTTATTTCTATTTGATAATTTAAATCTTTTATTTAATTAAATTTATTTAGTTTATAATTTTCTTATTTTAAAAAAAAAATTATATTAATTTGATATATTTTGTACACGAATGTAAATTTCATTTAATATGTAGTTTATCAATATTGGTTATTGATATAAAAAAAAAAGTTATCATTGAAAATGTTATCATTGATCCAAAACTTTTTAGAACAATATTAAAAAAAAAAAATCAGATAAAAACTATCCATTTAAACTGTACTTACGTAATTAAATTTAAAAAAGTAATAAAATCATTGTTTAATATTTTATATTATAAATAGTAAATATTTATTATTAAAACATTAAATATATATTTATAAAAAATAATTATTAATTGGTATATTTTTTAAACAGATTTCAACTAATAAATTGTGTCCAACAATGGATAATACACACACACACAAAAAATGTAATTCTTATATTCTTTTAGCAACCTGTATATGCAGAAACTGACAAGTAGTATGCTGGCAATACTAAAGAATTTCATAGGATCGGCCAATTATTATGGGCATGCTAACTCTGCCAGCTCTTTTACGAGTAAACCCAACAGATATTTAGAAATTATTTATATCAATGGAAGTTTTGATTCATGGTTCTCTAACAATTCCTATTTTTTTTTCAGATGTAATTGGCTTGTACAATTTTCTTTGCTAAATACTTAACTAAATAATCGTATCCGTTAAAATATAGAGCTTCGATCTCTGCTCTCTGACCACTCTGCATCATTACTGCCAACTCTTGCCGGTAATTATCCTGTGGAAAACCAATTCAAGTCTCAAAAATATGAAGACAATAGGTTATCTTATCTATTGGGTGATTGAGGGCACTGCACCTGCAAGATTGTAGAGGAAATCAAGCTTCTCGCAATTTGGAGGTCCCGTGGCTTTAGTGGAGCTAAAGACTGTTGAGGTATCAGTTGTAGATCATCCCCTCGCAGTCCCAGCCACTTCACGTTGCAAGCTGAATGGTGCCATACCAAATAATTTCAGTTTTTACATCTTAAACAAGAAGAAAAAATAGATGGCCTGACTGCAAGAAAGTACCATATCTATATGCCTCTAGGCCCATCCCTATGCTTCCAAACTTGTAGGTACTCAATATTGCTAATCCAGCTGGGTTCCTGAAAGTTTCAAATTTGAAGTTCACCAGTGTCTATTCTGCCCATCTATTAATGGAGTTCAAGAATGAAACAGTACTATTTTGTGCTGAAACTAGCTAAGCTAACTACTTTGAAATACTACTATCGCTTAATTGAAAAAACAAGTCCTTGGTTCTTGTAGCCGATCCATACCAGTCAACCAGTGCTAAAATTGGCAAATCTGGAAAAGCCCGACTCATTCGGTGAAGAAGAAATCTATAATGACATCCAAGGTCGTGATTACAATGACAATAGGCTTAGTAAGGTAGAAACGGTTAAAGCAAATTCATGGAATGGTTTTGAGTTTGAAAACATATCGATTACCTTGTGGCTATATCAGGGTAGCCTTTTGCTGTTAGAAGAATGCTTGGAATCTGGTTAAATACATTATCCTCTGCCAATCGCTGGAATATTGCGTGCTTTAAAAACAAAAGCATGGAAAATGTCGTTTAATTGGATGTAGGAATCATAAATTCATAGTGATGTCTGATTGGATTTCAATGAAAAAAACCACCTTTTCTACTACAACAATATACCGGGCATCCGTCTTCATAATCAAGCTCTCTAACAAATTCAGGTCACCTGAAATTGCGTATCCAGAAGAGCCACAAGCAGAGCAATCAACAGCCTCTTGGTTTGGCTCCTGTCACATGGTTAATGAAACCAAATAAGCAAGTGGCATATGAAATTTCATCAATTCTTTTCCTCAATATGATTAATGATATTTGCAATGCAATAAAATAAGCAGGAAAGATATTGAGGTACCTGAAGTAAGATGCGCCCAGCAACAAGTCCTTTGCTAGATGCCATGATTCCTAGACTATAACGGCTGCACCGAAGCAATGCTACAACATCTTTGGCACAAAGTTCTCAATCAATTCAAGCATTAAGATGATAATAAAAAAAATTTACACTGAACACAAACTTCTTATGTTATTAATAAACGAGTAAGAATTTAGATAATTGACCTTGGATTGTCCTATTGACCTGCAATTGAGATGAGAAGTAATGGGGTGAATCACAAAGCAACTTGTAAAATAGTTCCCTCTGCGTAACTCGCTTATCTTGAATTAGGATTTCAAAGCACATTTCCATAACCTTCCACACTTCATTTTTAGTAAAGATAAGATCAAGAACCAATTTAATTTAGAACAAAAATGGAAAAAAAATGTGTTAAACTTAAACCTTAAAACCATTACAAAAGCAAATACCTCTAATAAAGGCCTTAGTAGCGTTGGCTTTCATCAATGATCTTGAACAAAAAGAGTGAGACAGAAAAATCCACGAAACATCAGTCAAGATCCCTTCACTCACTCTACTATTACTCGACTTCCTATTGATCTATATAGTAATCGGGAGAAAAAACCTTCAGAAAATATTTCCTCAATTTTCTCAGCAACCAAAAAAAGAGAGAAATCTAGTTACCAGAGGGAGATCGGAGATTGCCGGATCAGGAGAGCTCAAGATATTGAGGAAATTGAGGACAGCGACTTGGATTCTGACTTGAACCTGAAAGAGAGATTTATTTTTTCATCTATTTGGATAATTGGCAAAAGAGGACCAAAAAGATTATTAATATAGGGTAGATGAAGAAAGGTTACCTCATGAGGAAGGAGGATGTCTGCGAAACTGAGCTGTTGATCGGAGAAGAATTTCATGGAGGATTTGCTGAGATCGTCCATTTTTTTTTTGTTGATTAGAAGAATTGGCGCGAAATTAGATTGGTTTTTTGAAATGACGGTGATTCTGTAATTATAACGGTGACTGGGCTCTAGAGCTGTACATGGGCCGGGCTACCCTGCCTGGCCCGAAGGTCCGCCCGAAAAATGGGAGGGTTCGGGTAAAAATATAGGCCCGAAAAATGAGCTTGGGCAAAAAAATGAGGCCCGTTTAAAAAATGGGCCGGGCCTCGGGTATGATTTTTTGGCCCGGGCCCGAAATATTTTAGTATTATTTTTTTATTTTTTTATTAATAAAATTTTAACTTTAGAACATGTGTTTATTTTATTCCATATTTAATTTCTTTAAAATTGAATTTTTGAGAATATTAATAAATTATTAATAAATTAAGCTAAACAAATTAAGCATATATTTTCGTAAAGTAGAAATTTAAATAGTAGAATAATATCATTATGAAGTAGAAAATAAGCATATATTTTCTTTAAATGTATTTGATTCATTATTTTTTTTATTTAATAAAATAAAAAAATAATACTGGCCGGGCCGGGCCGGGCTCAGGCTTACCAATTCCATGTCGGGCCGAGCTTGGGCAATTTTTCAGGCCCATATTTCGGGCCGGGCCTATAAAACGGGCCTAAATTTTTAGTTGAGCCCGGCTCGGCCCATGTACACCTCTACTGGGCTCCATGGGCTTCTTTGTTTATCATTCAAAATTCAAGGCGGATTATTTTTGGGCGTATAAGATTTTCAGATTCAAAACCCCAAAATCCACTACAATAAAATTGAAATATCAATTTCTGTTTCTAGTCGATGTTGCGGATTCAATCCATATATCTAATTTTATCTATTTTAGTGTTGAAATATTTTCAAATATTTATAGTGTTCTAATAACTATAAATGAATGGGTGTAATTAATCAAAAGATTATATTATTTGATTTTTTGAAAAAGAATTATAACTATTTAAATAATATTATTTGAATAGTTATAATTAAATGAATAATTATGTGTTTATTTTAAAAACATTATTATTCAGAAAGACACCTATTGATGAAAGATGTCTCTATGAAGAGACATGAAAATTCCTATAAATAGGAATGTGATTTCATTTGGAAATCATACCAACAAATTCTAATATTCTTTCTTTCATTCCTTCATTTTCTAATATTATTAGATTATTCTATAAAGTATTACTCTTTAGAAATCCTTTATAGAAATTGAGTTTCTTGTCATACATTGCTCAATTGTGTAGTGGGCTATTCTCGTCGTTGCAAAACGCAAATAGTCATTGGCTTCATTGTATCCTCGAGGTTAATTTGCTTGGAACTCGTTTGCACACCAAAGATAGGTGGGGGCGAATATAACCTTAAAGATAGTGGTTTGATACACGCCTTGGAGCCTTGTCCTATTTCTTTTTCTGTTCGAGTTTCGTTCGTGTGTTTGAGATTTTCCTCACCGGAGATTTGTACTAACATTTAGTTCATATAGTGTCCGAATTTTGAAATTTCAATCAAATTCATTAAGTGAGATTTTGCTATTAGCCTTATACAGAGGCGAATTTAAGGGGGGCCGAGCCCCTGCCAACCCCCTCTTAAAATGAAAAATTATCATTTAAGCCTTTTAATTTTTTTTAAAATTTTAAATTAGTAAAGGTAAAATTGTACTTTGGCCCCCTAAAATTATAAAAATTCAATTTAATCCTTTAACAATTATAAAGATATAGACTATAAAAAATTAAAATTTCATTCAGCCCCCTAAAAATTTGTTCCGGCTTCGCCCTTGGCATCATACTATGTGGAAGTTGTGGATTAAGTATATGTTCTCTAATTTGATCGTTTTTAGTCCTTATACTTTTCATATTTTGAAATTTACGTTCTAACCAAGGTTTTTGGAACCGGATTGGTGATCGAACTAATCAGGCCACCGATTCACTGGTCCGACTGGTTCATCTAGTTCAATTAAATAAAATACTAAATATTATAAAAATAAAAATAAAAAAATCTGATTAAACTGTCAATTCAACCAGCCCGTATCAATTCTTGGGTCAATCAGTTTGATGCCTCTCTCCGAACCAGTACCCCAGCTGGTCTGATTCAAACAACCATAGTCCTAGCTCAAATGGTAGTTGCGATATCCATAAATTAAACTAACATTGTCTTTTTGTAAGTATTATGACCATTTTGATATACGTACTTAATTTGGTCCACTTTAGTACTTGAAGTTAGCAACTAGATTCATTTTAATCCTTGAACTTAGATTTTGTAAATTCTGAGATTGTCCCATATCATTAACTAAAACTTTAAAAAAAATTAAGTGGTGACATGGTATAATTTCAAATTGCCGCGTCATCACGCTTTTACTAAATCCAAGTTTAAGTACTAAAATGAATCTATTTTCCAAGTTCAAGTATCAAAGTGAATACAAAAAAAGTTCTAATACCAAAGTGGATTTGTTTGTCAAGTTTAGGGGCCAAAATTTATTTTAACCTAATGTGAAAATAGTAAATTGACATGGCATTACACATTTGATAATATGTTTGTCCTATGAGATTTTAGAAATAGCAAAATTTAACTTAACAAATTTAAAGGATACCATTTTGGTCTAGATTAAAATTTCAAAGTTTGAAAAATAAAAGGACTAAAAATGACCGAATTAGAGTGTAAGGACTAAATTTATAACTTAAGCATAGTATAGGGACTAATAGCTAAATTTGTCCAAATTAAAATTGTTGACTTGAAACAATTGCTAAGTGTACCAAATGTGAAAATAGTAAGAACAAAGTATGAGCAGAAGTGACTATGAAAATGAGCAATTCTGCAAAAAATGTGACAGACACAATGTAAATATGGGATAGCAAAGTTTATTTATGCAGTTCGATTTTCCTACGTCTACGAAGCTTATCTCAGTGAGAATAATCTACTATTTTTTAATCTAATACAATCAGTGATCCTAATTCTAACACATGCCAATAAAAAATAATCAATCTTATATATCTAAAGACTAGACATCTAACCACTAAATTCTCGCCAAAAAACTTAGTCAATAAACTTATAACACAAAAAATTTACAATAACAGATAAGACATCATCCCATACAAATCTCGATTTCAGTATTAATTGAAAATTAATATGAATCATTGGTTAGTACCTACTTAAGTTAGCGGCATATTGCTAGCTAGCTACTTTTAGATTTCCTCTTCATTATGATTCTCTGACAGATCCTTGGTGGAGTTCTCAACAGCAAGATGTTATGAGTTCTCCAGAAACCACCTCTAAAGCATTAGATGAATTGCAGCAACTTTACAACCCTTTCTATCCTCAGTTTACTCCATATTCCACACCCATCACCCTTACTCAACCACCCTACTATAATAACACCCAACATTACCATTCTCTTTCTCACCTTATACCCAAACCAAATACATCCAGCTTTATAATGATTTCTTACATAAATCTTTTAAATATATTATCATTGGGAAAACTTCATTGTAGTTATTAAACAATTGATTCACATCTACTAATTTCAGCCGAAAGAATCCGAAAAATAGAGTAGTGCATCATCTTTATTCGGATATATTGGGCAGAAACCCATCAAGGTAAAAATCTCTCTTTTTTTGTTCTTGGGTATCTTTTGTTCATGGCATTGAGTATATTCAACTTATTGCTTGTTTGAAATTTAATGTTAAAAAAACAAAAAGGAGCTATTATAGGTGCAGCAGCTCAAAAGGATGGATGACAAGGAAACAAGTTGAGCGTAGCTGTTGGGATCAGATATACAGCCATGGCCTCCCAACTCGCCCAAACTCACTTTCTGGAAGCACTGGCAGAGCAAGTAAGTCATCAATATTAGCCGTAAGTAAAGAACCCCATGAAGTAGAAGAAACAGTTCTTTATCCAAAAACCATAAACCAACTACAAGAGATGGTAAAATTGGAGGACTTACAAATGGTTGAAGAAGGTGATCAATGCCACAAAATTCTCACGCCACGCCTAATGACATGTTGAGTGAGGAATTACTTCAAAGTTTAGAGAATTTTGACCACTTTCCCTCTTTGTCTCAAGATTCATGAATCCCTAACCTTAACTGGCGGTGGCGGATGGCAACCACAAGCTCTCTACTCCTCCTTTGGATTTTGTTTTGTTTTTATAAGCTTTCCCTTCTGCAGTGTCAAATGGAATTTATAACCCCAAAAAAAAAAAAAAAACTCTTTGAATTATAAATAAATGATGGAACTAATTACAGTTAAAATAAAAAATCATATATAAACCTTGATGGTCATTTCTCAAAACTAGATGTAAATAAATTTATTTTAATAACAGGGACTATAACTTGAAATATGCCGATTTTTTTAATTAGAGTTTTGGGTAGTATTTTTAAAAAATTAAGGAAATATATCGATTTTTTGAGAGAGAAAGGGAAAGTGTGCCTTTAATTTTGTTAGGTTTAGGGTTATTTTTAAAGGGTTTAGGGTTAAGATTTTTAGGGTGATACCGTAAAAGTTCATAGATATATTTGAGGGATCGGGGATGTGATAACACGCCTTAGAACACATACATTGCATATTCATGGTGGGATAACACCATTACCTTATAAACCCATCCTGGGGAAGTCAAGCTTTGGGGTGACAATGCTTGATACGGTCATGGGTCAAAGTCTAGGTGAAGGTCCCAGTTGGTGGCCCTGATGCGGTCACGGGTTCAAGTATAACCGGGGGCTAGTTGATGATCGTTACGCGGTCACGAGTTCAAGCATTTTGGATACCCGCAAATGGTGCCTTATATATACCATACATAATATTGAAGTTATAATATTAGGGAAAAACGAAGGGATTTCTGGTGTAATCAACATAATTTTTTTCTCTATTTCCAATCAATTGGTATCTTTAATGTTTCATACTCATCCGAAGGCTAACACTGAGGTGGACACAAGAGGACTCTAAGGAGAAGAGCGGATGTTTCGGTAAAAGTAGAGGTCAAACTCGAGTCGGCGCGAAAACTGTTACAGTTATTAATGAGTTTTTCAATAACGACAACTTTCGTCGGCCCGAAAGGAGCATCACCTTTACTCCACCGAAACAGCCGCTCCTCGCTTAAGAGTCTTCCTACGTCTACAACGGTGCCGACCTTTGGATAAAAAGGAAGATTAAAGGTATCAGTTGCCTAGAAATGAAGAAAAACAATTACGTCGATTATAGCATAAAGCCCCACAGTTTTTCCGTATGATTATGCCCTCAAACTTCTATATGATATTTATAAGGCAACATTTTCGGGCATCCAAAAAGTTTGAGCTCGTGGCTGTGTAACGATCGTCAACTGAATCCCCCGTTATGCCCCGATCCACGACTACATAATAGTCGCCAATTGAGATCTCTACATAGACTTCCAGTCGTGACTGTACAAAGCAAAATCACCCTAAAACCTAACTTCCCCACGATAGGCTTCGGAAGTAATGGTCTCATCTCAGTATTATATATGAAATGTGTGTGGCTTGGAATGATATTGCATCACCGACGACTCAAGAGTACCTCAAACATGAACCAAATATTTTTAGCGACTGAAATTTTTAACACCAAGAAATGTTATATACTGGAAGGATGGAGAGGCTGGGGAAGAAGATATTTGAGGGATGATGAAGCATGGAGTGGGAGAGCCCTTTTATAGACGCGGGGGAAGGGTTAAATTGCAAAGTATAAAATTCCTTGATCGAAAACGCGCTGTAGGAATAGCGTCTTTGACGAATATATTCAAAATGTGGTTAATATCGGCTAAAAATACGAGGGGGTTAGGTACTTTTAATTTTCAAAGAAGAAAAATGTTAGAGAAGGCACTCTAACTTTTTTTTTTTGAGAAATTAAGTACCTGCCAAAATGGATGTTTCTGCATATTTGAAGCACGTTATGCACCGAATACCTTGGTAAGCACGCTTCCAATGAAAGAAATTAGATGAAATACGACAAGAGCGAACACTATGTACTTAGTGTGCCACTCGGGTCGGAACCTGGAATTTCGAGCACAGAGCACGCTAGGCCAAACCAGGACATGTCAGGGGCATCATATCGTATTGACCTAAAAAAATGGGCATACGATTGTGAGAGGTTCCAAGCACTTTGGTTCCCATGTGCACATGTAATTGTCGCATGTGGGAACCTACAAATTGAGTACACACCTTACATTAATGATGTGTACAGATTATAGAGCATGCATAGTGTGTGGAATCAGGACTTCTCATCTAACCCAGATGAGAGTACATGGCTGCCAGTGTCTAGCACGCCGTACGAGTTGGCGCCGAACATGAACCTGTGATAAACCATAAAAGTAAAATGTTTTAATCTCATTCTTGATGTGTTTTTGGATGATTTATTATATAATTTAGTGAATTTGATGCTCCTAATCCTTTAATTTCATGTTTCTATACTTAGAGAGCATATGGGAGCAAAAAGAGTGGAAAACGGGCCAAAAACGGACAAAACATACTATTTTAAGGATCCACATGGCCAAGCCATTCCCACCCAGCCCGTGTCGATATCACTCCCTGTTTCCTAAACACGCGAAAAAAGCCAATTTTTTACGGTTTCTGAGCATTCTAAAGTTTATAAATACACACTAGAAGAGGACCTAAGGGGACACGCAGAGTAGAACAAAGAAATTACTCAAAGAACGCCGTCGGAATCAACTCAGAAGCAGGATCTCCTTCAAGACTGAAGATCTCCATTCAATTTCTCTAGAAGTTTTTGGGTTTCTTTATGTTTTGTTGTTTTCCTAATTTTGAGATGTCTTCCTTCCAAATTATGAACTAAATTCCCTAGATACCTAGGGAAGATGAAACCTATGATGGATCTTGTTATTTTATTTCTGAATTACATGATAAATACTTGATTTCTTGATCTCAATTATGTGTACTTATTCCATGTTTTAATATTTTCAGGATATTAATTCATAATTGATGTGCTTATTTTAGTGGAGCAAAAGTCCCTGTTTAAGAGTAGATCTAGCATAATTGAGTGGAGTTGCATGCAATCCTAGAAATAGGACGACATAAATCTACCAGATTAGAGTCAAATCTAATAGGGGAATCCATAGATCGAGTTAATGCGACAATAGGGGTTTTAATTAGAAAGAGATTTCAATTAATCAACCTAGAGTCAGTTATTTTTACTCTCGAAAGAGATATTAATATAATTAAGGGATTTCTATGGATCAAGGCAAGTGAATAAATCGTTTAATTCAGATTCAGAGTAATAAGTGAAGTCTAGGTGGATTCTTTCCTGGGTATTGTCTCTCTTATTGGTTTATTCGAATATTTTCTTACTTAATTCTCTGTTGCGTCTTAATAATTAGTTTAGATAACTTTTAGATTAAAAATAAATACTTCAATTTATCGACTAGATAATAAAAAAAGATAGTAATTACTAGTACTTTTAGTCCTCGTGGATACAATATTCCCAACTCACCATAACTATACTGCTATTCTATAGGTGCGCTTGCCTTTGTCGTGATTTTAGTTAGTTAAGTGAATCATCATCAAGTTTTTGGTGTCGTTTCCGAGGACTAAAATATTAGGAACACTAGATTTTTATTACTTTAGCCATTTTTATTTTTATTTTAATTTCTGTTCACTATTTTTTCTTTCGTTTGCTTCTGGTAGGTTTCTTTAGTTTATGACTAGAAGAAACCCGTCAGGACCTCTAGTATCCGACAGTGAGATTGAAAGCACAGCTCATAGAAATCGTAGATTAGTAAGGCAGACTCGACGAAGTACAGTGGAAGAGCAAGAGGACGTTATAATTATTACCGAGGAGATGGCTGAAAATCAGAATAATCAGCTACCTCCTGTGGCTGCTGCGAATCCTGCTCCTCGTACTATGTACGATTATGCCAAGCTCAATTTAACTGGGGCTGAATCGAGTATTGTTAGACCTGCTATTGCTGCAAATAATTTTTAACTGAAACCTAACACTATTCAAATGATTCAACAATTTGTTCAGTTTGATGGTTTGCAGGACGAAGACCCGAATACTCATTTGGCTAATTTCCTAGAATTCTGTGACACTTTCAAGATAAATGGCATTTTTGACGATGCCATTCGCCTTCGGTTGTTTCCATTCTCATTAAGAAATAAGGATAAACAGTGTTTGAACTCCCCACCACGAGGTTCTATCACTACATGTGAGCAAATGACCGAAAAATTCTTATTAAAGTACTTTTCACTGGCTAAGACGGCCAAGCTGAGGAATGATATCTCTTCCTTCGTGCAAATGGATTTAGAGACTCTATATGATGCATGGGAGAGGTATAAGGACTTATTGAGAAGGTGCCCTCACCATGGGTTACCTCTATGGCTACAGGTTCAAACTTTTTACAACGGTTTGAAACCCTCAACTAGGCAATTGATCGATGCAGCCGCCGGTAGGACTCTGAATAACAAAACACCTGAAGCGGCTTATGAGTTTATAGAGGAGATGTCACTGAATAATTATCAGTGGCAAGTCATGAGAACAAAGCCGATGAAAGCAGCCAGTGTTTTTAACGTTGATGCGGTCACCTTGTTATCGAATCAGGTAGAACTTCTGAGTAAAAAGATTGATGGTTTATATGGTTCTACGCAGGTACATCCAGTGATGCAGTGTGATACAAATGGAGGAGGGATGAAAAATCCAGAATGCCTATCCTACAGCCCTAACACAGAGAACGAACAAGTTAACTATATTGGTAATAATTCTAGACCTCAGAATAATCCCTATAGTAACACTTATAATGCGGGTTGGAGGAACCATCCCAATTTCTCTTGGGGTGGACAAGGAAACCAGAGACCACAACCTCCTCCAGGCTTCCAACAACAACCTTACCCGCAAGAGAAGAAGCCGAACCTTGAGGAGATGTTGACGAAGTTTATTTCGGTGTCAGAAACTTGCTTCCAAAACACCAAAACTGCACTCAAAAATCGACAAGTGTCGATTCAAGGGCTCGAGAATCAAATTGGTCAATTGGCAAAGATGATTTTAGAACGACCACAGGGTAACTTCCCAAGCAACACCGAAACTAACCCAAGAGAACAGCTTCATGCAATTACTATTCGAGATGAAGAAGGGTTAACTGAATCTGAATCTGAACTGAGGCAAGAAACTGTGGTAAGCAATGGTAAGGTTGAGGTAATCACAACGAACAAAAAACGGTAAGTAAGGAGTATAAACCTCATGTACCATATCCAGATGCGACAAGGAAAGACCACACAAATGAACAATTCGGTAAATTCCTTAAACTTTTGAAAAAGTTACATATTAACTTACCGTTTATTGAAGCTCTTTCGCAGATGCTAAATTTCGTAAAATTTTTAAAGGAGCTTTTAGCAAACAAGCGGAAGTTAGATGATTCGTCGCACGTAGAGCTAAATGCAGTTTGCTCAGCTATCTTACAAAATAAACTACCCAACAAATTGAAAGATCCAGAGAGTTTTACTATTCCTTGCTTAATTGGTAGTTTAAGTGTTAATAATGCTTTAGCTGATTTAGGGGCGAGTATAAATGTCATGCCCTATAAAATGTTTAAACAATTAGGTCTTGGGAAACCCAAACAAACTAGGATGAGCATTCAATTGGCAGATAGAACCATTAGATTTCCTAGGGGTATTGTTGAAGACGTTCTTGTTAAAATTGATAAATTTATATTCCCAGTCGATTTTGTTAACTTAGACATGGATGAGGATAGCGATCTACCCTTAATTCTAGGGCGGCCCTCTTTAGCAACTGCCAGAACGATTATTGATGTTGGTACAGGTGAACTCATACTTCGTGTAGGAGATGAAACAATAAAACTTCAAGCTCGTGATTCTGTTAAGACATCTAGTGATCGAAATAATTTTATGAGTTATGTTAATATGAATAACCTAGTGGCTCAACATTCTTTGCAGGAAACCTCTCAGAAAAAAGCGATAGAGCGACGATCTAGTCCATGTGACAAAACTAGAACAACTCATGAAGAACAAAGGCTACAAATTGATGAACTAGATGAATGGCGGTCACATGTCAAGGAGAAACCGAGAATACACGATGAAAAATCGAAGCGACTCCATGATGAGATTAAGGATGAAACGAACCACTTTAAGGTTGGAGACAAGGTATTGGTTGATAAAACAAATCCTCGAATCACCACTTTAGAGCTTAACGCAAATGGAGCGACTCCTTTTACGGTACTCAATGTCTTGCCATACGGTACAGTCGAGGTAACTCATTCTCATTTCGGCACTTTTAAGGTAAATATTACTCGACTTAAACCTTATTTGAATAAAAGAATTGACAGCGAGAAAGAGGAGTCTCGACTCCGCGAACCACCGTGACTGTGTGAATACGAGGTAAGTCGAGCTTAGACTTTAAATAAGCGCTTCTCAGGAGGCAACCCGAGCATTAATATTCCTAATTTACTAAATTTATCTCATGATATTTGAAAAACTAATTAATTTTTAAAATTAAAAAAAATGGTTTCTTAAAACCCACACGGCTTGGACACACGGGCGTGTCTTAGGCTGTGTGGATCTTTTGACTTAGTTTTAAATTTTGAAAAAAAATCAACAGTGAGTTACACGGCTGGGCGACACGGCCGTGTGACCCACATGGCTTGGACACACGGGCGTGTCCTTGGCCGTGTGGAGCCTGGGACTAAAATTTTCCAAAATTCGATAGAGACACGGCCTAAAATAGTCCACACGGGCGTGTCCTAGGCTGTGTGAAACCTGGAGCTAAAATTTTCAATTTTAAAACAAGTCAGAGAGTTACACGAGCAAGGCACACGGCCGTGTGGGCTAGGGTTTCAAATAGCGGACCGATATCGGAATAGTTGTCGCTATATAGCGGTAGCGGCACCGTCCGAAACCACTATTACTGAAAATAGCGGTGTGAAGCGGAGTCGCACCGATAGCGGTGGATCGCGGCCGTAATTTAATGGGTAACGGCCAATTGCGGCAATAACGGGCCGCTATTCCCGTTATTTTCCGTTACATTAAATTAAAAAAAATACGTATATTCTAAACAAAATTCAACAGAAGCAGAATAAAACAAAAGGGAATATATTCCCTACCTGCAAAATCAGAGATTTTCAGTAAAAAAAAAGTAAAAAGAAGTGTAAATAAACAGAAAAAAGCAATCAAATTCAAAACTTAAAAGCAATAGAAAATACGAAAATGAAATTCTATTTCTCATTTTCGGCAAACAACACACACAGCAACAGCCAGCAGGTGAAAGCGAGATTCTTTGATAATTTTCAAGTAAGTAGTAGAGTTACTAGAGTCGTACCTGAAATTTTGTCTTCTTGAACTCTTGATTCTTGCTTGCTTGCATGTCTTGAATCTGCAACAGTGTAGATATTTTCTTTAAACTTTAGGGATGAAAGCAGGGTTAGGGTCTTAGGGATGAAAACTCTTGATTTCTCCGATGAAGGGAGAACTGGAGATTAGAGAAGGCACAAGTTGGGATTTGGGAACAAATAAAATTTTAGCCTTTAGGGATTTTAGAACAGAGAGGCAGAACGTTTCTGCTTTTGCCGTTTCATTTTGTTTTTCTTTTATTTTTTCATTAAGGGTTATAATCAGACAGGAAAAAGGTAAAAAAGAGAGATCATTTGGTATTTATTAATAATAAATAAATTAATAATTTTATGAATGTTGTGTAACGTTTCTGCTTCTGCCGTTTCATTTTGTTTTTCTTTTATTTTTTCATTAAGGATTATAATCAGATAGGAAAAGGATAAAAAAGAGAGAGTTCATTTGGTATTTATTAATAATAAATAAATTAATAATTTTATGAATGTTGTGTATTTATTTGGGCTTGGGTATGGATATGGATTAGGTAATAAAGTAATAATAAAATGATTTTTTCTTAACCCATTTGTAATTAAATTGGCCTGATTTTAGTTTAGTCCCTTTATTATGATTAGATTTCAAAAATATATATTATATAATATTGAATGATGGGGTCATACAATTTAAATTTGTCTGTCAATAGTTTTAATCACTTAATACAGATCAAGGCTTAAGATATAATTATTATACTTTAGTTTGACATAATTTAATCATGTTTTTTTTTTTTGCAATATTATTAGTAAGTGCAAATCGATAACATTGTAAATTGGCATTAAAGTTATAACGTGAAACTTTTTAAGAGTTTATCTTAGATAGGATGATATTAAAAAATCTCCTTTTAATCACTCAATAATAATATGCCACATCATATTTTTTTTTAGAGTGCATGAATTTTATAATAAATTAAAAAACATTAAATTAACTCTTATTACTATTTTCAAGTCTAAAATAAATCTAATTTTTATATAAAATTCTTAGATTTTAGAATTTTATATTATCTAAAATAATTTTTTATATTGTCATTCATTTATAAAATATACTACAATGAGAGTGTTTTATATATATATATATATATATATATTAAATAAAAACTATAAGGAAACAATTTAAACCTAAAATACTTCAACTAAAATTATAAAACTTCTAAAATTAGGGGTGGATTCAATAATTTTTAGAAATGGAACTGAATAATAAAATTTTGAGAGATCAGAATATAATTTTACAATGTATTAATTTACGATTTCATATTTTTAAAAGGATTAAACATAATTTTATTTATTTTTAAGAGTCAAAATGTAATTTTACTACAAATTAATATTTAATTTAATAATTTAATAAGGACTTATATGAAAAATTTCTATTTGAGGGGGGCCAAAGCCTCTGCCTACCCTTTCAAATTAACCCCTACCTGAAATTATCAACATTGTGATTTAAGCCAAAATTTCATTAATATTTTATAGGTCAAAACATACCATAAGTTCCTATACTCTTCACAAATTAAGAATTTAATATTTTTATTTTTATTTTTATTTTTAAGAATTTAGACTCTTTATTTTCAGATTTCAAAATTCATATCTAATTGTTAAAACTGTTAAATTTTTTTGTTAAAATTGTTGGCGTGACATTTTAAAATAAAAAAAAATATCATTTGGTAGCCATGTAACTAAAAAAATGACATTGTAATTAAAGCTGGATTTAACAAAATAGTTTTAACAGTGTTAACAATTAGTCTTAAATTTTGAAATCAAAAAAATAGAGAGACTAAATTCTTAGAATTAAAAGTATAAGGACTAAATTTCAATTTTATGAAAAATATAAGGACTTATTGCATATTTTAACCTATTTTGTAAATATATTTTCACTTATGACTTGTATTATAAAAGGTAAAAAATCAAGACAAATTAATTCATTGTGTTTTTCTTTATCAAATCCGATAGATGACTTCAATTCAACATTAGATAAATCTCTATTGATTTTAGTTTGCATAACATGAAAAACTTGAATTTTTAAATTTGATCCAAAATTTTATTAAGATGGAATGGAATAAAACAAACTATTTATACCAAAAACTTTGGAACCAAGTAATAATGGGTTATGGTGTATCGTTGTTTTTTAAAAAATAAAATATGTATGGATTATGCAATAAATTTAAGTTTTCCATGTTAATGATGTTTACTTTTTTTTGTATTATATTGTTGATAATATAAGTAATGAGTTGCTTATATTTCTAAATATAATTTTATGTTTCTTATATATAAATAAAAATAAAACATGCCACCACGTGAAGAGTTCCCGACTAAAGGATTGGAGGGTGCACCAAGTAATGATATAGGTTGGCACTTTGGAACTCCAGTGCCAAATGCGAGAGGAAATATCGTGTGTAAACTTTGTGGTAAAGTTGTGAAATGAGGAATAACACGATTTAAAGAGCACATTGCTCATAAAACCTAAGCAATGTTGCACCATGCCCTAATGTTCTTGGTATGTGATACTTCATTATTATTTTTAAATGTTATTGTAAATTTATCAATAAAGATTATATAATATTGATAATAATATAAAGTGTGAATTTTTTTTATTTTATTAACAGGTGTCATTAGAGAAAGTATGATGAATATACTGAAGGAATGCAACACAAAGAAAATAGACAAAAAGAGGAGAAAAGATGAATTCTTATCTCAATTAATAGAAGAGGAGGATGAACACGAGGAATTCATTGATGAGGTTTCTGCTAGAAGGCAAGCAAGTCAAGAAAGTATCCAATCACAACATGAGTGGCATAGAAGGGAAGAATTCAGACGAAGTACTGGTGGTTGTGATAACATTTATGAAGAAGGGCGATCTTCTCATGGATCAGCTAGAGAATATCATGGAGAAAGAACAAGTAAATCCATCCCAAGTGAGTCTGAGTTTACCTTAAGGGGAGCTATACCTGAATTGGTTAGAAGAAAAAGTTCAAAGCAACCAAAGGTCAATGATTCTTTTTTAAAGAGTTTTCGAAGGAAGATAGGTGAAGCGGTATCTAAATTTTTAATATATGAAAGACTTCCTTTTCAATTAGCAAGCTCTCCATGGTTGTATAACTTAATTCAAGTGTCAACAAAAGTTGGACAAGGTGTAAAGCTCCCAACACCTTATGAGGTTTCAGATGTATATTTGGAGTTAGAGTATCAACGAGTTCATGATTGGGTAAATGGACTAAAGACTCATTGGAAAGAATTGGGTGCAACTCTAATGTGTGATGGTTGGACCAACAGTTTGAATCAAATGCACATCATTAATTTCCTTGTTTATTGCAGTAAAGGAACCATTTTTTGGAAATCGGTAGATGCCTCAAGTGTTCGTAGTAGAGATCTTTGAATTCTACTACAGTTTGTTAGATTCATTGTAGAAGAAGTTGGAGAAAATTACATTGTCCAAATAGTGATCGATAATGAGCGACAATGAAAGCTGCTGGAAAAAATTAATGTTGAAAAAAAACACTTATATTGGACCTCATGTGCAGCTCACTTTGTTTAGATTTATGCCTTGAAGATATTGGAAAAAAGCCCGAGTGTAGCAAAAGTGTTAGATGAGGCAAAGAAAGTGACTTGTTTTATATACAATCACATTTGGACAGTTGATTTGATGAAGAAGTATACACAAGGGAAACAAATACTTGACCGCTCTTACTCGACTTGCAACTCATTTCATTCAACTTGAAGAGATAACAAGACAAAAGCAAGGTCTCGAGAGAAATGTTTAATTCAAAGGTTAGTATTTTATAATTAGTTAATATAATTACTTAAATATAGCAACCTTTAATGATTTTATTAGTTCCAAAAATTTAAATTATATTATTTTAAAATTTTTCTTATGAATATATAGGATTTTAAAGAATCAAAATGGGGACGACAAAAGTCGTGGCACATTATGAAGCCAAAAAAATTGTTTTGGAAAAGATTTTTGGAAAAAGCCAATGACCTCATAAAAGTTTACGAGCCCCTAGTAAAAGTATTGAGACTTGTGGATAGCGATGAAAAACCAACAATGGGCTTTATTTATGAGGTCATGATATAGCTAAACGAGCAATTCAACAAGATTGTCGATATTTCACTGAGTACGAAAAGATTATTGACAATAGATGGAATTTTATGCATTTCGACTTGCATTCAGCTGGTAAGATAAAATGTTTCATATAATTAAGAAATATTTTTATATTTTTATATTTTAAGCTTTAGATTATTATTTTTGATGATATTCTTATAAATTATACTTAGGTTATTTTCTCAATCCTCAATTTCAATTTGGGGTGGAGCATTCTGAGAATGTACTAATAGAAACATTAGAAAGTACATGATCAGTAATTGAAAGATTAGAACCTTCTCTTGATAATCAAGTCAGAATGGTTAATCAGGTTAGATTCAAGTACTATTATTTGTAACTTAGTTACATAATTTGAAATAGATTTTTTTTATTTTTACTCTATCTTTTATTTATGCAGTTGTTACTATTTAGAGGTAAACATGAGACATTCGGTACTCCACAAGCACAAAGAGCTTGGAAGCAAATGAATCCGGGTAAATAGTTAATTAAATTATTTAATTTAATTTATATTATTTAATTATATTGTACATTTTGAAGTTATTTTGAAATTTAAATAATATTATGCAGCTGAGTGGTGGATAATATACGGCACATGTGTTCCCGAATTACAAAAATTAGCAATTAAAGTGCTTAGTCAAACAACTTCAGCATCAAATTGCGAACGAAATTGGAGCACATTTAGTTATATTCACACCAAGGCAAGAAATAGGTTAAAGTATAAAAAACTTGAGAAACTAGTGTTTACCTATTATAATATGAGGCTTCAGATAAGGCATCAAAAAAGGATGAGCACTGATAATATAAACGCTAGTTTTAATCCTATCAGCCTTGATCATATCTTTGAAGATGTTGATCCACTATCAGAATGGCTTTATGAGAAAGAGAATCCATTATTAGATGGTGAAAATGCCGGTGTGTTGCTTGTGGATACCTCTGATGATGAAATGGATGTTAATCAATCTCAACAACAAAAGTTGTCTCATTCAAGTTCTAGTTCAACGCCAAGTCAGAGTGGCGATGGACTCGATGGTGGTGGTTTAAGTCCTATTGATGAGGATGATGGATATAGTGGTGATAGAGGTGAAATTAGATCTTCTAGCTAGTATGGATGAGAATATGGGGTTGGTACCACTAGTGGACATTTTCGTGATAGATCAGAGTTTGATGGAAATATGTTTCCTGAACCTAGGAGAGATAGAAGTGAACCTAGAGCTCCATCAAAAGGAAAAGGCAAAAAGCATACTTCTATAGGCTCTTCATCTGATAGGAGATCGAGTTCTAGTAACCTTGGGTATAGTGATTCATCTACTAGCACTCAAGGTTTTTATCCACCAGAACAACCTTCATATTTTCAACCTTCACATGGTTATCCACAACCATATGGTTATTATCAACCATTTCCTAATTATGGTGTGCCATACCAGCCTCAAATGCATCCTCCACCACCAATGTATCACCCACCTCCATCTCTCATGTATCCTCCTCCTCAAATATATCCTCCATATCAATTATATGAAAACCAAGGTGAAAATGTTACTTTTTTTGGATATATTTTTGGACAAAGGCCAAGAGAATCAAGTCAAGAACGCTCTCAAAGTGAAGGTGAAGGATCTGATCTTCCTCGTCATTCCACTAATTGGTGAAAACTAAATCGTGCCACTACCATTATTTGTAAGGTATGGTTTTTTTAAAGAAAACTTTTGTTAATGTTCTTAATTTTGATGATATTAAAACATTTAAAATATATCTTTAGATAAATGAATGGAGTATATTTTATGAAAAGATAAATAAGAATCGAAGCATGTTAAACTATATATGAAAGTAGAATGAGAGTGAGAATAAGTGGTAGGAAATAGAATTAATTAATGAGAATCTATACATTTATCTATTCATTTTTTCCTTTTGCAGCATAGAATGTTTATATCTTCACCATCTTCAAAGTCATCAAGAAATATTGTAGACATCTCTCGGGTATGAATTTTCAATTATTTTATCTATAAAACTTTCAAACTTATTAAATATGATAAATGTTTAATATTTCCTTTTTACTTTGTTATTAGTTAATATAACATTCTTAGAAAATTCGTATATAAATGTAAGAATATTTAATGATTATAAAAGTTGTGTTCTCATATCATATTAATAAAAGTTCATAAGTGTTAGAAAATACTCTAAAAATCATTAAAAGTGACTTTTTATAATTATAATTATAATTATTATGTTTTATAATAAGCTGTGCAAATTTTAAAAAAATTCACGACCGCGATACCCGCAGTGACCGCAATAGTATCCGTTATGTTCGCAACCGCGATAAACGCAACGCGACCGAAAACGCGACCGCGACCGCAATTTAAATCCCTGGTGTGGGCGGTCACACGAGCGTGTGGAAGGTCACACGGACATGGGAGAAGCGAATGGGATTGCACACGGCTGTGTGAGACACACGGGCTGAATAGAGGCCACACGGGCAAGTGACACGGCCGTGTGGCCCAACACGGGCCTTACACGACCGTGTCCCTTTTTAACCCCCCCCCCCAAACACTAATTTCCTTTCATCTATTTTGTCTTTTTCCCCTTCTTCATCCCCTACCTTCCCTAGCCGCCGACTGCCCCAAATCTACCCGTTTCCGGCCACCGTCGTCCCCTTCTCCTCATTTTCTCCGTCGTTCCCCATTCTCCACTCCTACCCCTTCCCTTCTCCCTATTCTCTTCTCCGTGCACAACAACCCCCTCCCCAGCCCCGCTCCGCCATCCTTTTCTCCTTGCCCGATTTCTCCCTTTCCCTCTTCCTTTTTTCCCTTTCCTTCTTCACTTCGTCGGCCACCCACAACCCCTATTTTCCTTCTCATTTCTTTCCTATTATTTTCTTTCCTCTCCCTCATATTTCCACCCTTCCCTCAACAGCCACCTCCCATACCACCCCCAACCGCGCCTCCTCCCTTCGCCCGCATTTCCCCAACCCAAGTTGACCCGACCCCCCACTGCTCGGCCATCACCGTTCCAGACCGGCACCATCACTACTGCCTTTACTCCGGTCACAATCATCCACCATTTAGTTTATTTCTTTAATCTATTATTTTTTATTTATTTATTTTGTTTTTGTTTTTGTTTTTATTAGTCATATTAATTGTTTCTTGATTATTGTTATTTTTTATCCTTAGTTATATATATATATATATGTATGTTTACATGATTGCTAATTTTATTATTATTTCACTTCATTTTTATATCATCCAATGTTCATTCTTCATGCTACTATCTTCATTCATAACTACTTTTCTGGTTCTTATTTAGTTTATTATTATACTTGCTCACTGTTTATATGAATTTTGTTCTCTTTATTTATTTTATGTTTTTCTTTTTATTAGTATTCTTATTATGCGTTCATTGTTCATGCTATTCCATTATTATTGCCTACTTGACACTAGTTCACAGGATGTTAAGAGTCGATTTTTCTTATTTGGGCAATTAAGATTTAGATGTGTGTCTTTGGATGAGTCTTCGTGTCGAATTTTAATATACACGACTGTTTCTCAGCTTAATTGTGTGTTTATTTAATGATGCGTATTTTTTTTTTGATAAGTGACTTATTTTATTGCAGATTTATTATGAAAAACACACGAGGCAAGACTAAGACTGCCGTCCCCGCTTCGAAAAAGCGGAAGGGGATCGGAGTGACCTCCTCCTCAAGTACATATGCCGAGGCTCGCCACCCTTTTCTCCGATTTGTGGTGGGCCCTCAGGAGGACTTATATCAGCTCCTTCGAGTACGTCCATTCAGCCTCGGTCGCTGTATTGATTGGGCCGCGTTAGAGCAGGTCCGACTCGCTGATGACGTCCGCGCCATTATCGCCACAGCTCTGTGGGACAAATTCTTTTCCATTATTGAGCCCACCTACATGGAGCTTACCTTGGAGTTTTCTGCTACATTTTCGGTACAGCAAGTCATGACGGTTCATGATGAGCCAGTCACCATCACTTTTCGCTTGGGTGGTTTGGTGCGACATATGAGCGTCCCAGAGTTCGGTGCTGCTATGAGACTCTACACAAAGAGTTCATGAGCGCCGAGGACTTCTTTTAGCTTCATCGGCACATCCATCACTCACCATTGCGTTGTTGGACCAATCTTAAAGCGAGTCAGATACCATATGACGCGAGTCGCTCGAAGGCGACTTCTCTCTCTCCGGCCTTACGATACATTCAAGCATTCTTAGCACACACTTTGACAGGTCGGAGAGAGAGCACCGGATTTGTTAGCACTCACGACGCTTATTTTCTATGGAGCATGGCGCACGGGCATATATTTGACTTGGCATACTTCATCGCTCTAGCCTTCCGCCATCAGGCTGGCCGCCACAGGAAGGGCCCAATATGTTTAGGCCCTTACGTGACTCACCTCGCTCGAAACTTCGGTCTCCTCGACACAACGGAGCAGTCCTCCACACTCACACTTGTTGGCTAGATGTCCCCTTAGGGCCTCTCGAGCATGATACACATGAGGATGATCGAGCGGCGTCGTGGATTTGATCCTCCTCAGTACAGATTGTTTCATTCTGACGCTCATAATGAACCCAAAGACTTCGCTGATGATGTTCCTCCCTATCACGAGGACCCACCACAGCCTCCACCTTCGATTCATCGACCTGTTCCTTTTGCTGCTAGCTTCCGAGGAGTATCCACCGAGGAGTTCACTAGCTTCTGTCAGTAATGCTTTTAGAGGTTCGACAGTATTGATGCAACATTGCAGCAGATTTATCAGCATTTCCATATTGCTCCTCCAGCGCCGACGACTCACGATGATGATGCATCTGATGATGAGGACCATTGAGTCCATTTAATTTAATTTTCTTTTATTTTTATTTTTCTTATTAGTTTTTATTTTTTTATTTTTTTCTATTTATTTGTATTTTCCTAGACTTTTTTGCTTTTATATTTTGAACTATATTTTATTTATTATGGTTATTTCTCATCGAGTAACCCTTTAATTTTCTTCAGTGTTGTGTTTATTTTCTTATCAGTTGCTCAGAATCATTCCCTACATCTACATTTATCTACAATTTCGTTTTTCACTATTCTGGGAATTTCATCCAATATTCAGGGCAGTTTCAATTCTCTCCCTCTCTTATGATATTTTGTTTCCACTGTGATTATCCATTTTTGTACATTGAGGACAATGTACATCTTAAGTGTGGGGAGGTTATTTATATGATTATTAGAAAATCCCTGAATTATGTCTTGTATTCAAGTAATTTTCTCATATTACTATTAGAATGAATTCTTATTGATTTGGGATTTTTATTGATATGTTTTAGATTAAATTCATAGGTAATTGTGCATTGATTGTTTAAACTTTAAGGCATGAGAGAACCAAGCATGATAAGTCTATTTTCAGAATAAAAAAAAATTGTTAGGTTGTTTCCCTAAATTGAGGTATTACCTTGAAATTTGAGATTTGCAAGATTGACATCAAAAACCATAATTTTTGTGAAATTTTTGAGCCTTTAGAGCATACATTTTTCTTGCTCACTTTATTATTGGTTATGAGTGTGTCAATACTGATTGGTTATTCTAGAACTTGCGTCAATTATACATGTCGAGACCACACATTTGATTTGATATACTGAGATGATAAAGGAACTTAGGTTTTAACCCACTTATCCCATAAAAAGCCTACCTTCATAATTAACCCTTAGTGAACCCCTTTGAGCCTAAAACACCATTCTTGATTTACCCTTAATATTAACTCATAACTCATTCTTTTTCATTCATTGAGAATTTTTCCTATTTTATTGACTCCCTTTTTGTCGAGATATGATTTGGTTAGTTGCCTAACAATGTTCTTTTGTGCAGTTGGTAAATTTTTTCTTATTATCCATTGAAAAAAAAAGTGAAAATATATATATATACACATATATGTTGATTATTACTAGCTCTATGTTTTTGAGCTTAAACAGTTAATTTCATATTCTGATAAGAAACTCGTGTTTTTCTTAAATAATTTCAATTGATGTAATTATTCAGTATTAGTTTATTTTTCTAGTTAGGTAATTTATCAATTCGATCTCGATTCTAACCTTGTTTTTCAACCTTTATCCACACCTTTAACCCAAGCCCCATTACAACCCTTTAAAGACCTTTTGATTTGTGTATCATCTCATTTTATAGTGGTGGAGATTTGATTTTCATGCAAGCCTATGGTAATGACTTTTCATGTTTGACTTTTGAGTCCTTAATTTTTGAACCTTAAACACTTTGAGTGATTTGAGTGAGTTTTCAGTGAGGAAGTCAATTCTTGTCAGTTTTGAATTAAAGGTAATTACTTAGATAAGGAGAAATACCTATGTTTTCATGATTTAAAAATGTGCGACTTGGATTGTTTGAATCTTTAGTGCTCTTTTAGTTGAATTATCAATGTGTGATTATTTGTGAATTATGATAAAATATTATTGATGAGAATTATGAATTGAGAAAGTTTAATTTTAATTGTGAGTTGAAGATTTTGCTTAAGGACAAGCAGACGCTTAAGTGTGGGGATATTTGATAAACCATAAAAGTAACATGTTTTAATCCCATTCTTGATGTGTTTTTGGATGATTTATTATATAATTTAGTGAATTTGATGCTCCTAATCCTTTAATTTCATGTTTCTATACTTAAGAGAGCATAAGGGAGAAAAAGGAGCGGAAAACGGGCCAAAAACGGACTATTTTAAGGATCCACACGGCCAAGCCATTCCCACACGGGCTGAGCACACGCCCGTGTGAGCCACACGGGCTGGCCACACGCCCATGTGCCAGCCCGTGTCGATATCACTCCTTGTTTCCCAAACACGCGGAAAAAGCCAATTTTTAGGGTTTCTGAGCATTCTAAAGTTTATAAATACACACTAGAAGAGGACCTAAGGGGGCACGCAGAGTAGAACAAAGAAATCACTCAAAGAACGCCGTCGGAATCAACTCAGAAGTAGGATCTCCTTCAAGACTAAAGATCTCCATTCAATTTCTCTAGAAGTTTTTGGGTTTCTTTATGTTTTGTTGTTTTCCTAATTTTGAGATGTCTTCCTTCCAAATTATGAACTAAATTCCCTAGATACCTAGGGAAGATGAAACCTATGATGGATCGTGTTATTTTATTTCTGAATTACATGATAAATACTTGATTTCTTGATCTCAATTATGTGTACTTATTCCATGTTTTAATGTTTTCAGGATATTAATTCATGATTGATGTGCTTATTTTAGTGAAGCAAAAGTCCCTGTTTAAGAGTAGATCTAGCATAATTGAGTGGAGTTGCATGCAATCCTAGAAATAGGACGACATAAATCTATCGGATTAGAGTCAAATCTAATAGGGGAATCCATAGATCGAGTTAATGCGACAATAGGGGTTTTAATGAAAGATATTTCAATTAATCAACCTAGAGTTAGTTATTTTTACTCTCGAAAGAGATATTAATATAATTTGGGGATTTCTATGGATCAAGGCAAGTGAATAAATCGTTTAATTCAGATTCAGAATAATAAGTGAAGTCTAGGTGGATTCTTTCCTGGGTATTGTCTCTCTTATTGGTTTATTCGAATATTTTCTTACTTAATTCTCTGTTGCGTCTTAATAATTAGTTTAGATAATTTTTAGATTAAAAACAAATACTTCAATTTATTGGCTAGATAATAAAAAGATACTAATTACTAGTACTTTTAGTCCTTGTGGATACGATATTCCCGACTCACCATAACTATACTGCTATTCGATAGGTGCACTTGCATTTTTCGTGATTTTAGTTAGTTAAGTGAATCATCATTAACCTATATCGCGTCTCGAAAGGTAGACCAAATTTTACCTGGATACAGAAAAATATGGATATTCGAGAGAGGGTGTAACACCCCTAACCCATATCCGTCGCCGGACTAGGGTTAAAGGCGTTACCGGACAGATCGGAAACATTTACAGAAAATTTCATACAACCGTTCATCTATTTCAATCATAGTGTCCCTTAAGTAGGTCATCGAGAGCTTAAGCATGCTTAGAAACAGGGCCGGGACTAAACCGAAACACATACAAACATTCTCGAAAATTTAAAACTTTTCGAAGATACAGGGGTTACACACCCGTGTAAGCAGGCCGTGTGCCTCCCACGGCTGCAAGACACACCCGCGTGTCCTCCCCGTGGTCGAATCTGTTTTGGCTCCACGGTTACCAAGCACCCCCGTGTGCTAAGACCGTGCACTCATAGGCCATATACTGACTTTTTCACACGGCTACTAGGCACGCCCATGTATATTGGCCGTGTGCTCTTAGGCTAGCTACTGACTTAGCCCCACGGTCACTAGGCACGCCCGTGTGCCACAACCGTGTGGCAAAAGAGGCCATTTGCAAGGCTAAAATGCCACCCACATGGGTCTTACCTACAAGCAAAAATCATTAAGATATCTCATGCCTATTTGGCAACCAAGAACATACCAAAATAACCATCCAAATTACAAGACTAAAACTCATCTCATCACAAGCATAATTCATTCATTTGCTTAATCAAAACTTGACCATTTCATGTATCAAATAACCATGCCAAAAACATACTTCACATATCACATTCATTCAAGCAAATTCTCAACTCATAACTAGCCAAATCACATGGCTAAGTTCATATAACAAACTTATATCAAATACTAGCCTATACATGCCATATCTAGCTATATACATTTCCAAAGTGTACCAAAATAAGTTTAGTAGTGTGATGACGATCCTTGACGGTCCCGAGCCTTCAGTAGCTTTGACGACCTATAAAACAGAGAAAACACACACACAGAGTAAGCTTTCCAAAAGCTTAGTAAGTCATAATACAAACAAACTTAGTATGAAAGGCATATATATACATAGGTACATTGGCACTTCTTAATGACTTAACAAACTATCACATATATGCTTTGATCCATGTACTTGGCCATATTTGTCACATTCATCAATTCAAAAGTCTTATATAAACATAGCTCATTCATGCTCACTTTCATATATCATAATGTTATTCCAATCTGCATAATCATCATAGTAAGATCACATAGGTACTTACCTTATATACACACTTAGTGTATAAATCAACGTACCTGAAACGGATATACCATTCACTTAACCATTCGTATCACAGACTTGCCCGTTGAACCGATAGGAACCTAATAGGATACTCAGAAAGCTCGGAATAGTTGTACAATGCCAACGTCCCAGACGAGGTCTTACGTGTACTCAGATAATGATGCCACTGTCCTAGACAGGGTCTTATACGAATCAATATGATGCCGATGTCCCAGACATGGTCTTACACGAAAAGATAATATCGATGCCAACGTCCCAGACGTGGTCTTACACGAAAAGCTCATATCGATGCCAACGTCCCAAACGTGGTCTTACACAAAAAGATAATATCGATGCCAACGTCCCAGACGTGGTCTTACACGAATGTCAAATCAACGCCAATGTCTCGAACGTGGTCTTATATGATAAAACAGAACAGATACCTATGTATTCCTAAGTTCGTATGGGACTACTCGGACATTGTCGCTAAGTCGATCTTATCTCGGAAATCATTTGCATTACAACTCGTAAGCATTTAATAACGACAATAGGCATATGAATATGCTCAACTCAATATAATTATATTTATTTGCAATATGACTTACCTCGGATTCGATTTATCGGAAATAGAAACGGCTACTCGGTTACTTTCGCTTTTCCACAATCTAAATCCGTTTTCCTCGGTTCTTGATCTATACAAATCCAGAATTAACTCTTTTATTCGCTAACTCATTCAATTCAATCCAAGAACACACATTTAGGGCTATTTGCAATTTAACCCTCACATTTACACAATTTATCAATTTAGTCAATTTTTCTCAAAACATCAAATTCACAAAATCATCACATACTCATGCTTAGCCGAATGTTCATACATCTCATAGAAGCCCATATTTTCCATCAAATTTGCAATTTAGTCCTTCAAGTTGCTATTTTCTCAATTTAGCCCTAATTATCAAAATACATCAAAACTTCAAGAACAAAACATGTTCATCTAACACCTTTCTTTCATTTAACACCATAAACCATCATAAAACATGTGAGTTCATCTAAGTCTCATCTCACAAACATCATCAATTCTCAAAATTGAAGCATGGGTTACAAAGCTTACAAAGCAACGATTGCAAAAACGTATAAATTATCAAAAACGGATCACAAACTAACCTTGAATTAAACCAAAACCACAGCTGAACCTTTTAAGCTTTTGTTCTTTCTTTTTCTTTGAGTTTTCGGTGGAAAAATGGATGAACTAATGTCCATTTTCATGCTTTATTTTATCAAATAATCATTTAATACATAAAAGACATTTTTAACCTTTAATCAATTATATTAAAACATATAGTTCAAGGTCATTTATGACCTTAGCCGTCCACTAACTATGGTAGTGGCTTAATTGCCACATGAGTCCTTACTCTTAAAAAGACATAACAAATAAGCATCCTTACATAAAACATGCAAATTTGCATTTCAATGCAATTTAATCCTTTTATCAAATTAAACACACGGACAGATAAATTAACTTACAGAAATTTACCACATGCTTAGTCACATATCAACGGTACAGAGAATAATATTAAAATATTATACAGACTCAGATTTGTGGTCCCGAAACCACTGTTCCGACTAGGGTATAAACCGGAATGTTACAGAGGGACAATCAATAGATGTTATGTGAGTATTGTAGAAACCCGGGGTATACGAAGGCAACATGTTCAGTGTTGGGGGTATTTTGGGGCCTCAATGTCAATAGCATTATTTCTAAAATTAGAGTATATATTGATTACAATGCTTCCATTATTCTGGTGTACCAAATTTTTTATTTCTTACTAACGTATAGTTTACATTAATGTAACAAAGAGAAATAGAAGTTGCAATGAGAATTTATGATTTCTTTATTTATTTCATATTTATATACATCATAGCAGTTTAAAAAAGTACATCATCGGCGTCGTCAAGGAGAATGTGTGCTGTACGTGTAACACCCTAAACCCGGCCCAAACACTACGACCGAATTTGGTGTGCTACAGAGAAAACATCTTTGAAAATCCTTTTAAGTCGAATTATCTTTTTGGTAAAAGATGGTTATTTTGTTTGAAACATTTGAGGTGTATAAAATCCATACTTAGGTTTATTTTAAAATATTTATTAAGCCAGATTGTAGCCGATTCAGATGTGCCCGATGGCACGATAAAACATTTTTGCAATTTAAAATTTTAGAAAACATGTGGACTTAATTTAATGTTAAGAAATAGTTTAAACAAATTAATCCAAAACATAGAATAATAAAAAAAATATATCTAGGAGGCCTTATTACAACTTAGTTAAAATAAAACCAACATTAAATAAAGTAAAACAAAATCCAAGTTCATCTAATTAAGATTTCCACTGCATGGCCACCTTGAGTCCTTCCGGCTCCATCTCCGCGATCTACTCATCTGTAAAATGTTAAGGGAAAGGGGTGAGTCACCAAGACTCAGTGTGTAATCCCCCACCCGGTAAGGTAACTCATACACAAGTCATTAATAAACATGCACATGCAACCCAACCTAACCATCCATACTCCTTTTCTACCCCGTGTGGTCAAAACCACTGATGACTTAGAGTCACAAATCTGATGATGGGGCCAACCCATCGTGTGGTCAAAACCACTGATGACCATAGGTCACAATATATCAAATGTGGTCAAAACCACTGGTGGTACCAAACCACTGGGACTTAGTCGCAAATAATCAATCGTTGTGGTCAAAACCACTGATGACCATAGGTCACAATAATCTGATGGGGCCAACCCATCTTGTGGTCAAAACCACTGACGACAGTCCATAGTTCATCCCCCTCCTCTCATCAATCCCACCTTCACATGCTTTTATAACAATTTTCATAAATCATACCGTAGCATTTAATCATCATGTGATGGCATGCAAATCATATACCAAAAATCACAAGTTAGGGACTTACCCTAATCCATGTTTAAGCCCACAAGCATATCATAGATCACTACCAAAATTTATACTCAAGACAATAATATAGCAAGTTTATTAATAAAGTGTGTAAAGAGTTTACACACACACACATTACTATCGTAATTCCTAGATCCCGAAAAGCCAATCTACGATGCTAGATCTTGACCCTACATTCGGCCAATTGTCGGTGTTAATACCCAAAAGGCCTATTCGGCCAAACCAAAATAATTGAAAAGGGTTCCTTGTGAACCCAAACCTTACCTTCACACTCCACGGATACTAACCACAAGACCCGATTCCCGAATCGCTTCACCAAACTACAATCGGTCAACCCATATTACTCATAACCAAAGATTTCGTCTTTTGAATATTAACATAGGTCCCTACCCATACTTACCAAATTCTGTTGACAGAGAATGGAGACTTGGGATCGATTTCTTCAAGATCCCAAGTACTGGACAAAGTCGATATTTTAAAGAGGGGTCAATAACTCCTTGCCATCAATTGCCGAAATCACCTTCACCCTTTGTAAAAATCGACAGAGACAGAAGAGAAGAAGAAAAAATAACATTCGGCTAGGATTACTTACCTTTTCCAAATCGATTGTCAATGAAATCTGAAGAGATCTATCCTACTTTAATTATTCGGCCAAGGCTACTAAAGAAATAGCAGGAGATTCGGCTTGAGGAAGAAAATAATGGGAAATAGGTGCTTAAAGTTTCAAAGAACAGAGGAGAGAGTATTCGGCCAATAGAGAAAAGAATGAAAAATAAGATGAAAATTCACAAGGACTATGAGAAGAGAATGATTTTTGGCCCGAAAGAATGAGAAGGAGAAACTAAAAGATGAACAGAGGAATTTTGGCTAGAAACAAATTGGAAAAAGAAATAAAAGAAAACCAATTTAGATAAAATTCGGCACTAATGCCCCTATATTTGCTGTCCACTCTTCCTTTGAAGAGTTTAAAATTCAATCAATTTCCTTAAATCCCTTTGGCCACTAGCTTGAATTAATTCAAAAGAATTTGAATTGAACTCGTGCCCACTTTTTCTCTTTGCCACCTTTTTAGATTAATCAAATAATAATCTAATTAAAATCTAATTTAATCCTTATTATCCCTTATTATCTCATCAAATAAATAATAAAAAAATAAAAGAAACCATGTGCTTGCCAAACTCTTCCAAATTTAACAAAGAACCCATGTGCAAAGCAACTCCATTTTCACGCCAAATTAAAAAATAAACCCCAAACTGCAGCTTCTAAGATTCGAACACAGGACCTGGTGGAACAAGCGGCCAGGTAGCGCCCCAGGCCATTCGGCCAGAGCGTTCTTTTGTGACATGAATGCGCCATGTTTTCTTTTAAATCCTACTTCCTTGGCTCCCCCTTGCCTTAACGCCAAAACAAAAATAAAACGCCACTTGCTGCTCACGCCACTTGAACCTAGGACCAGCTGGAACCATCACACGTTGCCAGCCGCTTTGCCCAGGCGCCGTTTGTGTCATAGACTCGCCCCAACTTCTTTTAAGCCCTCCTTAACTCAGCCCATCACCGCATATATAAAAAATAAAATGCAAAACGCTGCTCCAGCCACTCGAACCTGCGCCCATCTTCACCTCCAACTCCTAAGTGGCGCATGGGAGCCACTTTGCCAATGAGTTCTTTGTGCTAAGCTTTACCCGAAATTTTACTTAACCCCTAACTCACCTAGCTCCCTTTTTTAAAAACACTTAGAAAGAAATTTTTAGTTCTAAGTCAGGCCTAGCTCGGGGTTATTTCTAGACCCCAAAAACATGCCAAATGATCCTAGTATTTAATTCTTCAAGCACACACGTGGGAAATCAATTAAATTTTAAACAACCCCTAATTCAGGATGTTACAGTACGGCAGTGGATGACAGTCGTGAGGAGGATTTCTGTAACAAATCTAACACGTATCTATCGCCAGAATAGGGTTTCGAGTCATTACCGAGTAATCGTAATCTAATCATTCATTTCAAACATTTCAAAAATCATAAAATGGTTCATCATTAACATGCACAAAATCCCATATTAAGTCTTTGAGGGTTTGAAAACACTTTAGAAACAATTTGAGACTAAATCGGGAACATTTGAAAATTTTTAGAAAAAGTTAGAAAATTTTTAGCTGCAGGGTTCACACGGTCGTGTGGTCAGGCCGTGTGACTCACACGGCCAAGTCACACACCCGTGTGTCTGGCCGTGTGGGCATTCGAAATAGGGATAGACGGCCATGTCCCAGCCCATGTCTGTGCCCTTGTAACTCTCTGACTTGGGTCACACGGCCAAGCCACACGCCCGTGTGCCAGGCCGTGCACCCTTTGAAATGGCCTCGCACGCTTGTGTGCTAGCCGTGTGTCTCACATGGCCAAGTCACATGCCCATGAGTCTGGCCGTGTGGACCTAAAAGGTGCCTTAAAAAATAATTTACCATTCCCTGCAAGCTTGGACATTAAACAATTCAAAAATCATTCGTTTAACCAGTTCAAAACACGATCAAATTCAATCAAAACATGTCAAAACAATTGTCTTAGGTGCCTAATCAATGTACCTTCATTGGTACCATATTTATATCCTCAATTCATATTATCAAAGCATCACTCAAATCCAAATTATAAACATATCAAATTCAATCCATTTTTCCTACTTCATGAGCACTTAAACATCAACTTAAATTCACATGCACCTATCTAGATTTGGTTCAATTTACCATGCCATAATATGGCTTCAAACACAAACACATGTTTATATGTATATACCAAACCAACATTACACTTATAACCTTATTTACAATCCATTCACAAAATAATTATCATTTAGACATCCCAGGTACATGCCGACACTAAAGATAAACATCACTACATTTGAATTCGGGATTGTTGTTGGATGCTGAATCGGCAATCAAAAATTAAGTACCTAACCTGCGCATGGAAAACAAAACCGTACGTTGAGTAAAACTCAGTGGTATTTCTATAATTCGAATATTAAAGACAAGATAATATCATATGCACAATTAAATTATAAGCACATATTAATGTCTAGTATCATGACTATCATATTTCATTTGTTAAAAAATATCCCAATTCACACAATTTTTATATAATAATTATTCACATATCAAACCACATTTATTTGTACAATGAAATTAGCCATTCAATACTCAATTTTCATCACTTGCTATATAATAGCTTTTCACAATTTGATCCACATATCATTTAAAAAATAACATTATCCATTCCATATCCAATTCATGAGTACATAACTCATGTATCTCATTTTCATGTTTCAAATCACTATCTCAATTTCAATTCACATACAATATCATCCAATATCACTCATAGTACCGTTTTATTTAATTACCCCTATTAACACGACTCAGACTCGGACGGATACACGGATCCAACCAACACACCATTTTGGCACCCAATGCCTCATCGGATAATCCGAAGTAATGTCTATGCCCAGCGCTATATAAATTTGACACCCAGTGTCTCATCAGTTAAATCGAAGTAAATTGGCACCCAGTGCCTCATCGACTCGAAGTTGAAGAAATCCCTGAACTCTTCCTATCCTATGGCATGCCATTTATATTCGAATCAGCATGATACAGTTAATAGGGTTTAATTTCACATTTCAGATATAACCAATATCCAATACTAAGTTTTCATATAATCACATATATACTCATGAATTAAATTCAATCTATAATAATCAATATTCAACTTTCACATTAACACATAAATTCATTTCAATTCAATAATCAATACATTCAATATGTATCTACCAATTCAATCCATTTCAATCAATTATCAAAATGTCAATTACTCATCTCAACACATACCATATGCATTAAATTGAATTATAACAATTAACAACTAAGTGCGGATTATAGAAATACAAACCGTGAATTCCGAGCTATTCCACATCGATTTTATCTTTCCCCTTTTTAGTTGAGGATTCCGTTACGATGTTAACTACGGAATTAAAACAATTAAAATTCATCAATACAACACAGTTCAATTTCATATTGAATATTTTTAAATTTTTACTCAAGATTTGCCTAAATTTCAATTTAGTCCCTAAACCAAGACTAATTTTTATTCTTCACATTTAATTCTATATTTTCATACAAATTACACTTTAAACTAAATTTAACTCTCTATTTTCACTTAAAACCCTAAATTTTGAATTTTTCACAATTTAGTCCTTATTATTCAAAATTTACAATTTATTCCATAATTTAATCCTTTTTCATATCTAGCTTAAAAAATCTATCAATTTAATCCCTAATACTAAAATTATTCAACATTAATAACCTTCAAAAACTCAATCAATGTTAAAATTTCAACATGGGTCGGTTAACCCTAGGTACCGGGATTCCAAAAACATACAAATTACAAGAAAAAGGGACTAAATTGACTAACCAATTAAACTTTGAAATTTTGGAGCCCTTGGCCGTGCGTTTCTTCTTTCTCCCTTTCTTTCTTTTTCTTTTTCTTTCTTTCTAATTGGTATGTCTTTTATTACTTTTTCTTTTACTTATTTGTTTCTTTATAATTATATAATATATATATACTTAACAATTAAGATTTCATATTATTATATAATATATAAATTAAATTTACATATAATATATATCACTAACCGTCCCACTTAAAGAATAATGGTAAAATTGCTTCTTTAGTCCCTTTAATTATTCCTTAATCTATAATTCAGCTTTCACCCTATATGCAATTTAGTCATTATACCTAATTACTTCTAATTCAAGTAAATTCATTTAATCGAAACCTAATTAACTACATAACTAGCTTCGTAAATATTTATTAAAAATATTTACGAGTCCGATTTAAGGGAACGAAGTCTCGGGAATGCACTTTTTGATACCCCTGACTATCTGATCGTTACAATTTCTGCACACAACTATCGTTGCGGACTCATCAACTTGATCATCGTCACCGTCCTCATCTTATTTTCCATACCCCAAACCCTTTTGCTCATCTTCGTCTCCACTGTCGTCCTCATCTTCATCTTCGTCTCCACCATCGACTTCGACTTCATCTTCATCATCGCCTTCGCCTTCGTCTCCATCGCCTTCCTCCGTGCTTGAGTATGGTGTTGCTCGAGCCTCCCATCGTGTATCCTCCACACCACCAGAATATGGTTGCACCAATGACCCACCTTAATAAAACAATGATGCGGTGGGTGTTTGGGACACTATCGGCATGTAAGTGTACGGTGTCGCAAAACCCGTATACGTGAGCATTGACTCGGGTATCGACATTGGCATCGATGATTGGATCTGTGGCGGCATCGACGTCGGCATAAGGGTGTAGAATGCGGGGGACGTCGGTCCCCGAAATATGTTGGAAAAATGAGTTTGGAAAACGCAGCGGAAAATAAATTTATGGAAAAGCCAGAGTTTAAATTTTTTTTTCCAAAACAAGATCTTTGTTGTGATATTTAAAGTAATAAATACTTCATCAAATTTGTATATTTTTTATTCGTCTAGGACAAACGCTTCGACCGAGTAGTGTTCTCCGCTATCTTCAAGCTCACGTCTGCCAAGTGTGGACTTGCTTCGAATAAAAAAATTCACAAAAATTACCAGTGGGGTAATTTTACAATTTTTCTAAACTTTTGGATCCAGTTATAAATCAGAAAAATATTTCTAAATTTTTTTTGGAATAATCTCTTCAAAGATTTTTCTCTCTACAACTTTCTCTTGAATTCAAGTGTGTGTAAATAATGATTCAAGACTCTCTTTATATAGGGAGAGTTTAGAGAGTTCAATTATAATTAAACTTAATTACTTTAATATTAAATTAATATAATATTTATCAAGATAAGTATTAGATTAAATTTAATATTAAATCTTATTAAAATAATAGAATGTTTATCTACAAGATAAACATTAAATTAAATTTAATATTAATATAATCACTTTAATACTAAATTAATAAAATACTATTAAGATAAGTATTAAATTAAATTATTAAAATAATATTATTTTTGGAATAGTTAATCTGAAATCAAATTCTCTAGTAGAGTCCAAGGAGGAGTGTAACTCTTCCACCACTCAACCACCGACGACCAACCGTTGTCGGCTGGAAACACGAAAGTATACACACTTTTTCATGCGCTTTTTAACTCAAATTCATGCAAATTCGTAGTAAATCTTGTCAAAAAAAATATAATAATTATAAAATAATTAAATTGTACTTCAATTATTAACATGTTGAATTTTAATTAATTTTGATTAATTTTGATAATTTTCGACAGATTCGCACAAAGGGTGAAAATTGGCTCGGCAAACACTACTAGAAACGCAAAACTGAGAAACAATTTTTGAAGCACCGAGGCGAATTAATTTTTTAGCTGAAGACGTTCCAAATAATGAATATTAATTCATAATATAATTAATTTTAATTTTAATCCAAATTATTTTGGGTTAAATAAATTATTATTAATTAATTATGAAAAGAGGCCCAGTTGAGCTGAACCGAGAAAACCAATCCGACCGAGCTCTGGGCAGCCCAAAAACCGTCCCACATGCTGATCCAATCAGCTTGTTAGGCTGATTATTTGGCTTGCAAAATAGCCCTTGAAGACTCCTTGAATTTGCATTCAAACCCCTCCACTATTCATGCCTTTCTAGATTTCTCCTACCTTAAAATTGGAAGTTTGAAACCTTCAAACTTGCCACATGTGTGGCCGACCATTGGGGGACTCTATGGCTGCTGATTTTTGCTATTTTTAGTAGCCTACTCAACCTATAAAACCCCCCCTTGGCTGCTCATTTGAAATACATCTCAAAACCTCTCATCCTTTCACTTCTCTCTCACTTTCTCTCTTCAATCCCCTTCCGTTGTTCTTCATTTTCTTCCCCATTCCCTTGCCGATTTAACCTCTTGAAAAAGAGTCCTTCAACCACCATTTGGAGCAACATTCAAGTGTTCATGGAAGTCTCAGTTCAACAAGAACAAGCGAAGAAGGAAGAGCGGAGCAACTTAGTCAAGCCTCGGAGAAACACCGTATTTGATTCTTGTTCCTTATCCTTTTAATTTTATTGTTGTTGTTATGAACATGTCTATGAACAATTGTGATGTTGATATGTTTAATTTAATTAATATGGCTTAAATTTAATTCGTGTTAGGTTGATTGCATTTTTTCCACTTAATTTATTAAAATTGTGTTTGTGTTGTTATAGGCCTTGGTAAGATGTTTGATTAAGTAAAACCATGACTAAGTTATTCTTGCATTACAATTGTAAGGTAACTAATGAATTAATTATTTAAACGGATTGAAATTGTAATTAATTGACGCGATACTTAATCAGTGCATGTTTAATCATCTAAGGTAGCTGAGGGTTAAATTAGCAACGGTATCTAACAATACATTAGCCTTGCATAACTTGCAAGATTATTGTGATTAAACTGTTTCAAGGTAGGAATACATTGTTACCTCACGTAATCTTGTATGTGCTTATGAGATTGAATTAATTTTTTGAATTGGCATAGAGATATGTACAAGAGATTATTTTTAATTTCATAAGTATGTATGTGCATTAACATATTTGCTTTAAAATTTGTTTAATCGGTTGAATTGACATAGAGATATAGTCAAGAGAAAAATGTATTTTGGTAGTTGAGTATGTTCATAAGTTAGCAAATTACCAAGTTGCCGTGAATTTATTCGTAACAACATGAACATGAGTTTAGTAATTTTAAGTTAAGAAATGTAATTAATCTAACGCAATTATGTCATCTTGATTAAAATCATCTTTTAAAATCGTGCATTGGAACTTTTATTTTCTCTTTATTTATTTTACTTAGTTAAAAATCTTAGTTTTAAATCACCTCCTCAAATCAAAATATTTTTCTTCACCAAAATATTTTTAATTACTTTCATAAATAACTCTTTTCACAGTCCCTGTGGGTACGATAACTCGACATTTACTTGTCACTTTATAACTTGTTGCGATTGTTTACACTTGCACATTTCCGTCATTCCACCAGCCACTGGGGCGCCACCATCGTAGCCACCGGTACTGCCGTGTCCAGTGATGCAGGTGCGACACCCTTACGGCACCCCGAGCCAGTTCGACTGCTGCCGGTTCAATCTGGGTCAATGACGACCCGACCGGTCTGGCCTAGCCACCGGTTGGATCGTCGACCCAGTTTCACATATCGGGTCCGGTTCGACAATTTTTTGAGTCTTGGTCTCAGTTGTAGGCTTCCGAACCCAGTTTACGATCACAGGTCCAATTTTCGAGTTTAATTACCCATTAGGCCAATTGTCTGACTTGAAAATTAACTTCCAAACATATCATATAATTTTAATTGATTTGATTAATTTAATTTTACTTGATCAAAATTAATTTTTCCAAAAATCACTTAGATTTTCCAAATTAAATTTTCAAGAAAATTCTTTAATCAAATTCTCTAGTTTTACAATTCTCACAACCATCTAATTTAATTTCACATCAAATAAATCGACTCAATTAAATTATTCCCAAAGTCATAGAAATTTTTTCTGATTCAAATGCAGTTCAATCAAGCTTTTTTTGAGCTAACGGAGGGACCAACCAGACATATACAATTAGCAATTATGTCAAGAAGCATCATTCTGATAATTCGCAATTACTTAATCAAGGAGTCAATCCACAAGAAGTACCATGATTGAAAACTCCTTATTGTATACTCTTTACGAAAGCAATTCATCCAACAGCTTTGTCCAATGATCTCATCATGTGTGTGTTACCCTCATATGATATCCTTAATTCTTTTGAGTTAAATCCGTTCACTCAATACAATCCTATTTTATCTCATTGTCACCATTGTGTCTTCTCAATGATTAATATGATCATTGTCAACAAATGACTATGATAAATTGCTCATTCAAGAACAAGCAACCCGTGGCCACATTCCATATTTATCAATCCACACAATGCCAATGAGATGATATCATTAACTCTTTAATTGAGCTATGAATTCCACTATTGCTAGTAAAGCTATGCCATACACAAGTCATGTACCCAACATACCAGCTATGTGTTCAATCATCTTTAGAGCATAAGCCTCCACTTATATCAAAGTACATGAGTTGCATACGTATGGTAAATAACTAACTCAAGATTTAGGTAAATCACACCATGAACGTCACAAGTGAATTAATTCACAAACGGATTTAGAATTAATTCATCTTGGATCCAGTCCAATGTATCATTCTACCAAGGAATACATCTACATCTCTATTCGTGGAATCAATTGCTTTGATAGCCAAGACTAGTCATCTCCCTAATTGGAATTGTAGGCGACATAATAATCCTTCTCAGTATATGAATCAAATGCTCACTTTGATTCTTTTACGGGATTACGGACTCATTTAGAATATCTATTGAAGTAAGCTGTCTTTCTCACGATGTGAATGTTCTTTACAATGTCACTTATCTTCAGTTTGAACTTTAGACAATCAATGAGTTAATATTTGCTTGCCACAATTTCATTATGCATGCAAAATATAAAAGACATAAATACAAAAGACATACTAGTGAAACGTGAAATTAACTTTATTTATTTATTTATCGTTCCCATAAATAAAACACGATTACATGTTTACTACAATATGGACACATTTCCTAACAATCTCCCATTTGCCCTAGTAAAATAAATGTGTCATGTTTCGCATTCTCATATCCTCGACGTGTTTGTTAAAACTCCTAGTTACAAGAGTCTTAGTAAACGGATCCGCAAGGTTACTTTCAGAAGATACTTTCATCACATCTACAATTTCTTCGGCTACTGCCTCTCGTATCAAGTGATACTTCTGATCAATATGTTTCGTCCTCTTATGACTTCTCATTTCCTTGGTATTTGCTATTGCAACACTATTATCACAATACAGTGTTATAGCTTTTTCCATTTCAGGAATAACTTCAAGTTTGGTTAAGAACTTTTAAAGCCATATTGCTTCTTTTGTTGCCTCAGAAGCAGCCACATACTTCTCCATACTATGGCTCCATGGCTTAGAACGAATACATTTCCTGAAATTAATTTCCTCGAATCTTTGCAGGTTTAGAAGTCTAAGTCTGTATATCCAACAGGAGTAAGGTCCTCCCCAGAATACACAAGCATATAATCCTCGGTGCTTTTAAGATACCTTAATATATGCTTTACAGCTTGCTAATGCTTGATATCTGGATTCGCCTGATATCGACTAACCATTCCTACTGTGAAATAGATATCTAGACGTGTGCAAAGCATCGTATACATAAGACTTCCAACTGTCGAAGCAAATGGAACATTACTCATATGCTCTATTTCTTCTGCTGTCTTAGGATAGTCATCTAAAGAAAGATGAAAACCTGATGCAGTTGGCTAAACGTCTGACTTTGCATCGGTCATTGTAAAATGTTCCAGTACCTTATCGATGTATAAAGCTTGAGATAGTGTTATTATTTTATTCTTTCGATCTCTAAGGATTCAAATTTCAAGAATATAACTATTTTCACCCAAGTCCTTCATGCTAAACTGTTGAGCTAATCACAATTTAATTGATGACAATTCTCCTACACCGTTACCGATAAGTAGAATATCATCGACATACAAAATGAGGAAGACCACCTTTTTGTCCTTTATATGCTTATAAACACAAGGTTCATCCGCGTTTTGCTCATATCAAAAGTCTTGATCGTTTGATCAATTTTTTTATTCCATGAGCGGGTTGAGCCATGTAAATGGTCTCATCAAGATAATCATTAAAGAATGATGTATTGACATCTATTTTCCAGATCTCATAATCGAGAGCAATGACAGTGGATAAGAGTATGTGGATAGACATGAGCATGGCTAATGGAGCAAAGTCTAATCGTAATTGATGCATTCTTTCTGTGTGTAGCCTTTCCCTACAACTCTAGCTTTCTGCGTTTCCACTTTCCCTTCCACAATTCTCTTCTTCTTATATATTCACTTACACCCTATGGGTTTCATCCGAATTGGTAAGTATACAAGTTCCCATACCGTATTGGATTTCATTGAATCCATCTCGGCATCCATGGCCTGTTTTCAGAGCTTGGAATTAACGTCCTACATAGCCTCCTCATAAGTGAGTGGATCATCATTCTCATAATTGGCTTCCGTATTATAAATACTACCATTATAGATGAAAAATTCTGGTTTCTTAAAAAATCTCCCACTACAACAAATTCCCCTATGTTGTTGATCGTTTGCAGGTTTTTCTACAACTTTCTCGAGAATTGAATTTGGTGATTGTTCTACCACTTTTGAAAATTCCTTGAGTACCATTTTACTTCGAGGCTTAAAGTTATCCATGTAGCATTCATCGAGGAAAGTAGCATGAGTAGAAACTTTAATCATATTATCTTTCAGATTGTAGAATAATCCTTCTTTTGTTTCTTTTGGATATCCTACAAACATTCACAATTATATCAGTGCATCCAACTTCTTTACATCTTTATCCAAAACGTGTGTCAGACAACCTCATATTCTAAAGTGATTTAGAGCGGGTTTCTTTCCATGCCATAGTTCATAAGGTGTCTTACAAGAGGACTTGGTTGGCACATCATTCAGAATGTAGCAAGCCATTTGTATCGCATATCCCCAGAAGGAAGTAGAAAGTTGTGAATAGTTTAACATTGAACGAACCATGTCAAGCAAGGTTCTATTCCTTCTCTCAACTATGCCATTCTGCTGTGGAGTGCCTGATGCAATCAATTGGGAAAAAATCCCATTCTCAATGAGGTATCCTAATAACTCATAGGACAAATATTCCCCACCTCGGTTAGACCGAAGATTCTTTATGGATAAACCTAATTGCTTTTCCACTTCGGCACGAAACTCTTGAAATTTATCAAATGTTTCTCTTTTGCGGTGCATTAGATACACATATCCATATTGAGAATAGTCATCAAGAAAAGTCACGTAATAATCGTAACTTCCTTGGGCACTAATGCTCATGGGACCACATACATCAGTGTGCAAAAGTTTTAAAGGTTGGTTAGCCCTTGTACCTTTCGTATTGAAAGACCTTTTAGTCATTTTACTTTCCAAGCTAGATTCACATTATGGAAGACTAACTTCCTTAAGCATACTTAAGGGACCATCTTTCACGAGTCTAGTGATTCTTTCTTGGTTAATATAACCAATTCTTAAGTGTCATAGGTACCCCTCATTAGAGTGAGAAGTTTTAAGCTTTTTATTCACTAGTTCAGTTTGAAGCATCGAGTAGTTATTTTGTTTGATAAAGTGGAGATTGTTTTTTATCCATCCATTACAGATTAAAGAACGATTTATGTGAATAACAATCTGATGAACCATAAAAGTAACATATTTAAAGCCCACATTTAATATGCTTTTGGATGATTTAAGCCTCAATTTATGTAAAAAGGTGCTCTTAATCCTTTCTTTTCATATTTTATACTCAAGAAGGCACCCGATGATGAAAAGAACAAGAAACGGGCTTAAAACGGACTAAATTGGGCCAAGCCACGAAATCAGCACGGCCTGGACTTCAAGCCACACGGCTGTGCCTCCTTAATTATCTAGAACACGGCCTAGCCACGATTTACACGGTCTTGCCTCATCAACGGAGTCCAACATGGCCTGGCCACGATTCACACGGGCGTGTGTCATGGCCATGTCCCTGCCGCGGGAAAGAGGAATTTTACTCGGATTTGGATGCTTGGAGGCAAAGAAACACATTCCTAAGTCTACTTAAACTCCCAAATAGGAATTGCACTCAAATTAGGATACTTGGAGGCCAAGTAACACATCTCAAATCCTATATAAACACCCTGTAGCAACTTAGAAGGGAGTTCGCAGAAGCCTTCTCGCGGGGCTTTGTCGAGGCGGTGAGCTAGGCCAAGAGCCAAGCCGAAAGGTCAGATTTGTGGGAATCACTCGAAGATAGCCAGTTGATCCATCTCAAGAAGCCGAAATTCTACTCAAGACGACGGATCTCTCCTTCAATTCCTTCAGGGAGTTTTAGGGATTTCTTGTGTTTTGTTTTATCTTTTCTCTTGAGATGTTTTCTTTTATTATTATGAACTAAACCTTCGGATACCCGAAGGGGATGAAACCTATGATGAATCTTGTTATTTGATTTTTTGAATTATATGATAATAACTTAGTTTGTTCTTAATTGTGTGAACTTAATCCAAATCTAATGTGCTTAGGTGGAGGAGGAATAGACCCTGCCTAAGAGTAGATCCAACATAATTAAGCGGAGTTGATCGCACGCCTAGAGATAGGGTGACGAGATTTTGCCGGATTAGGGTGAAACCTAATATGGGAGTCCACAGATCGATTTACTGCTATTCTAGGGGGTTACTATAAGAGAAAGAGATTTCCACTAGTTAACCTAGGGTTAGACGTTATTAAGCTTGAGAGAGGGTTTAATATACGTTAGGGAGTCTCACGGATCAAACTAAGTAAATAAATCATATGGTTCAAGGTTAGATAACAAGTGAAGTCTAGGCGGATTCTTCCTAAGGGTATCGCTTGAGTCAACTGAGTTTTCTCAAAAGTTATTTCTCGAATTAATTCTTTTTGTCTTTGCGACTTAGCTTTGTAAGTAGATTAGTTTTAGTTTAAACAACCATCACTTTATATTAAGGCTAAATAATAAAAAGACGTTGAGTATTAGTATTTTTAGTTCCTTTGGGTTTGACAATCTGGTCTTGCCTAAACTATACTACTGTTCGATAGGTGCACTTGCCTTTAATCGTTGTCGAGTTAGTTTCGTGTTCGATCATTCTTTTATAAATTTTAAAAATCGATTTACAAATGATCAAGTTTTTGGCGCCGTTTCCGGGGAACTAAAATATTAAGAAAGCTCTATTTTTATTACTTTAGCCATTTTTTTATTTCTGCAATTTATTTTATTATTATTATTATTTTTATTACTTTGCTAAATTTTCTTTTATTTGATTTTGACAGATAGAGGAGATGGCATTTGAATAACTATCGGTGGCAATTTACGAGACAAAGCCAACAAAAGCGATGATATCTCACGACCTCGACCCAAGAACGAGCTATCAAACCGCTTAGAGATGTTACATAAAAATTTAATGGTTTATACGGTTCCTCGCAGTACATCCAATTATGCAAGTGTGAAACAAGCGGAGGCGTGGCGAATCACGAGTACCCACCCTACGGACATGGCATGGAAAGCGAACAAGTCCACTATATGAGTAACTATTCTAAACCTCAAAATAATTTTTATAGTGACACTTATAATGCAGGTTGGAGGTACCATCCTAATTTATCGTGGGATGATCAAAGTAGCCAAAGACAGAACTTCCTTTAAATTTTCAACAACCACCTTACCAACAGAAGAGGAGTCGAACCTTGAAGAGATGTTGACAAAATTCATGGCGACTACCGATAACCATCTCCAAGACACTCAAACCATCCTTGAGACTCCAACAAGCATCGATCAAAGGGATCGAGAGCCAAGTTAGGAAGTCACCGAGTCGGGCTTGGGGAACTTACTAAGTCGGTTATACAACTTGCTAAGCGATCTCGAACTACCACAAGAAAGCTTGCCACGCAATACTGAAACTAACCCGAGTGAGCAAAATCAAGCCATTTACGATAGTGAAGGGTTAGACGAACCAAACCCAAGGGAAGAACATGTGGTAAGCGAAGGTAAAGTTGAAGTGTGCCATGATATATCAAAACCGGCAATTACAGAGTCCAACCTCGTGTGCCATATCCTGATGCAACAAAGAAAGACCACACAGAGGAAGAAGCCGGTTAACTCACACTTCGTGTAGACGATGAAACAATCACTCTTCAAGCTCTTGACTCAGCTAGGACATCGAGTAATAAAGGTACGAACGTTAATTTTATTGATAACCATTTGGTTCAACCTTCTTTACAGGAAGCATCACGAAATCACCTAGCTGAGCTAGATCTTAGACCTTGTACCCATAAAGAAATAATTCATGAAGAACTAAGGCTTCAGGTCGATGAACTAGACGAGTGGAAAACACACTTTAAAGTGAAACTAGGAATACACGTAAGTGAAACCGACGCAACAACCCTGCACGAGCCGATAGGAACAACAAATCACTTCAAAATAGGGGATCAGTATTGTTGAATAAGGAAGACCCTCGAATCGCCAATTCGCACCTCAAGACAACCGAAGAAATCACTTTTGAGGTACTTAATGTCTTCCTATACGGGACAGTCGAGGTAAGCAATCCTAAATTCAGTACTTTTGAGGTAAACACTACTCGACTTAAACTTTCTATCAAAAATCGAGTTGATCGCATGAGAAAGGATTTTCACCTCCTCAAACCACCATGACCATACGAATGAGAGGTAAAGTCTAGCTTAAGACTATAAACGAGCGCTTATCGGGAGGCAACCCGAGCACTAACCTCATTAATTTTTACATTTTTAATTCTTCTTTTACTTTTATTTTTCCTTTTTAGCACCTAACTATAAACTAACCAAAGTGCAGATTTCCATACCCACACGACCTTGCACACGGCCGTGGCCGTGGCCGTGTGAACACCACGGGTCGGCACATGGGCGTAGACCGTATCACTATTTAATTATTCACTTTTATTTTTATTTTTATTTTTATTTTTATTTTTATTTTTATTTTCATTCTTATTTTCATTTTTATTTTTATTTTTATTTTCTTTATTATTTTCTTCTTAATATTCATGCCATTTAGATTTAGTTTAGGATACAATAAAACCAGTCTGGTTGCTTCGAGGATTCAAATTCAAACGGTTCGAGACGCTTCCCCACGTTCACTTCAAATTCCTATCCAGCTTTCTTTTCATTAACTTCATCCAAAATTCGTGAAGTTTCACCTCTCCTCTCTTTTGATTTTCTTACTATATGCTATTATTTATCTTTGTACATTGAGGACAATGTACATCTTAAGTGTGGGAGGGGTTAACCCTAGTATTATTTGAAAATCCCTGAATTATGCCTTGTTCTAAAGTAATTTCCTCATATTATGATCAGAATGAAATTTCCTTTGATTCATGAGTTTATTGATATGTTTTGGATTAAATCATTGATAATTGTGCATTGATGATTAAATTTGAAGGATACTAGAGAGTCAAGCATGATAAGTCTATTTTTCAGAATTAAAAATTTTCTAGGTTGTCTACCTGAATTTGAATAGTACTTTGAAGTTTAAAATTTACGAGGTTGATATCAAAAACCCATAATTTTTGTGAGATTTTGAGCCTTATAGAGCATATATTCTTTTTCTTGCTCACTTTATTGATTATGAGTGTGTCAACATTGATTTTTTATTCTAGAACTTGCATCGATTATACATGTCGAGACCACACCTTTGATTTGATATACAGAGATGATAAAGGCACCTAGGATTTAACCCAATCACTCCACTAAAAAGCCTACCTTAACAACTAACCCTTAGTGAACCCCATTTAATCCTAACAACCCTTTTTATTGACTCACCCACTAATATTAACCCAAAAAACCTTTGTATTTGTTATCACCATTCTTTTTTTACTACCCTTTTGTCGAGATTTGATTTTGAGCGAGCTACCTAACTATGTTCTATATTTCAGTTGTACTTTCTTATTATTGTAAATAGTTAATGATATGTGTTCTTAAAAAAAAACACAAAGTATATTCATTATTAGTTTTATTAGTCCTACAAATTAAGTGAGCTTACATATTAAAATTCCACATCTTGAAGAAAAAGCTCGTATTATTAGTATTACAAGTTTTTAGTTGATGTAATTATTAGCTCATTTTTCTAGTTAGGTAATTTGTCAATTCAATCTCGATTTTAACCCTCTAATTCAGCCTATATCCACACCCTTTAACCTAAGCCCTGTTACAACCCTAATTAAAGACCTTTTGATTTGTGTATCATCTCATATTACAGTGGTGGAGATTTGATTTTCATGCAAGCCTATGGGATTAACTCTTCATGTTCGACTTTTGAGTGCCTAATTTTGAACCTTAAACACTTTGAGTGATTTGAGTGAATCTTTAGTGAGGATGTCAACCCTTGTAGGTTTTGGATCAGAGGTAATTATTTAGATGAAGGGAAACACCTATGTTTTGTGCTACAAATGTATGACTTAGATTGTTTGAATCTTTAGGACTCTTTGAGTTGAATCATCCATGTATGAATTATCCTTGAATTATGATGAAACATTATCAATGACTATTATGAATTGAGGGAAGTTTGTTTTAATTATGAGTTGAGAATTTTGCTTGAGGACAAGCAAAAGCTTAAGTGTGGGGGTATTTGATGAACCATAAAAGTAACATATTTAAAGCCCACATTTAATATGCTTTTGGATGACTTAAGCCTCAATTTATGTAAAAAGGTGCTCTTAATCCTTTCTTTTCATGTTTTATACTCAGGAAAGCACCCGATGACGAAAAGAACGAGAAACGGGCTTAAAACGGACTAAATTGGGCCAAGCCACGAAATCAAAGACGGCCGGACTTCAAGCCACACCACGGCCGTGCCTCCTTAATTATCTAGAACACGGCCTAGCCACGATTTACACTGCGTGCCTCATCAACGAGTCCAACACGGCCTGGCCACGATTCACACGGGCGTGTGCCATGACCGTGTCCCTGCCGCGGGAAAGAGGAATTTTGCTCTGATTTGGATGCTTGGAGGCAAAGAAACACATTCCTAAGTCTACTTAAACTCCCAAATAGGAATTGCACTCAAATTAGGATACTTGGAGGCCAAGTAACACATCTCAAAGCCTATAAACACACCCTGTAGCAACTTAGAAGGGGAGTTCGGCAGAAGCCTTCTGCCAGGGCTTTTGTCAGGGCGGTGAGCTAGGCCAAGAAGCCAAGCCGAAAAGGTCAGATTTGTGGGAATCACTCGAAGATAGCCAGATGATCCATCTCAAGAAGCCGGAATTCTACTCAAGACGGTGAATCTCTCCTTCAATTCCTTCAGGGAGTTTTAGGGATTTCTTGTGTTTTGTTTTATTTTTTCTCTTGAGATGTTTTTTTTTATTATTATGAACTAAACCTTCGGATACCCGAAGGGGATGAAACCTATGATGAATCTTGTTATTTGATTTTTGGAATTATATGATAATAACTTAGTTTGTTCTTAATTGTGTAAACTTAATCCAAATCTAATGTGCTTAGGTGGAGGAGGAATAGACCCTGCCTAAGAGTAGATCCAACATAATTAAGCGGAGTTGATCGCACGCCTAGAGATAGGGTGACGAGATTTTGCCGGATTAGGGTGAAACCTAATATGGGAGTCCACAGATCGATTTACTGCTATTCTAGGGGGTTACTATAAGAGAAAGAGATTTCCACTAGTTAACCTAGGGTTAGACGTTATTCGCTTCGAGAGGGTTTAATATACGTTAGGGAGTCTCACGGATCAAACTAAGTAAATAAATCATATGGTTCAAGGTTAGATAACAAGTGAAGTCTAGGCGGATTCTTCCTAAGGGTATCGCTTGAGTCAACTGAGTTTTCCCAAAAGTTATTTCCCGAATTCATTCTTTTTGTCTTTGCGTCTTAGCTTAGTAAGTAGATTAGTTTTAGTTTAAACAATCATCACTTTATATTAAGGCTAAATAATAAAAAGACGGTGAGTATTAATACTTTTAGTTCCTTTGGGTTCGACAATCCGGTCTTACCTAAACTATACTACTGTTCGATAGGTGCACTTGCCTTTAATCATTGTCAGAGTTAGTTTCTAGGTTCGATCATTCTTTTATAAATTTTAAAACTCTAATTTACAGTGATCACAATCCCTTTATTGAATGTCACGGTATAACCGTCATAAAATAAACATGCTATAGAAATTAAATTCCTCTTAAAATGAGGTACATAAAACACGTTCTTTAAAATAATCTTCCTAAAATTATCGAAGTGTAAAATAACTTCTCCCACTACTTCGGCTGAAATATAGCTCCCATCTCCAATCCGCAATGAGAGGCTTCTTTCACGCAGACTTCTCGTTTCGCTAAACCCCTGTAAAGAAACATAGATATGTTTAGTGGCTCCAGAATCAATAACCCAATTGTCAATTGATTCTTCCACTAAGTAAGCTTCAACCACAAAGACTTCCATACATTTGCTCTTTTCAACTAGGTAATCCAAATACTCCTTATAGTTTGATCTGAAATGCCCTTTCCTGTTGCAGAAGAAACATTTGATCTTTTTAGGATCTTTTGACTTCTTAGCCTTCTTCCTATCCACACGAGGTGGAACCGAAGACTTAGTCGGTTTCTTCTTTCTTTTAGTTTTCTATTTACCTTTAGAGGACGAGGGGCCCACAGCTAAGTTTGCTTCATGTTTCTCCTGAACCGGCTTACTACCATTCAACATCAACTCATAGGGTTGTAATTCCTTCATGAGCTGAGTCAAGGTAAGTGCCTTGTTCCCTAAGTTGTAAGCGACCTTAAAACCAGTAGACTTATTGGTTAAGGATTTGAACACTATTTCAGTTTGCGCGTTCATGTCTAGTTCAGCTCTATTGTCCTCCGCTTTCGTAAAGAATCCATAAGCTTAAGCATATGTTCCTTGACCGGGATACCAGGTTTCTGTTGAGAATTCATCAAATTTGTAATAGCAGATTGTCGAGCCAATGCAACTTGGCCTCCGAGCAATTCCTCCAAATTTGTCATGATCTCTTTGGTAGTACAAAAATTCTCGTGTTGCTTTTGCAACACACTACTCATGCTCGCTAACATATAACATTGAGCAATCGAGTCAGAATCTCTCCAGTGATTTCTCGCTTTGGGCTAAACTTCAGTAGGGTACGTTTCGCCAAGAACAAATTTGTGTTTCTCATAGCTGAGAACTATCAGCAAGTTCTGTTTCCATTCTTAAAAGTTATCCCCATTTAATTTATTCTCAGTAAGAATGATAATAAGAGGAGTAGGAGACATATTTGAACTGAAAAAAAAAATAAAAATTCACTAATTATTATCTTTGTATTAAACAAATATTTTTCATTTCAACAACATATCAAGAATGTAGTATGCTACATACGTCTTGTATTAATGCGTCTGTCGAGTGTGGGCTCGCTTCGAATCAGAAGATTTTTCACAAAAATTACCAGTGGGGTAATTTTGTAATTTCTCTAAACTTTTGGGTCAAGCTGTAAATAAAAAAAATATCTCTAGAAATTTTCTGGAATAATCTCTTTAGAGAATTTTCTCTTTACAACTGTCTCTTGAATTCAAGTGTCTGTAAATAATGACCCAAGACTCTCTTTATATAGGGAGAGTTTAAAGAGTTCAACTATAAATAAACTTAATCACTTTAATATTAAATTAATCTAATATTTATCAAGATAAATATTAGATTAAATTTAATATTAAATCTTATTAAAATAATAGATTATTTATCTACAAGATAAACATTAAATTAAATTTAATATTAAGATAATCACTTTAATATTAAATTATTAAAATGCTATTAAGATAAGTATTAAGTTAAATTTAATATTAAACTATTAAAATAATATTATAAAATAATATTATTTTTGGAATAATTAATCTGAAATCAAATTCTCTGGTAGAGTCCAAGTAGTAGTATAACTCTTCAACCGTTAAACCACCGACGACCAACTGTCGCCGGCCACTGGGACGCCGCCGTTGTAGCCACCGGCACTGCCATGTCTAGTGATGCAGGTGCAGCACCCTTACGGCACCCCAAGCCGGTTCGGCTGCTTCCGGTTCAGTTTGGGTCAATGACAACCCAACCGGTCTGGTCTAGCCACCGGTTGGACCGTCAGCCCGATTTCACATAATGGGCCCGATTCGACTAGTTTTTGGGTCTTGGTTTCGATTTTGGGCTCCAGAGCCCAATTTACGATCTCAGATCCAATTTTCGAGTTTAATTACTCATTGGGCCAATTGTTTGACTTGAAAATTAACTTTCAAACATATCGTATTAATTTTAATTGATTTTATTAATTTAATTTTACTTGATCAAAATTCATTTTTCCAAAACTCACTTAGGTTTTCCAAATTAAATTTTCAAGAAAATTCTTTAATCAAATTCTCTAGTTTTACAATTCTCACGACCATCTAATTTAATTTCACGTTGAATAAATTGACTCAATTAAATTATTACCAAAGTCATAAAATTTTCTTCTAATTCAAATGCAGTTCGATTGAGCTTTTGTTGAGTTAACGGAGGGACCAACCGGACATATACAATTAGCAATTATGTCAAGAAGCATCGTTCCGATAATTCGCAATTACTTAATCATGGAGTCAATCCACGGGAAGTACTATGATTGAAAACTCCTTATTGTATACTCTTTACGAAAGCAATTCATCGAATTGCTTTGTCCAATGATCTCATCATGTATGTGTTACCCTCATATGATATCCTTGATTCCTTTGATTTAAATCCGTTCACTCAATACAATCATATTTTATCTCATTGTCACCATTGTGTCTTCTCAATGATTAATATGATCATTATCAACAAATGACTATGATAAATTGCTCGTTCAAGAACAAGCAACCCGTGGCCACATTCCATATTTATCAATCCACACAATGCCAATGAGATGATATCATTAACTCTTTAATTGAGCTATGAATTCCATTGTTGCTAGTAAAGCTATGACATACACAAGTCATGTACCCAACATACCGGCTATGGGCTCGATCATCTTTAGAGCATAAGCCTCCACTTATATCAAAGCACATGAGTTGTATAAGCATGGTAAGTGACTAACTCAATATTTAGGTAAATCACACCATGAACGTCACAAGTGAATTAATTCACAAACGGATTTAGAATTAATTCATCTTGGATCCAGTCCAATGTATCATTCTACCAATGAATACATCTACATCTCTACTCGTGGAATCAACTGCTCTGATAGCCAAGACTAGTCATCTCCCTAATTGGAATTGTAAGCGACATAATAATCCTTCTTAGTATATGAATCAAATGCTCACTTTGATTCTTTTACGGGATTGTGGACTCATTTAGATTATCTATGGAAGTAAGTTGTCTTTCTCACAATGTGAATGTTCTTTACAATGCCACTTATCTTCAGTTTGAACTTTAGACAATCAATGAGCTAATATTTGCTTATCACAATTTTGCTATGCATGCAAAATATAAAAGACATAATAGTGAAATATGAAATTAACTTTATTTATTTATTCATCGTTCAAATAACTAGAAAATAGTTACATGTTTATTACAATATGTGCATATTTCCCAACAAAATATGTACTTGTGGGAGGGGTACAGTCAAGGACGTGTGGTGGTGCGTAGTGCGGTGATTGTGAAAAAAAACACTGGGTTTATAAAATGAACAGGATTAAGTAGAGTGAACTAACCTGGATATTGTGTAGACATAAGCAGCGATCCCGGTTTAGTTAAAGCTGATGACGAACCCGTCGTGCGACCACGTCCAGACCTATACTACTGGGGTAGTCATCATTCCCTCTTCCGACGGAGTTGCCTACTGTAACAGTCTGGTTTATACCCTAGTCGAAAAAGTGATTTCGGGACCACAAATCTGAGTCAGTAAAATATTTTAATATTATTTTTTGTGTCTTTGATATGTGATTAAGTATGTGTTAAAGTTCCGTGAATTAATTTGTTTGTCTGTGTGCTTAATTTGAGAAAAGGACTAAATTGCATAAAATGGGGTAAAAGTGGCTTTCTATTTGATTAATGGCCAAATTGATGTGGCTTTATTATTGTGAAGTCCTTAAAAGGAAAATAGTCCATTTTTAGTTATAGTGGACGGCATTAAGTGTGGTTATGCATATATGTGTGTTTTATATTAATTTTATAAGTTAAAAGTTTATATTATATAACATAAGTTATAATATTATAACAAAAACATTATAATAAAAGAAAAGGGGGCCATTATCATCTTCCACCGAAAACACAAAAGAAAAGAAAAAGAACTTAAGCTTTGAAGCATTCGACCTTTGTCTTCCTTGATTAAGGTATGAGTTTTGTTCGGTTTTCGATAATTTCTACATTTTTGCAATCGTTGCTTCGTATACTTTGAAACCCATGTCTCAATTTAATGAATTGATGAATATTTTGCAAAGTGCCATGGATGAATATGTCAACTTTGTGATGTTTAATAGTGATATATGAAAGCTATATGTTAGATGAACATATGTTGTTCTTGAATTTTTGATGAATTTAGCTAATTAGAGCTAAATTGAGAAAATACCATTTTGGAGGACTAATTTGTGAAATAAATGAAATGTTTTGACTTGTTTGAGATACATGAGCATTCGGCTAAGCATGGGTATATGGTGATTTTGTATATTTGATGTTTTGAGAAAAATGGACTAAATTGATAAAATGTACAAATGTGAGGGCTAAATTGCAAATTGCCCTAAATGTATGTTTTTGAATTGAATTGAGTGAATTGGTGAATAAATGGATTACATTTGAATATGTATAGATCAAGAATTGAAGAAATCGGACTTAGATCGCGGGAAAGCGAAAGTAGTCGAATAACCGAGTCCGAACGAATATCCGAATCTGAGGTAAGTCAATATACAACTAAATGTACCTGTATTGAATTATGAATGTCCATATGATTATCGATAATGGTGAATGCATATGAGATGATGTATACATGAATTCCAAGATAGAATCGACATAGTGTCAATGTCCGAGAAGTCCCGATTGAACCTAGGAATAGATAGGATAGTATATGTCATGACATAGGTATCTGTTATGTGATATCATGTAAGACCACGTCTGAGACATTGGCTTTGATTCGAGATATCGCGTAAGACCATGTCTGGGACGTTAGCATCGATAAGAGATTTCGTGTAAGACCACATCTGGGACGTTGGCATCGATATAAGATTTACGTGTAAGACCATGTCTGGGACATCGGCATCGTATTTGACTCGTGTAAGACCCTGTCTGGGACAGTGGCATCGATATTTGATTACATGTAAGACCACGTCTGGGACGATGGCATTGTACGACCATTCTGAGCACTCTGAGTATCCTATTAGATTCCGAACGGTTCAAGTCTGAGAAACAAATGATGTTGTGATCAGTATATCTGTTTCGGGTACGTTTGATATATACACTGAGTTTGTATGAAAGGTAAGTGTCTATATGAACTTAATGTGATGAATATATGTTTTGAAATGATGAGATAATATTTGAAGATATGTTCGAATGATCCATATGTAAATGTGATATTTGAGTTGAAGATTATGGTAATATATGGCATAGCAATTGAGCCAAAGAATATATGAGATGAGTTTGCTATGAGTACTAATAATGTTATTATATCACTTTGGTTATGTGCAAATTATGTTAAATTTATTTGTATATGGCTTACTAAGCTTTTGAAAGCTTACTCTGTGTGTGTGTTTGCTCTGTTTTATAGATCGTCAAAGCTCTTTGAAGGCTCTGGATCATCAAGGATCGTTATCACACTACTCAAACTCATTTTGGTACCTTTTGAAAATGTATATACGAAGTATGGCATGTATAGGCTAGTGATTTGGTATATGTTTGAATTGTAAATAGCCATGTGATTTGGCTAGCTAATGTTAGTAATGTGCATGAGTTAATGTGGTATATGATGCATGTTTTGGTATGGCAAGTTAGCTATTACAATGATCAATGTTATGGTAAGCTTATGAATGCATAATGAGTATGTATGTTTGATCAATGAAATGGCTACATGGATGAATAATGTGGTTGAATCATGCTTGGATGTATAAGTGTTTTTAGTTGTGCAAATTGGCATAATTAGAAGTGAGAATGAATGAGATGAAATGTTGTTTGTTTGATATGATTCTTGGTTGCCAAATGTGTTTGAAATGAATTGTTGGATGGCTTGTAGGCTTGACCCTTTGTGGGTGGCGTTTTGGCCATGGGAGTGGCCTATTTTGCCAACAAGGTTAAGACACACGGGCGTTCCTAGTGGCCGTGGGATTTAGTTAGTATATAGCCTAAGAGTACACGGCCATGGTACACGGGCGTGCTTGGTGGCCGTAGGGATAAGTCAGTATACCTGCCCTATTTTGGCACGGCCAGGACACATGGGGGTGTCTTGTAGCTGTGGGAGGCACACGGTCTGACTGCACGGCCGTGTGACCTCTGCAGTTTTCAAAAAGTTTTAAATTTTTGAGAATTTTTTTATGTATTCGGTTTAGTCCCGACCCTCCTCTAAAGCATGTTTAAGGTCTCGGTGACTTATCTAAGGGACTCAGTGATTGCAATTGATGATTTGTATTATGAAATGTTTATAAAAGTTTTAGATCTGTCCGGTAATGCCTTTAACCTTTATTCGGCGACGGATACGGGTTAAGCGTGTTACATTTGGTTGGTATCAGAGCTACAGTTTAGTCGATTCTCAGACTAACGTAGCATGTCAGAGTCTAGCTATACATGCCATATATCTGAACTATGATAGTGTGATGAATCCTGACGTGTAAAATGTGATTTTCGTATAGGAATGGATCCGAAAGAGCCGTAGCTGACGATGTAGAAAGTAATACGCCTGCACCCGCTGAAGGACAGCGCCCTCTGATCTGAGACCGGCTACAAGTGGTCATGAGGGAGAAGCTAAACAAGCTTTCTTCCAGATGATGAGTGAGTGGTTCACTCAGTTTGTTAGAAATAATCCGATTGTTTCGCAACCTCCACTCTCGGTTAATCCCCCTCAGACCTCTGTTATGCCTCCAACTATGAATCTGAATCTGTTGAACAAGCCTCCGGTTGACAAAATTCGTAAATATGGGGCTGAAGAGTTCAGGGCTACCAGTGACGACGATGCCAAAAAAGCTGAGTTCTGGTTAGAAAAAACTATCCGGGTATTTGAAGAAATGTCACTGAGTTGCGAGGAATGCATAAAGTGTGTTGTTTGTTTTCTACGAGATGCGGCCTATCAGTGGTAGAAGACCCTAGTTTCTGTTGTTTCGAAAGAACGGGTGACATGGGATTTCTTTCAGATTGAGTTTCGGAAGAAATACATCAGTGAGAGATTTATTGATCAGAAACGGAAAGAATTTCGGACTTGAAACAGGTAGTATGGTCATTCATCGAATACTGAACGAGAGTTCGTAAGGATCGAAATCGATATGCTCGTGAATGTGTATCCATAGAGGCAATAATGTGCAAAAGATTCGAAGATGGTCTTAACGAAGACATCCGTTTACTTGTTGGGATTCTGGAAATAAAAGAGTTTGTGGTACTTATTGATCGCGCGTGCAAAGCAGAAGCCCTCGGAAAAGATAAAAGGAAAGCTGAGTTTGAAACTAAAGATGTGAGAAAAAGATTTCAGAATAGATCATTTCAGTCTGCTTCGAAGAAATTCCGAGATGAACAAAGTCGTTCGAGAGTTAATATGGGAAAATTGAATAGAGATCGAGCTAGATCACAAATGAGCTCCAAAACTCTGGCAACTTTAGTAGCAAGTGTTGGGAATGTTCGATCCGAACGACTTGAGTGTAAGCATTATGGTAAAAGACATCCGAGAAGTTGTAGATTGAATGATCGGGCTTGTTTCTGATGTGGATCGTTAGATCATTTCATTCGTGATTGTCCAGAGTCTATTGAGCCAGAGACTATTCAGAATCCGAGATCAGATAATGCTCCAGTGAGAGGTAGACCATCGCGAAATACAAGAAATGTCAGTGGTAGTCAGAGAACTACAAGAGATACTGTTGCGAGATCTGAAGCTAGAGCGCCTACCAGAGCATATGCCATCCGAGCTCGTGAGGAAGCTTCATCTCCTGATATTATAACGGGTACATTTACTCTTTATGATACTTCTGTGATTGCTTTGATAGACCCTGGTTCTACTCATTCGTATATATGCATAAATTTGGTATCCAGTAAGACTTTGCTTATAGAGTCTACTGAGTTTGTTATAAAAGTATCGAACCCCTTAGGTAAAAGTGTCCTGGTTGACAAAATATGCAAGAACTGTCCGTTAATGTTTTGAGATATCTGTTTCCCTGCTGATCTGATGCTTTTACCATTTGATGAGTTTGATATAATTCTAGGTATGGACTGGTTGACATTGCATGATGCTGTTGTGAACTGTAAAAGAAAGACTGTCGATTTGAGTCGTCAGAATGGTGAAATAATTCGTATTGAGTCGAATGATTTAAATGGATTGCCTGCTGTGATATCTGTGTTGAAAGCTCAAAGTTATATGAAAAAGGGTTACGAGGCATATTTTGCTTATGTGATTGATTCGAAAGTATCTGAAAAGAAAGTAGAATATGTGCCAGCTGTTTGTGAGTTCTCTGAAGTATTTCCGGAAGAATTACCGGGACTGCCTCTGATACGTGAAGTTGAATTTGGTATCGATCATTTGCTGATACGACACCAATTTCGATAGCTCCGTATAGAATGGCAATCGACGAGTTGAAAGAGTTAAAGTCACGATTGCAAGAGTTGGTGACGACAGGGTTCGCTAGACCGAGTTTCTCACATTGGGGTGCTCCTGTTCTGTTTGTGAAAAATAAAGATGGTACGATGAGAATGTGCATAGATTATCGTTAGTTGAACAAAGTGACTATAAAGAACAAATATCCATTGCCCAGGATAGACGATTTATTTGATCAGTTAAAAGGAGCTCTTGTGTTTTTTCAAGATAGATCCGAGATCGGGTTACTACCATTCATGAGTAAAAGATTCGACATTTCCAAAACTACTTTCAGAACAAGGTACGGGCATTATGAGTTTTTAGTTATGCCTTTCGGACTAACAAATGCTCCTGCTATTTTTATGGATCTGATGAACAGAATTTTTAGACCGTACCTAAATCAATTTTTTGTTGTATTCATAGACGACATTCTGATTTATTCACGGGATGAAACTGAACATGCTGGACATCTGAGAATTGTGTTGCAAACTCTGAGAGAAAAGCAATTGTATGCGAAATTCAGTAAATGTGAATTCTAGTTGCGTGAAGTCAGTTTTCTAGGACATATTGTATCGGCCTCTAGAATACGAGTCGACCCGAACAAGATTTCTGCTATTCTGGATTGGAAACCTCCGAGGAATGTGTCTGAAGTCTGTAGCTTTTTGGGACTAGCTGGTTATTATCGTCGGGTTGTAAAAGGGTTTTCAGTGATAGCTACTCCGTTGACCAGATTGCTTCAGAAAGATGTGAGATTTGAATGGTCCGATAAATGTCAGAAAATCTTTGATCAGTAGAAAACTCTGTTAACTGAAGCTCCAGTGTTAGTACAACCGGAATCGGGCAAAGAGTTTGTAATATACAATGATGCTTCGTTGAATGGTCTGGGATGTGTATTAATGCAAAAAGGTAAAGTAATAGCTTATGCCTCGAGACAACTTAAGCCTCATGAGAAGAATTATCTGACACACGACCTAGAGTTAGCCGCGATAGTGTTCACATTAAAGATTTGGCGTCATTATCTTTTTGGTGAAAAATGCCACGTGTTTTCAGATCATAAAAGTCTGAAATATCTGATGACCCAGAAAGATTTGAACCTGCGACAAAGAAGATGGTTAGAGTTATTGAAAGACTATGAACTTGTGATAGATTATCACCCGGGCTAAGCTAATGTAGTTGCTGATGCATTGAGTAGAAAGTCACTGTGTGCATTACGTGCTATGAATGCTCAATTAGACCTGCCTGATAATAGTTCAATGATAGCTGAATTGAAAGCGAAACCGTTGTTTTTACAGCAGATATGTGATGCTCAGAAAGTTGATAATGAAATGTTAGCGAAACGAGCTCAGTGCGATTCGAATTCTGATTCTGAGTTTCGAGTTGTTGATGATTGCTTGAGATTTAAAGATCGTATCTGTGTTCCGAGAAACCCTGAGTTAATTCAGTTGATTTTGAACGAAGCACATAATAGTCGTTTATCTGTTCATCCGGGTAGTACAAAGATGTACCATGATTTGAAGCAACATTATTGGTGGTCTGGTATGAAATGAGATATTTCTGATTTTGTGTCGAAATGCTTAGTCTGTCAACTAGTGAAAGCAGAACATCAGGTTCCGTCTGGTTTGTTACAGCCGATTCTGATTCCCAAGTGGAAATGGGATAGAGTGAAAATGGATTTTGTTTCGGGATTGCCTCTGACTCCGAGAAAGAAAGATGTGATTTGGGTCGTAGTTGATCGTTTGACGAAATCTGCCCATTTTATTCCGGTACGATCTAATTTCTCGCTTGGAAAATTAGCTGAACTTTATATTTCGGAGATTGTGAAACTGCACGGGGTGCCACTATCCATTGTGTCTGACAGAAATCCGAGATTTACATCAAGGTTCTGGAAGAAATTACAAGAAGCCTTAGGCACAAAACTGCATTTCAGTACAACTTTTCATCCGCAAACGGATGGCCAATCTGAACAGATTATTCAAATTCTCGAGGATATGTTGAGATGCTGCATCCTTGAGTTTAATGGTTCGTGGGAACAGTATTTGCCATTGATTGAATTTGCATACAATAATAATTTTCAGTCGAGTATTAAAATGGCACCTTATGAAGCTTTATACGGACGCAAATGTCGTACACCTCTGTATTGGACCGAACTCAGTGAAAATAAGATACACGGGGTTGATTTGATAAAAGACACTGAACAGAAAGTGAAAGTAATCCGTGATAGTCTGAAAGCAGTGTCTGATCGTCAGAAATCCTATGCGGATTTGAAACGTAAAGATATTGAATTTGGATTGGTGACAAAGTGTTTTTGAAAGTATCTCCATGGAAGAAAGTACTCCGATTCGGACGCAAAGGCAAGTTGAGTCCGAGGTTCATTGGACCGTATGAGATCATTGAACGAGTTGGACCTGTTGCGTATAGATTGTTGTTGCCCTCCGAACTAGAAAAGATACACAATGCATTCCATGTTTCGATGCTCCGTAGATATCGATCCGATCCGTCACATGTAATTGCTCCGTCTGAAATTGAAACCCGATCTGATATGACCTATGATGAAGAACCAATCCGTATCTTAGCTCGTGAAGTGAAAGAATTGAGAAACAAAAGAATTTTGTTAGTTAAAATGTTATAGCATCGACACGGAATAGAAGAGGCTACGTGGGAGCCTGAAGATTCAATGAGACAGCAATATCCGAATCTGTTCATCGGTAAGATTTTTGGGGACGAAAATCCCTAAGGGGGAGAATTGTAACAGTCCAGTTTATACCCTAGTCGAAAAAGTGGTTTCGGGACCACAAATCCAAGTCAGTAAAATATTTTAATATTATTTTCTGTGTCTTTGATATGTGATTAAGTATGTGTTAAAGTTCCATGAATTAATTTGTTTGTTTGTGTGCTTAATTTGAGAAAAGGACTAAATTGCATAAAAGGGGGTAAAAGTGGCTTTCTATTTGATTAATGGCCAAATTGATGTGGCTTTATTATTATGAAGCCCTTAAAAGGAAAATAGTCCATTTTTAGTTATAGTGGACGGCATTAAGTGTGGTTATGCATATATGTGTGTTTTATATTAATTTTATAAGTTAAAAGTTTATATTATATAACATAAGTTATAATATTATAACAAAAACATTATAATAAAAGAAAAGGGGGCCATTATCATCTTCCACCGAAAACACAAAAGAAAAGAAAAAGAACTTAAGCTTTGAAGCATTCGGCCTTTGTCTTACTTGATTGAGGTATGAGTTTTGTTCGGTTTTCGATAATTTCTACGTTTTTGCAATCGTTGCTTCGTATACTTTGAAACCCATGTCTCAATTTTATGAATTGATGAATATTTTGCAAAGTGCCATGGATGAACATATGAATTTTGTGATGTTTAATAGTGATATATGAAAGCTATATGTTAGATGAACATATGTTGTTCTTGAATTTTTGATGAATTTAGCTAATTAGGGCTAAATTGAGAAAATAGCATTTTGGAGGACTAATTTGTGAAATAAATGAAATGTTTGGACTTTTTTGAGATACATGAGCATTCGGCTAAGCATGGGTATATGGTGATTTTGTATATTTGATGTTTTGAGAAAAATAGACTAAATTGATAAAATGTACAAATGTGAGGGCTAAATTGCAAATTGCCCTAAATGTATGTTTTTGAATTGAATTGAGTGAATTAGTGAATAAATGGATTACATTTGAATATGTATAGATCAAGAATTGAAGAAATCGGACTTAGATCGCGGGAAAGCGAAAGTAGTCGAATAACCGAGTCCGAACGAATATCCGAATCTGAGGTAAGTCAATATATAAATAAATGTATCTGTATTGAATTATGAATGTCCATATGATTATCGATAATGGTGAACGCATATGAGATGATGTATACATGAATTCCGAGATAGAATCGACATAGTGTCAATGTCCGAGAAGTCCCGATTGAACCTAGGAATAGATAGGATAGTATATGTCATGGCATAGGTATCTGTTATGTGATATCATGTAAGACCACGTCTGGGACGTTGGCGTTGATTCGAGATATCGCGTAAGACCACGTCTGGGACGTTGGCATCAATAAGAGATTTCGTGTAAGACCACGTCTGGGACGTTGGCATCGATATAAGATTTACGTGTAAGACCATGTCTGGGACATCGGCATCGTATTTGACTCGTGTAAGACCCTGTCTGGGACAGTGGCATCGATATTTGATTACATGTAAGACCACGTCTGGGACGTTGGCATTGTACGACCATTCTGAGCACTCTGAGTATCCTATTAGATTCCGAACGGCTCAACGGGCAAGTTTGAGAAACAAATGATGTTGTGATCAGTATATCTGTTCCGGGTACGTTCGATATATACACTAAGTGTGTATGAAAGGTAAGTGTCTATATGAACTTACTATGATGAATATATGTTTTGAAATGATGAGATAATATTTGAAGATATGTTCGAATGATCCATGTGTAAATGTTATATTTGAGTTGAAGATTATGGTAATATATGGCATAGCAATTGAGCCAAAGAATATATGAGATGAGTTTGCTATGAGTACCAATAATGTTATTATATCACTTTGGTTATGTGCAAATTATGTTAAATTTATTTGTATATGGCTTACTAAGCTTTTGAAAGCTTACTCTGTGTGTGTGTTTGCTCTATTTTATAGATCGTCAAAGCTACTGAAGGCTCGGGACCGTCAAGGATCGTCATCACACTACTCAAACTCATTTTGGTACCTTTTGAAAATGTATATACGAAGTATGGCATGTATAGGCTAGTGATTTGGTATATGTTTGAATTGTAAATAGCCATGTGATTTGGCTAGCTAATGTTAGTAATGTGCATGAGTTAATGTGGTATATGATGCATGTTTTGGTATGGCAAGTTAGCTTTTACAATGATCAATGTTTTGGTAAGCTTATGAATGCATAATGAGTATGTATGTTTGATCAATGAAATGGCTACATGGATGAATAATGTGGTTGAATCATGCTTGGATGTATAAGTGTTTTTAGTTGTGCAAATTGGAATAATTAGAAGTGAGAATGAATGAGATGAAATGTTGTTTGTTTGATATGATTCTTGGTTGCCAAATGTGTTTGAAATGAATTGGTGGATGGCTTGTAGGCTTGACCCTTTGTGGGTGGCATTTTGGCCATGCGAGTGGCCTGTTTTGCCAACACGGTTAAGGCACACGGGCGTGCCTAGTGGTCGTGGGATTTAGTCAGTATATAGCCTAAGAGTACACGGCCATGGTACACGGGCGTGCCTGGTGGCCGTGGGGATAAGTCAGTATACCTGCCCTGTTTTGGCACGGCCAGGACACATGGGGGTGTCTTGTAGCCGTGGGAGGCACAAGGTCTGACTGCACGGGCGTGTGGCCTTTGCAATTTTCAGAAAGTTTTAAATTTTCGAGAATTTTCGTATGTGTTTGATTTAGTCCCGACCCTCCTCTAAAGCATGTTTAAGGTCTCAGTGACCTATCTAAGGGACTCAGTTATTGCAATTGATGATTTGTATTATGAAATGTTTATAAAAGTTTCAGATCTGTCCGGTAATGCCTTTAACCCTAATTCGGTGATGGATACGGGTTAAGGGTGTTACACCTACTCTTTGCCTCAACCGATAGCATATACGGGTTACCGACGACTCTGAACCACTCCAAACAAGCCGCCATGTTTGATGAGAAAAAGGGTTCGAGGATGGGTGAGAATTTCATCTTATGATCCCAAGCGTCGATGTACTCGACGTGTATGTCTCACCAATTCTTGTCATTCTTCCCCCGCAGGTCCACCTTGTGCAGTTCATCCATGTTTCGCAATGGCGGCGGAATTTGTTGCCTCCACCCAAACTGTTGCAACACTCGATCTGATTCGTGCATTTCCACCTTTGCGTACACTATAAACGGCATCTTTGCGTCCCACATACTCTGATTGTCCAAAATTTTTGGAAGGACGCATTCTATGATATCTGCCTTGGTGTATGGCATCCATTCAAAATGCAGTGCACAATTGTAAGTTCTGTTATATACGTAACTTTATTTTACAATTCATTGCGTAATTATTATAGGTTGGAAAGAAAAATTAACTAGCCTCGGCTTTCGAGCGTTGATCTAACAATAGCCTGATATCTTTTAGCTGGTCAAGTAGTCCTACGTAACTCGACCCATGGTTCCACCTGTACAACCGATATATTAGTTCAAACATATAATAAATTAACAATATTTCCTATACAAACTACATATTTATCAAGCCATGATTTTCACTTTGTCACCAATAGGATCATGTTTGAGTCGTTCATTCGAGGAAACGGTAGTCACCACCAAGCCTACAACTGCAGCAGGAGCAAACAACCCCTGATTGACATCTTATTCAGTTGCGTCGCCCGACATTACTCTCGGTACAGCGTGGCCGAAATGGCTAGTCCCCAACTCAATCGTCTGCATTCTTTGAAGTCAACTAGGTGTAGTAACCACCTTACGTGCAACAAATTTCAAGATTTATCGAGCATTAAAATGCCCTCAATTAACCTGAGGATGAATGCTTGGGCGTATTGTTCTTTGACAACGCCGGTTGAGTTCCGAGGTAGCTCCTTGAAATTGGTTTCCAACAAATTCATCGATATCCGGCCACCTTCAAACTTATTCGGGACCTTCCCCAAAAATGTTGCGCAAAGGTCCTTTTTACCGGGACCGATCGCAGACCCCATGACAACTGACCCATCCACCGGTAAACCCATTTTTAAAGCTATGTTTTCCTGTGTGATTGTACACTTTCCGCGTAGAAGATGGAAAGTATGTGTCTCAGGCCTCCATCTTTCCATTAATGCGCTAATGAATGTAAGATCGAGTTTACAGCCCCCAAGCATACAAAACGCATGCAAGAATCCTACCATCTTGCAAGTAACCACAAATTTCGGGTGATTGGGCCATTTGACAAATTATGTATGAACCCCTTCAAAACACAATCATTTGCCTATTTGTATCGAAAAAAATTAATTTAAAATATTTTAAAATTAAAAGCTTTAAATTTAACTTGATTAAAAATAACGTAATTTGAAATTGTCTTACCATTATCGCTTGAGCGGCAAAAATGTGCTTGTCATCCGAACGAATCAAAGAGGTTTTTATTCGTGAATATTTAATCGAACCTTATTAAATACAAAATAATTATAAAAAAATTGTTCTTAAACGAGCGTATCGAAAAATTCACAACAAAACTTGCAAAACTGGAGACAATATAGAGAGTTGAGAGTTTAGAAAGAATTAAAATAATTGAATTTGAATGAAATGGATAAAAATTTTGATAATATTTATAGAAAAAAAAATGGTCGTCGACCTTGTTACCGTTGCCAACCAACATTCAAAAAGCCGTTGGAGTTAATCATTGAAAGAAGGCATGCTTTTCTTCTTTCTCCAAAATCGACCTATTTCCTTATTTTTAAAAAAGACAACCCTAAACCCTAATTTAAAAAATCAAACTTATTTCTTTAATTTAGCCGTAACTTTCAGAAAATATTTATAAAAAAAAAGGGTAATCCTTTTATGAACCTCTTTGTACGGGCCAAACCCAATGGGGCTTTCGGGTTATCATCGTGACTGGGCTGGTCTAATTAAAGAATGTACTACCAACCCAGGTCCCAGACGTGCTGGCCCTAAATACCCATAGTTCACATACAAATTATTGAGTTTAATTTTAAGCTCAAACCAACATAATAATTTACCAACTGGAATTGTATATGCAACAAGTACACACAGACACTATTCACAAATTGCAAAATTCACAGACCAAGAAAACAGAAGCTGATAAAGCTTAAAAATCTAGACTTGATTAAAACCAAATACAGGGGAAGCTGAACTCTCACTCTAAGCCCAGGGAGGAACTGTACAACAATATCAGTGATGCACAAAATTGGACATAAATATTTGTATTTACAGCTTCATCATATTCATTACTCCTACATACAGCTAAGTCAAGACTAATGCATCCCACTAGACCTATCTGGCAGGACCCGGACCACCATTTGTGGCTGTAGTTTCAGTTGTTGCATTGTTTCGCACTTGAGGAGTAACAGGATTCCTGCTATTTGCAAGAAACGCCTGCAGATGTGGTGGAACACTAGGTGGAGACGTTATATTTGTTTGTGGCCTTGCAGCTTGTGTTGACTGGGTGGGTTGAATCATCATCTGGCTAAGAGATTCAGAATATACTCGACCTGTGAGGCTTCCACGCATTCGTCCTGTAGGTCGCCAGTTCTGCTCAGATGCCAAATCAGCTGATGTATCAGGTCTTGAAGCTGCAGGTGCCACTCCACCCATGCTCAATCTCTGCTCCACGGCTGAAGCCCTACTCCCATCAACATTTCCAGGATAAGATGCTGCTCTTGGTGTTTGAGTTTGAACTGCCACCATCGGTGGCTGTCTAGCCATTTGGTTGGTTCTCTGGGAAGCAGCCATAAATCTGGTAGGATTGCTATTCACATTGCCTGCTGTGTAGCCTACCCCAACTTGTGCAGCTCCTTGTTGAGCCTGTGCCCGTAGTATAGGAGATGGTGACCGAATCAGGCCTGGAGATGGGCTCCTGGGTTGGGAAAACCTCGTGTTCAGTGCTTGCTGCAGGTGTGGATTCTGGTATTCAGCCCGAAAACCAGGAGGTCTGTATGGACCTGGGAGTTGACTTGGAGCTGCAGCACCAACTTGTTGAACTGGCCGGGCAGGAACAAATGATCGTTCTTGCTGAATCCTACTCTGCATCTAGAAATTAAACAAAATCCAGCATGAAATCCTGGAAAGAGTGCATAAACAAGTGCAAATACATAATAACGACGACAATAATAATGTAACAAAACTCGAGTGATGGTAAAATGAAAATGAAGCCATATCTAGCACCTGATGTGGAATACGCGCAGAGCTGGTTGTGTTCATAGTATTCATACTATTACTTGATCTCTGTTGTGTTGGTGTCTGTGTCTGAGACATTGCTGGGAGGGCCTGAACTGCAATTGATGATCTGCTTACATGTCTAGGTATGTTCTGCAAACTTCCATATTCATGATTTGACATTGAATTTATCACTTGTGAAGGATGTAACGGCAAATTATTTGCAGTAGCAACTTGATTTTGAATCCCGGGTGTTGCAAGATTAGCATTACCATGAGCATCAGCTCGATTGGGTGCTGGAGAGACAGCATCAGAAAATACTGGTGATACTGTAAAATTTCGCGTAGACTCAGTGCCACCAACTTGGGTATCTGTCCTAGAAGTAGAGGTGCCAGACCCATGACCTGAGTAAAGTACAGACCAAAAATCATCGTCCATAACATTTTGATTAGCTCCAGCTAAATTAATCAATTCTGGTGTTAGGGTTAAATTTGGAGCAGCAGACAAACTTTGAAGAGTAGCCACAGGAGGCTTCCTGTCTACAGTTTCGAATGTTTCCATTGCATCCACAGTCTGAGTAAGATCCAGAACCATGGGAACGCCCGTAGCAGATTCTGGCCGCTCAGACCCATCTTTTTGGCAATTAAGGGTATTTCCATGCAACTCATCTACGTCATCATCATTTTCCATCACGGCTTTCCATGATCCATCTGCAGAGATGATCACATCAGACACATCCTCTGCTACCTCTTTCAGCACCTGATAACAGACCAAAGCTTTAAAATAAGTGAAACAAGAAGAGATTACAGAAGAGCAAAGAAAACTCTGTAGCAACTTGCCTTAACCATATTTTGATCAATGCGGATGTTAGTGTAGCATACATGTTGATTGCAATGTGGGCAGCGCCAGGATGGTCTTCTAGAGTTTATGTTAACATAGTTATTGAAATCAAAGCACTACAGCAAATCAAATTAATATTATAAACAGAAGGAACAAGAGTTAGATCACCATGTGAATAGCAACAAGACATTTAATATAAGAACCTATTCCTTGAAGTAACGTATTTATCTAATTAATCTATTATAGTAATTTAGAACCCTGTGAAGTCCCCTCTCAACCAAAAAAAGAGAGGAAAAAACAGTTATAATATTCCATAAGTCCCTGTACCCTTCACAAATTTAGAATTTAGTCCCTATACTTATATTTCCAAGAATTTAGTCCCTCTACTTTTCAGATTTCAAAATTCAAGTTCAATTGTTAACACAGTTAAATTTTTTTTGGTTAAATTTGTTGATGTAACATTTTGGAATTAAAAAATACTCACTTGGTAGCCATGTAAATAAAAAAAATGACCTTGTAATGAATATGAATTTAACAAAATAATTTTAATAATGGTAACAATTGAACCTGAATTTTGAGATCTGAAAAGTATAAAGACTAAATTCCAAAAAACAAAAGTACAGGGACTAAATTCCAAATTTGTAAAGAGTATAGGGACTTATGCCATATTTTAACCAAAAAAACACTAAGAACCAACTTTACATTACAAGTATAGATTTTAAACCAGGCTTTTCAATTTGAGAACAGGAAAATTTTAAAGCATATGCGACAATGATAAAAGTTGGCAGGCAGAGGAATCAAAGCAAAAGTTTTAAAGGATTAACTTTAAGGATTAACATTCACCATAAGGAATTCAGAATTTATTGAACAATTAGGGAAACTACTATAAAATTTCTTCAACAAGTGCCACAACATGCAAAACACCTCAAGAAAAACTCACCTGAAGATGCTTACATGCATGCCCTTTGACAGGAGTTTTGATGCGTGTTCGACTGTTGGAAGATAAAGAAAGTCAATTAACAGAATTTCAGTATGTAAATTGAATTATAATGTTAAGATGAATTAGCAGCTCTTAGTCCTCAAGAAAAACAAATTTCATGAACCACTTATAAAGATTAAAAAAAAAAAAAAAACCAAAGAACACCGGAACCAAAATAGAATAATGAAGAAACAAGTAATGAATTTGATACACACTCAAAATTTCGGGATGACAGAAAAACAGTAGGATATAATTACATAAATGCAAAATAAGGTAAAAGATGTGACCAACATTTCAAATATGTTTTCAACTTTTACATCTAGAGAGAGAGAGAGGGCATTAATCAAACGGCATGTGCAACTATCAACCCTGACATTTTTTTGATCATATTGATAGAAAGCCCTCTGCCCCAGTAACAAAATATATGAATTACGATAAATTTCCATGCTCTGTGGTAATGCTTTTAAAATTTCATTTAAAACCGATAATCTAACCAATTGCATTATTTCCCCCTAGCGCCATCCAAAGTTGTTATGAAAGAGTTAACAAAGATTAAAATCCTAGATTGTCATATATTCCTACTAGACAGAAAATGAATTGAATCACTTGGGGCAGCAACCAATTTACTAGAGTACTGGCTTTCACCCTCAGCATGTACAACCTAATAGACACAAAATGAGAAGAAATCTGACCTAGGTCAAGCTTTGTAAGATAGACCTTTTTAGTGTTCTTACTGTGAAATTTTGTAAGGTTTAAGTTATTGTTTGCGGTCAAACGTTATAATTTTGTTAATTCATGTACTTTCTGTTCTTTTTGTTAGAAATTTGCCTCAGGTGGTGTGCGAGTTGGTTAGACATTGGGTTTCAGTTGCAGCCATTTTTTCTGGCAAATGTACTGTGCAAATGAGGAGAGAGGAAAGAAAAAGATGAAAGACAATAGACAAAAGGAAAGGAATATGAAAGAATTATAACAAGTTAGCTCCTATAATAATTTCTTATATTTTCTTTCATTAGGAATTATGTGCCTCTTTTTTTCAAAAAAAGTGATAAAATATTCTAGTTACTTCTTCCATTTTATTTTGATTCCCTTTTACTTCCTCCAAGAAATTGTTCATATAACCTTTAATAAAAATTGTCTACTACATTGTTTAGCTAGATTAGATTCTTACGATCAGAAAATTTTAATTTCAATAGGTTTTTAAATTATATGTTGACTATATCACTTCCAAATTGCAATTAAATGTTCACTACCATTATGGATGGTCCATGGGGGAATATTTTGTAGTAAAACTAGGAGCGAGCAAGTGTCCTTTGAGATAATAGTTAGATGGGGGCTTTAGATGTTACTGGTGTAGTATGATTCATGTGCAATTGCACGAAGTGAAAATTCTAGTATAACAAGGGAAAAACTAGCGTGGCTTACCTTATGGGACACTTGAGTGAGATCCGTGATGGCCCTTCAATTAAATCAGAATCTTCTGTACCAAAAGAGGAGCAAAAATAAAATCAACCCGAAACTCATCATAACAGGAGAAATCATCATTGGGATGGAACATAATTTCTCTATTATTTGTACTCATGCATACCTGAATCTGGTGCAAAATCACCAGACTGAACATAATCTGGCAGTGTGGAAGCGTCAGGTGATGACTCCTCCATACTCATGAAGGCAACCACAATGAGATAATGACCTTTTACAATATTAGTCTGTCAGCAAGCTCGATAAAATTAGGATGTTTAGGAAAAAAAAGGACATGCTCATGTCATACCGCTAAACTGACCCACAGCTTGGAGAAGATTAGTCCCATATTTCAACATTGCAGTCACATTTGTTGGCATCTGAGGTCCCATATCCTGATACAGGAGGCGGAGAAGTAAAGAATTGATGACAGAACCTGCATCTATATAAGTCTTTACACAAAAATAATCAATAAATAAAATAATGGAACAGAAAGCGAACCATTAAAACATTTGTTCTTCTCTCCACTCCCTTTCCATTTAACAGAAAGCTGCAGAAGTTTAAAATATATATATCAGAAAAGATCCAACGTGAGCAATGAAACATTAAAAAGAGAGGAAAGGGTAACAGAAAACAATTCATACCTCACTAGTTGTGGACTTATAATGCAAGCAGATGTCTCTACGTTATCTTTTTGAGCTACAAATAACCTCTGCAAGAGAAACAGAAGGGAAAATACAGAGTGAGACACAGGAAAATTTCAACAATAAATGTTTTCAATTTTAATCTCAAGGAAAAGAACTGCAGAAACAGCAAATAGACAAGTAAGGAAAATCCAATAACTGGCTGTATCAATTAGATAGTAAAGTGGTTACAATTTTCTCTTGAGGAGAGTGGGTCATATTCTTTGATATATGGAAATCAACCACGAGCGCCCCGTATCCAGGCTACAATGCAAACAAACAAGATTAAAACATGCTAAATAAGTATTATAACAACACTGTCTAAAATGATTGAAGAAAATACCTTAGCTTCAAGAGAAGCAAGTATCTGCCCCATCTTCATTAATGGATAGAACCTGAAAAGGTAGGTTTATTATCTAATCATTAAGAAACAGTAGCAGTAAAAAATATAAAACTTAAACATCCAAATCTAAAGAGATGTTCTTATAAAAAGTGAGTGTGACAAGCAACAAATGAAACTTTAGGAGATTGGCAATGGGCAACCTGACACTTCTTTACCCACAGCTGCAGCACATATTTATACAAATACAAGCAAGTATACCTATATTAAAAACACCACTACAGATTCAACAGACAACAATGGCATAAAATGCTATTGTATAATTATTAAAACAATAATGGCACCTACCATGCTCATGGCAATAAGGAAAGACGGAGAGAAAAACCAAAGAGGAAACTTGGCTTCAACTAAATATCATGTCAATATCACCACATGATATCCGACTCAAATTTCTTGGACAGAAACTAGAATTTAAAATTAATGTACTTTCCTATTGTGCCCAAACTGGAATTCAACATTTCTAGGGAAGTATCATTTCGACCAAAACATTAAACATGGAAATAGAAATATCATTGTTCATGCAAATAAATATGAACAATAAAAGTGCCTACCTTGACATAACTTCCAAAATAGTTGAAAGTGAACCATCCAGTTCATTGTTAATAACGCCTGGGATGCAAAAGCAACTGCCCACCTAGATATGCAGAGAAACTACAATTAGCAACACAAAGGGTTACATATCAATAAAGGGAGTCACCACCAACTAGGTAAAGAAGTGTTTATAGGGCCCAAGGTGAGAGGTTCAAACTTCTACAATGGCTCAGGCAGAAACCATGTATTATGCAGAAAAATTAAAAAACTAACAGTCAACAGACAAATAGAAAGAGAGAGAACAAAAGCATTAGCTAGGAATCAAACCTCATTGGCAAGAGTTAAAAGTTCTCGACTCTCTCCATCTGAGAACCAGCTCATTTTACAGGCATTCTATCATGTACATAAAAAATCATCAAGAAGTTATCTTCAGTTTTAAATGGATAGTCGTTAGTTCAAGACATGTTAATAGATCACTTGGTATTGAAAAAATAATGACATGTTAAGAGACATGAGAAAATACTTAAGACAGGATTTAAGGAAAATCAAGTGGAATAATCTTCCACTAAACTTAGATACCATATGCATATACAGGCATGCGGCCATTCATACACAAGCAACACAAATTTTTAATAGAAGAAAGCTCAATTGATGTGAACATCTAAAAATACTATAAATCTATAATACATGACACACCAGAATTCTGAGAAAGAGAAAGTTAAAACCAAACAAGTCAGATAAATCAGACATCCTATCTTGCTTTAAATTGCAGGAACCAATGATATGGGGAAAAAAAAATATAGACGATACTATACTAAATTGTTGGCTAAGTGCAATGTTAAATACAACTATCAAAGGAATTAACTTCAGCACAAAGTAGCTCCAATGTGCAACAAATACACAGATGTAGACAACAATTTAAGGTACTAATGAGGTTCAGGTGATCACACAACTAGACAACAGGGATCTATCTAGATGAAAGTATTCAGAAGTACCTTTACTGATATCATCAACACCATAATAGCTGCTTGTAGGAAGAGGTCATTTCTGTGTTGACATATCTATAAAGCAGAGAAACATATAGGTGATATACATATTATTTGCAAAGACATAAACATAATACTCCAATTCCGTTTGTTAGCCGATATGAGAACAGTTATCATCAGATGGAAGGAGTAAAAAAAACTACAAGTGGTGCTTGCAACAAAAATAGGTAAAGGTCAACATAATTAAATGATAACATCTACGGAGTAGAACATAAGCCATACCTGCTTCAACAATAGAGGTAATTCTTGCGCTTTAGCAGGAACCTCATTGTTGGCAATTGCATAATCAATGCCTCTGCACAATTCAAACAAATAATTATGAAATCAAAAGTAAGAATATATCAAATCGTATTCAAGTGGAATCAAATAATATGGGACAGTGGAACAAGCATAGACAAAACAAAATAAAGCATGAACTCACATACAGAGCTAAATTCAAAACAAAACTGAAACAATCACTAATGCAAAAATAAACTCCATTTTCAATATTTGAACAAAAGAAAAACATCAAAGCTTAAATTCTCCTAGTCCATAATCACCACTCACGCATAGCTTACAAACCAAATGCGAAAACACAACTCTCAAGAACCTTCTTTTTTTTTTTTTTTTTTGAAAACATACAATAAAAACATGGAAAATTAAAGCACTTTTAGGGATGAAAAGAGATCTGAAATGATAAATTACAGTCCACATTCGTTCAAGAAAACACGCAACTTCAAAACCAAAATAATTGAATCTCTAACCAAACTTCACTAAATTGCACAAGTTAAAACCTAAGTTACCCGGAGTTTTATTTTCTCTAAAACATCCATATTGGACATTTGAATCCGAGTACACTCAGATGCAAATATGTGTATCATTCCCAAATAAATGAAGAACTTATAAAATTAGAACAGGCATACCCGTGTTCGACAGTTAACGAAAGTAAAATCAAGCAACAGACAACAATGTAAAGATATGGAAGCATCCTTTTTTGGTAGGACAAAAAATATATATGTTAATATAAATAAGAAACGTGCCTGGCGAGAGAGAGGCACAGGCTGAAGAACTCCGAGCTTTGAGGCTGTCTACCAGGCTGAGTATGAGTAGCCAAGCGCTCAGCTACGGCCGCCACTCGAAACGAATTCACCACAGACGCCGATATTGGCTGCCCCGACGCCGCCGGCTGGACCGCCGTCATTTGTCTGTTCTCCCAAGGGTATCGACGAAAAAGTGAAAAGAAGAAATAAACAGCTTCTTATGTTCGCTTCTCTCAATCGAATTTTGAATTTGGATCCATCGGGATAAAATATTATTATATATAGGTAGAGTTGTACATGTCCTGGGCCGCTGGCCCGAAGGGATCGCCAAAAAAATAAAACGATTTTATTAAAAATATATATTCAAAAAATGGATTTGAACAAAAAAAAATATAAAGTTGATTTAGAAAATAGGTCGGATTTTAAGTAAGGCTTTTGGTTCAAATTCAGTTCAACTCAAATTTTCAATAAAAAGAATTTGTTGTTATTTTTCTATGTTTTGCTGTTGTTTTCTCATTTTTTGACATTATTTTGCTATTATTTTACTATTATCTTGCTATTATTTTAGAAATATTTAATTGTTAAATTGTATTTAACTTAGTGTTATTTAAGAATAAATATTTTTTTAATTTATTTTTAATTTATTAAGAAATATTTATTTTAATATTTGTAGTGTATTTGGTATATTATATTTTTTTAATTTTTTATATAAAAAATAAAAATAAATTAAATTAATACAAATTAGACCCAAATTTTAATATTTTTATTTGGATTGAGTTTGGAAAAAATTTTAATTTTTTTTTCAAGTTAGATTAAACCCAAATCTAATAATTGACCTTAAAATTTTATTAAAATTTCACTTGAACAATTTTAGGGTGTCTGGGGCTTTAAATACAGAAGATACATTACATCTCACCTTAAACTTGAATATGTAAAAAGACGAATTCTACAAGCAGGGCGGAACCTTTCAAGGTCTATATTGAAGAGACATTTTTCGTTTCAATATCATTTGCTTTTGGATCTCCGTGGACGGCGAGACCCTAGCAATAAAACTAGTTGGGTCAATTTTTTAACATTTCAATAATCCCACACCATTAATATCTTACCATTTTCTCTTGGCTCGAGGTTCAGGTTTCACTTTATATTAACATATGTCAGACTTGTTGATTTGATCCAACCAAAGACTGGCGAATGTGGTCCCCGAATCAGGTATGGAAAGAAAAAGAAAAAAAAAACACCATTTGCAAGGCTAAAAATGAAGAGTGTACCAAAATTTATAGATTTTACTAAAAATTTTAATTTATACCGATTCTAATTGCTGAACACGTTGCATTTCCGCATTTTTATTGGAAAATAAGTGAATCAATTTTTATATATTTTAAAACGTATCTATTAAATAATAATATGATCATGTTAAAAATATTTTTTTATAGGTAAATTATAAAAATAATTATTTAATTATGTCTTTCATTTTTTTGGATTACAAATTATTAATTTTTTGACTTAATCACTAAAATTTTTAAAATTAAACATTTTAATTAAAATGTTTATTAGTTTTTTTTATTAGTTTAGTAACAAAATTAGTCATTTAATATTTATATATTCTATATTTAAAAGTGAGCAAATAAAAGTGAATCTCTGGTCTGCCGTTTGGCACGTTTTCTCTGTCTTCCTTTTGGCACGTCTTATTCTTCTCATAAGATAAATTTTCTCTAGATTTCAGTTTACTTTTGTCGGCTCTTAATTCATTGTTTTTTTTTCCTTTTTGTTTTGGCACTGGTTGGCCCCTCAGAATCTTTCTATGGAAGAGGATCTGGCGAATCTGAGTATTATAGACGACGAAGAGGAAGCTTTTCATGAGGAAGCAAAAATGGTGGAATGGTCTTACATTTGTTTATCAGGTAGGGCGCCGCTTAACTGATAGTGTCGTCCATTTTCCTCATTGCGAATACTATGGCGCATCTATGGCATCCTATTGGAGGTATTTGCATTTCGATCTTGGGGAGAAGAAGTATCTATTTCAATTTTTTCATGAGGTTGATATACAAAGGGTTCTCGCTGGTACACTGTGGTTCTTTAATAATCATCTGCTCATTGTTCATAGAATTCCTAATGGAGAAAACCCTTTAACAATGCCGCTTAATTTTACTGAGTTTTGGGTACAAGTCCATGAATTACCCCCAGGTTTGATGACCGAGGTGATGGCCAAACAATTTGGTAACTTTTGTGGTAAATTTCTTGAATACGATACTTCTACTCTTTCCCCGAGGCTTAAGAACTTTATGCGCATTTGTATCTCCTTAGATATATCCGTCCCTTTGAAACGGAAAAAAAAGATCCAGATTGGAAACTCGATGACAGTTTATGCCCGTTTTAAATATGAAAAACTTAGCTTGTTTTGCTTCATATGTGGTAGATTGGGCCATGGCGAAAGTTATTGCCCTTATCGGCTAAGAATTGAGCCATCCAAAATCGTTTTCAGATGGGACTTATCCCTGCGTGCGGAGCCGAGACGTAGACGTACGGTGGTGAGCCGGTGGTTGCGAGAAGCTGATGGTACTCAGTGTGTTGATGGAAATTTGGAAAGCTTCAATCACGGCAGTTTATTAATGGTAGGGAAAGATTTTAGGCGACAAATGGAAGGAAATCCTGAGAATCAGTTTGTGAATCCTAATTTAATACCTTTAGGAGTCAATCAGCAATATTTCCCTAATGGGCGTTTTCAGAGGAGTAATTGGAGCAATGAGATTTTGATTGATGAGGGGATTACGAATGGGCCTATGGAGTTGGGCTTAGCGGAAGAAAATGATCCACTTACAATTTTAAAAGGCAAAAAACGACAGAGAATTGTGGATGGCTCTTCGATTTCATTGGTTTCGAAGGTTGGGAATGATTCGTCAATTTTATCGGCTAGTTCTGGTGACCAGAGCAGCCGGGAACAATAAAAATTCTAAGCTGGAACGTTCGTGGTTTGGGGAGGCCACGGACCGTTAGTAGGCTCAAAAATAAGTTGCGAGCCATTAATCCCCGAATTTTATTTCTCATTGAAACAAAATTAAGTGTTAAGAAGATGGAAATGGTCAGACTTAAATGCGGGTTTGAAAACAGCATCGATATTGGGTCAATGGGTTCTAGAGGTGGTTTGTCGCTGGGATGGAAAGGGAATTCTTTGGTAAGTCTCAAGAGTTTCTCCTCCTATCATATTGATGTTGAGGTTCAAGACATAGATTATGGAGTCAAATGGCGTCTAACGGGGTTCTATGGCAATCTGGATGAAAGGGGAAGGAGTGCGTCTTGGAATTTACTCAGACAACTGAGTAACAACAATTGTATCCCTTGGGTGGTTTTAGGGGATTTTAATGAGATTGCTAATTCGTTTGAGAAGAAAGGGGGAACGCCAGATGTTGGCATTCCGAACGGCTTTAGAGGAATGTAATCTTTTTTATCTTGGGTTCAGAGGTCGATGGTTCACGTGGGAAAGAGGCAGAGTCCGTTCTACAAATATTAGAGAACGTCTGGATCGGGGAGTTGCTACACTTGACTGGTTGGAGCTTTTTCCAAGTTTCCAGGTTGATCATTTAACCCACTCTTTTTCCGATCACTGTCCTATTCTTCTTGACACCATGGGAGCGAGACAAATTGATTACAGGAAAAACTCTAAGAGTTTTAGTTTTGAAGTGAAATGGTGTTTAGAAAATTCTTTTGAGGATTTGATTAGAAGTTGGTGGGATGAATTAGTTGGGAGCATACCAAATAAGCTTGAGGTTTTGAGTCATAAAATGCAAATTTGGAGTAAAAGCAGAAGCAGAGATGAGAAGAGGATTCAGATTTGCTTGGAGGAGAGATTGAATTATCTTAACAACCAAAATATATTAGATGATATTTTAGCTGAGATTGCTGAGGTCCATCTGGGGCTCAATTTGGAGGCTGATAAGGAAGAGTTATTCTAGGAGCAACGAGCCCGAGTTAATTGGCTTAAGAATGGCGACCGAAACACTAATTTTTTTCATAAAATGGCCGGCCAACATCAATTTTGGAGTAGGATTGCTGAGTTGGAAGATGAGTCTGGCACAAAGTATTCGGTGAATGAGGAGATGGTCAAGATTGCTTCAGATTATTTCGAAAAGCTTTTTACAGCTTCCGAGGCGGGGTTGGATGAGCATCTATTTGGTCTGGTAGAGAAAGAGAGTTACGCAAGTATGAATGAGTCCCTAATTAAGCGATTTTTCGGAGGAGGACATCATGTGCATAAAATCTATGCCATCTTTGAAGGCTCCAGGGTTGTGGTTTTGTTGCAATTTTCTTCCAAAGATATTGGCACATAGTTGGACAGGATATTTCTAGATATTGTCTCGCTATTTTGAATGGGCAGATGGAAATTGGCGATATTAATAGGACACGCATTGTGTTGATCCCAAAGATTGATAATCCAAAAAATATGTCTCATTTTAGACCCATAAGCCTTTGTAATGTTATTTATAAAATTATTGCGAAAGTTTTGGTCAATCGCATGAGCGAGATGCTAGGTGAATGTATTAACGAATCTCAAGGTGTTTTTATTCCAGGGAGGCTCATTTCTGACAACGTGTTGATTGCTTATGAAGTTCTTCATTCTCTGAAGATGAAGAAGAGTGGTAAGAGAGGGAATTTTGCTCTTAAGTTAGATATGAGTAAGGCGTATGATCGCGTGGAATGGGACTTTCTGGCAGGGATGATGAAAGCTTTGGGGTTTCATGACGACTGGATTATTCTGATTATGAGATGTGTTTGCTCAGTGTCCTATTCGGTTTGTCTTAATGGTATGAATAGTGATTGGTTTTGTAACAGCCCAATTATGACCCTAACCGGAACAGTGGTTTCGGGACCACGAATCTGGGATAAAGAAATTTATTAATTATTAATTTGATATTTATGTTATGTGGTTGAGCATGTGTTAAAATATTATAGATTAATATTTGTGTTTGGGTGATTAATTTAAGGAAAAAGAACTAAAGTGTATGAGTGGTAAAAAAATTTGCCATTTGATTGATTGGGGGGGAATTAAATAAGGTGTCTTTTTAATTAAGGGATTTGTATTGCAATTATTCCTATTATTTTATATAGTGGACGGCAAGGCGATAAGAACTATGTAAATATATTATATTATATTATAGTTAGTGGTATATGTTAATATAATAATATTATATATTATGTATAATGGATTAAAAACACTAAAGAATTAAGGAAGCCATTGCATGTCATCTTTTTTTTTTTTGAGTTCTTTGGCCGAATATAACAAAAGAAAAAGAAGAGCAAAATTCCTTAGGGATTCGGCACTCATCAACTAAAATTTGGTAAGCTTAAGTCTTGGATTTTTGGTAATTTTTGCATTTTTGTGATTATTGATCATTTTCCTATCAAGCCCATGTGATAATTTTGTGTATTGAACATGAATGTTGATTCGGCCATTGATGAAAATTCATGCTTTATGATGGTTGATGGTTATAAATAAAATGTATGTGCTAGATCACTACATTTTGTGTTGGAGATTTTGATTAGGTGGAGCATTTAGGATTTAATTTCAAAAGTAGTAGATTGAGGGGTTAGATTTTAGAAATTTGGAAAATGGGGACTTAAATTAGCTTAAGGAACATTCGGCCTTAGCTTGAAATAGGTAATTTTGGCATATTTTGTATTTTGTGAAAATTGGATTAAATTGTAAAAATGAGTAATGTGAGGGATAAAATGGTAAATTGCGCAATCAAGTATTTAGGGATTAAATTGAATGGAAATGAAATTAAATGAGCTTAATTGGAATTGTTTTAGACCAAGAACAAAAAGAATCCGGAGTGGATCGGGGAAAAGCTAAATTGAACGAGTAGCCGGGAAGCTTAAATTGTCGACTTTCGAGGTAAGTTTTTAAGCAATTGGGTTAAATTGAAATTTGATAATATAGAAGTGAAATTGTTAAGTAAAGGTAGGTATATTAATTTATGAATTGCCGAATGTGATATGAATAAAATAAAAATACATGTGTTGGCCGAATATAAGCTTAGTATATTTATATATATAAGTTTGAATAAATTGAGTTTAATGATAAAGCATGGTTGAGCTAGGGTAAATTTTGGATTGACAATGTATGATCATGGTATTAAATTTGATTAGTGTATATGTTGTTTTCTATTGCCGAATATAGTAGCACTTTGTAGGAGGGATAGTGGGATTCGAATATCTATATCCATGAGTGTTGTATATCTCCTTTAAAAATGTGATGGTTTATGTCTATTTGAATGAGATGATAATTTGAATTTAATATGGCACTATGTGTGCGGAAAACGGGTAATGGCACTATGTGTGCGATACATTACCGAAAGATGGCACTATGTGTGCGGAAAATGGGTAACGGCACTATGTGTGCGATACATTACCGAAAGATGGCACTATGTGTGCGGAAAACGGGTAATGGCACTATGTGTGCGATACATTACCGAAAGATGGCACTATGTGTGCGGAAAACGGGTAATGGTACTATGTGTGCGATACATTACCTAAATATGGCACTATGTCTACGTGAGACAAGTAACGGCACTGAGTGTGCGATACGTTACATAAATTGCACTGTGTGTGCGAATTATCTGTTTTTCAAGAACTTGAATAAACTAGTGGAATTAATTGAAAATGACATGAAGGTAAATTATGCATGGAGTTAAGTAGTTGGTGTTAAATGAGGTAAGTAGTTCTTGCAAATTAAAGTATAAAATGTAATGAAATTACAAATCTTTGAGTTTGTTGTAATGGTTGTATGATAGGGGATAATTCAGTTTTTGGAGGGTAAATGGTTATATTATTGTTAAATGGTATAAAGCTGTGTGCATTGTTGCTATCATTTCATTTTCTTTTGAATAAGCTGAGTTAAACAAACGTTGTTTAATGGTTGGACATAAAAATAAATATATATATTACTCATTGCTTATAACTTACTAAGCTATTTTAGCTTACTGTCCTTGCGTTGTTTGTTTAATGTGTAGATCTCGAAGGTTAGCTCGTACTCGGGAATCACTGTCAAAGTCAACCGCACTATTACCTATCTTTGGTATATTATAAGTTGTACCTCCCTTTTGAAACTTATGGCATGTATAGATAAGGTCTTTTGGGATGAGTTGGAAGTCTTGTAAATGTGTGTATATATATATTTATACATAAGCCATGCGAAAATGGCTAGTTTTAAATGACTAAGTTCATGCAAAATTTATCATGGTATATATATATATGTGTGTGAGATGTGCTTAGTATGTTACAAATGTTTGGTTGGTTTGAATATGGTTTATACATGCTTGAAAGTAGTATGCTTTCCTATGTATCACGATGTACTTAGTAGATGCTTGATGAATTAGTCTTGGAATGTGGTTTGGGTAAAATTTATTATATGTTTTGAGTGAGGGATGAACTTATGAGTTTATATATATATATACTTGCATGTTATATTAAGTTTTGAGATAACTATATTATAATTGTATATGTAACTTTTGGATGTGTTATAAATAGGGATTAAATTTGTAGTATTTCACTCTATAAATTCGGTCATAGTATACGTGAAACATGCGCATATAATACATATATGATTTTGAGTGAGACTATATATATATAGATATATATATGATTCGGTATGACATGAATTTTTAGTGTGAATTATTTGTTTAAAGTGCTTGATACTTTGTTGGTAAAAACGAATTTTGGCAATATGCATATTCGGTCATGGTGAAAAAAAATTTCCAATTGAATAGGAATTTATACCATTTGAAATTTATTATTATGATTCTAATTGGTATATTAGAATCGTGAGTTATATATATATATATATATATATTATATATATCTATGTATGTAAATGTTTTAGTATTCAATGATATTATAATATTATAAATGATGTAATCGGTTATGATCAAATTGAAAGATGTATTGCTATATTAAAATGATTCATATGTATATGCTGATTTGGGAACTTGTCTAGTAATACCTCGTAACCCTAATCCGGCGACAGAAATGAGTTAGGGGTGTTACATTTGATTGGTATCAGAGCTACGGTTTAGTCGGTTCTCAGACTAACGTAGCGCGTGTGAATTTAGCTATACATGCCATAATTTTTAATGTGATAGTGTGATGACTTCTGACAGTGAAATGTGTTCATTTCTTTCATATAGTAATAGATCCCGATTCTGAGCGAGATGTAGATGATGACGTCGAGAGTGTGGCGCCCGCTCCCGTGTCAGGGACCGCGCCGGGGGAATCTCGACCAGCTACAAGTAATCCTTAAGAGGAGGATAAACAAGTCTTCTATAGCATGATGAATGATTGGTTTGGACAATACATACGAACTCATCCGACTGTTCAACCACCCTTGAATATGAATACTTCCCCTGTAGTACCGGTGGTACCCCCGATTGTGAATCCTGAGAGAGTAAGCAAGCCTCCGATTGATCGCATTAGAAAGCACGGAGCTCAAGAATTTAGATCTGAGGATGATGACGATGCAGAGCGAGCTGAATTTTAGCTCGATAATACTGTTCGTGTTTTTGACGAGCTGTCCTGCACACCCAATGAGTGTCTGAAGTGTGCCATATCATTATTATGGGATTCTGCTTATTATTGGTGGAATACACTCGTGTCAGTTGTTCTGAAAGAGAGGATTACTTGGGACTTCTTTCAGACAGAATTTCATAAGAAGTACATAAGTCAGCGCTTTATAGACTCCAAGCGTAAAGAATTTCTCGAACTCAAATAGGGTCGTATGACTGTATCCGAATACGAGCGCAAGTTTGTGCGACTTAGTCGCTACGCTCGTGAATGTGTTTCATCTGAGGCTGCTATGTGCCGAAGATTTGAAGATGGTCTGAATGAAGATATAAAGCTTCTGGTTGGTATTCTTGAAATTAATGAGTTCGTGGTGTTAGTGGAACGAGCTTGTAAAGCTGAAGAGTTGGGGAAGGAAAAATGGAAAGCTAAGTTTGAGTCGAAAGATTTCCGAAAGAGATCTGCAAGTAAATTTTCGCAGATGGCAATGAAGAAGTTCAAAAATGGTGGTAGCCGATCCAAGCCTAACACCGGGATTTCTATACAAGAACGACCGCCAGTGAGTTCTCGGGCTACATCAGTGGCTAGTGTTGGCAATGCTCGATCGAGCAAACCTGAGTGTTAGCAGTGCGGCAGACGACATTTTGGAGAGTGCTGGGGTAAATCTATTTCTCGCACTTGTTATAAGTGTGGCTCGCAGGATCATTTCATTCGAGATTGCCCGAGACCACCGAAAAGTGCACTTGCTCAGAGTGCGAGACCTAGCGGCACTCTGACTGAGGTAGACCATCTCGAATGGAGGAGGTAGGAGTGGTGCACGTAAGAGGACTACGGATGCGGTTATTCGATCGGATGCCCGTGTACTGAAGCTAGAGCTTATGCCATCCGTACTAGAGAGGAGGCCTCGTCACCAAACGTTATTACCGGTATTTTCACTCTTTTTGATACTAGTGTAATTGCTTTGATTGATCCCGGCTCAACTCATTCATATGTGTGTGAAACATTAGTATCCAGTAAGACTCTACCTGTTGAATCTACTGAGTTTGTGATTCGGGTTTCAAACCCCCTGGGTCGATGTGTATTAGTGGATAAAGTGTGCAAGAACTGCCCTTTGATGATTCGAGACATGTGTTTTCCAGCGGATCTGATGCTATTACCTTTCGATAAGTTTGACATTATTATCGGTATGGATTGGTTGACCGTTCACGATGTGGTAGTAAATTGCAGACGAAAGACTATTGATTTGAGATGCCAGAATAATGAGATAGTTCGAATAGAGTCTGCGGATTTGGATGGATTACCTGCTGTGATATCTTCTATGTTGGCTCGGCAGTATTTGAGAAAGGGTTGCGAAGCTTATCTTGCATATGTGATTGACAGCAAAGTAACAGAAAAGAAGATTAAATCTGTACCAGTTGTTTGTGAGTATCCGGATGTGTTTCCGGAGGAATTGAAGGGATTGCCACCTGTTCGTGAAGTAGAGTTTGGTATTGAGCTAGTGCCAGGGACCACTCCAATTTCGATAGCTCCGTATAGAATGGCACCGACTGAATTAAAAGAATTGAAGACTCAGCTGCAAGAATTGATAGATAGAGGTTTCGCCTGACCGAGCTTCTCTCCCTGAGGTGCGCCCGTTCTATTTGTGAAAAAGAAAGACGGAACTTTAAGAATGTACATTGATTATCGACAGCTCAATAAGGTAACAGTAAAGAACAAATACCCGTTGCCACGTATCGATGATTTATTTGATCAGCTTAAAGGAGCCTTGGTATTTTCAAAAATTGATCTGAGGTCAGAGTATTATCAGTTGCGGGTTAGAGAATCGGACGTGCTGAAGACTGCTTTTCGGACGAGATACGGTCATTACGAGTTCTTGGTGATGCCGTTTGGACTCACTAATGCCCCTGCAGTTTTTATGGATTTGATGAATCGAATATTCAGACAGTATTTAGATCGGTTTGTGGTTGTTTTCATAGATGACATATTGATCTATTACCATGATGAAACCGAGCATGCTGAGCATTTGAGGCTAGTGTTACAGATTTTGCGTGACAAGCAATTGTATGCAAAGTTTAGTAAATGTGAGTTTTGGTTGAAAGAAGTCAGATTTTTGGGGCATGTCATTTCAGCATCGGGTATCCGGGTTGACCCGAGTAAAGTTTCAGCTATACTCGATTGGAAACCACCGCAGAATGTATCTGAGGTTCGTAGTTTTCTGGGACTCGTCGGATATTATAGATGCTTTGTGAGAGGATTTTCTATGATAGCATCACCGATGACAAAGCTATTACAGAAAGACGTTAAATTTGAATGGTCAGAAAGGTGTCAGAAGAGTTTTGATCAACTGAAGACCTTACTAACGGAAGCTCCAGTGCTGGTTCAGCCAGAGTCGGGTAAGGAGTTCGTTATTTTCAGCGACGCATCCTTAAATGGGATGGGTTGTGTATTGATGTAAGAGGGTAAAGTTGTAGCCTATGCCTCGAGACAGTTGAAACCGCACGAGAGGAATTATCCGACGCACGACCTTAAGTTGGCCGCTATAGTTTTTACTTTGAAAATTTGGATCACTATCTGTTCGGTGAGAAATGTCATGTCTATTCAGATCATAAGAGTCTAAAGTATTTAATGACTCAAAAGGATCTGAATTTGAGACAGCAATGATGGTTAGAATTATTGAAAGACTACGAGCTCGTAATTAATTATCACCCGGGAAAGGCTAATGTGGTTGCTGATGCACTTAGCCGAAAGTCGCTTTTACTCTTCGCGCAATAAATGCGGATATAGCTATGACTGAGGATGGTGCGATCATTGCTGAGTTAAAAGTGAGACCATTGTTTGAGCAGCAGATTCGAGAGGCCCAAGAGGTTGATGATGATTTAAAAGCACAAAGGAGTCATTGTGGCTCGTGTGCGGATTCAGACTTTTAGATAGATGCTGAAGGATGTTTAAGGTTCAAGAATCGGATCTGTGTACCGAAGAACCCTGATTTGATTCGAATGATTTGTGATGAAGCTCATAGTAGTAGATTGTCGATTCATCCGGGTAGCACGAAAATGTATAACGATCTCAAAAGCATTGACATGCGGTGGCATGGTATGAAACGAGACATTTCGATTATGTGTCGAAGTGTTTAGTGTGTCAACAAGTGAAAGCCGAGCATCAAGTGCCTTCGGGACTACTTCACCGATTATGATACACGAGTGGAAGTGGGATCGAGTCACTATGGACTTCAATGTCGGGTTTACCTTTGGCGCCAAGTAAAAAGGATTCAATCAGGTTATTGTTGATAGATTGACGAAATTGGCTCATTTCATTCCGATACGTACGGATTTCTCACTCGATAAATTAGCTGAATTGTACCTATCGCAGATCGTACGGTTACATGGAGTACCTGTCTCTATTATTTCGGATAGAGACCCGAGGTTCACATCACGATTTTGGAAGAAAGCTGCGAGGATGCTTTGGGTACCAAATTACACTTTAGTCTGACTTTTCACCCTCGATCGGATGGTCAATCCGAGCGTGTTATCAAATACTCGAGGATATGTTGAGATGTTGCGTTCTTGAGTTTGAAGGTACGTGGGAACGATATTTATCTTTGATTGAATTTGCGTACAACAACAGCTTCCAATCAAGTATTAAAATGGCACCCTATGAAGCATTGTACGGTCGAAAATGCCGTACACCTTTATATTGATTGAAATTGAGTGAAGGAAAGATTCACGGGGTTGATTTAATTAGAGAAACGGAGCGCGAAAGTTAAAGTAATTCGAGAAAGTTTGAAAGTCGCATCGATCGTCGAGTCGTTTAGCGGTTTGAAAAGAAAAGATATAGAGTTTCAAGTGGGTGATCGAGTGTTCTTGAAAGTATCGCCGTGGAAAAGATACTTAGATTTGGTCGTAAGGAAAAATTGAGTCCGAGGTTTATTGGGCCATATGAGGTTATCGGCGTATCGGGCGGTTGCGTCTGATTGAAGTTACCGTCGAGTTAGACAAGATTCATAATGTTTTCCACGTGTCAATGCTTCGACGATATAGATCCGATCCTTCTCATGTGATTAATCCATCGAGGTAGAAATTCAAATTTTCGACTTATGAGGAAGAACCGATTTGCATCTTAGCTCGTGAAGTGAAAGAGTTGCGAAATAAGAAGATATCTTTGGTTAAAGTATCATGGCATAAGCATGGGATTGAGGAAGCGACCTGGGAAACCGAAGAATAAATGAAAGAGCGTTATCCACACTTATTCGCTGGTAAGATTTTCGGGGACGAAAATTTCTTAAGGGGGGAGAGTTGTAACAGCCCAATTACGACCCTAATCGGAACAGTGGTTTCGGGACCACGAATCTGGGATAGAGAAATTTATTAATTATTAATTTGATATTTATGTTATGTGGTTGAGCATGTGTTAAAATATTATAGATTAATATTTGTGTTTGGGTGATTAATTTAAGGAAAAAGGACTAAAGTGTATGAGTGGTAAAAAAATTTGCCATTTGATTGATTGGGGGGGGGGGGAATTAAATAAGGTGTCTTTTTAATTAAGGGATTTGTATTGCAATTATTCCTATTATTTTATATAGTGGACGGCAAGGTGACAAGAACTATGTAAATATATTATATTATATTATAGTTAGTGGTATATGTTAATATAATAATATTATATATTATGTATAATGGATTAAAAACACTAAAGAATTAAGGAAGCCATTGCATGTCTTTTTTTTTTTTTTTTGAGTTCTTTGGCTGAATATAACAAAAGAAAAAGAAGAGCAAAATTCCTTAGGGATTCGGCACTCATCAACTAAAATTTGGTAAGCTTAAGTCTTGGATTTTTGGTAATTTTTGCATTTTTGTGATTGTTGATCATTTTCCTATCAAGCCCATGTGATAATTTTGTGTATTGAACATGAATTTTGATTCGACCATTGATGAAAATTCATGCTTTATGATGGTTGATGGTTATAAATAAAATGTATGTGCTAGATTACTACATTTTGTGTTGGAGATTTTGATTAGGTGGAGCATTTAGGATTTAATTTCAGAAGTAGTAGATTGAGGGGTTAGATTTTAGAAATTTGGAAAATGGGGACTTAAATTAGCTTAAGGAACATTCGGCCTTAGCTTGAAATAGGTAATTTTGGCATATTTTGTATTTTGTGAAAATTGGATTAAATTGAAAAAATGAGTAATGTGAGGGATAAAATGGTAAATTGTGCAATCAAGTATTTAGGGATTAAATTGAATGGAAATGAAATTAAATGAGCTTAATTGGAATTGTTTTAGACCAAGAACAAAAAGAATCCGGAGTGGATCGGGAAAAGCTAAATTGAGCAGTAGCGGGAAGCTTAAATTGTCGACTTTCGAGGTAAGTTTTTAAGCAATTGGGTTAAATTGAAATTTGATAATATAGAAGTGAAATTGTTAAGTAAAGGTAGGTATATTAATTTATGAATTGCCGAATGTGATATGAATAAAATAAAAATACATGTGTTGGCCGAATATAAGCTTAGTATATTTATATATATAAGTTTGAATAAATTGAGTTTAATGATAAAGCATGGTTGAGCTAGGGTAAATTTTGGATTGACAATGTATGATCATGGTATTAAATTTGATTAGTGTATATGTTGTTTTCTATTGCCGAATATAGTAGCACTTTGTAGGAGGGATAGTGGGATTCGAATATCTATATCCATGAGTGTTGTATATCTCCTTTAAAAATGTGATGGTTTATGTCTATTTGAATGAGATGATAATTTGAATTTAATATGGCACTATGTGTGCGGAAAACGGGTAATGGCACTATGTGTGCGATACATTACCGAAAGATGGCACTATGTGTGCGGAAAACGGGTAACGGCACTATGTGTGCGAAAAACGGGTAATGGCACTATGTGTGCGATACATTACCGAAAGATGGCACTATGTGTGCGGAAAACGGGTAATGGCACTATGTGTGCGATACATTACCTAAAGATGGCACTATGTGTGCGGGAAACGGGTAATGGTACTATGTGTGCGATACATTACCTAAAGATGGTACTATGTCTGCGTGAGACAAGTAACAGTACTAAGTGTGCGATACGTTACATAAATTGCACTGTGTGTGCGGATTATCTATTTTTCAAGAACTTGAATAAACTAGTGGAATTAATTGAAAATGACATGAAGGTAAATTATGCATGGAGTTAAGTAGTTGGTGTTAAATGAGGTAAGTAGTTCTTGCAAATTAAAGTATAAAATGTAATGAAATTACAAATCTTTGAGTTTGTTGTAATGGTTGTATGATAGGGGATAATTCGGTTTTTGGAGGGTAAATGGTTATATTATTGTTAAATGGTATAAAGCTGTGTGCATTGTTGCTATCATTTCATTTTCTTTTGAATAAGCTGAGTTAAACAAACTTTGTTTAATGGTTGGACATAAAAATAAATAAATATATTACTCATTGCTTATAACTTACTAAGCTATTTTAGCTTATTGTCCTTGTGTTGTTTGTTTAATGTGTATATCTCGAAGGTTAGCTCATACTCGGGAATCACTGTCAAAGTCAACCGCACTATTACCTATCTTTGGTATATTATAAGTTGTACCTCCCTTTTGAAACTTATGGCATGTATAGATAAGGTCTTTTGGGATGAGTTGGAAGTCTTGTAAATGTGTGTATATATATATTTATACATAAGCCATGCGAAAATGGCTAGTTTTAAATGACTAAGTTCATGCAAAATTTATCATGGTATATATATATATGTGTGAGATGTGCTTAGTATGTTACAAATGTTTGGTTGGTTTGAATATGGTTTATACATGCTTCGAAAGTAGTATGCTTTCCTATGTATGCGATGTACTTAGTAGATGCTTGATGAATTAGTCTTGGAATGTGGTTTGGGTAAAATTTATTATATGTTTTGAGTGAGGGATGAACTTATGAGTTTATATATATATATATACTTGCATGTTATATTAAGTTTTGAGATAACTATATTATAATTGTATATGTAACTTTTGGATGTGTTATAAATAGGGATTAAATTTGTAGTATTTCACTCTATAAATTCGGTCATAGTATACGTGAAACATGCGCATATAATACATATATGATTTTGAGTGAGACTATATATATATAGATATATATATGATTCGGTATGACATGAATTTTTAGTGTGAATTGTTTGTTTAAAGTGCTTGATACTTTGTTGGTAAAAACGAATTTTGGCAATATGCATATTCGGTCATGGTGAAAAAAAAATTCCAATTGAATAGGAATTTATACCATTTGAAATTTATTATTATGATTCTAATTGGTATATTAGAATCGTGAGTTATATATATATATATATTATATATATCTATGTATGTAAATGTTTTAGTATTCAATGATATTATAATATTATAAATGATGTAATCGGTTATGATCAAATTGAAAGATGTATTGCTATATTAAAATGATTCATATGTATATGCTGATTTGGGAACTTGTCTAGTAATACCTCGTAATCCTGATCCGGTGACGGAAACGGGTTAGGGGTGTTATAGGTTTTCTCCTTCAAGGGGTCTGAGATAAGGAGATCCCCTCAGCCCTTATTTGTTTCTGATCTGTGCTGAAGGTTTTTCTACTCTTTTGGAAGATGCAAGGCAAAGGGGATGTATGAGGGGTGCATGTATTGGGAGGGAAAAACTTTCTATTAATCATTTGTTTTTTGCAGATGATTGTATCCTCTTTGGAGATGCTACACAGGAGGGGGTTAGATCGGTTCGTGATGTCATCCGTGAGTATGAGCTGAGCGCAGGACAGAGGGTGAACTATGACAAGTCTCTAATTTTTTTCGGAGCCAATGTTAGCGTCGAGATCAAAGAGGAAATTTCAAGAGTGTTGAGGGTCCGGGTGGCCTCAAGTCCTGAGAAGTATCTAGGATTGCCGATGATGGTGGGTCGAAGGAAGGCATGGGCTTTTGCCAATTTCAAAGATAGATTTAGAAAACGTGTTGATGGGTGGAGCTTACGTTATTTATCAATGGGTGGTAAAGAGGTTTTTATAAAATCTGTTTTGCAGGCAACGCCTCTATATGCAATGCAATGTTTTCTTTTCCCGAAGAAGTTATGTACTCAGCTTGAAAATATCATGAATAGGTTTTGGTGGGCTAATAACAAAACGCAGAGAGGTATTCATTGGAGTTGTTGGGATACGCTTTGCTTACCGAAGTTTGATGGTGGTCTTGGTTTCAAAAACTTATTTATGTTCAATAAGGCCCTTTTAGCTAAACAAGTTTGGCGTATTTTGACTCAGCCTCAGTGTCTTTTAGCCAGAGTGTTAAAAGCGCGTTATTTCCCATTTACTGATATTTTAGCAGCTAAAGTTGGTTCTTACCCTTCTTTTACCTAGCGTAGCATCTGTAATGCTAGAGAGCTAATCGAGGAAGGAGTGCTGTGGCGAATTGGCAAGGGTGATCGTGTCAACATCTGGAATGATGCTTGGCTTCCGGGAAGAGAGAATAATAGGATATCAGGCCATGATATTAGAACAAGGTGGACAACTATTAATCATCTAATGAAGGCTGATTCTAATACCTGGAATGAGGAGTTAATCCGTAGTCTTGTTGATGAGGTCACAGCAACCAGGATTCTTTCTATTCCGATCTCTGGAAGCAGAACGGAGGATACTTTAGTGTGGAAATTTGAGGGCTCCGGGGTTTATACAGTGAAGAGTGGGTATCAAGTCCTAGCTACATCCCTAATACAAACTAATCTAAACAGTCCCAGCAAGGATGAATACAAAGAGTTTTACAAGGGCCTCTGGGGGTCGAATATCCCAGGTAAAATAAAAATACATATCTGGCGTTTGTTTAATAATTTGCTTCCCCACTTTTGTAATCTGGCGAAGAGACAGTTGGCTGTTGATACTGTTTGTCCTTTGTGCAAGGGAGATTTGGAAAATTTAAACCACTTACTTTGGTCCTGTGGTACGTTGCGGAGTGTGTGGGCTTACTTCCAGATTAAGATCCCAACTCTCGATGACTCTGTGAGTTCCAAAATGTGTTTTGCTCGAACCTTTTCTGCAGCTGATGATCAACAAAAACGCATTATTGCCATTTCCTTATGGAGTCTATGGTTTCGAAGAAATAAATTAATCCACGAAGGGGTTAAATTTAAATTAGAGGAGGTGTTGGGTTTTATTCGGGGGTATGCGCAAGAACTTGTATTAATTCATACAAATCTTCAATCTCATGTCAAACCTCCATCGAATGAACTATGGCAGCCTCCGGAGGATGGAGTTGTTAAGATTAATTTTGATGCATCGTTTCAAAGTAAGGACAGATTAGCAACAACAGCAGTCATAGCCAGAGATTCTACAGGAGTTGTTTTAGGGGCAGAGACTTATCTTTTAGAGAATGTAGCTGATTCTTTTGTGGCGGAGGCAAGGGCGTGTGAAAGGGCTTTATCCTTCGCGAAGTCCAAGGGTTTTCAGCGTTTGGTTGTGGAAGGAGATGCTCTATCTGTCATCAAAAGTATAAAGAAGATGGGACAATATAAATCGTTAATCAGATCGGTTACCCAGCATATCTATCAAATGGGTTTGAGTTTTGAGAAGATCTCTTACCTCTTTGTGCCGCGAGCTGTCAATGGAGTGGCGCATACTCTGGCGTTGGAGGGGAGGAGAATCAGTTTCTATGGGGAATGGGTGCATGGTTTATCGAATTCGGTGTTGCTGCTTGTGTTAAAGGAGAGGTTGGAGATGAATCTGGGTATCTACGGGGTTGTGTTTTTGCTTTGCTCTTGGGGAAGGTTCGTTGAATCCCCAGGCACTGGTAAAGGTGTCGTTCAAAGCAATCGTCGCATTAAAGGAGAGCGACTTTTGGCTGATATTTTGTTGGTTCTCAAGTTGCTGTGGCGTTGGGCTCAAGGTCTTCTGTTTTGTTTATTTTCTCAAGGACATTTATTGTTTGTTGCTGCCAGCTTTTCTGTTATGTTTTGTCATGTCTTTAGTTTCTGTAATTTATTTTGGTTTTTCCTTTGTATTGTTTTGAGCCTGGCCCAATAATATCAGTCCATATTTTTCTTCAAAAAAATATTTACATATTTTATTAATTTGATACTAAATATAAAAAAGTCAACAAATTTAGTCCTTAGTGTTTACAAAAGTTATCATTTTAGTTTTAATTCTAAAAAATCAATAAAGTTGACCCTCAACATTTATAAAATTTATTAGTTTAGTCCTAACTTTAAAATTTAAAAATATATTTTAAAAAAAGGGTTAACTTTTAACCATTTATTTTCTTTTGGATCTTAAATATTTTTTGCGTTTTATCTAAATTTTTTAAAATTCTTTTACAAATGAGTTGAAAAGGATGTTTTTTTTTTATTATTTTAGGTGAGTTAACCAATGAATTATTTTAATATGTTTAGCCGCTTAGTATGTTTTTGAGGATCACCTTCCATCACACTTATTTTACATAATCTATTATGATATTTCGTTTTTCTATGTGGTAGGAATTTTTATTAGTTAACTTCGAATTTTATTGTTTATCAAGTTCTCCTTTCTGAAGCATGCTACTGGTACATGTATAAGAAGCATATATTTTTATGAATTAAGTTCAAATACTGGAGAATAGCTAGGCTTGCCGGTTCAAAGAAAATTATCCTTTACCAAACATGAGAATTGAGATCCAATTGTTGGAAAAAGAAATAAAGAAATAAAGTCTTACAAATTTTCATTTCTTTCTGTAATTCAGAGCATTTAAATACTAAATGCCTTGAATCAATTTCAATGAACGGTTTTTTTATTGTTGGTAATATAAAGTCCCATATTGGTTGAAGAAAAATTTCTAAGAAGGTTTAAATATATAACCTTGTTTCTCATTTTGATAGAGCTAATACATGCATATTATCATTGCTTTGTTTAGTTTGTATTTTTGAATAAAATTTTTGTTTCTTTTATTAAAAATATTTTTTTTTGTTATTTTTGAAAATTGACACTACTATTTTACCATTTTGTCCCCTTGTAAAAATATAAATAGTTTATTTTTCACAACAAGCAAACAACCTCTTTCTATCTTTCTTAGCTCACCTGTTTTCTGTTCAGGAAATTTTTCTAGTCAAATTTTCGACCAAGTTTTCAACTTTAGTTTTTAGTCTACTTTTTTGAATGCTTTTAAAAAGAGCAATATCAATTGTGTTTCACCTTTCACGACACAGTGATTATTTTATTTATTTATTCTGTTAGTGTTAACTATTTCATTTTGTAATAATATATTTCCGACATGTATAACTTCCTTGTTTACGTATATTTACTTGGCATTTGATGCAGTAGAAGATTATCATTAGAATACCAGCTTTGGCTTGAAAACATGAAAAGATCAGTTTGAATGTTTGATCTTATTAAAAAAAGGGGCACCTGAAAGAATTGAAAGCCTATGAAAACATTTGATCCAGCAAAAGAACCAGACCCATGGCATATCCAGGATCAAATCCAGCCTGCACAATTAACACAAAAACCTCCAGGCCGAATGAAATGCCTCTTTTTAATGCATCCTTTGGCCTTATCTCTGCCACCACTCTCTTTGTCTCATCTAGCACTTTACATGATCTATGCGAATACGATCCTTCAATCACATAAGCATACCGTTTATCCGACGACCGCCGGTAAACATATGCAAGCACATTAGAGTTGGCATTTAAAATGTTAATGCTCTTCTTTACATAGAAAACTGGCTTTTCTGATGTACAAAATTCACCTACTTCCCCTCCATAGATAAGCCAAGTCCCTACTAGCCTAAGATCCTGTCAATAAAAATGACAAAATCAAGCTCCAAGTTAACTATCATGCATATATGAAATATTTAGGGAAATACATGAGATTATATATATATATATATATATACGGTACCGTGCTTCGTCGCATCGTTAGGATGGGTTTCCCTGAGCCGTCCATAAGAACGAGTTCCATGGGGCGTCCTCCCACGTAAGTATCAACACGATAAACTAAATTTCCATTTGAATCAATCACAGTAAAGCCTTTACAGGTAACTATAAGTGATTTTCTCCAAACTGTTACTGATGTGCACAGATTGCCACCTCGGGTTTCGACTAATTCCGGTTGCTCTTGGTGTTCATCATGGACTGATCTTGACAAAGATTTCCTGGAAATAAACATATTTTGTTCATATGTTTCTCTGTATATAACAATTTTGAGAAGGCTATGGGGAAAGAAATATATTTATAGGCGCTATATATATAATAAGACCAACCCAGGTTTCCTTGTGAAAAATACGGCTTTTTACCAACTGTGATGCCTCTCTTTCCAAGGACAATTTTGATGGGATTAAAGAAAGAGTTGGTATTTTAATCTCACAGTGTCTAGATTCCAGATATTGTTAATGTTGGAAAATCCTAAGATTCCATTTTTTTCACTTGTTTCAAGTATTTGTTTGGTTGTTATTTCAAACCATTAAATATGTGAGGCAGAGTGAAATTGTAGAGACTTACTGTTTCTCTTACACAGATTTCATTCTGTTGATGTCAAACAAATAAAACAGAACAGGGAATGGTGGAGACCGATGTCCCCGTCCCCTTTTGTCAGATTGTATTTGTACGAGAATACTGTTATGTCGTATTCGGAAAGCTAGTAGTAATTTCAGTCGTCGTTGGTAGGCCAGCTTGGTGGAGACGTTGCTCCCAACAATGATGAGAACAAATAAAAGACCCTCTATTATTAACCTGGATGGATGAGCATCGGGCAGCAGTATATATGCTTTAATTTTCTCCCTATATTTCATATCATATATGAAACATAATAGAGTTTCTCCCTATATTTCATATCATATATGAAACATAATAGAGTTTATGTATTTGTATATAACGCAAAAATAAGTGCTTAAATGCCTTCATCACAACCTTTCATGTTAGAAAGGTCATGAAATGGACATAATTTTTCAGCTTTGAATTCACAATTATTTGAAAAGACATTTGTTGGGAAACTAATGCACACAACCATTTCTCAAATTCATATTTAAAACATGAAAATTAGATAAATACCGAAATTTTATATCAAAAAATATATTATATACAACAATGTCAATAGTTTCCCCAAAACCAATGAAGCTGCAGGTTTTGGATAAGTTTTAGCAATCAACTATTATATAGTTGAGTTGAGAAAGTTTAGAATGGACTGATCTAGAAAAACTAAATAGATTTTTCCAATAAAGTGGCATTAAAATTCAAGAAGAGCCATCGAAATAATATATAATAATATTAATAGCACATTCTCTTCAAACACGTCTTAAACTCATCTTCTCCTCTTCCATCACGCTCCCTTCGAACTTTCTTGGTTTTGGGACTCTTTCCATTGTCACTATCTTGAGATTGACTGTAACATTTATATAATGCCTGGACGGACAAAATCTGTGGTTTCTTCTATTTTTCTTCTGTTTATTTAGTAAGAAAAATAATATAATTTATCACAACGATTTTTTCCTTCTAGACACACATAATTCTAAATAAATAAATTTGACAAGTATGTGATGGTAATGAGATATATTGAATCGCTGGCGTTCTCTCACTGACAATGTGCTTATCAATTCGAATGTTGTTGTTTTTCTTCCAGCACAGAGCAGTTTTATGTAGCAAGATGTTTTTGGTAAGAAAGCAACAAAACCTTGGAATGTGAGTAAATTAAGACAGCCAAAATCATGATCAGAGGAGGATTTTTGTTCAAGCTTAGATTTGTGTGGGTGGCTCAAGAATTTTATAAACATTTGTTATTGTCAAAATGAGACGGCGCCTTGATTAGGAAGAAAATGGTATGGTGGGGTCGGTTAGAGATATTACATTTCCATAGCAGATTTAGGAAACAGGGCCTTGTGAGTGAGTAGTTGTCAAACCATGTACAGGTTGAAATTGGCTATTTTTATGATCTCTCCTCACCTGCTTCTGCGCTTATTACACAAACAAAAATGTCCTTCATAGCCTTACTTTTATTTATGGTTTAATATTTGCATGCCAGCAGTGTCAGCACAGAAAATGAAAAAGATATCATATGTTTATGTAGTTTCATTTTCTTACATTTACTAGGTTTTACTCAGAGAGAATATTTTTTATTTTAGCACTTTATACAATAAGTAATTTCACCCTCTAATATTTATCAGATTAGATTTCTCACTTTTGTACTTAATATGTTAAAAACTCTCTATTAAGGTGGAGTTTGGATGGGTGGTTGGGTATGGTGCAGCGCGTTGCGTTTAGTTTACTTTTTGTCTCATGCTACAGTATCGTCATAGTATCTAATATCATCACCACCGCTGTATTTACATAAATCGCAAATAAACGTACCGTACATCCAAACTAAGCCTAAACTTTTCCCTTGAAAACTTAGACATTAATCAAGTTATAAACTATTATTCACTCAATGCACTCAAGGTATGTTCCATCATGGCTAATTTTCATAAATATGCTGAAAAAAAATTGAGAAAGTAGGTTAAAATTATTAAATTTATCGATCTATATTGTTTTTGGAGAGAGAAAAGAAAATACACCCTATAGGGCGCATTTTTTGGAGAGAAAATAAAAATATGTCCTATTAGGTGCATTTTCACTGCCACATCAATTAAAATGCGCCTCGTAAAATGTATTTTTCTTTCAACGGTAACTATTCCAAAAGTAAATTTTCCAATGGTTAAAAGGATTCCAACAGCCAAAAGTTTTTCTATATAAACCCCTCCAAACTTCATTCTTTTCAACCAAATACTCAATACTCATTCCTCCATCCTAAATTTTCAAATTTCAAATTTCAAATTTCAAATTTCAATTTCCAATTTCCAATTTCCAATTTCCAATCCTCAATCCTCAATTATTTTTAATTTTTTTTGAATTTTATTCTCTTCGATTTTATTTTATTCGTTATAATTTTTAAATGTCAAGTCAGCTTATTCGTTTGGATGTCAAGCATATCTCCAACGTTCAATTGCAAATGGTAAGAAAATATTATTAAATTATTAAATTTTAAATAGTTAATGATTATGTTTAGATTATTAACTTTTTATGTTTATATACTCAACCTGAAGATCGAATTTTTGAGATACATAAACAATTTAAGCGAATGTGCACCAGATGTCATTTATCGACACTTGCGAGATACAAGATTTTTATATGTGGCTTTGTAACACCCCTAACTCGTCTCCGTGCCGGATCAGGATTACAGAGCATTACCGATTAATCGAAAAACATTTATCATCATAACATTTAATAAATTAATCTCAATAAAAAATTTATCAAAAATATACATTTGGTCCCTAAATCGAGCCTTTGAGGCCCTAAAAATAGCTTAGAAGCAATTCAGGACTAAATCGAAACAAATCAGAATAATTGGGAAAAAAGTTGGAAAAATGGAAAATAGGGGTCACACAGCCGTGTGACATAGCCCAGGCCGTGTAACAATCGAACAAAGGTTCACACGGTCGTGTCCCCGCCCGTGTAACTCACTAAGTAGGGTTACATGACTGTGTCGCAGGTCGTGTGTCAGGCTGTGTAACTCTCTGACTTGCCACACATGGCCGTGTCGCAGGCCGTGTGCTAGGTCGTATAACTCACTGACTTAAAACACTAGGAATTTACACATGACAGAAGGTCGTGTAGTCAGGCCGTGTGACACACACGGCCGTGTGACAGCCTGTCTCCCAGGCCGTGTGATCCAAAAATTGACCCTAAATTCAAGCCATTTCAAGGCCAAACCATATCTAACCAACCATTCCATTTAGGCACACATTCAAGAGACTTAAACATCATTCAAACACACTTAAACATACCATTTCAAACATCCTATTTCATCTAACCAATATGCCATTCAAAGGCACCACATATGTATATCAAAACATCATTAACAAACAAATCAATTTGAACATATTTCAAGCACAAAACCTAGTTCATTTAACTACCACATGATATCACAAATGATCATTTCCAAGCCATCACAAACATACCAAAAGGGTCTTATATACAAGCACTTAAGAATGGCCAAAATGACCTAACTTGAACAAGCATTAAAAGTTCATCAAACCAAATATAAACTGCAAAAGCATAAACATACTAAATCAACCATTTACACATTCTTGAACTACCATTACAAAAGGTCCTATACATGCCATATATAACCTTGGCCAAGTTACTCAAAAACTACCGAAATGGTTGCTGGATAGTGTGATTGATCTTCGACAAGCTTCCAACCGATCGAGCTTCCGATAATCTATAAAATAAAGGAAAGTAACTACGTACGGAACAAGTGCTTAGTAAACTCGTATAAACTCAAACATAACTTATTGTTTCATTAGCACAATTTATAGATTAAGCATAATATCATTATCAATACCATAAGCTTAGTAAAAGCCTATAGAAACATCATCAAACTCACAAGTTAGTAAGCTCATCCATGGTACATATGAACTCAACCATAATATAAGTAGATTTTCATATACACATCATTTATTACTTTGCCTTTTCATAGATTATAATTCAATATCACATTGTGTACTTACCATGCCATTCCTTTTCTTACCCGTTGAATTATCTAGAATTACGTCGGATACTCGGAAATGTTCACACATAGTTTGCCTTTCCATATAACCGTAACATTTCCTTTTCAATAGTGCACACATGAGCTGGGAAATGGGCTTGTTCACATGAGCTGTGGGCTTGTTCACACGGGCTTATTCCCGATATTGCCATTTTGTTTTAATTTCAAACAATTTACCATTTTGCCATTAAATCCTTTTATTTTATTATTTTCCATGATTATGCCGCCTCATCATTTTAGTTTAGGTATATTTGCTTTTTAAGTCCTTCCTCTTTTATTAATCAAGCCATTTAATCTCTTAAATATTATAATTAGCAAGTTTTGCACATTTTTTTTCAATTTAGTCCTTTTTAATTAATTAACTATCAAAACGTTAAAATTTTTCAACGAAACTTTAATACCACCTTATTGACACTCCGTAAATATTTATAAAAATATTTACGGCTTATTTTATAGAAACGAGGTCCCGATACCTCATTTTCCAAAACCAATTGAGCTAGGGTTTTATCTCTCGAATCTAATAATTCATTATAAGAAATAAATTAGTAATTAAAAAATCTTTTTAAAATCATATTTGAATCGTAAATATTAAATAATCAAATTTACGAGCTTACTCGCAGGACTTGGTGGTCTCGAGCCACTATTTCTGTAACAGTCCGGTTTAGACCCTAGTCAGAACAGTGGTTTCAGAACCACAAATCCGAGTTAGAATAATATTTTTATATTAATTTCTGTGCTTCTGATATGTGAATTAGTATGTGTGAAATTTCTGTGGGTTAATTTGTCCGTTTGTATCTCAATTTGAGGAAAGGATTAAATTGCATTGAATGCAAAACTTGCATGCTTTATGAAAAGACACCTATTGGAGATGGCTTTTAAATGGGGAGACCTTATGAGGCAATTATGCCATTAATAAGGATAGTGGAAGACTATGGACGGTTATGCCATTAATTTTATAAGTTATATATGTTTTATATTAAGGTTAATTTTGTAAATGGAATAATAACATAATATTAATTAAACAAAAGCCTTAATAAAATATTTGTTCATCTTTTTGACTCATCCACCACCGAAATTCATAAAGAAAAGAGAGGGTTTGAACTCTTCAAACATTCGGTTAGCTTGTGGTCAAATTCAAGGTATGTTTGATTTCGATTTTTGATAATTTCTACGTTTTTACAATCGTTGCTTCAAGAACTACAAAACCCATGTTTTAATTTTGAGAATTGATGATATTTATGAGATGAGACTTTGATGAAATCATGTGTTTTATGATGTTTGATGGTGAAAAATGAAAGATATGTGTTTGATTATCATAGTTTGTATTTGAAGTTTTGTTGAATTTGAGTATTTTGGACTCAATTGAGAAAATAGTATTTTGAGGGACTAAATTGTGAAATAAATGAAATGTATGGATTGATATGAGCATGAGTGAAATTCGGCTAGGCATGGGTAATATGGAATTTGATGTATTTTGTGATTTTGTGAATTAGGGACTAAAATGTCCAAATGTGAAAATGTGAGGGCTAAATTACAAATTGCCCTAAATATGTTTTTTTGGATTGAATTGAATGTTTTGGTGAATAAAAGGATTAAATTTGAATATGTATAGATCAAGAACCGAAGAAAACGGACTTAGATCGTGGGAAATCGAAAGTAGTCGAATAACCGAATCCGATCGAGTATCCGAATCTGAGGTAAGTCGATATACAAATAAATGTATTTGAATTGACTTATTTGTGAATATAGGAAATTTGAATTGCTATGAATAATACTTGAAATGATGAATATATGGATTCCGAGAAAGTATCGAGAGATGGTTAATATCCGAGAAGTCCCGTCTGAACCTAGGAATAGATAGGATAGTATATGTCATGACATAGGTGTCCGTTATGTGATATCATGTAAGACCATGTCTGGGACGTTGGCATTGATTCGAGATTTCGTGTAAGACCACGTCTGAGACGTTGGCATCGATATGAGATTTACATGTAAGACCATGTCTGGGACATTGGCATCATATTTGATTCGTGTAAGACCCTGTCTGGGACAGTGGCATCGATATATGATTACATATAAGACCACGTCTGGGATGTTGGCATTGTAAGACTATTCCGAGCACTCTGAGCATCCTATTTAGTTTCGAACTGTTCAACGGGCAAATCCGAGAAATGAATGACTATGTGAGTTACGTTTGAAAAGTACACTATGTGTGCATAAAAGGTAAGTATCTATATGAACTTACTAGGATGAATATGTGTATTGAAATGATGAGATAATATGTGAAGATATGCTTGAATGAGCCATGTATATATGTGATATTTGAGTTGAAGAATATGGTAAGATACGGCTAAGCAAATGAGCCAAAGATATATGTGATGAATTTGCTATGAGAACAAAAAATGTCATTGTATCAATATGGTTATATGCATTTTATGCTAAGTTTAATTGTATATGGCTTACTAAGCTTTTGAAAGCTTACTTTGTGTAACAGTCCGGTTTATATCCTAGTCAGAACAGTGGTTTCGGGACCACAAATCCGAGTCTGAATAATATTTTAATATTATATTCTGTGCCGTTGATATGTGATTAAGCATGTGGTAAATTTCCGTAAGTTAATTTGTCCGTTTGTGTGTTTAATTTGATGAAAAGGATTGAATAGCATTGAAATGCAAATTTGCATGTTTAATGAAAATATGCTTATTTGTTATGTCTTTATAAGTATGGAGGATTTATATGGCAAATTAGCCAATACTATGGTTAGTGGATGACATTAGGTAATGAAATGTATTTATATATGTGTTTTATATATTAATTTTATAAGTTAAAATTTATATTTTATATTAAAAGGTTATAATATAGTAAAAGAAACATTGGTTTTATCATTTTCCATGTTCACCACCGAAAATCAAAAGAAAAAGAAAAGGTTGAGCTCTTCAAATATTCGGCTACTATCAAGCTAAATTCAAGGTTAATTTTTGATCGGTTTTCGATAATTTCTACGTTTTTGCAATCGTTGCTTTGAGAGCTACAAAACCCATGTATTAATTTTGTGAATTGATGGTGTTTTTCTGAGATGCCATTGTTGATATATTGAGTTTTGTGATGATTTATGGTGTTAAATGAAAGATTTGAGCTAGATGAACATACTTTGTTTTTGAATTTTTGGTGAACTTAGCTAATTAGGGCTAAATTGTGAGAATATTATTTTGGAGGACTAATTTGTGAATTTGATGAATAATATGGACTTATATAGTCCCTAGGGAGATTCGGCTATGCATGGGTATGAACAAATTTTTGTGAATTTGATGTTTTAAGAAAAATGGACTAAATTGATAAATTATGCAAGTGTGAGGGTTAATTTGCAAATAGCCCTAAATGTGTGTCTTTGGATTGAATTGAATGAGCTAGTGAATAAAAGGGTTAATTCTGAATATATTTAGATCAAGAACCGAAGAAAACAGACTTAGATCGCGAGAAGGCGAAACTAATTGAGTAGCCGTTTCCGTTTCAGCTAAATCGAATCCGAGGTAAGTCATATTGCAAATAAATATTGTTATATTGAATTGAGCTTATTTATAATATTATTGTAGATATTGAATGTTTATGAGTTGTAATGCAAATGATTTTCGAGATAAGATCAACTTAGCGACAATGTCCGAGAAGTCCCCTACGAACTTAGGAATACATAGGTATCTGTTCTGTTTTTAACATATAAGACCACGTCTGGGACGTCGGCATTGATTTGAGATTTAGTGTAAGACCACGTCTGGGACGTTGGCATCGATATGATCTCTACGTGTAAGACCACGTCTGGGACGTTGGCATCGATATTATCTGTACGAATAAGACCACGTCTAGGACGTTGGCATCGATTTGATCTTTACGTGTAAGACCATGTTTGGGACATCGGTATCGTATTGATTTGTGTAAGACCCTGTCTAGGATAGTGGCATCGATATCTGAGTGTATATAAGACCTCGTCTGGGACGTTGGCATTGTACGACTATTCCAAGCTTTCCGAGTATCCTACTAGATTCCTATCGGTTCAACGGGCAAGTCTGTGTTACGAAATGGCCATGTAAATAGTGAATCCGTTTCAGGTACGTTGAATTATACACTAAATGTGTATATAAGGTAAGTTCCGATGTGATCTTGCTATGATGATTATGTACTTTGGAATAACAATATGAAATGTGTTAGTAAGTATGAAAGAGCTTTGTGTATATGAGACTTTTGAATTGATGGATGTGGCAAATATGGCCGAGAATATGGTTTAATATATATGTGAGCAATACAATATGAATATGAATTGTGTCAATGATCTATATGCTTAAATGTTATACATGTTAAGTTTATTTGTAATTGACTTACTAAGCTTTTGGAAAGCCTACTCTGTATGTATTCTCTCCGTTTTATAGGTCGTCAAAGCTACTGAAGGCTCGGGATAGTCAAGAATCGTCATCACACTATACAACTTGTTTTTGGTACATTTTGGAAATATATTTTGCTAGATATGGCATGTATAGGCTAGTCTTTTGTACTTGTAAATGTAGTGAATTTAGCCATATGTTTTGGTTTTGGAAGTTGGCATGGTTGAAATGGATATTGAATGTATTGATAGGATGGTTGTTTTGGTATGTTATTGGTTGATAAATATGCATGAAATGAGTAGGTAAACATTGCTTGTAGGTATGACCTATGTGGGTGGCATTTTGGCCTTGCAAATGGCCTATAATGTCACATGGTTGTGGCACACGGGCGTGCCTAGTGACCGTTGGGCTAAGTCAGTAGCTAGCCTAATAGCACACGGCCATGACACACGGGCGTGTCTAGTAGCCGTGTGAGAAAGTCAGTATTGGCCTATGAGTACACGGCCTTAGCACACGGGGTGCTTGGTGGCCGTGGGTGTAAAGACAGATTCGACCACGGCCAAGGCACACGGGCGTGCTTGGTGGCCATGGATGTGAGGTCAGATTTGACCATGGCCAAGGCACACGGGCGTGCTTGGTGGCCGTGAATGTGAGGTCAGATTCGACCACGGCCAAGGCACACGGGCGTGCTTGGTGGCCGTGGAAGTGAGATCAGTTTCGACCACGGACAGAACATACGGGGGTGTCCAGCAGCCGTGGGAGGCACACGGCTTGCCTACACGGGTGTGTAATCCTTGAAACTTAGAAAAGTTTTAAATTTCCATGAAATTTCGTATATGTTCCGGCTTAGTCCCGACCCTATTTATGAGCATGCTTTAAGTCTCGATGACTTACTTAAGGGACATTATGATTGTAATTGACATATGATTGTATGAAATTTTCTGTAATTGTTTTTGATCTGTCAGGTAACGCTTTTAACCCTGATCTGGCAACGGACACGGGTTAGGGGTGTTACATTTGGTTGGTATCAGAGCTACGATTTAGCCGATTCTCGGACTAACGTAGCGTGTCAGAGTCTAGCTATACATGCCATATGTCTGAATTGTGATAGTGTGATTAATCCTGACGTATAAATGTGTTTTTTGTATAGTAATGGATCCCGAAAGAGCCGTAGCTGACGACGTAGAAAGTAATGCGCCTACTCCCGCGCAAGAGACAGCGCCCTCTGATCCGAGACCGGCTACTAGAGGTCAAGGGGAAGAATATAAAGAAGCTTTCTTCCAGATGATGAGTGAATGGTTCACTCAATTCGTAAGGAATAACCCAACTGTTTCACAACCTCTGCCCCCGGTTAATCTCCCTCAGACATCAGTTGTGCCTCCGGTGATGGGTATAAATCGGTTGAATAAGCCTCCGGTTGACAAGATTCGCAAGTATGGGGCTGAAGAATTCCGAGCTACCAAAGATGATGATGCTGAAAAGGCCGAATTCTGGTTAGAAAATATTATCCGGGTATTTGACGAAATGTCCCTTACTCCGAAAGAATGCATAAAGTGTGTTGTATCATTGCTCCGAGATGCAGCGTATCAATGGTGGAAAACTCTGATATCTGTTATTTCGAAAGAGCGAGTTACATGGGACTTCTTTCGAGCGAGAGTTCAAAAAAAATATATCGATGAGAGATTTGTAGATCAGAAACGAAAGGAATTTTTGGAACTAAAACAAGACCGAATGACTGTTTCGGAATATGAACAAGAGTTTGTGAGATTGAGTCAGTACGCTCGAGAATGTGTATCATCTGAAGCTATAATGTGCAAAAGGTTCGAAGATGGGCTTAATGAAGACATCCGTTTACTAATCGGAATCTTAGAAATAAAAGAGTTCGTAGTACTCGTTGATCGAGCATGCAAAGCTGATGCACTTGGAAAAGATAAAAAGAAAGCTGAGTCAGAAGTCCGAGAAGTGAGAAAAAGATTTCAGAGTAGATCATTTCAGTCTACTCCGAAGAAATTTAGAGATGATCAAAGCCGTTCGAGAGATAATTTGGGATATTCGAATAGAAATCGAGATAGATCACAAATGATCTTCAAAGCTCCAGCAACTTCAGTGGCAAGTGTTGGAAATGTACAATCCGAGAGACCTGAATGTAAATATTGTGGAAAAAGGCATCCGGAAGTCAGTAGATTAAATGACGAGCTTGTTTCGATGTGGATCACTTGATCATTTTATCCGTGATTGCCCCGAATCATCAAAGCTAGAGACTGCTCGTGAACCGAGATCCGATAATGCACCTGTGAGAGGTAGACCATCGAAGAATGTAAGAAATGTCAGTGATAGTCAGAGAGCTACGAGAGACAATGTTGCAAGATCTGAAGCTAGAGCGCCTGCTAGAGCGTATGCTATCCGAGCTCATGAGGAAACTTCATCACCTGATGTTATAACTGGTACTTTTACACTTTATGATACTTCTGTGATTGCATTGATAGACCCTGGTTCTACACATTCATATATATGCATGAATTTAGTATTCAGTAAGACTTTGCCTGTAGAGTCTACTGAGTTTGCTATAAAAGTATCGAACCCCTTAGGTAAAAGTGTCCTGATTAACAAAGTATGCAAGAACTGTCCGTCAATGTTTCGAGATATCTGTTTCCCTGCTGATCTGATGCTTTTTCCATTTGATGAGTTCGATATTATTCTGGGTATGGATTGGTTGTTTTTGCATGATGCTGTTGTGAACTATAAAAGAAATACTATTGATTTGAGATGTTTGAATGATGAGATTGTACGAGTGGAGTCTAATGATTTGAATGGACTGCCTGCTGTGATATCTGTTTTGAAAGCTCAGAGATATGTGAAAAAAAGATATGAAGCATATTTTGCTTATATGATTGACTCGAAAGTGTCTGAAAAGAAAGTTGAGTTAGTGGCTGTTGTCTGTGAGTTTTCTGATGTGTTTCCGGAAGAATTGCTGGGTTTGCCTCCGATACGGGAAGTTGAATTTAGTATTGAGTTGTTGCCCGGTACCACACCTATTTCGATAGCTCCGTATAGAATGGCACCAACAGAGTTGAATGAGTTAAAGTCGCAGTTGTAAGAATTAACTGATAGAGGGTTTGCTAGACCGAGTTTCTCGCCTTGGGGTGCTCCTGTTCTATTCGTGAAAAAGAAAGATGGCACGATGAGAATGTGCATCGATTATCGTCAGTTGAATAAGGTGACTATCAAGAATAAATATCCGTTGCCCCGAATAGACGACTTATTTGATCAGTTAAAAGGAGCTACTGTATTTTCTAAGATTAATCTGAGATCGGGATACTACCAGTTGAGAGTTAAAGATTCGACATTCATTCAGCGCTTTGAGCGAGGTACGGACATTATGAGTTTTTAGTTATGCCATTTGGACTAACCAATGCTCCTGCGGTTTTTATGGATCTGATGAACAGAATTTTCAGATCGTACCTAGATCGATTTGTTGTGGTGTTCATAGATGATATTTTGATTTATTCACGGGATGAAACAGAGTATGCTGAACATCTAAGGATTGTGTTGCAAACTCTGAGAGAAAAGCAATTGTACGCAAATTTCAGCAAATGTGAACTCTGGTTACACGAGGTTAGTTTTCTAGGGCATATTGTGTCAGCTTTTGGGATTCGAGTTGATCCGATCAAGATTTCTGCTATTCTGGATTGGAAACCTCCGAGGAACTTGTCTGAAGTCCGTAGCTTTCTGGGCCTAGCTGGTTATTATCATCGATTTGTGAAAGGATTTTCAGTGATAGCTACTCCGTTGACAAAACTACTTCAGAAAGATGTTAGATTTGAATGGTCTGATAGATGTCGAAAAGTTTTGATCGATTGAAAACTCATTGAAGCTCGTGTTAGTACGACAAAGAACCGGCAAAGAATTTGTGATTTACAGTGATGCTTCATTAAATGGTTTGGGATGTGTTTTGATGCAGGAAGGCAAAGTTGTAGCTTATGCCTCAAGACAATTGAAGCCTCATGAAAAGAACTATCCGACGCACGACCTTGAGTTAGCCGCAATTGTGTTTGCACTTAAAATTTGGCGCCACTATTTATATGGTGAGAAATGTCACGTGTTTTCAGATCATAAAAGTCTGAAATATCTGATGACTCAGAAAGATTTGAATCTGCGACAGAGAAGATGGCTAGAGCTGTTAAAAGATTATGAACTTGTGATAGATTATCATCCGGGTAAAGCAAACGTTGTTGCTGATGCATTGAGTAGAAAATCATTGTTTGCACTACGTGCTTTGAATGCTCAGTTAGATTTATCTGATGATAGTTCTGTGATGGCTGAATTAAAAGCGAAACCGTTGTTTATACAGTAGATTTGTGATGCTCAAAAATCTGATAATGAGTTATTAGCAAAACGAGCTCAGTGTGGTTCGAATTCTGAATCTGAATTTCAAGTTGTTGATGATTGTTTGAGATTTCGAGATCGTATCTGTGTTCTAAGAAATCCGAAATTGATTCAGTTGATTTTGAGTGAAGCTCATAACAGTTGTCTATCTGTTCATCCGGGAAGTACTAAGATGTACCATGATCTGAAGCAACACTATTGGTGGTCTGGTATGAAAGGGACATTTCGACTTTGTTTCAAATGTTTAATCATCAACAAGTTAAAGTTTGAACATCAAGTTCCGTGCAGGTTCTTTGCAACCGATTCTCGATTCTGAGTGGAAATGGGATAGAGTAACGATGGACTTTGTTTCGGATTGCCTCGACTCAGAAAGAAAGATGCGATTTGGGTCGTAGTTGATCGATTGACGCGCCATTTTGTTCCGTAAGATCTGACTATTCACTGGATAGATTAGCCGAACTTTATATTTCTGAGATTGTGAGATTGCACGGGGTGCCACTATCCATTGTGTCAGATAGAGATCCGAGGTTCACATCGAGGTTCTGGAAGATATTGCAAGAAGCTTTAGGCACGAAACTACATTTTAGTACAGCTTTTCATCCGCAAATGGATGGTCAATCCGAGTGGATTATTCAGATTCTTAAAGATATGTTAAGATGCTGTATACTTGAGTTTAATGGTTCGTGGGAACAGTATCTGCCATTGATTGAATTTGCATACAATAACAATTTTCAGTCAAGTATCAAAATGGCACCTTATGAAGCTTTGTACGGGCGTAAATGTCGTACACCTCTGTATTGGACCGAGCTCAGTGAAAAGAAGTTACTTGGAGTCGATTTGATAAAAGACTCAGAACAGAAAGTGAAACTGATCCGAGATTGTTTGAAAGCAGCATCTGATCGTCAGAAGTCTTATGTGGACTTAAAATGAAAAGATATAGAATTTGAGATCGGCGACAAAGTATTTTTGAAAGTGTCTCCGTGGAAAAAGGTACTCCGATTCGGACGTAAAGGTAAATTAAGTCCGAGCTTCATCGGACCGTATGAGATCATTGAGTGTGTCGAGACTGTTGCATATAGATTAAGTTTGCCCTCTGAGCTAGAAAAGATTCATAATGTTTCATGTCTCGATGCTCCGTAGATATTGATCCGATCTGTCGCATGTGATTGCCCCATCTGAAATTGAAATCCGATCTGATATGACTTATGAAGAGAAACCAATACGTATCTTAGCTCGTGAAGTGAAAGAGTTGAGAAACAAGAAAATTTCATTAGTGAAAGTAATGTGGAATCGACACGGAATAGAAGAGGCTACGTGGGAACCTGAGGATTCAATCAGACAACAATATCCAACTCTGTTTAACGGTAAGATTTTTGGGGACGAAAATACCTAAGGGGGGAGAATTGTAACAGTTTGGTTTATACCCTAGTCGGAACAGTAGTTTCGGGACCACAAATTCGAGTCTGAATAATATTTTAATATTATATTTTGTGCCGTTGATATGTGATTAAGCATAAATTTCCGTAAGTTAATTTGTCCGTTTGTGTGTTTAATTTGATGAAAAGGATTGAATTGCATTGAAATGCAAATTTGCATGTTTAATGAAAATATGCTTATTTGTTATGTCTTTATAAGTATGGAGGATTTATATGGCAAATTAGCCAATACTATGGTTAGTGGATGACATTAGGTAATGAAATGTATTTATATATGTGTTTTATATATTAATTTTATAAGTTAAAATTTATATTTTATATTAAAAGGTTATAATATAGTAAAAGAAACATTGGTTTTATCATTTTCTATGTTCACCACCGAGAATCAAAAGAAAAAGAAAAGGTTGAGCTTTTCAAATATTCGGCTACTATCAAGCTAAATTCAAGGTTCGTTTTTTATCGATTTTCGATAATTTCTACGTTTTTGCAATCGTTGCTTTGAGAGCTACAAAACCCATGTATTAATTTTGTGAATTGATGATGTTTGTGTGAGATGCCATTGTTGATATATTGAGTTTTGTGATGATTTATGGTGTTAAATGAAAGATTTGAGCTAGATGAACATACTTTGTTCTTGAATTTTTGGTGAATTTAGCTAATTAGGGCTAAATTGTGAGAATATTATTTTGGAGGACTAATTTTTGAATTTTATGAATAATATGGACTTATATAGTCCCTAGGGAGATTCAGTTATGCATGGGTGTGAACAAATTTTTGTGAATTTGATGTTTTGAGAAAAATGGACTAAATTGATAAATTGTGCAAGTGTGAGGGTTAATTTGCAAATAGCCCTAAATGTGTGTCTTTGGATTGAATTGAATGAGTTAGTGAATAAAAGGGTTAATTCTGAATATATTTAGATCAAGAACCGAAGAAAACGGACTTAGATCGTGGGAAGGCAAAACTAATTGAGTAGCCGTTTTCGTTTCAGCTAAACCGAATCCGAGGTAAGTCATATTGCAAATAAATGTTGTTATATTGAATTGAGCTTATTTATAATATTATTGTCGATATTGAATGTTTATGAGTTGTAATGCAAATGATTTCCGAGATAAGATCAACTTAGCGACAATGTCCGAGAAGTTCCGTACGAACTTAGGAAGACATAGGTATCTGTTCTGTTTTTAACATATACGACCACGTCTGGGATGTCGGTATTGATTTGAGATTTAGTGTAAGACCACGTCTGGGACGTTGGCATCGATATGATCTCTACGTGTAAGACCACGTCTGGGACGTTGGCATCGATATTATCTGTACGAATAAGACCACGTTTGGGATGTTGGCATCGATTTGATCTTTACGTGTAAGACCATGTTTGGGACATCGGCATCGTATTGATTTGTGTAAGACCCTTTCTGGGACAGTGGCATCGATATCTGAGTGCATATAAGACCTCATCTGGGACGTTGGCATTGTACGACTATTCCGAGCTTTCTGAGTATCCTACTAGATTCCTATCGGTTCAACGGGCAAGTCTGTGTTACGAAATGGCCATGTAAATAGTGAATCCGTTTCAGGTACGTTGAATTATACACTAAATGTGTATATAAGGTAAGTTCCGATGTGATCTTGCTATGATGATTATGTACTTTGGAATAACAATATGAAATGTGTTAGTAAGTATGAAAGAGCTTTGTGTATATGAGACTTTTGAATTGATGGATGTGGCAAATATGGCCGAGAATATGGTTTAATATATATGTGAGAAATACAATATGAATATGAATTGTGTCAATGATCTATATGCTTAAATGTTATACGTGTTAGGTTTATTTGTAATTGACTTACTAAGCTTTTGGAAAGCTTACTCTGTATGTATTCTCTCCGTTTTATAGGTCGTCAAAGCTACTGAAGGCTCGGGACAGTCAAGAATCGTCATCACACTATACAACTTATTTTTGGTACATTTTGGAAATATATTTTGCTAGATATGGCATGTATAGGCTAGTCTTTTGTACTTGTAAATGTAGTGAACTTAGCCATATGTTTTGGTTTTGGAAGTTGGCATGGTTGAAATGGATATTGAATGTATTGATAGGATGGTTGTTTTGGTGTGTTATTGGTTGATAAATATGCATGAAATGAGTTGGTAAACATTGCTTGTAGGTATGACCTATGTGGGTGGCATTTTGGCCTTGCAAATGGCCTAGAATGTCACACGGTTGTGGCACACGGGCGTGCCTAGTGACCGTGGGGCTAAGTCAGTAGCTAGCCTAATAGCACACGACCATGACACACGGGCGTGTCTAGTAGCCGTGTGAGAAAGTCAGTATTGGCCTATGAGTACATGGCCTTAGCACACGGGGTGCTTGGTGGCCGTGGGTGTAAAGACAGATTTGACCACGGCCAAGGCACACGGGCGTGCTTGGTGGCCGTGGATGTGAGGTCAGATTCGACCACGGCCAAGGCACACGGGCGTGCTTGGTGGCCGTGGAGGTGAGGTCAGTTTCGACCACGGGCAGAACACACGGGGGTGTCCAGCAACCGTGGGAGGCACACGGCTTGCCTACACGGGCGTGTAATCTCTGAAACTTAAAAAAGTTTTAAATTTCCATGAAATTTTGTATATGTTCTGGTTTAGTCCCGACCCTATTTATGAGCATGCTTTAAGTCTCGATGACTTACTTAAGGGACATTATGATTGTAATTGACATATGATTGTTTGAAATTTTCTGTAATTGTTTCCGATCTGTCAGGTAACGCTCTTAACCCTGATCCGGCGACGGACACGGGTTAGGGGTGTTACACTTTTTGTGTATTTTCTCTGTTTTATAAATCATTAAAGCTACGAAAGGCTCGGGGTTCATCGAGGATCGTCATCACACTACTCAAACTTGTTTTGGTACTTTTGAAAATGTGTATATAGCTAAATATGGCATGTATAGGCTAGTCATTTTGAATTATGTTTGAAATATGTGTAAATAGCCATGAGATGTGGCTAGATAAATGTTGGTAAAATGCATGGGTGAATATGATATATGATGCATGATTTGGTATGTCTTGATGGCAAATGAAATGGTAAAGGCTATGGTAAGCATATGAATGCATTATGAATATGTATGTTTGATCAATGAAATGGTATTATGAAAGGTGAAATGTGGATGTATCATGCTTGGATATATATGTGTTTAGTTGTTCAAATTGGCATGATTGGAAATGAGATTGAATATGGAGATTTGTTGATTATTTAACATGTCTTTGGATATCAATTGGGCATGAAATAAAATTGGTATGTTGCTTGTAGTGATAACCTTAGTGTGGGTTGCAGTTTTGGCCTTGCAAGTGGCCTATTTTGCCTACACGGCCATGACACACGGGCGTGTCTGGTGGCCGTGTGAATAAGTCAGTAGCTAGCCTAATATTACATGGCCATGGCACACGGCCGTGTCTGGTGGCCGTGTGGATAAGTCAGTATACATGCTCTGTTTTGGCACGGCAAGGACACATGGGTGTGTTTGGTAGCCGTGGAAGGCACACGGCCTGCCCACACGGGCGTGTGACCTCTGTAACTTAGAAAAGTTTTTAAATTTTTGAGAAATTCCATATGTGTTCGGTTTAGTCCCGACCTTATTCGAAAGCATGATTATGGTCTCGTTGACCTATAAAAGGGACACTTTGATTGTGATTGATGATTTGTAATATGAAATGTCTGTAAAAGTTTCCGATTTGTCTGGTGTCGCCTTTAACCCTAATTCAGCGATGGATACGGGTTAGGGGTGTTACATTTGATTGGTATCAGAGCTACGGTTTAGTCGATTCTCGGAATAACGAAGCGTATAAGAGTCTAGCTATACATGCCATATATCTAAACTTTGATAGTGTGATGAATCCTGACATGTAAAATGTGATTTTCGTATAGTAATGGATCCCAAAAGAGCCGTAGCTGACAATGTAGAAAGTAATGTGCCTGCTCCCGCTCAAGGGACAGCGCTCTCTGATTCGAGACCGGCTACGAGCGGTCAAGAGGGAGAAGCTAAACAAGCTTTCTTCCAGATGATGAGTGAATGGTTCACTCAATTTGTGAGAAATAATCCAACTGTTTCACAACCTCCGCCCCCGATTAATCCCCCTCAGACATCTGCTATGCCTCAGACTATGAATCTGAATTTGTTGAACAAGCCTCCTGTCGACAAAATCCGTAAGTATAGGGCTGAAGAGTTCAGGGCTACCAGTGATGATGATGCTGAAAAAGCCGAGTTCTGGATAGAAAACACAATCCGGGTATTTGATGAAATGTCATTGACTCCGGAAAAAAGTATTAAATGTGTTGTTTCACTACTACAAGATGCAGCTTATCAGTGGTGGAAAACTTTGATTTCTGTTGTTCCGAAAGAGCGGGTCACATGAGATTTCTTTCAGATTGAGTTCCCGAAGAAATATATTAGTCAGAGATTTATAGATCAGAAACGAAAAGAATTTCTGGAATTGAAGCAAGGTCGCATGTCTGTCACTGAATATGAACGAGAGTTCGTGAGATTGAGTCAGTATGCTCGAGAATGTGTATCATCGGAAGCAATAATGTGTAAAAGATTTTAAGATGGCCTTAATCAAGATATTCGTTTGCTAGTCGGGATTTTGGAGATAAAAGAGTTTGTTGTGCTTGTTGATCGAGCGTGCAAAGCTGAAGCACTCGGGAAAGATAAAAGAAAAGCTGAGTCTGAAACTAGAGATGTGAGAAAGAGATTTCCGGGTAAATCATTTCAGTCTGCTTCAAAGAAATTTTGAGATTAACAAAGCCGTTCGAGAGTTAATGTGGGACAATCGAATAGAGATCGAGCTAGATCACAGTTGAGCTCTAAAGCTCCAGCAACTTCAATGGCAAGTGTTGGAAATGTCTGATTCGAGCGACTTGAATGTAAGCACTGTGGTAAAAGACATCCGGGAAGTTGTAGATTGAATGATCGAGCTTGCTTCAGATGTGGATCATTAGATCATTTTATCCGAGACTGCCTAGAGTCTGTTGAGCAAGAGATTGTTCAGAATCTGAGATCTGATAATGTTTCTATGAGAGGTAGATCCTCCCGAAATGTAAGAAATGTCAGTGGTAGTCAGAGGACTATGAGAGATACTGTAGTGAGATCTAAAGTTAGATCACCTGCCAGAGCATATGCCATCCGAGCTCGTGAGGAAGCTTCATCTCCTGATGTTATAACTGGTACATTTACACTTTATGATACTTCTGTGATTGCATTGATAGACCCTTGTTCTACTCATTCGTATATATGCATGAATTTGGTATCCAGTAAGACTTTGCCTGTAGAGTCTACTGAGTTTGTTATAAAAGTATCGAACCCCTTAGGTAAAAGTGTTCTGGTTGATAAAGTATGCAAGAACTGTCCGTTAATGTTTCGAGATATCTGTTCTCCTGCTGATCTGATGCTATTACCATTTGATGAGTTTGATATCATTCTGGGTATGGATTGGTTGACATTGCATGATGCTATTGTGAATTGTAAAAGAAAGACTATTGATTTGAGATGTCCGAATGATGAAATAGTTTGGGTTAAGTCTAATGATTTGTATGGATTGTCTGCTGTGATATCTGTATTGAAGGCTCAAAATTATGTGAGAAAAGGTTACGAAGCTTATTTTTCTTATGTGATTGATTTGAAAGTATCTGAAAAGAAAGTTGAATCAGTGCCAGTTGTTTATGAGTTTTCTGATGTATTCCCTGAAGAATTACCGGGACTGCCTCCGATACGTGAAGTTGAATTTAGTATTGATTTGTTGCCTGGTACGACACCTATTTCGATAGCTCCGTATAGAATGGCACCAATAGAGTTGAAAGAGTTAAAGTCACAGTTGCAAGAGTTGACTGACAGAGGGTTCGCTAGACCGAGTTTCTCACCTTGGGGTGCTCCTGTTCTATTTGTGAAAAAGAAAGATGGCACGATGAGAATGTGTATAGATTATCGTCAGTTGAACAAAGTGACCATAAAGAACAAATATCTGTTGCCCAGGATTGACGATTTGTTTGATCAGTTAAAAGGAGCCACTGTGTTTTCTAAGATAGATCTGAGATCGGGATATTACCAGTTGAGAGTAAAAGATTTAGACATTCTGAAAACTGCTTTTAGAATAAGGTACGGGCATTATGAGTTTTTAGTTATGCCCTTCAGACTAACAAATGCTCCTGCTGTTTTTTATGGATTTGATGAACAGAATTTTCGGACCGTACCTAGATCGATTTGTTGTCGTATTCATTGATGACATTTTGATTTATTCACGTGATGAAAATGAGCATGCTGAACATCTGAGAATTGTGTTGCAAAATATATGTGAAAAGCAATTGTATGCGAAATTCAGCAAATATGAATTCTGGTTGCGTGAAGTCAGTTTTCTGGGACATATTGTATCGGCCTCTGGAATACGAGTTGATCCGAGTAAGATTTCTGCTATTCTGGAATGGAAACCTCCGAAGAATGTGTCTGAAGTTCGCAGTTTTCTAGGACTTGCTGGTTATTATCGACGGTTTGTAAAAGGATTTTCGATGATAGCTACTCCGTTGACTAGATTGCTTCAGAAAGATGTGAGATTTGAATGGTCTGATAAATGTCAGAAAAGTTTTGATCGATTGAAAACTCTTTTGACTGAAGTACCAGTTTTGACACAACCAGAATCAAGCAAAGAGTTTGTAATTTACAGTGATGCTCCGTTGAATGTTCTGGGATGCATATTGATGCAAGAAGGCAAAGTTATAACTTATGCCTCGAGACAATTGAAGCCACATGAAAAGAATTATCTGACTCACGACCTTGAGCTAGCTGCAATTATATTCGCATTAAAGATTTGGCGTCATTATCTGTTCGGTGAGAAATGTCATGTGTTTTCAGATCATAAAAGTCTGAAATATCTAATGACCCAGAAAGATTTGAATTTGCGACAGAGAAGATGGCTAGAGCTGTTGAAGGACTATGAGCTTGCGATAGATTATCATCCGGGTAAAGCAAATGTCGTTGCTGATGCATTGAGTCGGAAATCATTGTTTGCCTTACATGCAATAAATGCTCATTTAGACCTGTCCGATGATGGCTCAATGTTGGCAGAATTAAAAGCGAAGCCATTGTTTTTACAACAGATTTGTGATGCTCAGAAAGTTGATAATAAAATAATAGCAAAGCGAGCTCACTGTGATTCGAACTCTGATTCTGAATTTTGTGTGGATGATAATGATTGTTTGAGATATCGAGATCGAATTTGTGTTCCGAAAAACTCAGAGTTAGTTCAGTTGATTTTGAATGAAGCACATAAACAGTCGTCTATCCGCTCATCCGGGAAGTACGAAGATGTACCATGATCTGAAACAACACTATTGGCGGTCTGGTATGAAACGGGACATTTCTGACTTTGTTTCGAAATGTTTAGTTTGTTAGCAAGTTAAAGCTGAACATCAGGCTCCGTCTGGTTTGCTACAACCAATTCTGATTCCCGAGTGGAAATGGGATAAAGTGACGATTGACTTTGTTTCTGGATTGCCTCTGACTCCGAGAAAGAAAGATGCAATTTGGGTTGTGGTTGACAGATTGACGAAATCAGCCCATTTTATTCCGGTACGATCTGATTACTCACTTGATAGATTAGCCGAACTTTATATTTCTGAGATTGTGAGATTGCACGGAGTGCCACTGTCTATTATGTCTGATAGAGATCTGAGGTTTACATCACGATTCTGGAAGAAATTACAAGAAACTTTAGGCACAAAATTACATTTCAATATAGCTTTTCACCCGCAAACAGATGGCCAGTCTGGGCGAGTTATTCAGATACTCGAGGATATGTTGAGATACTGCATTCTTGAGTTTAACGGTACGTGGGAATAGCACTTATCATTGATTGAATTTGCATTCAACAATAATTTTCAGTCAAGTATCAAAATGGCACCTTATGAGGCTTTGTTCAGACGTAAATGTCGAACACCTCTGTATTGGATTGAGCTCAGTGAAAGTAAGTTACACGGGGTTGATTTGATAAAAGACACTGAACAGAAAGTAAAAGTGATCCGAGATAGTTTGAAAGCAGCGTCTGATCGTCAAAAGTCTTATGCAGACTTGAAACGAAAAGACATTGAATTTGAAATCGGTGACAAAGTTTTCTTAAAAGTATCTCCGTGGAAGAAAATACTTCGATTTAGACGTAAAGGCAAGTTGAGTCCGAGGTTCATCGGACTGTATGAAATTACTGAGCGAGTTGGTCTAGTTGCATACAGATTGTTGTTGCCCTCAGAGCTAGAAAAGATACATAATGTATTTCATGTTTCGATGCTCTATAGATACAGATCCGATCCGTCACATGTGATTACTCCGTCTGAGATTGAAATCCGATCTGATATGACTTACGAAGAAGAACCGATCCGTATCTTAACTCGTGAAGTGAAAGAGTTAAGAAACAAGAAAATTTCGTTAGTAAAAGTGTTGTGGCATCGACACGGAGTGGAAGAGGCTACATGGGAGTCTGAAGATTCAATGAGACAGCAATATCCGAATCTGTTTAACGGTAAGATTTTCGGGGACGAAAATCCCTAAGGGGGGAGAATTGTAATAGTCTGGTTTAGACCCTAGTCGGAACAGTGGTTTCGGAACCACAAATTTGAGTTAGAATAATATTTTTATATTAATTTCTGTGCTTCTGATATGTGAATTAGTATGTGTGAAATTTCTGTGGGTTAATTTGTTCGTTTGTATGCTCAATTTGAGGAAAGGATTAAATTGCATTGAATGCAAAACTTGGATGCTTTATGAAAAGACACCTATTGGAGATGGCTTTTAAATGGGGAGACCTTATGAGGCAATTATGCCATTAATAAGGATAGTGGAAGACTATGGACGGTTATGCCATTAATTTTATAAGTTATATATGTTTTATATTAAGGTTAATTTTGTAAATGGAATAATAACATAATATTAGTTAAACAAAAGCCTTAATAAAATATTTGTCATCTTTTTGACTCATCCACCACCGAAATTCATAAAGAAAAGAGAGGGTTTGAACTCTTCAAACATTCGGTTAGCTTGTGGTCAAATTCAAGGTATGTTTGATTTCTGTTTTTGATAATTTCTACGTTTTTACAATCGTTATTTCAAGAACTACAAAACCCATGTTTTAATTTTGAGAATTGATGATATTTATGAGATGAGCCTTTGATGAACTCATGTGTTTTATGATGTTTGATGGTGAAAAATGAAAGATATGTGTTTGATTATCATAATTTGTATTTGAAGTTTTGTTGAATTTGAGTATTTTGGACTCAATTGAGAAAGTAGTATTTTGAGGGACTAAATTGTGAAATAAATGAAATGTATGGATTGATATGAGCATGAGTGAAATTCGGCTAGGCATGGGTAATATGGAATTTGATGTATTTTGTGATTTTGTGAATTAGGGACTAAAATGTCCAAATGTGAAAATGTGAGGGCTAAATTGCAAATTGCCCTAAATATGTGTTTTTGGATTGAATTAAATGTTTTGGTGAATAAAAGGATTAAATTTGAATATGTATAGATCAAGAACCGAAGAAAACGGACTTAGATCGCGGGAAATCGAAAGTAGTCGAATAACCGATTCCGATCGAGTATCCGAATCCGAGGTAAGTCGATATACAAATAAATGTATTTGAATTGACTTATTTGTGAATATAGGAAATTTGAATTGCTATGAATAATACTTGAAATGATGAATATATGGATTCCGAGAAAGTATCGAGAGATGGTTAATATTCGAGAAGTCCCGTCTGAACCTAGGAATAGATAGGATAGTATATGTCATGACATAGGTGTCCGTTATGTGATATCATGTAAGACCATGTCTTGGACATTGGCATTGATTCGAGATTTCGTGTAAGACCACGTCTGGGACATTGGCATCGATATGAGATTTACATGTAAGACTATGTCTGGGACATTGGCATCGTATTTGATTAGTGTAAGACCCTGTCTGGGACAGTGGCATCGATATCTGATTACATATAAGACCACGTCTGGGACGTTTGCATTGTAAGACTATTCCGAGCACTCTGAGCATCCTATTTAGTTTCGAATGGTTCAACGGGCAAATCCGAGAAATGAATGACTATGTGAGTTGTATATCTGTTTCAGGTACATTTGAAAAGTACACTATGTGTGCATAAAAGGTAAGTATCTATTCGAACTTACTAGGATGAATATGTGTATTGAAATGGTGAGATAATATGTGAAGATATGCTTGAATGAGCCATGTATATATGTGATATTTGAGTTGAAGAATATGGTAAGATATGGCTAAGCAAATGAGCCAAAGAATATATGTGATGAATTTGCTATGAGAACCAAAAATGTCATTGTATCAATATGGTTATATGCATTTTATGCTAAGTTTATTTGTATATGGCTTACTAAGCTTTTGAAAGCTTACTTTGTGTGTGTTTGCTCTGTTTTATAAATCATTAAAGCTACGAAAGGCTCGGGGACCGTCGAGGATCGTCATCACACTACTCAAACTTGTTTTGGTACTTTTGAAAATGTATATATAGCTAAATATGGCATGTATAGGCTAGTCATTTTGAATTATGTTTGAAATATGTGTAAATAGCCATGAGATGTGGCTAGATAAATGTTGGTAAAATGCATGGGTGAATATGATATATGATGCATGATTTGGTATGGCTTGATGGCAAATGAAATGGTCAAGGCTATGGTAAGCATATGAATGCATTATGAATATGTATGTTTGATCAATGAAATGGTATTATGAAAGGTGAAATGTGGATGTATCATGCTTGGATATATATGTGTTTAGTTGTTCAAATTGGCATGATTGGAAATGAGATTAAATGTGGAGATTTGTTGATTATTTAACATGTCTTTGGATGTCAATTGGGCATGAAATAAAATTGGTATGTTGCTTGTAGTGATGAACTTAGTGTGGGTTGCAATTTTGGCCTTGCAAGTGACCTGTTTTGCCTACACGGCCATGACACACGGGCGTGTCTGGTGGCCGTGTGAATAAGTCAGTAGCTAGCCTAATATTAGACGGCCATGGCACACGGGCGTGTCTGGTGGCCGTGTGGATAAGTTAGTATACATGCTCTGTTTTGGCACGGCCAGGACACATGGGTGTGTCTGGTAGCCGTGGAAGGCACACGGCCTGCCCACACGGGCGTGTGACCTCTGTAACTTAGAAAAGTTTTTAAATTTTTGAGAAATTCCATATGTGTTCGATTTAGTCCCGACCTTATTCGAAAGCATGATTATGGTCTCGTTGACCAATAAAAGGGATACTTTGATTGTGATTGATGATTTGTAATATGAAATGTCTGTAAAAGTTTGCGATCTGTCCGGTGATGCCTTTAACCGTAATTCAGCGACGGATACGGTTAGGTGTGTTACAATTTCTGACACCACTGAAAAACAGGCTGTTACAACTCTTCCCCCTTAAGAAAATTTCGTCCTCGAAATTTCTCACTTGATACAAGCCATCAAGTCGAGTCTTTCTGTCAACTTCTTAACGGTAAACTACAAATAAGTCCATCATAACTCATTTCGATTTAGAACTCGTATCAGAAGTCACATCAGAACTTGATATTATACCAGATTTAACTGAACGGCCATGATTATTCTCCTATCACAACTTTATCATTAGCAGTACAATTACCGAAAAATTCAAAGTGACTGTCTAATGAATCATAACTGAGAAACCTGACTTATCAAACTCTGACTAATGCTTCTGGCATGTCTGCATTTGAAATCTTTCAACTTATATTTGTTTCTTCTTATATGGAAAGCGTCAATCAATATTGTTTAACACAAGCGCAATAGCTTCAACTATCGAGACGACTATAATCAATAATACCATTTCCCGATTAGAACTTATCTGATAGATATATTTCTGTATCATGTCTACTAGAATATGAATCCCTCATTCTGATGGTTCGTCAATTTACCCGTGAATGCACAAAATTTATTCCCGGACCTGAAGATAAACTCAAATGCGTATAACTCAATTAACCTTTCAAATGAATAACCCACTCTGATTAGAATAATTGAGTCGATTTTATCTATCAGATAATAACATTCCAGAATAATCCCTTCTTCTTGTTGTCAAGACAACCCAGACATACAATCTATCACAATTCCCTCAGAATACTAATCAAAGATCCTTAAAAACTGCATTAACTTAAACGAAACATAACATCCTGTTTTAACTTGTTGACATTAATCAAGATTACCTGAGGAATGAAAACCAATATACCAATTTGAGCTCGATCTTCTACCATCTATAGTTTTTCCGATGTCAACCCTTCCACGAAAACTAGAAAGGGATTATGTATAATAAAGCTATTTCAATTATTAACATCGAAGCTTTGAACTATACTGAAGCCACAACCATCAGATAGATTAAAAACTATTGTGCTATAATAAGACCGACGTTTCAACCGTATAGATAGAATAAAACCTCAACATCAATAGTGCACTCCAAAACAGAAGAGGAAAACCGAATGTAATTCCAATAACAACCAATGCAGTAATACAACTTCTATGATCTGAGATCCACATAATCGAGCTCCTATGATCAAACCAGGATTTTTAACAGTAATAATTATAATTACCTCCGGCCAATGAATATCTTTTACAATTCGTTATCTGTCAATTATTCATACATCGATACATATATAATTTTAAGTCTGTTATGTTAACACAACATAGAAAATAATCAATTTAGTTAACATCAATACAATCACAACTTTTACGAACTTACCTTAATAACTAGAGTCGTAGAAGTAGAGTTGAACACTAATCCGAAACTTTAGCCTTTCCTCGATTTAAGTCCGCTTGTTGTTTATCTTGATCTAAATAGATAATTTCATTCAATTAAGTACTTCTAGTATTCAATTTAATCCATAATTTATATTTATGTAAAATTAGAAAATTACCCCTAACATTTTAACTTTTCACAATTTAGTCCTTAAGCTCATAACTTGAATATAACTCATTTTAACCTAAATCCAATTTAACCAATGCTACAAGGGACCTTGAAACAACCCATAATTACCAATAATTCACAACAAAACCCATGGATTTACACTTTTAACAATTTAATCCCTATTTCAAAAATTCATCAAAAATCATTTAATAAAACATGTTTATTTTACAACCAGGATTAATAATCTATCAAATAACTTCAAAACCTATTCAAAAACAACCATGGAGAGTCCCTAAACCTTCAACAGTTTTACAAATTAACCCTCGAGCTATCTAGATTAAGCTAAAACGAACTCAAAAACATAAAAATCATTACAAACGGGGCATAAAATCATACCATGCAAGAAGAAACTCAAAAAAAGCTCTCCCCCATTCAAGAATTGTGAATTCGGCCAAACAAAGAAGAAATGGGGAATATGATAACTTTTACTTAGCTTATTTTAGGTTTATTTACCAATTTACCATTTTACCCTTATTAATAATAAAAATTTCAAGTTAACCGTGTCTATATTTGTCTACTAACTCTTTAAATGGTATAATTACCAATCAAGCCCATTAAATTTCATTTCCATAGTTATTTAGCCCTTTTAACTAATAGAATTTAACTTTTACACCTTTTACAATTTAGTCTTTTTTACTTAATTAACTATTTAAACTTCAAAATTTCTTAACGAAAATTTAATACGACCTTAATATAATCTCGTAAAAATTAAATAAATATTAAAATAATAACTCACTCGTTAGAATTTTGATCCCAAAACCACTATTTTTCGACACCACCGAAAATGGGCTGTTACAGGCTCACATGCTCGGGGGGACTAAATTGGATCCCCCACTTATTAGTGTTTGGTTAAAAGATGGAGACCAGAGACATACACATTCCATCTTCCTTGAAATGAGTGTAAAATTACACTCGAGGACTTTAGTTTACAACTCGGTCTACCGATCGATAAGGAAGTCATTACAGGGCCAATGATTAGTGTCGGTTGGAGTGCAACATGCGATCAATTACCAGGGAAGGTGTTGAATAAGTTTAGGGGTAGTCGGATCGAGATGAGATGGTTGGAGGAAAACTTCCAAACTATCAAGGCTTCTGCGAGTGACGTTGAAAAAGAACAATTCGCGTGTGTAACATCCTGGAATTAGGGGTTCTGCATTTTTATGTTTTCTGTGTGTTGGGCATGTTCTGCTTGTTATTTTGGTGTGATTGGGGGCCTTGGGAAGGCTCGGGGTCAGGCCGGGGCCTTGGTAAAAATTTTTTTTTTAGGCACTTTAGGGGGGGAAGCTAGTAGGAGCAGACCTTATGTGTTATTGCTTGTAACTGTTTGCACAAGTTGGAGTGTGGTAGAGTGGCAAGTGACACCACTTAAGGTGCAAGGGAGTGGCGTCACAAGGGAGCAGTAGGAGGGAAGGAGTTCGAGTCTTGTCTGCAGCAAGTGGAGCTTTATTTTTTTGTGCTCAAGGGGGAGGAGTGTTGGCTTTCGGCTAAGACTCTTCATGGTGGTTGGTTGAAGGAGTCAAAATATTTGAATGAGTGGCCATGAGGTGTTGATGGAGTTTGAAATGGTCAAACCGAATCAAATGGATGTTGGAGAGTGGGACATGGAGAAAATAAAGGGATTTGAGAGTGAGAAGAGGTGGTTGGCTGAATGAGGGGTTTGTGGGAAGGAGAATTTTGGCTAGGGGGTTAGGAGGCATTTCGATTTTGGTTGCTTGTGGTGTGCCAAAATTCTTTAGGAGCACTTAGTTTATTTTTTTTCTTTCTTTGCATTTTAGGTGTTGGTACTTTAATAGTTGGTAACCGAAGCTTCAACTCTCTCTTGTGCTCTCTCATTCCTCTTGGTTTCCTCTTTTCTTCCATTTGTTTTCTTCATTTGTTGCACTTAGTAAGTTTGGCCGAATCATCCTATTTCTTTTTCCCATTTGATCTTTGTTGTACCTAGCCGAAACCCCTTGAAGCCCCTTTTGCCGAATCTTTTCTTCTCATTTGTTCTTTCCTCTTAAACACCACAACCGAAACTTTCTTCTCTCCTCCATCATTATCTTTTTCTTTTGCAAGCCGAATCCTTTTCTACTCCCTAACTCTTCTCTTTTCTCTGTTAAATAGCCACCATATATCATTCTAGCCTTTTCAATCGGCATTTCCTTGTTATTTCGGTAAGGTTTCTTCTTCCTCTATTTTTTCTCTTTTCATTCTTTACCTCTTTTCTCGTTGATTTGTTAAACCCAAGATTCTGACTCGCTTCTTTTGGGCATTGGCCAATTGTGGAGGGGCTTGTTCTCGTCTCCTCTTCTTCATGTAGCCTGCTTTCGAGAAATCTTTGGTAAGTTGGATGTTGGCCGAATGGTTAGGAATGGGTCCTTTCTCATTTTTTGTTTGGCCGAAAGGCCATTCTTTTGGTTTGTTTTGGGAATCAGTTCTAACTTGGAATAATCTAGGGACTCATCCGGTTTCGTAAGCCAACCTTCTAGTGGTCGGGTTTCGTTGATCAAGGTAAGAAGCTCCTTTTGAGTTGGTACCTATCCTCTCTTGTTCTTTCGTTGCTTAACTTAGTTTTCTAATCAAGAACTCTTAACATGGCCACAAGTGCTAGTCGATCCAAGGAGGGTAAAATTAAGGAGCCTGAGGGGATTGCACTTGTAGTCTCTAGTCCGATATTCAAACGTCGTGCAGTGTCAGCGGTTCGGGATTTTTCACCAGGTTGTGGTAGAGAGCCGACATCTGCCTGGGATAGACAAATCACTGTCATCCCTATTAGTGAAAGCGTCGACGTAGAAAGTATAGTTCTTCGCGTAATCAGGTGTGTAATTCGCACACCTTTCTTTGTTGTTTTGTGATAAATACACGTATTGTTTAAAAGCCAAAACTTCGGCAGTGGCTAATGGATTACCTTTGAAGGGTAAAATCGGAGATATCGGGTTAGTTGCCTTTTCACTATGTCATGTAAATACCTTAGCATGAAATCATGTATGATCAGATTATTCGTTGCATATTGACATATGTTGCATTCATTACATTATGTTTATATGTTGCATAGGATGGGAATATGATATTGATGAAAAGGGGCAGTGTATATCGGTGACTCTATCATACTATTTCGATGGCTCGGTGCCACATATATCGCTGATTCGATCACATTGTTTCAGTGGTTAGGCCACATATATATCGGTGACTCTGTCACATTGTATCGGTTTTGAGCAGCATGACTGTCAGCATGAATGCCAAAGAGGAGTGTAGCGGATGGAGGGTTGATTGTAGAAATCCCCACAGGAGTGTTGAGGTGGACATACGGAGCGGAGTGTAGAGGATGGAATACTAGGCTGGGTGGGGTTGCATAACATTCACTATTTGATATGCCATGTAGTTAGGGCTCCGGCCCGATCCGATAAGTGTGGGCTTCGGCCAAATATGTTACTGTGAGGGTCAAGGCCAAGTTACTTTTGTGGGCTTAGGCCAGTTATCGATGTAAGGGGAATTGCACATTGAGTTCTCGTAACTCACCCCACTGCTTCTTTTGCAGGTGATACTTAAGTGCTGCAGATATGGGCCGAGAAGGACTCTGTGGTGGCCATGCACGGTTTCTTAGTAAACGCTACTTTGCTTTAAATCTTTATTTCAAATTGGGTTTTTGTTCTGTAATAAGGCCACTAATATTTTAATTTGGGTTTATCTTTGAACACATTATCTATCTTTATGAGTTAATCAGAATGGGGTTTTCTTAAAAACATGAATAAAGTATTTTTTAAAACGTAATGAACGATCACAAACAATAAGGTATAATATGACGGTTTCACTTAATACACCAACAAATATTTTCAAAATATCACCAACCCACGACAATTAAGGTTTGATTTTCACGGTTATGGTAGTTTTATTTACTTAGTTACAAACTGTAATCAATAAATTCTGAGTTTTCTAAGAACAACCTAACTTGAAGTTTTAAAAAAAAAAGATTCAAATAGTTTTCAAAGAATCACAGAGTTCCACGAAAAACCTTTTATGTGACACATCAGATCTGGTCGTAACATTTAGGCTGGGCTTGGGGTGTTACAATTGTTGTATCAGAGCCAAGTTGCAAAACTCGGCTGTGGGCTTTGGGTTTAAAAACGTTTTCCAAAATCGGTTTGAAAATGGTTTAGAAAGAAAATACTTGTTTTTCAGAAGTATTACACCCGAGTTCCCGGCATCAATCCGCACGGTAAGTCCTCTGACTATGGGTTGTTTTGTATGAAGTAATTGCGTTGTGCTATGATTACTAGTAGTAAGAAAATCAACTTTAGAGACTGAAACCTTTAGGTATATACATGTGTCCGCGAGAACTACTTTTAATGCTATTTTCATAAGACTGTTCGGTAATAAACAGTGAAAGAAGTACTAATTCATAAAACTTTTAATTAGATCAAGACGATTCGATTAACATGAGCGCTAGAGGACGTGGACGTGGGTTGCGTGGCCGTGGGAGAGGCCGGGGTATTGAGGCTGGACCCTCAGAATCTGGTTATGGGCCAGAAAATGGAATGTCGGCATCGCTAGTGGTAGAAGCAGGGTCCCAAGACCGAACTGGAGGGGATGATGCTCTGTCCCAAGCGATGCTACGAGTCTTGGAGCGGGTTGCTGGAGAAGGCACCGGGACGGTAGCCCAAAAATTTATTCCTGAGCGACTTCAGGCAAATGGGGCTGAGGTATTTAGGGGTATTTCTGAAGTGGCCTCAAACGTAGCTGAATACTGGTTGGAGGCTGTGGAACGAATCATGGACGACCTAGACTGCACTTTGGAAGAGAAGTTAAAATGAGCAGTGTCCCTCCTCCGAGATGAGGCGTATCAGTGGTGGCTTACGCTAAGGGAGGGTACTTCAGCGGATCATATTACCTGGGATCTCTTTAAGGCAGCATTCCAGGGAAAGTATGTAGGAGCGAGCTACGTGGATGCCCAGAGGAAGGCATTCCTAAACTTGGTCCAGGGGAATAAGTCGGTGGCTGAGTATGAGGCGGAGTTCTTGCGCCTAAGCCGCTATGCTCGGGGTATTGTTGCAACTGATCACGAGTGTTGTGTTCGGTTTGAGGATGGTCTGCGGGTATTGATAGCTCCGCAGCAGGAAAGAGACTTTGCCATTCTAGTGGAGAAAGCGAAAATAGCCGAGGAGGTAAAGCGGTCAGAAAGGCAGACTCGAGATATGGACAGGGGTAGGAACAAGAGGAGTTTTGGGTCATCAGGAACTGCTGGGGGTTCACAAAAGAGGCCTAGGTTTGATGGGTCGGGCCGAGTTGCGATACCTGTTGCGGTTGGTCAGTTTTTTTCGTGTGCTCGGTGTGGAAAATCACATACAAGAGAGTGTTGGGGAAGAGATAGAGGATGTTTCAAGTATGGATCTATGGACCATCTGATAAGGAACTGTCCTCAAGAGTTAGCTAGGGCGCGATCGGTAAGTCAGTGGTATACACAGCCGGGAAGAGGTGAACAGCAGCCGCCGAGAGGTCGTGGGCCGATCAGAAGGGGAAATGGATTTGGGCGAGGACATGGAGCACCGGGCAGAGGTGCTGGTAATACAGATGTAAGGCAACCGGGTTTAGTCTATGCAGCTCAACGGCGAGAGGATAGCGATGCACCGGACGTCATAACCGGTACGTTCCTTATAGCTGATAAACCGTTTACTGCTTTGATTGATATTGGTTCGACCCATTCATATGTTGCCTGTACCGTATCTAAGACTTTGAGTATTGAATTAGAAAATTTCGCTAGAGAAATGTCTGTAGTTAGCCCTTTAGGACAATCTGTGGTAGTGAACAAGTTATTTAGGGATGTGCCATTGGAAATTCAAGGGGTAGTATTTCCGGCAGATTTGATGGAATCGCCATTTGGTGAGTTTGACCTTATCTTAGGAATGGATTGGCTGGTTAAGCATCATGCAAATTTGGATTGCGCTGCTAAGCGAATGGTGTTAAGAACTTTAGAGGATAAAGAAGTAATTGTGATAGGAGAAAGAAGGAATTACTTGTCCAATGTGGTTTCTGCACTAAAGGCTGAGAGGATGGTGCGAAAAGGGTGCAAGGCATTTCTAGCTGTCATCAGTGCTTTGGATGCAAAAGAATTGTCTGTTAAGGAGGTTAGAACGGTGAAGGAATTCGTGGATGTCTTTCTTGAAGAGCTTCCGGGTTACCTCCGGATCGCGAGGTGGAATTTAGAATTGATTTACTTCCGGGAACGGCTCCGGTGTCCATCGCCCCATATCGTGGATTTATTCGACCAAGCGTATCTCCGTGGGGAGCGCCAGTGTTGTTCGTAAAGAAAAAAGATGGGTCGATGCGTATGTGCATTGACTATCGTCAGCTGAACAAGTTGACGATTAAGAACAAGTATCCATTGCCAAGGATTGACGACTTGTTCGATCAGCTGCGAGGCGCTTCGGTATTTTCAAAGATAGACTTGAGGTCATGTTATCATCAGCTTAAGGTCAAGGAGGCGGATATTCATAAGACAGCTTTTCGAACTCGTTATGGTCACTACGAGTTCTTGGTGATGCCGTTCGGTTTGACATACACCAGCTGCGTTTATGGATATGATGAACCGGGTATTCTAACCCTATCTGGATCGGTTTGTTGTAGTGTTCATAGACGATATCTTGGTATATTCAAGGACGGAGGAAGAGCATGATTCGCACCTTCGGGTTGTTCTGTAGATATTAAAAGAGAAACAACTGTATGCCAAATTCAGCAAGTGTGAATTTTGGTTGAAGGAAGTGACTTTTCTGGGGCATGTTGTTTCTGCTCAAGGGATTAGGGTAGATCCTCGAAAGATTGAAACAGTTTTGGATTGGAAACCACCAAAGTCAGTAGCAGAAATTCGGAGTTTCTTGGGTTTGGCTGGGTATTACAGAAGGTTCGTTGAAGGATTCTCGTTGATCGCTGCACTTCTAACCAAGTTGTTGCAGAAAGGGGTACCGTTTGTCTGGTCGGATAAGCAGCAGGAAAGTTTTGAGAAATTAAAGAAGATTTTGACTGAGGCACCAGTATTGATTCAACCTGAGGCTGGAAAGGAATTTGTCATTTATTGTGATGCATCACACACCGGGTTAGGATGTGTGCTAATGCAAGAAGGGAAGATTGTAGCGTATGCGTCTCGGTAATTAAGACCGAATGAGATGAATTATCCCACTAATGACTTGGAATTAGCTGCGGTGGTGTTCGCTCTCAAGATTTGGAGACATTACCTGTACGGAGAAAAGTCGATTATCTATACGGATCATAAGAGCCTGAAGTATCTCCTCACCCAAAAGGAGTTGAATTTGAGGCAACGGAGGTGGATTTAGTTGTTGAAAGATTATGACTGCTCGATCGAGTACCACCCGGGTAAAGCTAACGTGGTGGCAGATACGTTAAGTCGTAAGGTAGTATCGGACTTAAGGGCAATATTTGCTCACCTCAGTCTGTATGATAATGGTAGCCTGTTAGCCGAACTTTAAGTAAAGCCGACGTGGGTAAATCAGATTAAAGAGAATCAGTGGTTGGACAAAGTGTTAAGTTCTCGACTTCAGCAAGTGCAGAATGGTGAGGTAGGAGATTTTAGCATTAACAATGAAGGGGTGTTATGTTGTCATGGGAAGATTTGTATGCCGAAGGACGTTGAGGTAAGGCAGATGATTTTGAAGGAAGGGCATAGTAGCCCATATGCTATGCATCCTGGAGGAAGTAAGATGTATCGAGACTTGCGTGAACTGTACTGGTGGCCTGGTTTGAAGAGAGAAGTTACCGAGTGTGTGAGCAAGTGTCTAACGTGTCAGCAGGTGAAGGCGGAGCATCAGTTACCGTCGGGGTTGCTAAAGCCGGTGAAGATTCCACTCTAGAAGTGGGAGAGAATAACGATGGACTTTGTTAGTGGGCTACCCCTTTACGCCTACTAAGAAAGATTCAGTGTGGGTGATTGTCGATCGGTTGACGAAGTCTGCTCACTTTATACCGGTTCGTGTTGATTATTCACTGCAGAAGTTAGCCAAGCTGTATGTAGCGGAGATTGTGAGGTTGCATGGGGTACCTGTGTCTATCATATCAGACAGAGACCCCAGGTTTACATCGCGGTGCTGGAAGGCATTGCACCAAGCGTTGGGTACAAGATTGGATTTCAGCACAGTGTTTCATCCACAGACGGACGGTCAATCTGAGAGGGTAATTCAAATCTTGGAAGACATGTTGAGAGGCTATGTTATCGACTTCAGGGGCAGTTGGGAGGATTATCTACCGTTGGCGAAATTCGCATACAACAACAGCTATCAATCCAGTATCCAGATGGCACCCTATGAAGCGTTGTATGGCCGTAAGTGTCGTGACTCCTACTTGCCGGATGAGTTGGGCGAGCGCGCTTGTTGGGTCCGAAATTGGTTTCAAACAGAGGAAAAGGTTAAGTTGATTCGCACTTCGGTTGAAGGAAGCTCCGACAGCGTAAAACCGTGATACACGGATTTGAAGCGTAAGGACATAGAATTTGCAAAGTGGGTGATCGGGTTTTCCTAAAAGTTTTGCCTTGGAAGAAGGTTTTAAGGTTTGACGAAAAGGCAAGTTGAGCCCCAGTGTTCATCTGGCCTTATCGGGTTTTGAGACGTATGGGACCGATGAGCTTATCACCGGAGTTACCTCCGGAGTTGAGGCAGATACATGATGTATTCCATGTCTCGATGTTGAGGCGGTATCGTTCGGACCCATCTCACATAGTGGCCGTGGAAGAAATTGAAGTGAGACCAGACCTGTCTTTTGAAGAAGAACCAGTGCAGATTCTAGATCGGGATGTTAAGATATTGAGAAGGAAGTCGGTTCCGTTGGTTAAAGTTCTATGGCGAAATCATGGTTCTGAGGAAGCCACGTGGGAGCCGGAAGATGTGATGCGACAGCAATACCCTCACCTCTTTTGACCAGGTAAATTTCGAGGCCGAAATTTCTTTAAGGGGGTAGAACTGTAACATCCTGGAATTAGGGGTTCTGCATTTTTATGTTTTCTGTGTGTTGGGCATGTTCTGCTTTTTATTTTGGTGTGATTGGGGGCCTTGGGAATGCTCGGGGTCAAGCCGGGGCCTTGGTAAAAATTTTATTTTAGGCACTTTAGGGGAGAAGCTAGTAGGAGCAGACCTTATGTGTTATTGCTTGTAACTGTTTGCACAAGTTAGAGTGTGGTAGAGTGGCAAGTGACGCCACTTAAGGTGCAAGGGAGTGGCGTCACAAGGGAGCAGTAAGAGGGAAGGAGTTTGAGTCTTGTCTGCAGCAAGTGGAGCTTTATTTTTTGTGCTCAAGGGGGAAGAGTGTTGGCTTTCGGCTGGGACTCTTCATGGTGGTTGGTTGAAGGAGTCAAAATATTTGAATGAGTGGCCATGAGGTGTTGATGGAGTTTGAAATGGTCAAACCGAATCAAATGGATGTTAGAGAGTGGGACATGGAGAAAATCAAGGGATTTGAGAGTGAGAAGAGGTGGCTGGCCGAATGAAGGGTTTGTGGGATGGAGAATTTCGGCTAGGGGGTTAGGAGGCATTTCGGTTTTGGTTGCTTGTGGTGTGCCGAAATTCTTTAGAAGCACTTAGTTTATTTTTTTTCTTTCTTTGCATTTTAGGTGTTGGTACTTCAATAGTTGGTAACCGAAGCTTCAACTCTCTCTTGTGCTCTCTCATTCCTCTTGGTTTCCTCTTTTCTTCCATTCGTTTTCTTCATTTGTTGCACTTAGCAAGTTTGGCCGAATCATCCCATTTCTTTTTCCCATTTGATCTTTGCTGTACCTAGCCGAAACCCCTTGAATCCCCTTTTGCTGAATCTTTTCTTCTCCTTTGTTCTTTCCTCTTAAACACCACAACCGAAACTTTCTTCTCTCCTCCATCATTATCTTTTTCTTTTGCAAGCCGAATCCTCTTCTACTCCCTAACTCTTCTCTTTTCTCTGTCAAATAGCCACCATATATCATTCTAGCCTTTTCAATCGGCATTTCCTTGTTATTTCGGTAAGGGTTCTTCTTCCTCTATTTTTTCTCTTTTCATTCTTTACCTTTTTTCTCGTTGATTTGTTAAACACAAGATTCTGACTCGCTTCTTTTGGGCATTGGCCGATTGTGGAGGGGCTTGTTCTCGTCTCCTCTTCTTCGTGTAGCCTGCTTTCGGGAAATCTTTGGTAAGTTGGATGTTGGCCGAATGGTTAGGAAGGGGTCCTTTCTCGTTTTTGGTTTGGCCGAAAGGCCATTCTTTTGGTTTGTTTTGGGAATCAGTTCTAACTTGGAATAATCTAGGGACTCATCCGGTTTCGTAAGCCAACCTTCTAGTGGTCGAGTTTCGTTGATCAAGGTAAGAAGCTTCTTTTGAGTTGGTACCTATCCTCTCTTATTCTTTCGTTGCTTAACTTAGTTTTCTAATCAAGAACTCTTAACATGGCCACAAGTGCTCGTCGATCCAAGGAGGGCGAAATTAAGGAGCCTGAGGGGATTGCACTCGTAGTCTCTAGTCCGGCATTCAAACGTCGTGCAGTGTCGGCGGTTCGGGATTTTCCGCCAGGTTGTGGTAGAGAGCCGACATCTGCACTCGATAGACAAATCGCCGTCATCCTGTTTAGTGAAAGCGTCGACGAGAAAGTATAGTTCTTCGCGTGTCGTCGTGTGTAATTCGCACACCTTTCTTTGTTTTTTTTGTGATAAATACACGTATTGTTTAAAAGCCAAAACTTCGGCAGTGGCTAATAGATTACCTTTGAAGGATAAAATCGGAGATATCGGGTTAGTTGCCTTTTCACTATGTCATGTAAATACCTTAGCATGAAATCATGTATGATCGGATTATTCGTTGCATATTGACATATGTTGCATTCATTACATTATGTTTATATGTTGCATAGGATGGGAATATGATATTGATGAAAAGGGGCAGTGTATATCGGTGACTCTGTCACACTATTTCGATGGCTCGGTGCCACATATATCGGTGATTCGATCATATTGTTTCACTGGTTAGGCCACATATATATCAGTGACTCTGCCACGTTGTATCAGCTTTGAGCAGCATGACTGTCAGCATGACTGCCAAAGAGGAGTGTAGCGGATGAAGGGTTGATTGTAGAAATCCCCACAGGAGTGTTGAGGTTGGACATATGGAGCGGAGTGTAGAGGATGGAATACTAGGCTGGGTGGGGTTGCATAACATTCACTATTTGATATGCCATGTAGTTAGGGCTCCGGCCCGATCCGATAAGTGTGGGCTTCGGCGAAATATGTTACTGTGAGGGCCAAGGCCAAGTTGCTTTTGTGGGCTTAGGCCAGTTATCGATGTAAGGGGAATTGCACATTGAGTTCTCGTAACTCACCCCACCGCTTATTTTGCGGTGATACTTAAGTCTTTGCGGATATGGGCCGAGGAGGACTCTGAGGTGGCCATGCACGGTTTCTTAGTAAACGCTACTTTACTTTAAATCTTTATTTCAAATTGGGTTTTTGTTCTGTAATAAGTCCACTAATATTTTAATTTGGGTTTATCTTTGAACACATTATCTATCTTTATGAGTTAAACGGAATGGGGTTTTCTTAAAAACATGAATAAAGGTTTTTATTTAAAACGTAATGAACGATCACAAACAATAAGGTATAATATGACGGTTTCACTTAATACGCCAACAAATATTTTCAAAATATCACCAACCCACGACAGTTAAGGTTCGATTTTCACGGTTATGGTAGTTTTATTTACTTAGTTACAAACTGTAATCAATAAATTCTGAGTTTTCTAAGAACAACCTAACTTGAAGTTTAAAAAAATATATATTCAAATAGTTTTCAAAGAATCACAGAGTTCCACGAAAAACCTTTTATGTGACACATCAGATCCAGTCGTAACGTTTAGGCCGGGTTTGGGGTGTTACAGCGTGCATTCATATTGAGATTGATTGGGGCTTTTTTAATGCCAGATAAATCTCGCAATTTGCTACATTTAATTGAGGATCAGTGGGGTGACTTGAAAGAAGTAGGACGACTTAATTGAGGATCAACGGTGCTGATGACATTGTACCGAGAAATGTGTCAAGCGACGATACCAGAAAAAATTAAAATATGTGGTTGCATGCTCCTTCTTCAATCGTGGGCATGGCATCGACTATCATTTTTATGCCCCCGAGTGGAACTCCCTTACAAATTCTCACTCGTAATATGGTAAAATTCATTTGATAATATCATTACCATTTTTATTTTTCATTGTTGTAATTTTGAAATAACATATTAGTTGAATAGGTGGAACAACCTCTCGAGACATAGGTATACCGACCGAACTTGAGGATATCCGACTAGCTTTAGATAAAAAATTAAAGAGCAGGTTATTTTATAAATTTCAAAGTTATCGGTTATTTATTCCAGCATTTGAAATTAAATATTAGGCATGTGCTAAAATTAATAAATTCGTATTGCAGTTTTTATGGATACCATATGCGGATCCGAAGATTCAAGAATGCGTCTTGGCCGAATTTTTTGCCAATCACAACATCTGACATGTGAAAGTGTTATTGATCATTTTTGTAATGGTCGAGATACACAAATTCGATCGAGTGATGCGACAGTTCGAGCGTATGCAACGTATTCGACCGCCACCCCAAGAGCTCGATGGCTTGTACAAGATCGACATGCGGAGGAGACTTGAGGAAGATTGGCTAACATTCCACAAGAAGTATATCGAGAATTGGAAGTGTAGGTATGATTACTTGCCATCGCATGAACCATTTCTCACACCTGAGTTAACGACATCTCTAGATTACATGGATTGGTTCAGGCATAATGACAAGTTGTATCTATTGCCAGCTTCAGAAAGGAGTAGGCCACGTTTCCGTAGGAGGCCAAGACGAGGGCCCATTAATCCTAGGTCGGAAGAAGATGCCGTGGGGGGATCAACATCTGCTCCATCTACATTGGAGGACCCGATTTTTGTGTAATCTCTTAGTCAGTATGATTAAATTTTTTTTGTTCTAACCTAGTTTATTTGACACAAACATCAGAGTATACACACTCATTCCTCGCATAAACACCTTCAACTCTAGTTTATTTTACACAAGCACCACATCACGTACAATCATTCTTTGCATTAACACATTTAACACCAATTTATTTTACACAAGCACCGCAGCACGTGCAATCATTCCCCGTATCAACACCTTTTCTAGAGATATATTTTGCACGGTCGCCACCCATCGTATCATATTACATGTCGATCCCGCCAACAACACTGACGCATCCAGTATTCCTGACAATTCCCACCATATACCCGTAATTGGCCCTTGCGACACCATATAATCATCTGTCGATAGTGTCGCAAACACCCTTATCATTGTTGTTCTACCGAGGTAGGTCATCCTTGCAACCGTTGACTCAAATAGAGGGGATGTATGATGGGTGGCTAGGACACAGTCACAGTCAACGACGGAGGAAAGAGATGATTGTGGCGATCAACTCCGACGTACACGTGAAGATTAAGATAAAGTTGAAGAGGAGCCACCAACCCAAATAGTGCGACGGAACCCTAGGCGTGCCCGACGCCCACCCGGTTGTTGCACATATTCAGGGCGCTGATGATTATGTTATTTGTAATTTTCCCAAATTATATACTTTGTCTTACATCCCAAATTTACACTTATTTACAATATACGGAACAAATTTATTAAATTGGTTTGCTTTGTACCATATCATATTATGAGTTTAAAATTTACAATTATTTATGTTACTTTTTCATTTAAGTTTTTTTTCCGTCCATTTGTTAAGTACAATATTTTGATAAAGCAAAGAATTGCTCAGAAGATTCAAAAAAAGATTAAAACTTTGGCTTGCGTATTGTAATATATCTTACTTCAATAATTAATATTAACTTACACTTAATAGAAACAATTTGTGATTTCTACATTTTCCCTAATCAAGTTTATCCCAGGAATCACGGGTTGCAAGGGCTCAGAAGCAATCAAGTTTGGTGATTGAAATGGCCAGAGAGAAAATGCTCCCTGTAGGGGGCATTTTCTCTTTGGCCATTTCAACCACCTAAACCAACTTGATTGCTTTTAAGCCCCTACAACCCGTGATAATTTTTTTTTCCATTTTTACCCTGCCCCATCCCTTATATAAATGCATGTTCTCACCCTACTCACCCACATATCAGTCTCCTCTAAATTGTTTTTTTTCTTGCGTGTTGAAATTTTTGGGTTTAAAGATTTATTTCTCTCTCACTTTGAGGGAGACATAGTTATAGTTTTAAGTTGTGTTTCGGTTCACGGTGATGTCATGGATCTCGGTAACCTATAAATTTTACCTGCCATGTGAGTATGAAGGCATCACTTGAGAAACCGGGATCACTTTGCAACTCGAAGTCCAATTTGACGATGATTATACCGTATCAAGTTGAAGTGTAACTAAGGCTTTAAGTTTACAAAGGTTATGTTGTCAAAAGATGGAGCATAACTGGGGCCCTAGTTGATGGTGGTTATGCGGGCACGACAACCAGTTTCTCCTCGTCAAGAGCATGCTTTATGAAACCTATAAGGAAGTGTGATAAAGAAAAACGTAAGGGTCTTCCAGTAAAATCAAGTAATTCATGTTGTTAATCTCCACCAAAGTAAACAACCCTGCTAGTAAAACCTGTTACACCCCAATTATATCACAGGTTATAATAATGGGGTCACTGCCTTTGGTGGATATGGATAAAACGAAATACTTGATTTTACTAAAACGCCACTGTCAACTGGGGTCCCATAACCACTGGGATGAAATGCTTGATTACACTCTGACGAGGAAAAAGTGGTTGTCGTGCCTGCGTAACCACTGTTAACTAAGCCCCATTTATGCTCCATCCTTTGACAGCATAATCTTTGTAAACTTGAAGCTCTAGTTACACTTTAACCCCAGATCGTATAATCACCGTCATTTGGGACCTTGAGTTGCAACACGATCTGACTTCCTGGGTGATGGCTCCATACTCACATGACAGATGAAATTTGCATGTCACCCAGCTCCACGACACCACCGTAAATTCAAACATTCCTGAAAACTATAACCATATCTATCTCAAACACTGACAAAAATAAGTCTACAAACTTTTAATTTTCAACCGCAAGAAAAAAAAGAATAAAACATCTTTTAGCAAACTGAAAATGCATCATGTAGGGCGCATTTTTATTCTCTCCTGAAAACGCACTTTGTAGGACGTGTTTTCCTTTCTCTATCCAAAAACAACGTAGATCAGTAATTTTAAAATTTTTAACATACTTTTTAAATTTTTTTAGCATATTTATAAAAATTAGTCTTTCTATCATACTTAACTAGTTGAACCAAATCATTAGGGACAATTTCATAAATAGCAAAAGAGTGTTTCCCTTCGATTCATGATAATACTCTAGAATGACATATTTTTATGTATTAATTACACAGTTATTTTGAGTATGATCCTACTAATTTGAGCTATTTATGGTTTTTTATCTTGTAGGGACTAAATCGAAGGTAAAAAGAAATTTGAGGGCTAAAAGCGTGAATTTAAAGATGAAATGGGCCAACATGCGAAGTAGGAGAGAAGTGGTGCCAGAAATGCAAAGTATGGAAGACTTGGAGGGCAAAAGTGCAAAGAAGAGATTTTTATAAACACAAGACTCTATTTAATTTTTAATTATATTAGGATAATTATTAAAACTTATTATTTAGATTTAATTTTAGCATTTATCTTTATTTATCTTTATTTATCTTTTAGAATTTAAGTAGGAATAAACTATGTTTCCTAGTACTATAAATAGGGGATGGAGTGACACAAATTTCACTCATCTTTTCTGTAAACACTCTCTCCCCCAAAAAGCTTAGCCTTATTTCCCTTCATATTATTCAATAAAAATTCTATTTCCATTACATTTATTTCTTTTTCCCCAAAAATCATGAGCCACTAAGCTTATCTAGCCAAAGGTTGTCGAAATTTCCCAAAAGGGTTTATGAGGCTTAGAATCCGCGCTTAGCCTTCTCAACGAGTATTCATCGTTTCTCCGCATTACGGGGCTGACGCTTCCGTCCATGTCCCTTAAAAGGTGATCTTTTCAACTTGTGCAAGGAACGGCCGCTTTGTATGTTTTGGGAAGGTTGCACAGTCGGTTCTTTAGCTTACTGCGTCAGAGGTTGGCGAGCCCAAGAGACAAAATGGCGTGGCATTCGCCATTGAGAAGTGATGATATAGTATAAGATGGTCCCATAAAAGCGATTATTGGCTAGAGTCAGGTTCCTCTAAATCGTAAGTCCAAAATCTTGGAGCTGGTGGTCGTAGGCGTCCTCTTCCACTATAACTGGCTTATTCTGTTTGAGAAGGATCACTTAAAAGCCGAGGATTGAACCCAAGGTGGATCGAGACAACCGGAGGCTTGAATTTATCCATAAGAAACTCCTTTTCCTCAACTCTATTTATCTCTACTATTTTAATTTTAATTTTTGCAATTTCAATTCAACCAGAACTTTTAATTCTGTTTTTATTTTATTTTTCCAGATCAAAACTTTTAATTCTGTTTTTTTATTTTTTTCCAGGTACGCAGGTTTTCTTGGGCACGACTCTGTCCGGGATTTTAAGGAACAAGAATTTGTGCAAATCCGGTCCCTGAGAATTTGACCTTACTTCCCTTATACTATTCTTTTTCATTATTTTATAGGCATAGGATATTTTTGGTGCTCTCAACGACCGCATCAATTCACTTATATGGGAACTTCAAGTTTACAAGATTCCTTTTATATTTTTCTGTGGCCAAAACAAATTTTGAATTTTACTTATCAAGAATCTAAAATAAGATAAGAGAAAGGAAGACATAGCTGGGGTAAACATGCCTAGAAAATTTCCTAAAAATTAAAATTAAATCAAAATATCATGTAACAATAGATTAACCAATTTCTCATTGTCTCATTCAACTCATTTCCCACCATTTCTTATCTTTTTTCATATTTTCTGTACCCTTCATTGGACATGAGCACTTAAACACTAATAGAAATAAACTTTTGTACTTTTTATGATTTAGTCCCTTTTTCTTTAATTAACTATCTAAATGTCAAAATTTCTAAACCAAATTTTAATACAATATTAATGACCTTACAGACTTACACATCGAAAATGTGATCCCGAAACCACTGTTTCCGACACAACTTAAAAACGGGCTATTACATGTTGGGTGCATGACTTGTGTATGACATGACTTTACTAGCAACAATGGAATTCATAGCTCGATTCAAGAGTTAACGATATCCTCGCATTGATATTGTGTGGATTGATAAATATGAAACATGGCCACGGGTTACTGGTTCTCGAACAAGCAATTTATCACAGTTATTTGTTGACAGTGATCATATTAATCATTAAGAAGACACAATGGTGGCAATGAGATAAAATAAGATTGTATTGAGTAAATGGATTTAACATAAAAGAATGAAGGATATCATATGAGGGTAACACACATATTACGAGGTCATTGGACAAAGTAGTTAGATGAATTGCTTCCATAAAGAGTATAATAAAGAGTTTTCAATCATGTACTTCTTGTGGACTAACTCCATAATTAAGTAAATTGCGAATTATTGGAACGGTGCTTCTGGACAGAATTCTAATTACTTGAGCTTAATTGTATATGTCTGGTTGGTCCCTTCGCTAGCTTAACAAAAGCTTGATCGAACTGCATTTGAATTAGAATAAAATTCTACGACTGTGGAAATAATTTGATTGAGTCGGTTTGTTCGATGTGAAACTAAATTAGGCGGTCGTGAGAATTGTTTAAATAAAGAATTTGATTAAAAAATTTTCTTGAAAAATTAATTTGGAAAATCTAAGTGATTTATGGGAAAATTAATTTTGATCAAGTAAAATTAAATTAATCAAATTAATTAAAATTAATATGATATTTTTGAAAATCAAATTTCAAGTCAGATAATTGGCCCAATGGGTAATCCAACTTGAAAATTGGACCTGAGATCAAAACTTAGGCCCGAGAACCCAAAACTGAGACCAAGACCCAAAACTGGTCGAACTGGACTTGGTATGTGAAATTGAGCAGATAGTCCAACGGATGGCAGGACCAGATCGGACCAGTTAGGCTGTCACCGGTCCAGAATGAATCGGCTCGGGGTATCGTTAGGGTGTTGCACCTGCGATGGCACCATCAAACACGGTGGTGCCAGCGGCGGCGGTGACGACATTTCGATGGCTGGCGGGTGGTCTTTCAACGGTTGAGTAGATTGTAACACCCCTTACCCGTATTCGACACCTGAACCGGTTACGAGGCATTACCATACTAAACTTGCTCAAATAATAAAATCTCAATCCATAAAATTTCAATTCAAAAATAAAAATCTTCATTCAAGACCTTAATGTCCTTATTATAGGCCTACGAGACCCTAAACTTGCGCCCGGAATGATTCGGGACTAAACCAAGAACTTTTGAACACATAGACAAATTTGACTTACACACGCCCGTGTGAAGGATGGAACACGCCCGTGTGAAGGATGGAACACGCCTGTGTGGCATATCACATGCCCGTGTTCCAAACCCGTGTGGATTTATTTTCTACTTCAAACCTACAGGGGTTTCCCTAGCCCGTGTCCCTCACACGGCCATGACACGCCCGTGTCTTAGCCCGTGTGCAAAAACCTTGGCATTCTGTTTATGATGTCATCACCTCACTAAGGTCACACGGCCAAGGCACACGCCCGTGTCCTTAGACCGTGTGTCGAATTAAATTCTTAATTTCAGGTGCAGACTTCACACGGCCTGGGCACACGCCCATGTCCATGGCCGTGCCTTCCACACGGCTGAGACACACGGCCTTGTCTTTGTCCGTGTGTTTACTACTGAGCTTACTGACTTGCCAACCTAGCATGCATGGGGACACACGGCCTATCAACACGCCCATGGGGCTGGCCGTGTGTCACACACGGCCTAGATACACGCCCGTGTGTCTACCCGTGTGGACATTTGTAAGGCTATCTACCAAGCCAAATGCCACCTTGCAAAGCAACCATACTTATACCAATTCAATTCAACACATATTATGATCATATGGCACCTCTAAGAACTCATAATCAAGACATCCACACAAGCATACACTTCATGAAATTCATCATCATTGAATATATGAACATGTCAAGTATAGGCCAATTTCCCATGACCATTTACAAAATAAATTGAGCAACATTAATAGGCAACACTTTGGCTAACAAACATGACATAACAAAATGACCAAGCTGTAACACCCCTAATCCGTATCCGTCATCGGACTAGGGTTACGGAGCATTACCAGATAAGACACAACTCAGAACAGGCATATATATATATTTGATTTTTTTAAAAAAAAAATTAACACATTACATCTAAGCTGAGTATAACAATACTATTAATACATATCACACATGTCATACAATTTTTGTAACCACATTTCTACATTTACGATTAAAAGTGATCATTACATAACATACCAATTCACATACTTAACATTCAAATCAAAGTTGATATTTGTATCCTGAATCATCCAAACAGAATAAAGTTGCACATTTTACTATTTCAATCAAATCATACTAATCTTTATAAATTTAACATATATTATTATCTTATACTTATCAAATAGTAAGACATTCAATATTTCAATTTTCATTTACTAAACAAATACCAACTCACCATATGCTTAATCATTTTAATATATCATTAACCAAATAAACCACATATCTAGTCATTCATTTTATGTTCTATTCGAATATCATATAAATCATCTTAGTTAATCTATATAGCATATCAACCATTTAAAAAGGTGAATGATGTACCTAATCATGTTACCTTTCAAAACCAATACACACATTCTTATATAACATATTAACCACTTTTCTATAATCTCACAACTATTCCATAAAGAACAAAGTATTAACAACCATCAGATATTTTAACCAAGTATAGCCGAATATCTATATAAAGACATACATAATTTCCTAGTCAATTTCCTATCACATTATATAACCAATTAATCATGAGACATATCCTTTATTTCACAAACCAAAATTACATCTAACATTTACCATTTACCAATACAAATTTCATAACCTAATTACAAAACTAAATTCATTTGCATCGCATGTAATCATCCATCATAATTTCACACCATGGCCGAATACATAAATATTTAACCTTATTAAAACAAACTCAATTATCAATGATTTATTGACTAAACATAACCTTATACCTAATTTCCACATTCGAACATATATATAATAAAAACCAAATCACATCGTACTATTATACATACTCACAAAAATTATCTGTACAAGCCTTTCACTTAACATCAACCACAATATATGTATATATACACATTCGGCCTTAGTCCATCTAATAAACAAATCAAACCATCACACAATGCACAACAAATATACATTTATATATCACTTAACCACAACCAAAATATCTATATGTATACATTCGGTTTCGGGTCACCTCTTATCTAATTCAATCCATCATACAAATCATAACCAATATACATATTAATCACATAAACAAGTTCAATATGTCTAACTTAAAATAAAACATAACACATACTTACCTGTCATGAACATATACCATAATCACATATGCATAAGTATAAACTTATTTTTCAATGACCATTATCAACCATAAACATAGAAACCAAATCAATCAAAAGAAGATAAGCCATCTTCGCATGGCTATTAATTACATACAAAGTACTTAATTCCCATTCCACCTTTTACTATGCTATACATGCCATATATTAAATTTTCAACTTAGTAAAATACCAAAGGAAATTGTCGATAGTGTGAATAGTCTTGCTGACGATCCTCGAGCTCGTAACGTATATCCAAATCTATAAACAGAAGTAAACAGAAAAACACAGAGTAAGCTATTTAAGCTTAGTAAGTCATAAGCAAGTTAATATCAACCAATTAAGCCAAATCACATATACAAAGTATGAATATAAATTAACATTAAATCTTTTCATATACAAATCAAATAAATAAATTAAACATATTCATAATAGCTTACACAAAAGTCAATATTAAAATCATATATAAAACTCTTTGGCCGAATACATTAAATTACAAACTTACACATAATTCACATACTCATACTTTAACTTTTATACAATGAATTAAGCATTCAACTTACCTTAATTTTCATAACACAGTTTAATTTACATACCTGAGTCCTTTTAACTCGATTTTCACATTGGCTTTCACTTACACTTGCCCGTTGAACCATTCGGAATTCAAAAGGATACGCGGATAGTCGGAAGCTCGTACAATGCCAACGTCCCAGACGTGGTCTTACATGTAATCACATATCGATGCCACTGTCCCAGACAGGGTCTTACACGAATCAAATACGATGCCAATGTCCCAGACATGGTCTTACACGTAAACACAAGTCGATGCCAACGTCCTAGACGTGGTCTTACACGATAACACATATCAGATATCCTATGTCATGACATATGTATCCTATCTATTCCTAAGGTTCGTACGGGGCTTACAGATGTCGAATCTCGATCGAATCAAGCTCGGAAGATAGCCAATTAACCATATTCACATTCGGCCATAGCCATTCAAAATTCAAATAATTTAAATCATTTCATAACAAATATATATTCATAGATATATCAACATTTAAATGCTTATTGACTTGCCTCAGACGTTGACGACCGTGAAATCGGCTAATCGACTACTTTTGTCTTTCCCCTATCCAAATCCAATTTCTTTGGTTCTTGATCTAAACATATTCAAATTAAGCTTATTTAAATACTATTCTATTCAATTTAGTCTAAAAACACATAAATAGGAAAATTACAATTTTGCCCCTAACATTTCACACTTTTTACAATTTAGTCCTTTTTGTACAAAACACAAAATACACAAAATTTGAGTACACCATACAAGGGCCAAATATTCCTAGTCCTTATACAATCCCACACATTTCATTTATTTCACATTTTAGTCCCTCTAAAATTTATTTTTGCAATTTAGTCCAAATTACTCAAATTCATCAAAAAATCAAATACAAAACTTGTTAATCTAACACATATATTTCATATTTCATCATCAAACAACAAAAACCACAAGGTATCATCAATGTAAAAACACAAAATCATCATCAAAATCAAAAATTAAGACATGGGTCGGATAGTACTCAAAGCAATGATCTCAAAAACATAAAAATTATCAAAAACCGAACAAAACTAACCTTGGATTAAGCCAAAATTGTTGCCAAAATATTGAAGAACATAAAAGCTTTCTTCCTTAGCTATATTCGGTCACTTTAAAAGATGATAATGGCTATGCTAATGTTTTGTTTTATTTAATTATATTAGATTTGACAAATTACCATTTTAACCTTTAATGAATTATTATATAAAACATAATAATAAGGTTATTCTTGACCTTATGCCGTCTACTACCAATAGAAATGGGCTATTTTCCCTTTAAGGACCCCATATTAAAAAGCCACTATCAAATTAGCACTTTACACTTTAATTTGTAACTTTTACATTTTACGCGATTAAATCCTTTTATTTAATCGGACACCTAAATGACAAAATTAAAACACGAAAATTTAGCACAAACAAATTCACACATAATAAACACGGAAAATAATTTTAAAATATTTTTCAGACTCGGATTTGTGGTCCCGAAACCACTATTCCGATTAGGGTCAAAATCGGGCTGTTACACAAGCCCTATACATGCCATACTCAAAATGAATCTAACTTGGCTATACCAAAGAGTAGTCGATAGTGTAATTCCAAACTCCGACGTCCCACGATCCCCGAGTTAGCTTGGCAATACAACAAGGAAAAGGGAAATGAGGGGGGTAAGCATAAAGCTTAGTAAGTTTGCATGAATAAACAACAACATAAAGGCTCATAATGCCATCCTTCCATTGTATTGAACAGACACAAAGTCTCAAGCATATTACCATAACTTACTCATGCTTACTCTTACCATTTACATATCATGTCTCATATCACAAAATTTCTCGTGAATCACTTACATGCACCTGTATCACTTCACCACATAACTTTAGTACTAATTTCGTCTCTATTTTAAGCTTAACTATTTATCCCATTGAATCACTTGGGATACTCAAAGATACATAATCATCATCTTACACATAAACACGACGCCATTGCCACATCTCAGATATGGTCTTACGTGGGGTCACTTCTAGATGTTGATGCCATATCCCGGATATGGTCTTATACGGGATCTCATTTCGGTGTCGATGCCATATCCCAGATATGGTCTTATACGGGATTTCAATTTGATGCCGAGGCCATGTCCCGGACATGGTCTTATAGGGACCTTACCCATCTCAAGTATTGATGATAATATTCTCTCATTTATTTAAGTCAAACTGGGACTTCAACATCATAGGTTCTCATTATTTCATCATTCACATCATTACCCGAATTCATAGAAACAATATACATCATCATTAATATCAAACATTTTAAAGCTTAATAACACGATGTTGAATTTATTATACACAAACTTACCTCGATTTCAAAATAGGCCAAATTGCCGATCTAATCTGATACCTTACCCTTTCCTCGGTCAAGTTTAATTCTTCGTTCTTCTTGATCTATAATAACAATTCAGCTCATTTAATTATCATATAAATCAACACATTTCAATAATCATACTTTGGCAAAATTACCATTTTGCCCTTATACTTTCACAAAATGACTATTCTACCCTTAGGCTCGTAAATCAATTCTAATCAAATTTCTTCCTCTAACGAGCCTAGGTGAACATCTATTTCTCTTATGGTAACTCTCAATACTCATCATTTCACACATTTACCACATATTTTGCAACCTTTACAAAAAGGTCCTTTGAGGTGTTTTCATGATAACACCTTTCACAAAAATTGTTTATCTAACAACTAGGACTCATATTCTTCCATAAAAAATGCAGCAAACAACATAAAATCTCACATGGAAAAACCCTAGTTTTTCAACCATTTTGCAAAATAGTCCCCTCATTAGCTAGCTTAAGCTTTAGGGGTTCCAAAAGTACAAATATTATCAAGAAAGACCATTAAAATCACTTACTTGTAAGGAGAAAAGCTTGCTGAAATTTTTGAGCTTTCAAACCCCCTAATTTGCTACTAATTTTGGGTGGAGAAGAAGAGAAGAAAAGATGATATCTCTTCTTTCGTTATTTTATTATATTTCTAGACAATTTATCACCTAATCCACCAACTTGACCAATTTTGACATCTTTTTGTCTCCTATGGCCGGTCAACCATTACTAGAAGGGTCAATTGTACTTTAAGAACCTCCAATTAATATTCTATAGCTATTAGGCACCTTTAGCTTGTAAAATAGAACTTTTACACTTTATGCGATTTAGTCCTTTTTCGCAATTAAGCATGAAATCGCTAAAATTAAAGCACCAAAATTTTCATGCACCCATATAATCATGCTCTAACTCATAAAATAACATTAAAATAATTTTCTCCGACCTCGGATTAGTGGTTCCGAAACCACTGTTCCGACTAGCCCCTAAATCGGGCTGTTACATAGATAGAGGAATAATTACACTCCTGTTGGGACTCTACCAGATAATTTGATTTCAGATTAACTATTACAAAAATAATATTATTTTAATAGGTTTAATATTAAATTAAATTTAATACTTATATTAAAATGATTATCTTTAATTTAATATTAAAATGATTATCTTTAATTTAATATTTATTTTGTAGATAAATATTCTATTAATTTAATAGATTTAATTTTAAATTTAATCTAATATTTATCTTAATAAGTATTATCTTAATTTAATATTAAATTGATTAAGTTTAATTATAGTTAAATTCTCTAAGCTCTCCTTCTATAAAAAGAGTCATGTATCGTTATTTTTCACACAGATGAATTCAATAGAAAGTTGTAGGTAAAATTTTAAAAAAAAAAAATTTAAAAAATTTCTTTGAATAAATTATTTTAAAAAATTTCTAGAGATATTTTTTCTAGTTATAACTTGACCAAAAAGTTATGAGAAATTATGAAATTACTCCATTTGTAATTTTGTAAAAAAAAAAACTTGATTCGAAGTGAGCACACACTCGGCAGACGTGACCTTGAGGATAGCGGGGAAGACTACTCGGTCAAAGTGTTCATCCTAGACGAATCGAAAATGTACAATTTTAATTAACTGTTTATTACTTTAGATATCACAACTAAGATCTAGCTTTGGAAAAAAAATTAGAACTCTATTTTTTTCCTTTAAACATAATTGTCGTTGCGTTTTCCAAACCCGATTTTCCAACAATTAGTATCATAAGTTATGTTGTACTCTATATATAAGTATAAACAGGTAATCAAAATAGATTTCTCTTCTTCTTGAATGATTTGATTACATATAAAGTGACATTTTTTAGATATTATGCATATTTTTGAGTTATATATGGGAATGGATGCGATATTATATATTTGTTATTTTTGTCAAGGTTATGGTTCTTAGGAAATAGACCGTGGACTATCATCTCCATGTAAAACTATTTTTTTTAATTCATAGAATTCTTGTGAGCCGGAAAAGAAAATTAAATTTAAATATAATTTTCCAAAAGGAATCCATGACGAGGAGAAGATAAAACGATGGCGGTTAAAGATTCAAGGAATGTTTTACGGTGAAAAATGTGTAATCTTTATTTTTTTATTTATTTTCTAAAAATAGAACCATATAAATTTTGACTGACAATTTTGTTTTAATTATCCATCTCTTTATATATTTGTTTTATAATTTTTTTAGAAATAAAACTATGAAAACTTTGAGTAGCAAAAATTCGAAACTACTCAAGATATCGTGTAATTAGCTGCATGCATGGTTTCAAACTGGACTTGGTGCGCTCATTTTACGTAGCAATTCAAGGATGAAAACTCAATGTTATAGTCACTCAATAGGAACTTATTACAGCTAACTCTACCATTTGAGTTGCTTCATGTCAATATTTTCCAGCCTTTTTTCTTTGTAATATCTTTTGGCCAATGACTTCTGACTTCAGCTTCTGAATTATATTTAGATTTGGGGTTTATTAGAACCAAATCAATTATATATTCAATATAATGAGGAAACAAATCCCTGCACAAACACCACAAAAACAATATGGGCAATCAAATTCTAAAAACTGGAGTTGGTGGCCATTTGAGTTGAGATTTGGAGTACTGGTGGATCCAATTTAGTTGGGTGTTTACTCTATAAAGTAATTATATTATTTTATATACTTTATATAAAAAAATATAAATATAAATATACAAAATATTATATGAATTTAAGTATATGATTTGAACTCAAGTACTTATAATTTTCAATATTTGTATTTTACCATTTATTTAAAGTCTCATTTGTTAATTATATTAGTTTCTTTTTATGTTAGAATTAAGTGACCCGAATCTTTATTTAAATAAAATACAATGGTAAAATAAAATAAAATAAAAATCTCTATAGAACTACACTTCTTTTATTTTATTTTAAATAAGGTTTTTTAAACCTTATTAAACTCCATCTATTTGATATTGATTAGAATAAGGTGTTTCAATCTTACTACACTCCTATTAGAATATGGTTTTACAAGCCTATAAATAGACATAGCCTATTCCTCTTGTAATTAATTCGAATTCGACATAGTGAATTTTCTTCTCCTCTGCCCGTGGTTTTTTTTCCGAAAGGGTTTCCACGTAAAATCTGTGTGTTCTTTATTTTTATTTCTCTTTTCTTTGCGATATATTTGTCATTACTGACGTTATATTTTTAACAAATTAGTATCAGAGCTTCCGGGTTTTTCATCTCGATCACGGTAATGGCGTCTTTGAAGTATGAAATTCCGCTGTTGGATCGCAACACCAGATTCGCGTTGTGGCGTATAAAGATGCAGGCGATTCTTGCACGATAGATTTAGAGGAAGCCCCGCTAGGGTAGATAAGATGCCTTCGACATTGACGGAGGAAGGGAAGAAGCGCAAGGATCGTAAGGCGTTAACACAGTTACATCTGCATTTGTCTAACAAAATTTTGCAGGATGTGATGAAGGAGAAGACCGCCGCTGCATTATGGAAGAGGCTAGAACAAATATGTATGTCGAAAACTCTAACCAGCAAGTTGCATATGAAGCAACGTCTTTATGCTCATCGTTTGGAGGAAGGTGCATCTGTGCACGAACACTTAACAGTGTTTAAAGAAATTCTCTCAAACTTGGAGGCCATGGAGGTTCAGTATGATAAGGAAGATCTAGGGTTGGTTCTACTTTGTTCGTTGCCCCCGTCTTATTCAACCTTCAGAGACACGATTTTATATAGCCGCGAGTCTCTCACAGTTGATGAGGTTTATGATTCTTTGACCTCGTATGATAAGATAAAGCATCTTGTGGTTAAACCCGAATCTCAAAGAGAGGGTCTCATTGTTCGTGGGAGACAAGATCGGAATGCTGATGATGATCGTGGAAGGACACATGAACGGAATCCTCGCAGTAAATCTAAGGGTAGATCGAAGTCTTCAAACAGAGGTAAAACTTGTAACTTCTGCAAGAAGAAAGGGCACATTAAATCTGAGTGCTATAAGCTACAGAACAAGATTAAAAGGGAGGCTGCAAATCAAAAGGTAAAACAACCAGAAAATTTCGGTGAAGCTGATGTTGTAGAAGACTAAAGCGATGGTGAACTTCTAGTCGCTTTTGTCAACAATTCTAAAGTGAGCGAGGAGTGGATACTTGATTCAGGCTGCACCTTCCACATTAGTCCCAATCGGGATTGGTTTACAAATTACGAAACAGTGTCTGAAGGTGTTGTTTTGATGGGAAATAATGCTTCGTGTAAATTCGCAGGTGTTGGAACAATTAAAGTTAATATGTTTGATGAAGTTGTCAGAATACTTAGTGACGTACGACATGTTCCAGAATTGAAAAGAAATTTAATTTCGTTATGTACTCTTGATTCAAAAGGGTACAAATACACAGCTGAAAGTGGGATTTTGAAGATTTCCAAAGGTTCCCTCGTTGTGATGAAAGGGCAGAGAAAGACTGCCAAGTTATATGTTTTGCAGGGTTCTACTATTATTGGTGATACAGGTGTCACTTCCTCTTCCTTGTCAGATGATGATATTACTAAACTTTGGCATATGCGACTAGGGCATATGAGTGAGAATGGCATGGCAGAATTGAGCAAAAGAGGACTTCTTGATGGGCAAGGAATTTGCAAACTGAAGTTCTTTGAGCACTGCGTTTTTGGAAAGTAAAAGAGAGTTCGATTCACCAAAGGAATCCATAACACGAAGGGAATGTTGGAGTATATTCATTCTGATCTATGGGAGCCATCAAGAGTGCCTTCAAGAGGTGGAGCTAATTATATGTTAACTTTTATTGATGATTTTTCCAGAAAAGTTTGAGCATTCTTCCTGAAGCAGAAAAGCGATGTGTTTTTCACATTTAAGTCTTAGAAAACTATGATTGAAAAACAGACGAGAAAACAAATAAAATACCTCCGCACAGACAATGGCTTAGAGTTTTGTTCTGACGAGTTTAATAAATTGTGCAAGTCAGAAGGGATCGTGAGACACTTGACAGTTCGTTATACTCCACAGCAAAACGGTGTTGCAGAACAAATGAACAGAACGATCATAGAGAAGGTTCGATGTATGTTTTCAAATGCCAACTTACCAAAGTCATTTTGGGCCGAAGCAGCCCTACTGCATATTTTTTGATCAACCGATCTCCATCCGTTGCCATTGAGAAAAAGACTCCACAAGAGGTATGGTCTGGTAATACTGCTAATTATTCTGATTTAAAGATCTTTGGGTGTCCTGCGTATGCTCATGTTGATAATGGAAAATTGGAACCGAGATTCATTAAATGTATTTTTCTTGGTTATAAAGCTGGTGTAAAAGGGTATAAGTTATGGTGTCCTGAAAATAGAAAAGTTGTGATTAGCAAAGATATTGTTTTTGATGAAATTGCTATGCTACCTAACTTATCTCTTAAAGACTCTTCTAATAAAGAAAATCAAAAGCAGGTGGAGCATCAGATTAATACAGAGTCGACTCCTCAAGCCAATACAAAAATTGAGAATAGAGTTGCTTCTTCACCACAATGCTCTATCGCCAAAAACAGAACTAGAAGAGAAATTAAACCTCCAAAGAAGTATGCCGAGGCTGATCTAGTTGCATATGCTTTAAATGTGGCCGAAGATATAGATGCAAACCAAGAGCCGTCTAATTATTCTGAGGCGGTTAGCTGTGAAGACTCAGAAAAGTGGACGTTTGCTATGCAAGAGGAGATGGAATCACTCCACAAAAACAGAATATGGGATCTTGTGAAACTTCCTAAAGGTAAAAAGGTTGTTCGCTGTAAATGGGTGTTTAAAAAGAAAAAAAGGGACTCCAGGAGTTGAAGAACCCAGATATAAAGCAAGGCTTGTTGCAAAGGGTTCTGATCAAATTCCAGGAGTGGACTTCATGAGATGTGTTCTCCCAGGTTGTGAAGCATAGTTGGATTCGAGCTTTGCTTGGTATCGTGGCCATGCATGATTTGGAGCTTGAGCAGTTAGATGTAAAAAGCGCATTTTTGCATGGAGAACTTGAGGAAGATATTTACATGCAACAACCAGAGGGTTTTGAGTCTCGAGAAAAGAGGACTATGTTTTCTTGCTTTGAAAAAAGTCCTTTTACGGTTTGAAACAGTCACCAAGACAGTGGTACAAGAGGTTTGATTCCTTTATGACTTCTCATGATTTTAAAGAAGTAGTTTTGACAGCTGTGTTTACTTTAAGAAAAACAGTGATGGTTCTTTTATGTATCTACTTCTTTATGTTGATGACATGTTGATAGCAGCAAAAGATAAAGGAGAGATAAGAAAGGTCAAAGCCCAACTAAGTGAAGAATTTGAGATGAAAGATTTGGGACCAGCAAAGAAGATACATGGTATGGAGATTCTCAAAGATAGAAAAGCAAGTAAATTGTACCTAAGTCAGAAGGAGTACATTAAGAAAGTTCTTTGCAGGTTCAATATGCAGAGTGCTAAGCCTGTTAGTACTCCTTTAGCAGCCCATTTCAGACTTTCATCGGCTTTGTCTCCACAATCAGATTATGAGATTGAGTACATGTCACATGTTCCATACTCTAGTGCGATGGGATCTCTCATGTATGCTATGGTTTGTTCACGTCCGGTTTACCATATACTGATCGGTCACGATTAGCAAATACATGGCGAATCTGGTAAAGAACATTGGAAAGCGATTCGATGGATTTTAAGATACTTACGAGTACTACGATGTTTGCTTACAGTTTGGAAGAACTAGAGATGGAGTCATTGGGTATGTTGATGCTGATTTTGTTGGAGACCTTGATAGAAGAAGATCTCTCACTAGTTATGTCTTTACAATCGGAGGTTGTGCAATCAGTTGGAAAGCTACTTTGCAAACTACAGTCGCTTTGTCTACCACTGAAGCTGAGTACATGGCGATTACTGAGGCTTGTAAAGAAGCTATTTGGTTGAAGGGACTCTTTAGTGAGCTCAATGAAGGCCTTCAAATCAAGACACGATTTTTGTGATAGTCGAGTGCCATCTTCCTTACAAAAGATCAAATGTTTCATGAGAGAACAAAACACATTGATGTTCGGTATCATTTTGTTCGTGATGTTATTGCTCGTGGTGATATTGTTGTGAGCAAAATTAGTACTCATGAAAATCCTGCAGATATGATGACTAAGTCACTTCCTATAACCAAGTTTGAGCATTGCTTAGACTTGGTTGGTGTTCATTGTTGAAGTTAAACCCTTAAGAGGTTTTATGGAAGAGGTGGGGAACTTGTTCGTTAAGAGTTCGTGATGAAGAACTTGTTCATTGAGAATTCGTGTCAAGGTGGAGATTGTTACAATTAAGTGACTCGAATCTTTATTTAAATAAAATACAATGGTAAAATAAAATAAAAGAAAAATCCCTATAGAACTACACTTCTTTTATTTTATTTTAAATAAAGTTTTTTAAACCTTATTAAACTCCATCTATTTGATATTGATTAGAATAAGGTGTTTCAATCTTACTACACTCCTATTAGAATATGGTTTTACAAGCCTATAAATAGACATAGTCTATTCCTCTTGTAATTAATTCGAATTCGACATAGTGAATTTTCTTCTCCTCTGCCCGTGGTTTTTTTCCCGAAAGGGTTTCCACGTAAAATCTGTGTGTTCTTTATTTTTATTTCTCTTTTCTTTGTGATATATTTGTCATTACCGACGTTATATTTTTAACATTTTATAAATATATTTATTTCATAATTTTATTTTCACTCATGTCGTGTCGTGATATTATATAGTTTTAATTAATTTGATTGATTATTAGAAAGTAATAAATTTTTTTCAATAAATTTTAATCATATTCAAAATATCTATACTATATATGGTGTCACCCTCAGCTAGGTTCCAATTTAATTTTGAAATTATAAAAAGCTTATTCCTTTTAAAAATGATCAAATTTTGATAAATCTAAAAAATTTCGTACTTAAAATGAGGACAATGAATTTCACTACTACAACTTTACCATTTCAATTAAAATCATATTTAATTTTTATATTATTTTTTTATAAATTTATTACATATTTTTTCACCCATGGTGGGTGTACCATAATATAACTATAATTTAAGTATATTTGTATTAAAAAAAATTTAAACATTTATTATAAGAATAGCATTATTAAACCTATGTAAAAATAATCTTTTAAAAGCCCATGCATATGTCTTTATTTATATGGAGTAGTGATTAAAATTTTTATCATATCAATTTCATACGAGTTCAATCAATGTAAACCCATCCAAATCAATATATATATATATTTTTTTTTGACAAACCATCCTCACCAATGTTGCAATAAAAGAAAGGGGAAAATGCCCATGTATATTCCTTGCCCTTACACCCCCCATACCTTTTTGAGCTCCAACAAACAAGTTTTAGCATCGACTACATGATCTCAAGATTTGTGTTTGCTCGAAACAGTTGCTTAGAAACAAATCAAGTGTGTGAAGGAGTGACAAGGGAGTGGGCACTCCTTCACCGTTGAATGGAAAACAACAAACAAACAGAAAACAAGAAAGTTGTTTATGCAGTTCAGTTTTCCTATGCTTGCAGAGTCTAGTTCAGTAAGAAATATTTACTCTCTTTAATAATTACAAGAAGTGATTATAATCTATCACACACCCATGACAATATACTCACATTTGCACCTTGAAGAATGATACTCTCACTACTAAATTCACTTCTTGTGAGTTCAACAAGTAAAACCACAACACAAAAAGGTTTTACTGTTAAAATGTGCTAATCCAATAAAATTCTCACAAAGACAGATTGATTGCTCAATTCTCTCTGTATAATAACTTATACAAATCTCTCAATTATATAAAATATTTCAAGACTTGCTTACATAGAAAGATCTATACCAACCCATATAAAACAACATATTAACTAGTTGAATACAGTATAATAATAAAGTACAAGGTAAATATGGGCTCTTGGCAGTTAAGCAATTAGTGTTCCAATTCAATCTAATATCCACAATCCAAGGGATTAATATGGTGATCCGATTTGATCCAATCTCTAAAATATGTTTCCCTAATTGATTGATATTTACTGGTGGGTTAGATATCATCCACATAATCAACACAACTTTTAAAAAATAAGATGAAGAGGAGGAGGAGGAGGTCCCAGTCTGTCTCCCTAACCACGTCCTTATATATGACGAAGCTTTCTATTTCATTCTATCCTGTAAACTTCAATGCTCCAATAATATATTGTTGAAATTCTGAAAAGTGAGAGTATAATTTATTATTTCATTTTTCATTTATAGTTTGGGTGAACTCCATTGTATATATAATCATTTTAAAAACAATAACCATAACTTGAGAAAAGAAAAGAAAAACCATGAAGTAGCTAGCTATCCCATTAATGTGATTAAACAAAAGAAATTAATAAAAATTAACATTCACTGAAGATAATTTAAGTTAAGGTGGATGCATATCGGATGTTTATAGTGTGAACAATAGGATTGGAATTAGTAGCTTTTTGGTGGATGAGAAGGATATTGCATTCGCATTACAATGCCTTGTGAAACAAGTTATTCATATTGTTTCTTTGTTTGGAAGGATATACATATATTCAATATCTGCAATGTTGAAACACAAAGTTAGTCGGCAGTAAAATGTAAAGACGGAGTTGGCATTGTCTTCAATCCAAAGACAAAAGCCTGGACTTTATGTATAAACTTGAGAAACAAACAATTTTGGTGAAAATGACAATGGCATTGGAAAGCAAAGCAAAATGCATCATCCCTTTCCAAAACATATCATTCAACGTTTCTAATGTGTAAACAAGAAAATTGCAGACCAGTCTCCCACGTGTACAAAGTAGGAGGACCAGAACACGGCGGTGGATATGATAACATTCTACTTGAAAACATTTCCATGGTCAATGGGTCAGAGTGAAAGCTGTAACTCACCACTATCATGGATCGTTCACTCTTACCATCCCTGCCGTCAACTCTCCTGCCCCATAAGCATATCCCCAAGTACCACTCCCTCTCCTTTCTTCCAACATTTTATTTCCTAAACTAATGTTTCTTTTCCACATTTGTTTAATATTAATGTAAATTTTAAATGTTTTTATCAACTTTTAAAATGTTTTGAATTTTTAATAATATTTTGAATTTTTATGAAGTCTGTTAAATTTTGACAATTCAATTAATATTTTCTTAAAAGATTAAATTTAATTAAAATTTAAAAAATTGAAGATGAACCCATTAATATGGTATCAACTATACTGAACTGACGCGTTCTCGTCTTTTCTCTCTGATTCCCCTCGCGTTTCCACTCCCTCCCCTTATATATATTCAATCAACTCATTTTTCTTCTTACTTTAAATTAACGGTATATATTGCTTGTTGGATCAATGAAAGGCGCTTCTTTTCCGACACACCAGAGGCAATGGGCCTCGGACACCGTTCCCGCCACCTTTAGTTCAACGTCCTCGCCTGGGACTGAGGAGTTCGTGGAGGTCACTCTCGATCTCCAAGACGATGACACCATCATCCTCCGCAACGTGGAGCTGGCCTCCACTGCCATCACCGTCGATGATGGAGCCTATACTTCGGCCTCCACTTCACGATCCCCGACCATCAGGAAGAGCTCCTCCAATACATTGAGACAATTTTCACAAGGACGAAAAGTCGAAGCCGTTGCTAAAGCCAAGCAGTTCTCGCAAGAGTTGAAAGCCGAGCTACGCAAGTTATCATGGGGCCACGGACACGCAGCTCTGACTCTACCCGGGTCCGACTCTGCTACAGCGGCTCGAGCTTTAAGAAAGCAGCGAGCTCAACTCGACCGGATTCGCTCCGGCGCTCAAAAAGCTCTTCGCGGATTAAGATTCATAACCAACAATGAAGCCAATGCATGGGAAGAAGTTGAAAACAATTTCAACAAACTCGCTAAACACGGCTCTCTGTTTCGCTCCGATTTCGCACAATGCATAGGTTTCTCAATTCATCATCACAAATCTTTTTTAATCCATTTTTCTCAAACTCTTAGATTAGATGTTTACTTCTGTTCGTTGTTTAGGAATGAAGGACTCGAAGGAATTTGCGCAGGAGATGTTCGACGCATTGAGTAGACGAAGGAGTTTAAAAGTTGAAAAAATTAGCAAAGATGAGCTTTACGAGTATTGGTCTCAAATCACTGACCAAAGTTTTGATTCTCGCCTCCAGATCTTCTTCGACATGTACGCATTATTAAACTATTAGTTACAACTTATTTTAAATTAAATATTTCTTCTTTTAACGAACCAGTTTTGAATATCCTATGTTATAGGGTGGACAAAAATGAAGATGGTAGGATCACTGAGGCTGAAGTAAAAGAGGTAAAAATAATATGTATATTTCCAATTTTTTAATAAAATTGTATCGAACATGCAAAAAAAATATTTACTTTATTAAAAAAACAATTAAATTGTGATGCTCATGGGTGATACTTTTAATTATTAATAAAATATTTAGTGGGATTTGCGAGGGCATTCTGGTGTGTATATAAAAGTAATTGACTTTTGCTGTGGATAATATAGATTCTGATGCTAAGTGCTTCGGTAAACAAGCTATCGAGATTGAAAGAGCAGGCGGAGGAATATGCAGCTCTGATCATGGAAGAGTTGGACCATGAAAGATTTGGATATATCGAGGTGGGTCCATTTTTAATTTATGTGGAGCACTCATATTTCCATAATATTTCTCGCTTTGATTTTTGTCCGATAGATCTTACTATTATTATTTAATAACAAAACGTGTTGATTGTAGAGAAATCATACTATATTATTATTTTGCAGTGAAACTTATTTTCAAATTAGTTTCAGTATAAGACTGACCAAACTACATCCCATGATTGACCATCTCGAACTCATGGTTCTGCCAAGTGGCGGACCTTATTCATTCACGCATGCACTTACCTTGCATTCTGCATCACTGATAGCTTAAAACAGTTGATATAATCAAGATCATCCTTGCCCGTTGCGTGACTAAAATTTTTTCGATCATTTAAATATTTCGTTTCCATAATTGCATGATTTGGTTGATCATGACCTATGGAATGATACAGCTATGGCAATTGGAGACACTTCTCTTGCAAAAGGACACCTATCAGAGCTATAGTCAAGCCCTAAGCTACACAAGCCAAGCCCTTAGCCAAAACTTACAAGGACTAACAAAGAAGAGCAGAGTCAGGAGAATGATTAAGAAACTTTTATACTATATAGAAGAAAACTGGAAGAGGCTATGGGTGGTGTCATTATGGATTATGATTATGATAGGGCTCTTTACTTGGAAGTTCTTTCAATACAAACAGAAGAATTCTTTTCAGGTTATGGGTTACTGTCTCCTCACAGCCAAGGGAGCAGCTGAGACCCTCAAGTTTAACATGGCTCTTATCCTCTTACCCGTCTGCAGAAACACCATTACTTGGCTCAGGTCCACCAAGCTGGGTCTTTTCCTGCCTTTTGACGACAATATCAACTTTCACAAGGTATGTGAACAACATACCAACTTTTCCTTTTTCTTTTTGCTTTTCCTTTTCGTTTATGGGTCCCAGGCAGTGGCGAAACTAGCCCTTTAAAATAATTTTTTTTATATGTACTTTTAAAATTTGTAAAATTTTAAATTAATAAAGGTAAAATTATACTTTGGCCCCCTAAATTATAAGAATTTGATTTAATCCTTTAAAAATTATAAAGACATAATTTATTAAAATGATAAAATTATATTTTTTCTATCGTAAAAATTACAATTTAATTTCGGTCCCCAAAATTTTTTTTCTAGTTTCGCCCTTGGTCCCAAGGACCTGATGACATGTAGAAGTCAATCAATATGAATTTGCTTTTAGAATCGTACGAGTTATGTCAACAACATAAGAGAATAGTGGTTAGAAGAGCTTGTTAATACCTTAATGAATAAATTCAAACTTTATCGATATAATTTCTTCTTAATAATTTGTAACTTGACTTTGGAAAAAGAAGGTGCTGGGTATTGCAGGTTCACATAGCAAAAGTTGAAAATTAAACCAATCTTAAATTATTTATTGTGTGTGAAGAAATTAGAAATAGATAATTTCTAAAAAAAAAAAAAAGTCAAAACTGGCCATTGCAAATTAGTTCATCTACTATAAAATTTAATTTCGAATCAAATAAAGAAAATTATAAACAATAGTAAGGTTAAACTTAAAAAAGACGACTTGCTTTGTTTAAAAGTGATGTGAGGAAACAAAATAAATAAGCAATTTAATCCTTATAAGGTTTTAAAAATGTTTTAGAATTTTTTTAACCCACTCGAGAACATTTTTAACATTTAAGTTTTTAGCTCTTTGCATCAAAAGTAAATATACAAGACTAAATTGCAAAAGAAATTTAAATCTTTAGTATATGGATCCGGTAGTTTAACAAAAAGCTATATACGAAATTAAAACATTGTAGATTTAATGTGTTTTCGTCCGTGACCAAAGACATTGACTTCCACAAAATCAAACTACCAATAGCTTGACCTTATCGTAGCTGAACCTGGGCACTTCCTAGATTCACTAAAGTATCTGTAGATCACAAGTTTGCTGCTCTGGAGCATTATATCATGCAAGCTTAGTTGTTTTATGAGTAAGAACAGCCACTTTAATCCATCAGTTTCATCATTTCTACTGTAGCTCATGGAATTTTAGTTATGAAAGTTATGACATAATCTTGATGCACATAGGAAGCAAACCTTACATTTATAGTGGATACAAGGTTTTCATGGCACTGACTTCTTTTGTATCCCTGAATTAATTAACCACAAAGTTTGAAGTTATTTATGATATCTCATTGAATTTGTGCAGACAATAGCTGCAGCCATTGCTATTGGAGTCATTCTCCATGCTGGTAACCATCTTGCCTGTGATTTTCCTATGCTTATCAAGTCCTCTAGTGATCACTATGATCTACTAATCAATGACTTTGGAAGTCATAAACCAACCTACTTAGACCTGGTAAAAGGGGCTGAAGGAGTGACTGGAATTTTAATGATTATCTGCATGGCAATTGCATTTATACTGGCAACAAGATGGTTTAGGCGGAACCTGATTAAGCTGCCCAAGCCCTTTGATAGAATCACTGGTTTTAATGCTTTCTGGTACTCACATCACCTGTTTATCGTTGTCTACATCTTGCTTGTCATCCATGGCGTATTTCTTTATCTTGTGCACATATGGTACCGTAAGACGGTAAACATTTAAATCTTCTTCTTTTCTCAAGTGATTGCATAAATTCGAACAACAGGATTTTATTTTATGTTTTACTGTAACTGTAATTAATTGTATTGTATTGTGTTCCTGGCTGCAGACTTGGATGTACCTAGCTGTTCCAATTTTGTTGTATGCTGGAGAAAGGACACTTAGATTTTTCCGTTCTGGTTTCTATACTGTCCGGCTTTCGAAGGTAAGCATAACACTATCAACTATGATTCTATATAGAGAAAAAGTTCCGTAATTAATTGGAACTGCTCAGAGAAACATTTAATTAGGCCAACCAACAAGTAAGCACATTGTCAAAAATTTTCCAGTGAGGTCTAAATAGCTCTAAACCTAGGGTGCTTTTGAAATTTGACTGATGGTCTTTTTTGTGCATAGGTTGCAATTTATCCGGGAGGTGTTCTCGCACTACTAATGTCTAAGCCGCCTCAAATTCGGTACAAAAGTGGACAGTACATGTTTGTCCAATGCCCTGCTGTCTCTCCCTTTGAATGGTAAGCAAAAAAAAAAAAAAAACTATTTTTAGGTATTATTTCAGCTATTTCACTTCCGCCAGGCTACTAAATTGCATCCAGAGTTTCCAGAATAATACATCTAGGGATAAATTCTCAATGACTAACTTATGTGAGTTTCAAGTTTATTAGCATGAGGTTTAGGGTTCGATCTCTGTGTTTCTATACCCCTTCCTACTCCTTTCATTGTAATGTACTTGCTTATTTGTATAAAGAAAAGAGAGAGAAATTCATGATAGAAGAGGATGAAAATGTATATTAGTTAGATCAAAAGCCAATTCCATTTGCTGTCAACAATAATAGCCCTTTAATATAATAGGATCAGGTTCAACGTTTTCTATTGCTTTTTAATAATGTAAAGGGTGGCCAAAAAGGAAAATAATGTAAAGGAAGTTTAAAATATTTTAGGTTTTATAGATGGTATACGTTTTGCATCATGCAAAAAGAAAAAAAAAATCTCAACAACATTTTCTTTATTGTGAACCAGGCATCCATTTTCCATCACGTCTGCTCCTGGTGATGACTACCTTAGTGTTCATATCCGCCAGCTAGGTGACTGGACGCAAGAGCTCAAACGGCTATTCTCAGAGGTTTGTGAACCTCCTGTGTCTGGGAAAAGTGGGCTTCTCAGGGCGGATGACACAACTAAGAAAGGGTATATCTATTCGTCTTCTATTTATATATTCAACGGTTTAGCAGCATTTAGAATCTATTATGGAATAATTTTCAATGACCCTTGCTTGATAGTATTATTATCTGAAGTACAGCTTGCCAAAGCTCTTAATAGATGGGCCGTATGGTGCCCCGGCACAAGATTATTGGAAGTATGATGTCCTATTACTTGTGGGCCTTGGAATTGGTGCAACACCATTCATTAGCATCCTAAAAGATCTGCTTCACAACATTGTGAAAATGGAGGAGCAGGCAGTAAGTAACTTGTGTTAAGTTAATATTTTTTGTTTATTTAGAACAAAAGAGTTTATAGTGTGGTGACAGGGGAAAGATAGCATTGGGATTCAAACTCCAAACCTATTAAAGATGACTACATTAACTAATTAAGCTGTGACTCAGGCTTCCTTTGTGCTAAGTTAATGAATCTGCTGTTATTATTCCTTGGTCAAATCATAGTTTCTTAATTTTTCTTTATCTGATTCACAATGCTGATGCTTTGATTTTCAGGATTTGGTGTCAGATTCCAGTAGGACATCAGAGCTGAGCAGTGGGAGCAATGATTCAGGCACTCCCAACAGAGTTCCACCAAAACGAAAGAAAACACTTAAGACGACCAATGCTTACTTTTATTGGGTAACCAGGGAGCAAGGCTCATTTGATTGGTTCAAAGGAGTCATGAATGAAGTTGCAGAACTTGATCAAAGGGTAAAACCAAGAGTTGAAAGTTATTTTAGTTCTAATTTTCTTTGAATACCATGGTGCAACTAAATTGTCACATTGAACACCAGGGTGTAATTGAAATGCACAACTATTTGACTAGCGTGTACGAGGAAGGTGATGCACGATCAGCTCTCATCACCATGGTCCAAGCACTAAATCAAGCAAAGAATGGAGTTGACATCGTTTCCGGCACGAGGGTAAAATCGTTTTTGCCTCTCATTTTCATTGTCTTACCATACTTGATCGACTTATAGGATTCTGAACATCACCATCCAACGGAATCCAACTTTATCAGGTGCGGACTCATTTTGCAAGGCCTAAATGGAAGAACGTTCTCTCTAAACTAAGTTCCAAGCACTGCAACGCAAGGATAGGTGAGCCGAACTCTATTAAGCAAATAAAATATTAAGAAAACGGCAAATCTTATTTTGTGTTTTAATATTAGTGGTGTGGTGGAGCAGGAGTGTTTTACTGTGGGGCACCCGTTTTGGCTAAACAACTCAGCAAACTCTGCTATGAGTTCAACCAAAAAGGTTCCACTAAATTTGAATTCCATAAGGAGCATTTCTAACACTATTATCATCCTTCACCATTCATAGTCCTAATAAATTGCAATAATAAGGCAAGACACTCATAAAATAGAAAAAAGAGAGAAAAAGTAAAGATTAAATATATATATATATTATTTTAGGTATATCTTTAATACCAAAAAGACAAAAAAAAAAGCTTACTATGGTTTTGGAAATTGGGTTGGACCTCTTCATTTCCAAGAATAGCCTTGTAGAATATCCCTGCTGAGCTGATAGAAGATTTCAAGCTGAAGGCTACTACATATTAATTGATGAGTTCTTTCCAATAAGGATTAGATTGTAAATTATGTTCACCCGTTTTGGTAATTTTGTCTTAATACATGTTCAAAAGTTTTTTTTTTTTTTTTAAATTGTCCTGTATATGTAAAGAGTATGCTACAATATGGTATAATCTCAATCGTTTTCTCTTCATATATTTCCATTTCCCATCAAATAATAAGGGAATTTCATAACTTATGTAAAATTCATCATTTGCATAATACATATTCGCTTCAACTACTTTAATTGATGTAACGAACATTTTACTAAGAAAGGCCTATTTCCTACTTTATTTACAGAAATAGGCCACTTTAAACTTTATTTACCAGAATGAGCCAAAAAATAAAAAAGGCTTCCACGTAGGCGCGTTTTAAGGGGAAATTTTAGAAAAGCGCGTCCTTGAGGGAGCACTTTTTCCATGTCAGCATAAAACACGTTGACATGGACGCGCTTTGCTGACATGGCAAAAACGCTCTCTCAAGGACGCGCTTTAGCTCGTGTTTTTGGCCCTTAACAATCGCCCCAACGGTCATTTAAAAATTTGACCGTTGGGGGGCCAACGGTCATAAAAAAAAAACTATAAAAGGCCCCCCACCTATTTTTTTCACACAATTTCCTTTAACATTTCTTCCAAAATTCTAAAAAAAGCTCTCAAATTTCTCCCTAAATTTCTTAAAGCTCTCTTTAAATAACTATTTCCTTTAATTTTTTTTCTAAATTAGTATTTTTTTTAATAATTTGTAAGATATTTGATCGTGTTAGCAATGGCCGAGGAATTAATTCGTCTCGGTCATAAACATATTGATAAACCGAAATAGTAACACATTTTAGGCTCACATTTAGTATGCTTTTGGATGAATTATCCATTGATTTATGTAAAAAGGTGCTCTTAATCCTTTCTTTTCATGTCTTATACTTAGGAAAGCACCCAAGGATAAAAAGAACGGGAAACGGGCTTAAAACGGGACAAATGGGCCAAAGCATGAAATCGACACGGCCTGGACCAAAGATCACACGGTCGTGCCTCCTTAAAAGATCTCGAACACGGCCAGGACCACGATTTACATGGCCGTGCCTCATCAACGAAGTCCACATGGCCTGACCACGATTCATACGGGCGTGTGCCATGGCCATGCCCCTGCCGCGGCCAAGAGGAGTTTTACTCGGATTTGGATGCTTGGAGGCAAAGAAACACACTCCAAAGTCTAATTAAACCCCCAATTTGGAATTACACTCAAATTAGGATACTTGGAGGCCAAGCAAGGCATCTCAAAGCCTATATAAACACCCTAGGGGCAACTTATTCGGGAGTTCGACGAAACCCTCTCATCGAGGGGGAGCCCAAAGCCATCGTCTAGGGGCGTCGTGCTAGGCAGAGAAGAAGGCGATTTGTGGGGATTCACTCGGGATAGCCAGTTGATCCATCTCAAGAAGCCGGGATTCTACTCAAGACGGAGGATCTCCTCTTCAATTCCTTTAGGGGTTTTAGGGATTTCTTATGTTTTGTTTTATCTTTTCTCTTGAGATGTTTTTCTTTATTGTTATGAACTAAACCCTTGGATACAGAAGGGATGAAACCTATGATAAATCTTGTTATTGTTTTCTGAATTATATGATAAATACGTAGTTTGTTCTTAATTATGTGAGCTTAATCCAAATTTAATGTGCTTAGGTGGAGGAGGAATAGACCCTGCCTAAGAGTAGATCCAACATAATTAAGCGGAGTTGATCGCACGCCTAAAGATAGGGTGACGAGATTTTTCCGGATTAGGGTGAAACCTAATATGGGAATCCACGGATCGATTTCTTCGCTATTCTAGGGGTTATTATAAGAGAACGAGAGTTCCACTAATTAACCTAGGGTTAGACGTTATTCGCCTTGAGAGAGGGTTTAATATACGTTAGGGAGTCTTACGGATCAAACTAAGTGAATAAATCATATGGTTCAGTGTTAGATAACAAGTGAAGTCTAGGTGGATTCTTCCTAGGGTATCTTCTAAATCAACTGAGTTTTTCCTAAGTTATTTTCCAAATTCATTCTTCTTTGTCTTAGAGTCTTTAGCTTAATAGTTAATTAATTTAGATTAATAAAAAACTTCACTTATTTTAGGCTAAATAATAAAAAGAAAGTTAGTATTAGTACTTTTAGTTCCTTTGGGTTCGATAATCCGATCTTGCCTAAGCTATACTACTGTTCGATAGGTGCACTTGCCTCAATCATTGTCAGAGTTACTTTCCAGGTTCGATCATTCTTTTTATAAATTTTAAAACTCTGATTCACAGCGATCACATATCTCCATCGAACAAATGAAAATGGTAAGGGTTAATTTCAATTTTTGAATATTATTTAATTTTTTTCATTTATGTAATTTTAATTAATTTTTATTTTATAATTTTTTATAACAGTCGGCAGATCAGGTGTTACAATGTTATATTCATAATATGTCTGGTCCTCCATCACCATTGATAGAAAATTACTTGAGGGAAGCAGGTTTTTGGCACGTGGCCAATATAGGTCGAAAGTGCAAGTTGGACCCGAAACTCATTAGTGCGTTCATAAGGAGGTGGAGACTCGAGACGCATACATTCCATCTTACATGCGGGGAGTGTACCATCACTTTGAAGGACGTGCAGTTACAATTGAGATTACCGGTGGATGGGTCCGTACTCACCGGGTCCGCTCAATCTGCTGAATGGGGAGCCATATGCTACGATATTTTGGGTGCGATTCTAGATAAATTTACGGAGGTCAAATTGAGATGGGCTGGTTACGAGACACATTCCCGGAGTTGGGGGATGATTCGACTGAAGTAGAAAGAATACGATATGCTCGGGCACACATCCTTGATATCATTGGAGGTTATCTGGTGCCAAACTTATCACGAAACCTCGTACATCTGAAGTGGCTGCTGAAACTCGTCGATTTTAGAGCAGCTGGCGAACTCAGTTGGGGTCTGCCGTGCTGTCAACATTGTACCGGAAGATGTGCTAGGCGACAAAACCAAATAAAGCCAATATCGGAGGTTGCCTATCACTACTACAATCATGGGCTCGGTTTCGCTTTCTATTTTTACGTCCTCGAGTGAACCACCTATATACATTCTCACTCTTAACGAGGTAAAATTTATATTAAATTTTACAATTATTACATAGATTTAAAATATAATTTTATGCTAAATATTTTTTTAATTAGGTGGAACCATTCAGCGAGTTATGTTGGAATACCTACCGCTCTTGAAAATATACGGTTTCTATTAGACCAATGGTCGGAAGCGCATGTAACTATTAAATGAAATATATATACATAACATAGTCATTTCGTATTTCGTATTTAGTATTATGTATATAACTAATATTTTTATCACGTTCATATAGTTTCAATGGACACCATACGAGTAACCAACAATTCGGGCAGTACTTCCAGATAAATTCTTACAGAATCCGATCATCTGGCACGTTAGGGTCCCATTGGTTAACTACGCTATCATTGAGATGCACCAGACGGATATAGTGTTACGGCAATTTGGATTCCTACAACTGATTCCCGTGGCACCTGAAGTGTTCGATGAAAAGCACAAAATTGACTTACAGCGACCGAATACACATTGGCCGGTCTTCTTCTTGGATCATATCGAAATGTGGGAAAACCGGTATGATTATATACCTACTCGCTAACCGATCATCGTTCTAGAGTTAGCGTGCGAGCCAGATTACATGCCATGGTTTAGGATCCATGGCAAGCCATATTTTCTTTTCGAAGAGCAGAGGCGTCTTCAATTCCGTGTTGAAAGGGAACGACAGGGCCCTTTAAATTCAAGGAGAAGGGTTGATAGGGTGAACCCATCAACAGCGCCCATGCAATTACCGGGCCCAACGCCTCAAGCGATGACGCCTACACCACAGCCCCTTCAGATTATGCCAGGTGCGTATCCTAGCCCTTATATGTATCCTAACTCTTATATGTTTCCTTTTCCCAGTCCTATGCCAGGTTGGAATGAATGGCCCGGTGCATCTTCTTTTCTGATGGCTCAAACTCAACCGACGATATATAAACCATCGTCACAGGAGGGATCACACGAGGCACCGTCGGGGAGCTCATCTCATTTTCAATCCCTATCGCCTTATGGGATTCAAACACCTCCGCCGTGGGTGATGCAAACACCTCTACATTCTTTGTTCTATCAAAGTGGGTTATCCTCCCAACACCCACAACTAGAACAACCACAACCCCCGCCGGAACAACCATAACCCCCGCCAAAAGCTAAACTAAGAAGGAATCCAAATACAGAATCACAACAACCCCCCCATGGCACCGATTCCACCTAAATATGCATTGATTTTTTTAATATATTTGTACAAACTGTTTTTATATTGTTTCATTTAATAAAATAGAAGTTGTTTTAAATATTTTAATAGTCAATTATTTTTATATTTTGTCTTATTTAATAAAATAGAAGTTCTTTTAAATAAGGCAATAAAAATAATGCAACATAGTTTCATTTAATCAATTATGAACTATTTTGATTTGGACATGTTCGAATTGTATGACTTGGGTTCCTACATAATCCACACTTCTGTTGGTTCGTTCTTTCCCGGATATCCATATTATCACGTATCTTACAAGAGTAAAGTCGACCTTTTAGTTTGTGACGCAATTCTTTATCTGGTAACAACTTAAACGGAGCAAGCAATATAGACGACCACTTATTTTCATTTGGGACTGGTGGGAATACATGTCCCCGCATGTTGTACATATATTCTAATTTGTACACTTCGTCGACATAACTCATGAGATCCAAACGGAGATTCTAACAAGCTGTAATTACATGAGCACATGGATAATGAAGTGCGTCAAACCTCCCACAGTCGTAAGTCTTATCTCTCAGGTGTACACGATATTGCCCGCCGGTAATACCTTGGTTCGATCTGTCGAACTTTGTCACACGAAACCATAGGTTGTCACGATCGTGACACACTGTGTGCATAGTGTTGGCCTGCAACTCCGCATTGTTAATTTCTTGTAATACCTTCTGGCACCATACATGGCCTCCCTGTATTTGGCCTTTATAATTCGCTGATCACTTTGGAAACAATGCCACAAAATGAAAATATGTCTCCCGTACAACCGAGGTTATCAGTAAATGACGCATTCTTTTTGGAACAGAATTTATGCATTCAACTAGGTTTGAGGTCATATGACCATATAGTAGGCCGCTGGCATATGCTTGTGTCCACTGATCGAAAGATATGTTAAAAAGGTAGTCTGCGCCTTGATCATTAACTGGTTGCAAAATCGCCAACATCTCATGAAAACTATCCTTATTGATCTCGTACCCTGTCAATATAAGTTGATAGCGATATTACCCGTAGTAGTTGGACGCAACATGCCTTAAACAATATCGATGGTGTGTGCGATCCCATAGGCTTCTCTATCGCTCAATTGCAGCTAGTATTCCAGTGCCTCAATCCAATATAATGCAGATATCAGGTTGAGGGCAAACATGCCTCCTTAACCTAGAAAAAAAGAAATCTCAGTCGTCACCTGACTCCCTCGGTGTTATTGCAAACGCAATTAGAAGGATTCTCCCACCGCCATCCTGTGTCACAGCTAGCAATAGCCGATGGGTATATCTACAATACATAAAGGTACCATCAATTTGTACCAATAGCTTGTAGTACACAAACGCGTCCCGGCATTGCTTAAAGCTCGAGAATAGACGCTTGAACAATTGGCATCCACGGAGCAAGCAGTCGTTGTAGTACGCAGGGCCTGTTTCAAGGTCTGTTACGCAACCTGAGATGTACCTCTCTAGCACTTGACACCATTGCCACACCTCATTATATGAAGCGTGCCACCGATTATGCATCTTTTCCAATGCCTTCTACTTAGCTATCCAGGCCTTGCGGTAAAAAGGCGTGTACTTGAATTGGCTACGAATATTGGCAATTAAGACCGACACAGAAGTCCTGGGATCCACTTTCACCATCGGTAGTATTAATCCCACTATCATATCTGAATCCATCTTGGGATTATATTGTGAAACACCTATCAACGTGTAACACCCCTAACCCGTATCCGCTGTAGGATTAGGGTTAAAGGCGTTACCGGACAGATCGAAAACTTTTACAGACGTTTCATAATATAAGTCATCACTCACAATAAAAAGTGTCCCTCTTAAAGGTCAATGAGACCTTAATCATGCTTTAGAATAGGGTCGGGACTAAACCGAACACATATGGAATTTCTCGAAAATTTAAAAACTTTTCTAAGTTACAGAGGTCACACGCCCGTGTGGGCAGGCCGTGTGCCTCCCACGGCTACTAGACACACCCATGTGTCTGGCCGGTGCCAAAACAGTAACATGTTTACCGACTTATCCACACGGCCACCGACACGCCCGTGTGCCATGGCCGTGTAAAATTAGGTTAGCTACTAACTTGTTCCCATAGCCACCAAGCACGCCCGTGTGCCACGGCCACCGTGTAACCTACTCAGCACACTTCAAGTGGCCCTTGAGCCATACGGAAGAGACACACGCCTGTGTCTCTTGGCCATGTATCAAAACTAGGCCATTTTCAAGGCCAAAATGCCACCCACACTTGGGTCATCCCTACAAGCATAAACAAGCATATTTCTCAATACAATGGCAACCAAAAACACACCAAATGGTCATCATGTTATCCCATTCAATCTCATTTCTAAACATGTCAATTTTCACAATCAATTCACATGTAAATCCAAGCATAACTCATCCACAACTTTACTAAATCACTAAGGCATCAATTCATCAATAAGCTTACCTTTCATAAGGCCATTTTATTGCCATCAAGCCATACCAAAAGATGCATCATATACCATATTCACTCATGCACATTACCAACATTTATCTAGCCAAATCACATGGCTATTTACATCTCAAACTTATACCAAATGACTAGCCTATACATGCCATATTTAGCTATATTCACATTTTCAAAATACCAAAACAAGTTGGAATAGTGTGATGATGATCCTTGACGGTCCCCGAGCCTTCAGTAGCTTTGACGATCTGTTACAGAGTAAACACACACACAGAGTAAGCTTTCTAAAAGCTTAGTAAGCCATATACAAATAAACTTAACATAAATCATTAATAAGCATAGCCATTTGAATTCATTAACATATCATCTTTACAAGCACATAAATAATCTCTTTGGCTCACTTGATCCGCCATTGCTTACCAATTCACCATATCACAAATATCTCATTTGCTCATATCTCAAACACACATATATCTCAAATGTTTCTCTGCATCAATGTACATATTTACTCACCTTTCATGCTTATACAAAGCATTCGTATCAACGTACCTGAAACAGATGTATAACTCACATAGTAGTTTATTTCTCGGACTTGCCCGTTGAACTGTTCGGAATCTAATAGGATACTCAGAGTGCTCGGAATAGTCGTACAATGCCAACGTCCTAGACAAGGTCTTACATGTACTCAGATATCGATGCCACTGTCTCAGACAGGGTCTTATATGAATCAAATACGATGCCAATGTCCCAGACATGGTCTTACACGTAAATTTCATATCGATGACAACGTCCCAGACGTGGTCTTACACGAAATCTCAAATCAACACAAATGTCCCAGACATGGTCTTACATGATATCACGTATCGGACACCTATGTCATGACATATACTATCCTATCTATTCCTAGGTTCAAACGGGGCTTCTCGGACATCCATTTTTAGTCGATACCAATTCTCAAATTTCACATCTATCTCATCTCGAGCATATTCATAGCAATTAAAATTTCATATATGCACAATTAAGTCAATTTAAATACATTTATTTGTATATTGACTTACCTCAGATTCGGATAGTTGATTGGATTCGGTTATTCGACAACTTTCGATTTCCCGTGATCTAAGTCTGTTTTCTTCGGTTCTTGATCTATACAGATTCAAATTTAATCTTTTTATTTACCAGAACATTCAATTCAATCCAAAAACACATATTTAGGGTAATTTACAAATTAGCCCTAACATTTTCACATTTGGACATTTTAGTCCCTAATTCACAAAATCACAAAATACATCAAATTCCATATTACCCACGCCTAGTCGAATTGAACTCATGTTCATATCAATCCATACATTTCATTTATTTCACAATTTAGTCCCTCAAAATACTATTTTCTCAATTGAGTCCAAAATACTCAAATTCAACAAAACTTCAAATACAAACTATGATAATCAAACACATAACTTTCATTTTTCACCATCAAACATCATAAAACACATGAGTTCATCAAAGGCTCATTTCAAAAACATCATCAATTCTCAAAATTAAGACATGGGTTTTGAAGTTTACGAAGCAACGATTACAGAAACATAGAAATTATCAAAAATCGAAGCAAAACATACCTTAATCTAGCCCAATTATGTGTCAAATATAAAAAGAGCTCAAACCCTTCTTCTCTATTCTTATTTTCGATGATGAAGCATAAAGATGATAGGATTTGGCTTTTTTTTTTGATTAATAAACTTTGATTTATCAATTTACCTATTTAGCCCTTTTAATAAACATATAATAAAATATGATTCAAGGTCATTATTGTCTTTTAATCAACCACTAACAAAACTCGGCTCTCTCAACATCGTCATCATTAGTAGCCCTGAACTATTCAGCCACATATTTACGAATTTTATCGACCGAAGGCTTACTCAACAAATTCAGATTCGTAGTTGGAGGCATACCAGATGTCTGAGGGGGATTAGGAGGGTGCGGAGGTTGTGAAACAGCTGGATTATTTCTCACAAACTGAGTGAACCACTCACTCATCATCTGGAAGAAAGCTTGTTTAGCTTCTCCCTCTTGACAGTTCGTAGCCGGTCTCGAATCAGAGGGCGCTGTCCCTTGAGCGGGAGCAGGCGCATTGCTTTCTACATCGTCAGCTACGGCTCTTTCGGGATCCATTACTATACAAAAATCACATTTTACACGTCAGGATTCATCACACTATCACAGTTCAAATATATGGAATGTATAGCTAGACACTCATATGTTACGTTAGCCTGAGAATCGACTAAATCGTAGCTCTAATACCAATCAAATGTAACACCCCTAACCCGTATCCGTCGCCGGATTAGGGTTAAAGGCGTTACCAAACAAATCGAAAACTTTTACAGACGTTTCATAATATAAGTCATCACTCACAATAAAAGTGTCCCTCTTACAGGTCAACGAGACCTTAATCATGCTTTAAAATAGGGTCGGGACTAAACCGAACACATATGGAATTTCTCGAAAATTTAAAAACTTTTCTAAGTTACAGAGGTCACACGCCCGTGTGGGCAGGCCGTGTGCCTCCCACGGCTACTAGACACACCCATGTGTCCTGGCCGTGCCAAAACAGAACATGTTTACTGACTTATCCACACGGCCACCGACACGCCCGTGTGCCATGGCCGTGTAAAATTAGGTTAGCTACTAACTTGTTCCCATAGCCACCAAGCACGCCTGTGCCACGGCCGTGTAACCTACTCAGGCACACTTGAAGTGGCCCTTGAGCCATACTGGAAGAGACACACGCCCGTGTCTCTTGGCCATGTATCAAAACTAGGCCATTTTCAAGGCCAAAATGCCACCCACACTTGGGTCATCCCTACAAGCATAAACAAGCATATTTCTCAATACAATGGCAACCAAAAACACACCAAATGGTCATCATGTTATCCCATTCAATCTCATTTCTAAACATGTCAATTTTCACAATCAATTCACATGTAAATCCAAGCATAACTCATCCACAACTTTACTAAATCACTAAGGCATCAATTCATCAATAAGCTTACCTTTCATAAGGCCATTTTATTGCCATCAAGCCATACCAAAAGATGCATCATATACCATATTCACTCATGCACATTACCAACATTTATCTAGCCAAATCACATGGCTATTTACATCTCAAACTTATACCAAATGACTAGCCTATACATGCCATATTTAGCTATATTCACATTTTCAAAATACCAAAACAAGTTGGAATAGTGTGATGATGATCCTTGACGGTCCCCGAGCCTTCAGTAGCTTTGACGATCTGTTACAGAGTAAACACACACACAGAGTAAGCTTTCTAAAAGCTTAGTAAGCCATATACAAATAAACTTAACATAAATCATTAATAAGCATAGCCATTTGAATTCATTAACATATCATCTTTACAAGCACATAAATAATCTCTTTGGCTCACTTGATCCGCCATTGCTTACCAATTCACCATATCACAAATATCTCATTTGCTCATATCTCAAACACACATATATCTCAAATGTTTCTCTGCATCAATGTACATATTTACTCACCTTTCATGCTTATACAAAGCATTCGTATCAACGTGCACAAATGTATGTATAACTCACATAGTAGTTTATTTCTGGACTTGCCCGTTGAACTGTTCGAATCTAATAGGATACTCGAGTGTGCTCGGAATAGTCGTACAATGCCAACGTCCTAGACAAGGTCTTACATGTACTCGAGATATCGATGCCACTTGTCTCGAGATGTGGTCTTATATGAATCAAATACGATGCCAATGTCCCGGACATGGTCTTACACGTAAATTTCATATCGATGACAACGTCCCGGCGTGGTCTTACACGAAATCTCAAATCAACACAAATGTCCCGGACATGGTCTTACATGATATCACGTATCGGACACCTATGTCATGACATATACTATCCTATCTATTCCTAGGTTCAAACGGGGCTTCTCGGACATCCATTTTTAGTCGATACCAATTCTCAAATTTCACATCTATCTCATCTCGAGCATATTCATAGCAATTAAAATTTCATATATGCACAATTAAGTCAATTTAAATACATTTATTTGTATATTGACTTACCTCGATTCGGATAGTTGATTGGATTCGGTTATTCGACAACTTTCGATTTCCCGTGATCTAAGTCTGCTTTTCTTCTGGTTCTTGATCTATCTGATTCAAATTTAATCTTTTTATTTACTGTAACATTCAATTCAATCCAAAAACACATATTTAGGGTAATTTACAAATTAGCCCTAACATTTTCACATTTGGACATTTTAGTCCCTAATTCACAAAATCACAAAATACATCAAATTCCATATTACCCACGCCTAGTCGAATTGAACTCATGTTCATATCAATCCATACATTTCATTTATTTCACAATTTAGTCCCTCAAAATACTATTTTCTCAATTGAGTCCAAAATACTCAAATTCAACAAAACTTCAAATACAAACTATGATAATCAAACACATAACTTTCATTTTTCACCATCAAACATCATAAAACACATGAGTTCATCAAAGGCTCATTTCAAAAACATCATCAATTCTCAAAATTAAGACATGGGTTTTGAAGTTTACTGAAACAACGATTACGAAACATAGAAATTATCAAAAATCGAAGCAAAACATACCTTAATCTAGCCCAATTATGTGTCAAATATAAAAGAGCTCAAACCCTTCTTCTCTATTCTTATTTTCGATGATGAAGCATAAAGATGATAGGATTTGGCTTTTTTTTTTTATTAATAAACTTTGATTTATCAATTTACCTATTTAGCCCTTTTAATAAACATATAATAAAATATGATTCAAGGTCATTATTGTCTTTTAATCAACCACTAACAAAACTCGGCTCTCTCAACATCGTCATCATTAGTAGCCTGAACTATTCAAACACATATTTACGAATTTTATCGATCAAGGCTTACTCAACAAATTCAGATTCGTAGTTGGAGGCATACCAGATGTCTGAGGGGGATTAGGAGGGTGCGGAGGTTGTGAAACAGCTGGATTATTTCTTACAAACTGAGTGAACCACTCACTCATCATCTGGAAGAAAGCTTGTTTAGCTTCTCCCTCTTGACAGTTCGTAGCCGGTCTCGAATCGTAGGCGCGCGTCCCTTGAGCGTGAGCAGGCGCATTGCTTTCTACATCGTCAGCTACGGCTCTTTCGGGATCCATTACTATACAAAAATCACATTTTACACGTCAGGATTCATCACACTATCACAGTTCAAATATATGGAATGTATAGCTAGACACTCATATGTTACGTTAGCCTGAGAATCGACTAAATCGTAGCTCTAATATCAATCAAATGTAACACCCCTAACCCGTATCCGTCGCCGGATTAGGGTTAAAGGCGTTACCAAACAAATCGAAAACTTTTACAGACGTTTCATAATATAAGTCATCACTCACAATAAAAGTGTCCCTCTTACAGGTCAACGAGACCTTAATCATGCTTTAAAATAGGGTCGGGACTAAACCGAACACATATGGAATTTCTCGAAAATTTAAAAACTTTTCTAAGTTACAGAGGTCACACGCCCGTGTGGGCAGGCCGTGTGCCTCCCACGGCTACTAGACACACCCATGTGTCCTGGCCGTGCCAAAACAGAACATGTTTACTGACTTATCCACACGGCCACCAGACACGCCCGTGTGCCATGGCCGTGTAAAATTAGGTTAGCTACTAACTTGTTCCCATAGCCACCAAGCACGCCCGTGTGCCACGACCGTGTAACCTACTCAGGCACACTTCGAAGTGGCCCTTGAGCCATACGGAAGAGACACACGCCCGTGTCTCTTGGCCATGTATCAAAACTAGGCCATTTTCAAGGCCAAAATGCCACCCACACTTGGGTCATCCCTACAAGCATAAACAAGCATATTTCTCAATACAATGGCAACCAAAAACACACCAAATGGTCATCATGTTATCCCATTCAATCTCATTTCTAAACATGTCAATTTTCACAATCAATTCACATGTAAATCCAAGCATAACTCATCCACAACTTTACTAAATCACTAAGGCATCAATTCATCAATAAGCTTACCTTTCATAAGGCCATTTTATTGCCATCAAGCCATACCAAAAGATGCATCATATACCATATTCACTCATGCACATTACCAACATTTATCTAGCCAAATCACATGGCTATTTACATCTCAAACTTATACCAAATGACTAGCCTATACATGCCATATTTAGCTATATTCACATTTTCAAAATACCAAAACAAGTTGGAATAGTGTGATGATGATCCTTGACGGTCCCCGAGCCTTCAATGGCTTTGACGATCTGCATTCTGAGTAAACACACACACAGAGTAAGCTTTCTAAAAGCTTAGTAAGCCATATACAAATAAACTTAACATAAATCATTAATAAGCATAGCCATTTGAATTCATTAACATATCATCTTTACAAGCACATAAATAATCTCTTTGGCTCACTTGATCCGCCATTGCTTACCAATTCACCATATCACAAATATCTCATTTGCTCATATCTCAAACACACATATATCTCAAATGTTTCTCTGCATCAATGTACATATTTACTCACCTTTCATGCTTATACAAAGCATTCGTATCAACGTACCTGAAACAGATGTATAACTCACATAGTAGTTTATTTCTCGGACTTGCCCGTTGAACTGTTCGGAATCTAATAGGATACTCAAAGTGCTCGGAATAGTCATACAATGCCAACGTCCGAGACGAGGTCTTACATGTACTCAGATATCGATGCCACTGTCCCAGACAGGGTCTTACACGAATCAAATACGATGCCAATATCTCAGACATTGTCTTACACGTAAATCTCATATCGATGACAACGTCCCAGACGTGGTCTTACATGAAATCTCAAATCAATGCCAACGTCCCAGACGTGGTCTTACATGATATCACGTATCGAACACCTATGTCATGATATATACTATCCTATCAATTCCTAGGTTCAGACGGGGCTTCTCAGACATCCATTTTTAGTCGATACCAATTCTTGGATTTCACATATATCTCATCCCGAGCATATTCATAGCAATTCAAATTTCATATATGTACAATTAAGTCAATTCAAATACATTTATTTTTATATTGACTTACCTCGGATTCGGATAGTTGATTAGATTCGGTTATTCGACAACTTTCGATTTCCCGCGATCTAAGTCTGTTTTCTTCAGTTCTTGATGTATACAGATTCAAATTTAATCCTTTTATTTACCAAAACATTTAATTCAATCCAAAAACACATATTTAGGGCAATTTACAAATTAGCCCTAACATTTTCACATTTGGACATTTTAGTCCCTAATTCACAAAATCACAAAATACATCAAATTCCATATTACCCATGCCTAGCCGAATTTCACTCATGTTTATATCAATCCATACATTTCACTTATTTCACAATTTAGTCCCTCAAAATACTATTTTCTCAATTGAGTCCAAAATACTCAAATTCAACAAAACTTCAAATACAAACTATGATAATCAAACACATAACTTTCATTTTTCACCATCAAACATCATAAAACACATGAGTTCATCAAAGGCTCATTTCAAAAACATCATCAATTCTCAAAATTAAGACATGGGTTTTGAAGTTTACGAAGCAACGATTACAAAAACATAGAAATTATCAAAAACTGAAGCAAAACATACCTTAATCTAGCCCAATTATGTGCCGAATATAAAAAGAGCTCAAACCCTTCTTCTCTATTCTTATTTTCGGTGATGAAGCATAAAGATGATAGGATTTGGCTTTTGTTTTTGATTAATAAACTTTGATTTATCAATTTACCTATTTAGCCCTTTTAATAAACATATAATAACATATGATTCAAGGCCATATAATAACATATGATTCAAGGCCATTATTGTCTTTTAATCAACCACTAACTTATAAATGGCTTATTTACCTCATAAGGTCTTCTCTTTTAAAAGCCACATCAAATAGACACTTAGTCAATTAGAAGGCCAGTTTTACACTTTATGCAATTTAATCCTTTTGTCAGATTAAGCACACAGACGGACAAATTAACTCACAGAAATTTCACACATACTATTTCACATACTGCAGACACAGAAAATAATATTAAAATATTACTCTATCTCAGATTTGTTGTCCCGAACCACTGTTCCGACTAGGGTCTAAACCGGACTGTTACACAACGAAGTACATTAAATAATGCAGCACTAAATAATAACAATAATATTCAAAAACCCTAAACACCCAGTAATATTGTACCGACAACACACGTATGTAGACCTTTGTACTTTTTATCTCCTACAACCCTGTCTTTTTCCTAATCGAAGCCATGATTTTCCATGAACATGTACCGTCTCGCACTGCACACTTGGCCTCAAACTTCTCGGATTTGGATTTAACCATGTGGTAGTTAACCCCGTTTATGTTGCTATATTGTTTCAATGCACCAAGAAAACTATCCTTACTGGAAAAATCCTTAGCAACTTCCAATTCACCCGAATCCAATGATGAACTTGTATGGTCACGCCTTCTGTGTGGTAGATCTAGAAACTCCAACGCATCATCTGCCGATAAATCGACATTATGCATGTGGGCTGGAGGCGAGTACGCCGTGAATCACATATCTTCTTCATCATCATCTGAACCCCCTTCACCGTCTTTAGGTTCGGTTAGAACAGACTCTGGTTCAGAAAATAATGCAACTTCTACACCATCGGGGCCGGGCTCTCGAGTTGGATCCACATCGGACTCATCATCCAACCTACCATCATCTGCAACGTACGAGTTCCCCTCGTCGGTAGACGTCGTAGAGAGTACATCATCTCTTCTTGTGGATGTTTCGTAACGTCTCCAATCAGATGTTGATTGCCAACCACTTGAAGTTGATGTCATTACCTAGTACGTATTTCCAGCATCAAACATCGACCCACCAAGGTGCATGTCACATCCACTAACTGAGTGTCGTGCAGGGGTTGTGTATTCCATACTGCCACCAAACACGGGCGCTTCCGTGTTCTGCCTCCCACTAACAGAGTGTCGGGTAGGGGTCGTGTATTTCTCTCGAACAACAATAGATGTTGAAGTCGCAAGTGCTTCATTTGGCGATGAAAATTGTACATATAACTCAAGATAGAATGATTCATTAGTCAGATGAGTCTGCACCATCGCCTCCAAGCTACGACTACCTTTAATATCAAATGAGTCATATGTCACGGGATCAACCGAAGCACAAAATCGATATTTAATAGACAAAACTCTCATTGGCGTCGTTCTGAATATTTTGCGCCTAATTCTTTTACGAAGTTCTGTCAAATCTATGTTCTGGTTAAAAACCAGTCGCGTTGTGTTCTCCGATAGAAAAACAACGCCGTTCTTGGTGTCACGAACCTCACCATCGTAGTAAACAACAACACTAATGCGTTCAATCATCTTCAAATTCTATTCTTCTGAACTTCTCTAATTTTTCTTGCTGTAACTTATGCAACATGAGAATGAAATTTGGCTTATTTATAGCCTAAGGCCAAGCAGGAACTACTGTACAAAAAGAGCGTTCATGTGGGAGCTTTTTTTCAATACTTTTGCTAACAGTGCATCTTGCGTGAAGCGTTTTTGACATTATTTTTTCAGAACCGTTTTCTCAAAATTATTTTTTCAGAAACTACTGTAGAAAAAAAACGTTCACGTGTGAACTTTTTTTAGTACTTTTGCTGACAGTGCATCCTGCTTGAAGCGTTTTTGACACTATTTTTTCAAAACCATCTTCTCAAAATTATTTTTTCAAAAACTACTGTAGAAAAAGAGCGCCCACGTGAGAGTTTTTTTCAGTACTTTTGTTGATAGTGCATCCTGCTTGAAGCGTTTTTTGCACTATTTTTTTAGAACCATCTTCTCAAAATTATTTTTTCAGAAACTACTGTAGAAAAAGAACGTCCATGTGGGAGCTTTTTTTAGTACTTTTGCTGACAGTGCATCCTGCTTGAAGCGTTTTTGACACTATTTTTTCAGAACCGTCTTGTCAAAATTATTTTTTCAGAAACTACTGAACAAAAAAAAAAAAAAACAAAACTCATCTTGTCAATATAACTTTTTTAAGACTCATCCCTAAAACTATTACAAAAACCCTAAAACCCTAAACACAAAATTATTTTTAAAAATCTATAAACCCTAATTTAATTTATTTTAAAAAATCTTAAACCCTAATTTAATTTATTTTAAAAAAAACCCTAAACCTTAACCCCACAAATAAATTCCTAATTTATTTTTACAAAACCCTAACCCCAAACCCCATAAAACCCTAAACCCATAAACCCTAGGCACTAACATGCAAATAGCCTTAACTCTAGAAAAAGCACGGGCTAAAGCGTATTCTTGAGGGAGCGTTTTTGCCATGTTAGCAAAGTGCATCCACGTCAGCGCGTTTTATGCTAACATGGCAAAAACGCTCCCTCAAAGACATACTTTTCTAAAATTTTCCCTTAAAACGTGTCTACGTGGAAGCATTTTTGGTTTTTTGGCTCATTCTGGTAAATAAAGTTTAAAGTGACCCATTTCCGTAAATAAAATAGGAAATGAGTTTCTTTTAGTAAAATGGTCTAATTTAACAATTTAATGTTCATAGTTTGGTGTTTTTTATTTTTTTAAAATGAAAAGAATCCGTAAAGTTCAAATCATCATGCATAGAAATAGATCCAAGTTTAAAAATAATATCATAAGTGTAGATCCTAAATTATAATGGACTTTTTATCAAGGGTCCAAATCAAGTAAAGTTGGCTAAGTCCCCTCCTACATCCATAAAACTCTAGCACTATAAATATAGTAAAGGGCGGTGGTTTATCCCATTGATAGCCACAACATTAAGTCGGTTTGGTTTACTTGAAACTGATATTGTAGCTCGTTTATTACCTAATTATCAAATAAAAAGGTATTTGATTGGTTTTATAAATAATGAGGTCACATGAATTTTAGATAAAAATGAGTGATAATTATATCAAAGTGGATTTTCAATATCACTTGTGTTTTAGCCAATTTTAAATATTATTTATTTCAATTTTACCCCACTCAACCACTCAACTTTTACATTACTTTTTTCTCAAAAATTACTTTACTCTTATCTCTTCCTTGATTTTTAGGTTTTTCGTAGAGCTGCATTAGTTCAAATTGGTAACACATACCACTAATCTTCTATTATTATTATGTTTGAAATTGTGATTTTTGCTTTAAAACTTTCACGGCAATTTTATTTTTGTTAGATTTGAGTTGTATTATATAAAATCATAAAAAAAATTATGAAAATTATAAAAACAATTTTACAAATTATAAAATTAATTTTTGAAATTATAATTTCTAGAATTTTGAATTAACAATTTTTTTATAATTTTTTAAAGAATTTTTACCAAGTACCTAGTCACAAACGTGTGTTTCCAATAGGAATTTTAGTATTTGGTTATAAAAATGAATTTTCAATAGGAATTTTAGGAATAGTTGAAAGATTTTGGTTTTCAATAGAAATTTTAGTATTTTGTTACAAAATTGATTTTCCAATAGAAAATTTAGTGATAGTTGAGAGATTTTGGTTTCCAATAGAAAATTTAGTGATAATTTGAGAGATTTTGGTTTCCAATAGGGAAATTTGTAATAGTTGAGAGATTTTGATAGTTGTTATAAGAATATTGTTATATATTATATAAATAGATTTTAAAATTGATGACGCGACACATTGACCCTAGACGTTGATTGCTATTGACTAGAATTGATCGGTTAACGTTCGGAGTCAACTTGCCACGTCATATGTCAAAATTTATAATTGATAAGAATATAATTAATTTTCTATTTCCAAGATATATGTTACAATTAATAAACTTTGTGTCAAAAAATTATAAAGAATATGGAGTTATGCCTCGCATTTTCGGACCAAATAGTGTGTGACGTCACAACGAGGAACTGTTCTTTGTCCCAACGAACAACCGACACCACAACGAGAAGAGAGCTTTCATACTAACGACGCGATGTCCCCTTCGTCCCGACGTCTCGAATGCCACGTCACAACATGCCAACGTGTTTCTCAAGTTTCTTGGTTTTCTTTTCTTAGTTAAACTTTGTTTTAGTTTCCCACTTAAACTCTGATTAACCTAGGGTTATTTTAGTCATATATACTAAGAATTTCAACCTATAAATAAGCCTTAGTTACTCTAGGTTTTACATAACAAAAATATTTAGATTAAGAGAATTTTGTTCTTTGTTTTGAAAGGTTTTTCTTTTGGGGCTTCGGGTTTTTCTTTTGATTCTCTTCATCTTTTGTACTATCATTTTATTATAGTGAAATCTCCTTTTACACATGGTTTTTTATCCTCTTCGAAGGAGTTTTTCCACGTTAGAATTTGTGTGTTCAACCTTTTTTATTCTACTTTATTTACTTGTTTGTTGCATACATGGGTTATTTCCCTACAAACCGATATCCGAGCTAGTTCAATTACCGTATTCAACCCATTCAAAGATGGAAACATCAATGTTTGATATTGATAAGTTTGACTGCACCACAAATTTTAGTCTGTGGCAAGTTCGTATGTTAGCCATTCTGATTCAAAGTAATCTTGAGAGTATCTTTACAGAGAAGAAGCTCGCAGACATGGATCAGTCAGAATAAGATAGGTTAGATAAAAAAGTTCTATCCATAGTTCAATTTTGTCTAACAAATAATATGTTACCGGAGGTTTTGAAGGAGAAAACAATGTTTACATTAAAGAAACTGGAAGCTTTGTACATGATGAAATCCTTGGCCAATAGGTTAGTGTTAAAACAACATCTTTACACGTTCAAAATGAACGAAAGTGATTCTATTAGAGCTCATATTAGTGAGTTTGTTATCCTTCTAAATGACCTAAAGAATCTCGAAGCAAAAATTAGCGACGAGGACCAGACTATGTTATTATTATGTTATTTGCCCTCTTCAAGAAAATTTCAGGGAAACTCTGATCTATGAGAGAGATCACCTCTCATTTGAGGACGTGAAAGGGAATCTATTGAGCAAGGATAAACTCGACAACGAGTTAGGCCCAAACAAAAGGTCAGACAGGTAAGCCTCAGTTCTAGTTACAAGGGGCAGACAACAATCCAGAAAGCCAAATAAAAACAGTTCCAGGGTGAGATTTGAATCTAGAAATCGAGACTAATAATGTGGCTACTACAAGAAGGGTCGCATCAAGTCGACATGCTACAAACTTCATAATAAGATTAAAAGCGATGTCGAAAATGACGAGAAAGATAAGAAAAAAGCTGAAATTGCTAATGCTAGTGTAACCAAAGATAGAGGTGATGATTTCTTGTTAGTGTCGACGCGCGAAAGCTCTAAGCTTACTTCCGAATGGATCCTAAATTCAGTGTGCTCCTATCACATGTGTCCAAACTGGATTGATTATCCACGTATAGTTGTTGAAGGTGGAGTTGTACTGATGGGGAATTATTCTCCATGTAAGATAACCAGAATAAGAACTATACAAATTAGGATACATGACAGAATTATTTGAACACTGTAAGATGTCATGTATGTACCCAACTTAAAGAAAAATCTCATCTTGTTGGGAATTTTGAATTTTAACGGTTGTAGGATAGTCATTGAGTCAAATAGCTTAAAAGTTCCTCGTGGAGCTCTCTTTGTAATAAGAGGACAGAAAAATGGTAAATTATACGTCTGTATGGGTCAACGGTTACTGATGCGGCTACAATTACCAAAGAGGAGCCGAAATCATCACCAAGATATGATAAAAACCAATATCACATCGCGACGACGCGACATGATTCTTTCTCTACAAATTACAATTCAACCAAACTCTGGTACATCTGACTCGGTCATATAAGTGAGAAAGGTATAACAACATTGTGCAAGAAAGGTTTTCTTGAAGACACTGGAATGGGTAAGTTAAGTTTCTACAAACATCGCACTTGCGGGAAGCAGACGCCAGTAAGTTTCGATTCAACAATGCACAAAAGAAAAGGGACTCTTGACTACGTCTATTTTGATTTAAGATGTTTGACTCCTGAAATATCAAAAGAAGGTAATAAATGTTTCCTAACTTTTATTTATGATCATTCCAGGAAAGTTTGGGTTTATTTTTTGAAATAGAAAAACAAATCCTTTAGAATCTTAAAGCAATAGAAAACACTGTTAGAAAAATAAACCGAGAAGTTCGTGAAGTGGTTTAGAATGGACAATAGACTTGAGTTTTATTCATCTGAGTTTAATGACTACTGCAAACGGAAAGGGATAGAGAGATATTGCACCATTATAGGTACTCCGCAATAGAATGGAGTTGTAGAAAGAATGAACAGAACTTTACTGGAAAAGGCCTGATGCATGCTTTCAAATGTAGGACTGGGGACGGAGTTTTGGGCTGAAACTGTAAATTCGGCAAGCTATGTGGTAAAACTATCTTCACATTGAGAATTGAACAGTAAAGTTCCAAAGGAGATATGGTCAGGTAATTCTCTCGATTATTCTAATATTAAAATTTTTGGTTGTCATGCTTGTGCTAAAGTTAGCCAGGGAAAGCTCAATCCAAGGGTCGTAAAGTGCATCTATTTAGATTACTCAACCGGTACGAAAGGTTTCAAACTGTGGTATCTGAAAACCAACAAAACTATTGTTAGTAGAGATGTCATGTTCGATGAATCTACCATGTTTCGATCAGAAAAATGGTCACTTAGTTTTAAAGACATAACAAATCAAAGTGTCTCAAGAAAGGTAGAGTCAAAAGCCAAAATAGGGGTGACGTCATGATGAACAAGGTCGTCGCCCCGACGAGGAAGCAAGCGACGTCACAACGACGCGACAAAATTTGGATTCTTGTGAAACTGAAGCTATTTCAAATCAGTTTAGGACTTCATTCGACCCTTAAGTATCTTCATCATCTCAATTAACTAATTATAAGTTGGCTCATGACAGGAAAATGCTAGAAATCTGACTACCACAGAAGTACTATGAAGGAAACCTAGTGGCATATGCTCTAAGTGTTGCAGAGAGCATTGATTCGAACAATCCTTGATGCTATTCTGAGGCAGTTGAGGCCTCTGATTCTAGAAAATAGCTCGTTGCTATGGAAGAAAAGATGAAATCACTTCAAAAAAATGAGATTTTACAGTAAGTAAAACCACCCATCGGTAAGAAAATAGTTGGCTGCAAATAGGTGTTTAAGAAGAAGGAAGGTTCAGGTCCAAACAAAACTAGATACAAAATAAGATTGGTTGCAAAGGGCTACAATCAAGTGGAGGGAGTTGATTTTAATGATGTTTTCTCCTTTGTTGTGAAACATACGTCCATTCGGCCACTTTTGAATCTTGTTGCATTAAACAATTGATAAACCATAATTTATACATATTTTTACCCCATGCTTGGCTTATTTTTGGATATGTTTTCATTAGATTTGATGAATTCGATGCTCCTAATCCTTTAATTTCATGTTTTACACTCAAGAGAACTTAGGGAGTCGAAAAGAACGAGAAACGGGCCAAAAAGAGACGAAATAGGCCTACCTAGAAAATCAACACGGCCTGGACTTCCGCACACGGGCAGACCACACGGCCGTGTGTGACGAGCAGAATCCAACACGGCCTAAGCCATCACACACGGAAAGATCACACGGTCGTGTATGACGAGCAGGATTGAATACGGCCTGGACTATCGACCACGGCCGTGTCATACGGGCGTGTCCCTACCGAACCCGAGTTTAATTCTATTCAGAATAGGCTACTTGTGGGCCAAGAAAGGCGTTCCAAAGCCTATATAAACACCCTAAGAGGTGACCTAAAGACACGCGGAGTAGAAAGCTAAAAATACTTGAAGACAGCCATCGGGAGCAGCTCGGAAGAAGGATCTCCATCAAGACTGAAGATCTCCTACCAATTTTTCTTGAAGTTTTTGGGTTTTCTTATGTTTTGTTGTTTTCCTTATTTTAAGATGTTTCCCTCTATCAGTATGAACTAAATCCCTTAAATACCTAAGGGGATGAAACCTATGACGGATCTTATTATTATTTGATTTATAAGATAAATACTTGTTCTTATTCTTAATTGTGAGTTATTATTCTTGTTTTGATAATTCAGGTTATTGATTCAAGTCAAATGTGCTTATTCAGAGGAACAAAAGTCCCTGTTTAAGAGTAGATCAACACAATTAAGAGGAGTTGATTGCAACCCTAGAAATAGGGCGACAAAAATCTGCCGGATTAGAGTCAAATCTAATAAGGGAATCCATAGATCTAGTTAATGCAATGATAAGGGTTTTAATTAGAAAGAGATTTTAATTAATCAACCTAGAGTCAGTTGTTTTTAGTCTCGAGAGAGATATTAACATATTTTAGGGATTTCTACGGATTAAGTCAAGTGAATAAATCATATGAATTAGAAGTAATAAGTGAAGTCTAGGTGGATTCTTCCTTGGGTATTGCCTATCTCATAAAGTTGTCTAAAAAGTATTTTCCCAATTCATTCTCTGTCGTGTTTTTAATTAATTTAGTTTAAAAAGAAATCACTTCAATTCTTAGGCTAGATAATAGAAAGATAGTAATTACTAGTACTCTTGGTCCTTGTGGAATCGATATTTCCGGTCTTACCATAACTATACTATTAAACGATAGGTGCGCTTACCTTTATTGTGGTCATAGTTAGTTAGAGACACATCAAGTTTTTGGCGTCGTTGCCGGGGACTAAGATATTAGGAACACTAAATTTTTATTACTTTAGCCATTTTATTTTTATTTATTTTCTCGCAATTTATTTTGTTACTTTTCTATTTTTTCTCTTTGCTTCTGGTAGGTACTTTTAGTTTATGACTAGAAGGAATCCGTCAGGACCTTTGCTTTACAATAGTGATATAGAAGGTACAGCTCGCAGAAATCAAAGAGAGATAAGGCGAAGCCTACAATACGTAGAGGAAGAGCAAGAGGTCGATATTAATACTACCGAGGAGATGGCTGATAGTAATTCGCTACCTCCTGTGGTCGCTGCAGATCCAGTAAATCAGAATCCTGCTCCTCGAACTATGTATGATTATGCTAAGCCTACTTTAACAGGAACTGAATCAAGTATTGTTAGACCTGCTGTTACTGCAAATAATTTTGAACTGAAACCTAACACTATTCAGATGATTCAGCAATTTGTTCAGTTTGATGGTTTGTAGGATGAGGATCCAAACAATCACTAGGCAAATTTTCTGGAATTCTGCGACACCTTCAAGATTAATGGCGTTTCTGATGATGCCATTCGCCTTTGGTTGTTTCCCTTTTCGTTGAGGAACAAAGCTAAACAGTGGTTGAACTCGTTACCGCGAGGATCAATCACTACATGGGAACAAATGACCGAAAAGTTTTTGTTAAAATATTTTCCGCCGGCTAAAACGGCTAAGTTGAGGAATGATATATCTTCTTTTGTGCAGACGGATTTAGAAACACTTTACGACGCATGGGAGAGATACAAGGATCTACTGAGAAGATGCCCTCACCATGGGTTACCATTATGGCTACAGGTTCAAACCTTTTACAATAGTGTGAACCCCTCAACTAGGCAACTGATAGATGCAGCCGTCGGTAGAACCCTGAATAACAAAACTCTTGAAGCAGTTATGAATTTATAGAGGAGATGTCACTGAATAACTATCAGTGGAAAGTAATGAGGACGAAGCCAACAAAACGCAGTCACCATGTTATCAAACCAGGTAGAACTTCTAAATAAAAAGATTGATGGTTTGTATGGTTCTTCGCAGGTACATCCAGTAATGCAGTGTGATATAAATGGAGGAGGGACGAACAATACATAATATCCATCCTACAACCCTGGCATGGAAAGTGAACAAATGAACTATATGGGTAATAATTCTAGACCTTAGACTAATCCCTATAGTAACACTTATAATCCAGGTTGGAGGAACCACCCAAACTTCTCATGGGGTGGTCAAGGAAATCAGAGACAACAACCCCCTCCAGGCTTTCAACAACAACCCTGCCCACAGGAGAAGAAGCCGAACCTTGAAGAGATGCTAACAAAATTCATCTCGGTATCAGAAGCCCCCTTCTAGAACACCGAAACCGCACTTAAAAACCAACAGGCATCGATTCAAGGGCTCAAAAACCAAATAGGTCAGCTTGCCAAGTTGATCTCTGAACGACCACAAGGCAGCCTGCCAAGCAACACTGAAACTAACCCAAAAGAGCAACTTCATGCCATTACTGCTCATGATAGTGAAGGGTTAGACGAACCAAACCCGAGGCAAGAAAACGTGGTAGATAAAGGTAAGGTTGAGCTTAGCCAGAATAAACCAAAACTGGTAAGTACAGAGTACAAACCTCGTGTGCCATACCACAATGCAACGAAGAAAGACCGCACAGATTAACAATTCGGTAAATTTCTTAAACTTTTAAAAAATTATATATTAACTTACCGTTTATTGAAGCTATTTCGTAGATGCCCAATTCAGTTAAATTTTTAAAAGAGCTTTTGGCAAACAAATGGAAGTTATACGAGGCGTCGCATGTGGAGCTAAATGCAGTTTGCTCAGCGATTTTATAGAATAAATTACCCCGCAAATTAAAATATCCAAGGAGTTTTACGATTCCTTGCTTAATTGATGGTTTATCTGTTAATAACGCTTTAGCTGATTTAGGGGCAAGTATCAATGTTATGCCTTATAAAATGTTTAAACAGCTAGGTCTTGGGAAACCCAAACAAACTAGGATGAGCATTCAATTGATTGATAAAACCATTAGATTTCCTAGGGGTATAATTGAAGATGTGCTAGTCAAAATTGATAAATTCATATTCCCAGTAGACTTTGTTGTTTTAGACATGGATGCGGATAGTGACATTCCTTTAATTCTAGGACGACCCTTTTTAGCAACTGCTAGGACCATTATTGATGTCGGTACAGGGGAATAAATACTTCGTGTAGGTGATGACATGATTAAACTCCAAGCACGGGATTCTGTCAGAATATCTAGTAATCAAGATAATACAAGTCCTGATAATGCAAGTTAACTTACTGTTCAATCTTCTTTGCAGGAAATTCCTCGGAAAAAGATGATAGAGCCATGGCCTAGCTCTTATATTGAGAATAGAACTATTCATGAGGAACGAAGGCTCCAAATCGAGGAACTAGATGAATGGCGAAGACAGTATAAGGAGAAATTAATACATGATGAACCGAAACAGGGCCTTGACAAGCCTAAAGATAAAACGAGTCAAATTAAGGTTGGAGACTGAGTTCTAATGGATAATATAGATCATCATGCTGCCGCTTCTGAACCTAATGGAACAACCCCTTTCACGGTACTTAATATTTTCCCATACGATACAGTCGAGGTAAATCATTCCAAATTCGGCACCTTCAAGGTAAATATTACTCGTCTAGAACCTTATTTTAACAAAATTGATAGCAGGAATGAGGAGTTTCAACTCCTCGAACCACCATGATTATGCAAATGGAAGGTAAGTCTAGCTTAGGACTTTAAATAAGCGCTTCTCGGGAGGCAACCCGAGCACTAACCTCATTAAATTCCATATTTTCAACTTTTAGCACCTAACTAAAACTAACCAAATTAATAGGTGCAGGTTCCCCTACCACACGGCCTTGCACACGGGCGTCGCCGTGGCCGTGTGACGACTACGAGTAGGCACAAGGGCGTGGCCGTGGTCGCGTGGTCAAACCTGCCTAAAGAACACGGGCTACGATAAAATGCCACGGTCGTGCGATGCGGCCGTGGTCAAACCTGCCTAAAGAACACGGGATGTTGATAAACCCATACGGGCGTGCCCTCAAACCGTTGGCAATACTGAGTAAAGCACACGGGCGTGCGACACGCCCGTGCCTATAAGCCATGGTCGATACTGATCAATCAACATGGGCGTGGAAACCTTTACACAGGCGTGGGAGAAACAAAAGAAGCATCACACGGCCGTGTGATTCGGCCGTATGATCCAACACGCCCAAGGAACACGGGCGTGGGCCACGACCGTGTGCCCCAATCTCTATTTAAACCCCCTTCTGTTCACTTTCTTCCCCAAATCTTCCCCCCAACCCTAGCCACAGCAGCTTTTCCTCTTTCCACCTCCGGCCACCACTGACCAAACCTCCTCCCTCCTTCCTCATTTTTCTTTCTCCCCCAAATCGAAACTCTTCTTCTTCCCTCTTCTTTTCCTCTTTCTCTCTCCATTTCCTTTCCTCTTTCTCTACACCGTCATCACACCAGCCACCATCCTTACCACCGTTGCTCACTCTCTTTTCCCTTTATTTTGAATTCATATTTATTTTCCATTATTTATTTTCTTTATTATTAGGAATATTTTGTTAATTAGGAAAATTTAGATATTACCTGTGGTGATGCTTGAACTATTACAAATCATTTTTAGGCACACAATGACTATTACTAGAGGCACGACCAAGGCCGCCGTCCCCGCTTCAAAAAAGTGAAAGAATCCCGACACGGTCTCCCTGTGCGCGACCACTTTACAGCAGATATACCACAACTTCTTCATAAGTTCATGTCGACTGCTTCATTGACTCAATTCCAAAAAGTTCAAGGTGCTATCGGAGTATCCTCCCCTACCTTCACCGCTGACAACATTCAGTAGGTTTCTTTTCATTGACTCCATCCAAAATTCAGGAAGTTTCACTTCTCTCCATATCTTATGATTTTATTACTATATTACTATTATCTATCTTTGTACATTGAGGACAATTTACATCTTAAGTGTGGGGAGGTTATTTAACTGATTATCAGAAAAAAATCCCTGAATTATGTCTTGTTCTTAAGTAATTTTCTCATATTACTGTTAGAATAAAATTTCTATTGACTTATAATTTTCATTGATATGTTTTGGATTAATTCATAGGTAATTATGCATTGATGGTTTAAACTTTAAGACATTAGAGAATCAAGCATGATAAGTCTATTTTCAGAATTAAAAATTTGTTAGGTTGTTTCCCTAAATCTAAATATTACTTTGAAGCTTGAAATTTTCAAGGTTGACATCAAAAACCATAATTTTTGTGAGATTTTGAGCCTTTTAGAGCATATTATTTTCTTGCTCACTTTAATGATTATGAGTGTGTCAATATTGATTTGTTATTCTAGAACTTGCTTCGATTATGCATGTCAAGACCACACTTTTGATTTGATATACAGAGATGATAAAGGCACTTAAGATTTAACCCACTTACTCCATAAAAAGCCCACATTCATAATTAACCCCTAGTGAACCCATTTGAATCCTAATAAACCGTTTCTTGATTTACCCTTAATATTAACCCAAAACTCACTCTTTTTGATTTATTAAGAATTTTCCCTATTGAATTAACCCCTTTTTGTCGAGATTTGATTTGAGCAGTTGCCTAACTATGTTCTTTATTTCAATTGTTAAATTCTTTTATTATTGTAAATTCTTATTCTTAAAAAAAAAGTTGGAAATCTAATCATTATTAGTTCTATGTTATTTGAGCTTAAGCGATTAATTTCACATTCTGAGAAGAAACTCGTGTTATTAGTGATAAGTTTTCAATTGATGTAATTATTCAGTGTTAGTCCATTTTTCTAGTTAGGTGAATTGTCAATTCGATCTCGATTCTAACCCTCTAATTCAGCCTTTATCCACACCTTTAACCCAAGCCCCATTACAACCCTTTTTAAGACCTTTTGATTTGTGTATCATCTCATTCTATAGTGGTGGAGATTTGATTTTCATGTAAGCCTATGGGATTAACTTTTCATGTTTGACTTTTGAGTGCTTAATCTGAACCTTAAACACTTTGAGTGATTTGAGTGAATCTTTAGTGAGGATGACAATTCTTGTCAATTTTGAATTAAATGTGATTATTTAGGTAAGGGGAAACACCTTTGTTTTCGTGCTATAAAAATTTGTAACTTAGATTGCTTGAATCTTTAGAACTCTTTTAGATTATATTATCAATGTATGAATTATCTGTGAATTATGATGAGACATTATTAATGAGAATTATGAATTGAGGAAGTTAATTTTAATTGTGAGTTGAGGATTTTGCTTGAGGACAAGCAAAGGCTTAAGTGTGGGGACATTTGATAAACCATAATTTATACATATTTTTACCCCATGCTTGGCTTATTTTTGGATGTATTTTCATTAGATTTGATGAATTCGATGCTCCTAATCCTTTAATTTCATGTTTTACACACAGGAGAGCTTAGGGAGTCGAAAAGAACGAGAAACGGGCCAAAAAGGGACGAAATGGGCCTACCTAAGAAATCAACACGGCCTGGACTTCCGCATACGGACAGACCACATGGCCGTGTGTGACGAGCAGAATCCAACGCGGCCTAAGCCATCGCACACGGAAAGATCACACGGCCGTGTATGACGATCAGGATTGAACACGGCCTGGACTATCGACCACGGCCGTGTCACACGGGCGTGTCCCTACCGAACCCGAGTTTAATTCTATTCGGAATGGGCTACTTGTGGGCCAAGAAAGGTGTTCCAAAGTCTATATAAACACCCTAGGGGGTGACCTAAAGACACGCGGAGTAGAAAGCAAAAAATACTTGAAGACAGCCATCGGGAGCAGCTCGGAAGAAGGATCTCCATCAAGACTGGAGATCTCCTATCAATTTCTCTTGAAGTTTTTGGGTTTTCTTATGTTTTGCTGTTTTCCTTATTTTAAGATGTTTCCCTCTATCAGTATGAACTAAATCCCTTAAATACCTAAGGGGATGAAACCTATGACGGATCTTATTATTATTTGATTTATAAGATAAATACTTGTTCTTATTCTTAATTGTGAGTTCTTATTCTTGTTTTGATAATTTAGGTTATTGATTCAAGTCAAATGTGCTTATTCAGAGGAACAAAAGTCCCTATTTAAGAGTAGATTAACACAATTAAGCGGAGTTGATTGCAGCTCTAAAAATAGGGCGACGAAAATCTGCCGGATTAGAGTCAAATCTAATAAGGGAATCCATAGATCGAGTTAATACAACGATAGGGGTTTTAATTAGAAAGAGATTTTAATTAATCAACCTAGAGTCAGTTGTTTTTAGTCTCGAGAGAGATACTAACATATTTTAGGGATTTCTACGGATTAAGTCAAGTGAATAAATCATATGAATCAGAAGCAATAAGTGAAGTCTAGGTGGATTCTTCCTTGGGTATTGCCTATCTCATAAAGTTGTCTAAAAAGTATTTTCCCAATTCATTCTCTGTCGTGTTTTTAATTAATTTAGTTTAAAAAGAAATCACTCCAATTCTTAGGCTAGATAATAAAAAGATAGTAATTACTAGTACTCTTGGTCCTTGTGGATACGATATTTCCGATCTTACCATAACTATACCATTAAACGATATGTGCGCTTGCCTTTATTGTGGTCATAGTTAGTTAGAGACACATCAACAATCTTGAGTTAGAGCAGTTAGATGTAAAGATTGTTTTCCTTCATAGTGACCTAGTGGCATATGCTCGATTCAAGTCTTGTTTTTGTATGATTAGCATGATTATTGAATGTTTATCTATTAATGAATGATTAAATTGAATTTTGAGTTGAAATTGCATATTCTTTATTGGTGAATTGTTGTAGCATCCCATAACCCTAATCCGATGTCAGAGATAGGCGAAGGGTGTTACACTTCTTGTGAAGTAGCGTTGTTTCAAGGAACTCAAACTTTTCAGGAAGTAACCTCAACAATATCAAAGTCAAATATTCATCTTTGAATATATCATCCATATTCACCAAATCAGTGACTAATTGATTAAAACTGGTGATGTGATCATTCATAGTGGCACCCGAAACATAAGTGAAGCCAAACAACATTTTGTTCATGTGAAGTTTATTATGACTGTAAAAATTTCTTCTAATGTTAAACACAATCTATTTGCAAAAGTATCCTTTGAGAAAGCATACCTCTGCTCTTGAGAAAGGCACGACCTAATTGTACCACATGACAAATGATTGGTAGTCTTCCAATCTTTCTCCTCCATATCATCTGGTTTCTTCTCATCAATGGAAACGTCTAAACCTTGCTGAAAGAGAGCATATAGAACCTCATTTTGCCACATTCCGAAATGACCCGCGCCATCGAAGATCTCCACTGCCAATCTCATATTTTCCATTGTCGGTCTCGCCCACATGGACGATGTTGGAACTCTTGGATTGTCTACCATTTCAACCATAATCTTTCAATATGCCCAATAAAATATTTTCTAATGTGGAAGATTTGTTTAAACAACTACAAAGCATACTTTGAATAACCTTTGACTCTGATATCACTTATTGTGTGAATAAGGTAAAAGAGAATAATTTATTATACTAAAAAGCCACACTAGGTTCAATTCCCAGAAAAGATTGGAAGGGTCACAAATGGTACATTTTAAAACCTAACCTTCTAGACAAAATCTTTCTCTAATGTAATCTAATAACACAATATATCACTACAAATGTACCCTACAAAATATTGAAAGAAAAACAATAAAGAATACCAAAATTTTAATGAGTTTTGGCAAATTACGCCTATGTCCTCAGACACTACCAAATATATTTCACTACAAAAGATACAAGTGAAAATCACAAATAGGAAAAGAGAATTTTCCTTATGGATAAAATGACAAATTTTGGGATGATTTAAAGGTGGAGAGACTATGGATCTGGTGTCTTTAGTGTAGTATATTCATTTGTAAACTTGTAATTTTTTGAACAGATTGAATAATAAAACAAGTTCATGAATTACATTAATATACTTTGTATGATTGTTCTCATATTATTTTTGCATGCAAAGCAAAATGGAAACAAATGTTGTTCATTAGTTGTCTAATGTTTAAACTAACACTAAGCGACATTACGTGGTCAAATCATAATACGAAAAGACAACTTATATTAGTAGACGAACCTAAACATGTCCTTAATCTAATTGAAAATGAGCAAACCGATTGAAAGACTAATATGTCGCCTATCAATACCAATTGGGAAGATGTTTTGTCTTGGGCATCGGAGTAAATGACTCCCAAACAGTACATTGGGCTAGACCCAAGAAGAATAGATCCTGAATCCGTTTATGGATTTATTCACTTGTGACGTTCATAGTGTGGGATACCTAAATCCAAATAAAAATCCTAAAATTCATGATAAAATTACTAATGTGACATTAAACTATTGAAAAGGGATTATATAACTGTTTCATACAATCCTTTCTCTTGGAAATGAGTTTTAAATGTTTAAATTGGATGTGCTAAAGATGAAATTAAGCAAATAGTAGATAAAAAGTGTCTATGGACACAAAATATAACATTGTTTATTGGAAATTTTCATTAGTTCAGATAAGAGGTGTTAAAAGCTTGTGCATGGTCTAGAAATGCAATACAAACGATCGTGTGACCAGTACAAAAGCATGTCAACACTAAGGCTGTATTTAGCAATGTTGTGGAGAAGCACTTTTGGAAGAAAAGTTGTGCTAAATAAGCAACTTTCGATTGAAAATTTTGACTTTTCAAAAGCCCTTTTGACCAAATGAAGAAACTAAAATTTTTAGCTTTTCTTCTCCTAAAAGAACTTTTGAGTGCTTAATTACTTTTCCATCCCTCATCCATTTTCCTTCTTCTTTTTTTTCCTGCAGAGAAGGAACTGTTATTTCGCAATATTATTTTTTAAAATAATACAAATGTGTTAATATTTAATTACAAATATTTAATGGTTATATTTAAATATTTAAAATATAGTTTATATATTCTAATTAAATTTTATAAATAGTTCATATTAATTGCTTAAAAATATTTAAAATTTATATTTCATATATTAAAATATTAACAACAAGTTATAATAAATAATTTTTTATATTCATACTAAAATATCATAATATTAACTAATTTAAACATTATTTAAATGCATATTTGTTACTTTATAATACCATGTCTAAAATGGACATTTTATTTCTCAAAAACACTTTTTGACAGCAATACTAAATACTTTGTTGGGGATAAACCTAATTTAAGCAACGAACAAGTAAAATAACGAAGAAATTGAAAAGATCGAACACAAATATTTTACATGGAAAAATCCCTCCAAAGAGGATAAAAAGGCAAAAATAATTTCACTAAAATGAAAAAAACGAAGAGTACAAAAGATAGAGATAAAACTAAACCCAGAAACTCGAAATAAGAACCCTAAAAAACGTAAACACAATATTTTCTGAAAGCTTGTAAAATCTAATACCTAAATGTGTAATGAGTTATTTTTGAAGGTGGAAAAATGATCTATTTATAGGCTAAATTTGTAAGTCAAATAATATTAAAATAACCTATACTAATCAGAATTTAAGCGGGCAACTAAAAACAAAATTTAACTGGAAGAAGAAAAGTTGAAAAATACGAGGCATAACTCCATAAATCTCCACCTTGACTCGTATTTTCATGCCTTCTTTGTCAAAGCCCGTCACGATCTTATGTCGAACTATGCAGGATATTAACTGAATCGAAGTTGTGCTTAGAAGCTGAAAGACTTCTAGTCTTCGACTTGTGCATTGTCAAATCAAAACTGACCCGAGTCTGATTTCCACGAACATAGTGCCCTATCTTTTCAAAACCTACATCCAAAAGAGAACATCTCTTATACGAAACGGTCATACCTTTTTCCCCTTAATGACCAAGTTGTTTCCACTTCAAATGAGTCAACTTCAACTCCTTAACAGACAAGGACGCCCTGTTTCACCGAACACCGTTGATCCCTCCAGAACATAAAGACTATCAATCTTTTTACCTTTCATCAAAACAAGAGTCTCACGGGATACCTTAATGTCGCTTGATTCGATGTTAATTCTACAACCATTCGAGTCCAAAATTTTCAAGAAGATGAGATTTTTCTTTATGTCAGACACATGTCTGACATCTGACAGTGTCCTAATTATTCCAAAGAGTCTTGTTGTGGTGACATCGGTAACAAAAGACAATTACTTGGAATTTTTTTTAAGAATTTTTTTATTTTTTTCTCAATTTCTCATGATTTTGGTTCAGACAGACATAGTTTTTATGGTTAGTACATCAATTAATGATGTGGCATGTCCAAACTTGATCAGTCCATAATTTAGCATTCAATATTTGTATTTTTTTTTATTAATTTGGTCTTTATTCTTTTTTGAACTAAATTTAACCTCAACCTTAATAAAAATGCTAATTAAAACATTAAACTTTTAATGATATTGGCTTGACAACCTATGTGATAGTCTACGTGTACATCATGCTAATATGGTACCATTTGTTATATACGCCACATCAATAAATAAATAAAAATTCAAAAATGTTCATAGAATAAAAAAAAATTCAAAAATCAAAATACATAGAGTTCATTAAAATTATAAATATTTCATAATTTTTTTTTAAAAGAAAGCATAAAGTATACATATATTATCATGTAAGCTACCATGTTTAAAAATTTAGCATTTTAATATGTATTTCCATTTTTAAAAAAAAAGCAAATACTCTTTTTGAAAGATTGGTCAAATTTCTCCTTTTAAAAGATTGAGGATTGAATTTAACTAAAAAGTTAAGAGTCAAATTGACAAAAAAATATAACTGTTAAAGGCTAAATTTATCATTATACTTAAAAAAGACATATGTACCAATTTATATGTGGAAACAAAACTTAAGTAAAAAAAAAATATTTACCTTTCCATAAAGAAAATTTTGACCTTTTAGCCTAATAATAATAAGATATTAATAAATGGTGGGCTAAATAACGGTTGGCCATGGAAAAGACGACCTTTTAACAACTAGTAAGGACTTGTTTACTTGTGCTTCTGAAAAGCACTTTTCATCCGGAAAGTGTTTTTCCCTTAAATTATTTACTGAACATACTCCAGTTCAACTTAAAAAGTCTGTTTAAAAGTCTTTTTTCTTCTTTGAAAAAGTTGAAATTTTTAACTTTTTCTAGGCCAAAAGTGCTTTTGGCTAATTAATTACCTTTTTATCCTCATAATTTTTCACGGTAACAATTTCTTCTTCGTTAATTAAAAATTTAAAAAAAATGTTATGAATATATTATTAAGTGGATGTCCATCATGATCAATGTAAAATTTTGATTTACTTTAAATTCTAATAGTTATCAGAATTAGATCTCTACTTCTTTTATACTTCTTATGCCTATAAATAGAGACTCTGATGAAGCATTGTAATCATCCCATTGATCAATAAAATACATTCTCTATTACTTCTCATATTTTCTTTGTTCTTTAGTCTCTCTATCTCTCTTTATTTTATAACATGTTACCAGCACGATCTTACTCAAAGTGATAGTTCCTTTTATCGACGATCAAATTTATCCTTCATGATTTTCAATATCTTGATGGCAAGATACAAAGTTTTTACAGGAAGTTTCTTTTATTTAATATTTCATATCTGATTATTATTTTTCATTCTTCTTTCATTATACGTTATCATTGTTTTGATTAACTTGTTTTACATTTTATTCTTAAGGATGTGAAAGATTTGATACCATTACCTATATGAAATCGAGAAGTAAGATTCACTCTCAAAGTTTGCTTTTTGATATTTGTTTGGGGATGATCTCTTTTTCTTCATTACAAAGGATGTTTATAATCACTACTTCTCATCCATGGTAATATAAGCCAATCTAATTAACTTCTTTTGAAATTTGATTTGATTTCTATTAAAAAGCTAAATTTGTATAATTCACTATCCGTATCTCTATGAGTTTATAAAACCCTTCACGCATTTAGTTATTGGGATTTTTATGTGGAGATAAATATATTTTCATCTTTCATAGAATTGATTGGTTTAATTTTGATTTTGATTAAGATATGTGATTATTGCGGAATGTGATAATTTCATATCATTGTAAAATTTAAGATGAAATTATGTCATAAGAGGTAGAGGTTAAAAAATGTTTATGTTTAAACTTTTAAAACTGTAAAGTTATTTTAATTTGACATTATAATATTTTGTATTTTGTTGTGGTATGATATATAAAATATATATGATCTAGCCATAATGCTTTATTAGTAACATGAATTTATTATTTGTTACCTTTAATATATATTTTATTTATACCTATTCATTTTATTTTTATATGAATAAATAAAATTTTATTTAAAATAAATTAAACATTCATTAAAGTTATAAAATAAAATGATTATATGCTCCTGAATAGCTAATATTGCATCAAACTGTAAAAAGCTCTTTAAGAGCTTATATTTTAGCTCATTGTGATGCAAAATTTTATAAAATATAATATTGTTTTTCAGATCAAGAAATATATGTTGAATAAAACCTTTATGTGTTTTACATTAAAACCATATATATAAATAGCATGAGATACTCATGTATTTGTATTATATATATTCCCCGAATGAATACACTACACTATATGATTGAAATATCTAATGTGCTCCTGCAGTAGCAATATTGTGAAAATGACTTTAACAGTATGTTCGAACATCTCATACCTTCTAGTGGCTAAGCAAAATAATAAGTTACTAATGAAAAACTATGAAATTTTTCCCACTAGTTTTGCTTCATTCCTTGAAGTAAATGTAGCAATACATAACAATTATGAAAAATGAAATTATAGAGATCATGATTGTTGTTGTAATTGAGGATGTGATTGGAGACTAATTATGACAACATGAATAGATAGATTTTGATTTGAAATCTACGCATGTTTTGCGATAGTGATTATGAAATAAAGAATCAATAGAGGCGTTTAGAAGTCTATCCTACTAGATTTATTCCATTCCTTGAAGTGAATGCAAATATAAAGAAAATAAAAGATATAATCATGGATCACTAAAAGTGGGAACATAGTAACAAGTAAGAGAACAATGAGAGTTCTCAAGATAACTCTTCAAATGGTAAAAATAACTTAGGTTATTAATGTGATATGAAAATTATTGGCCACATATGTGGCATATGCCTAAATATTTTGTTTCTATTAATAATTTTTTGAGGAATGATATGAGAATGTAGTAATAAATTCTATCATTATAGATAGAAAGTATTTATATTATTTAGTACTAAAACAAACAAATATTATTGTAACATCCTCGAAAGGGCCTATGCATTTTCAGTTTAATTGTACGAAATGACAAGTCTTAAGCACTATGAATAAATTTTTGGTATTTTTGGAATTCTAGAAACGCATAGAAGTGGAAATGAACATTTTTGGAAACTTTGAACATTTACGAAACTCGAAAATGTAAGAAAATGGTCAAATAAACAGAGCCGATCGAAAATTTTAGGAAACTTAGAAATGATGCGAAATGTCAAATTTTAAAGTTCAAAATAGGAAATAAGGGCTAGAGGGCCTTAAAAGAAAAAGTTGGAGAAGTTTGACACACAAGCAGGCTTGGAAAAGTGGCACGAAGATGCCACTTAGGGCCTCTGAAATGGCGCCACATGCAAGGTGTTGGGCACGTTCGAAATCACATGGGAAGCAAATAAAAGAAATTTTATTTTGCTTCCAGAAGAAAATGAGGTGGACGGCACATGGCTATAAATTAGGAGCTTTTATTCTTTTATTTTTAAGAGATAAAGGGTGGATAAATAAGGGATAAATAATGGATTTATTTTAGATTATTTTCAAGAGATAAATGTGGATATTATTTCTTTTATTTTGATAGATAAGGAAGAGATAAAAGAGGATTATTATTAGTATTATTTTTATTAAGAGATAAGAGATAATTATTGGATTAAGTTTTATTAAAGTGATAAATCAAGGGATAAAGCTATCAAAATAGAAGAGTGGTGGCCAAGTAAAGGACTCTAGCTAGTAATTTTGGCTATAAAAGGAAGAGTAAGGCTATTCTTCATTCATTCTTTTCTTTTCAAGAAAACCTCTGCAAAAATTCTCTAAAGTTTCTCCTCTTCTCTCTCGCCAAATTTTCTCTGCCATTATTCTCTTTTTCTCTTTTCTTTTCTTCTTCTATTACAAACACAATCAAAAGCCAGAAGATACCAATAGCCCTAGTCGATTTCTCACTAAGCCTCAAGAGCCGAAATTGTTATCCACATCAAAGCCATAGCCAAGAATACTACTAAGGGTTCAAGCAAGAGTTCCATCAAATTCTTGATAAGGGTAAGATTAGGTTAGATTCTCATTCTATTTCTTTTAAGGTTGTCGAAATTAAGATTCTAATACCCTTAATATCTCATTGCTGTAGAAGAGATCTTTCGGGATTTACTAAGTGTCGACTACAAGGAAGGAGAAGTTCTTTTCCCGAAGGTACACCATAAGCCGCGTGTTCCTAGTTATTCGGTGAATTTCGGATTTAAGAATCTAAGGTAAGTCATATTTAACATACGGCTAAGGGTTATTTGTTGTGAATAAATGTTAGAAATTGATCTAACATGTAGTTATAAGGATTTCGACAGGAGGATACAAGGATTTTGGGATTTGAGAATTTCAAGGTAAGTTTTAAGAATACTAATCCTACTAGGATTTGGATTTATGGCGAATGGCTTTTTATTAAATTAGTAAGTGATTAATCAAATGTAGGAATTTGAGATCTAAGGCGATGGATCGATTTCTGGGATTTCAAGGAATTCGTTAAGCAAATCGGTGTGTACCCTACCCTAAGTTTTGATAGGTTCATGGCTATGTTTAAATTAAATGTATTATTAAGAATGTGTGTACTCATACTAACCTTCGATATATCATATGGCAATTATTTTAATATATGAATATGCATAAGAATGTGAATGTGGCTAAGTACCACAAATGTGGTAAGAGTACCAGTGCGTTTCCTACTTTCGATAGGATTACGAATATGTTATATTGTTAACATGTGAATAATGAGAAATTAAGTATGTTATGCATTTATGGGGCATTCGGGATATATGAGAAAGGGGAAGAAGGTGTTGACTTGGTCTCACCAACGGAATATGGTGACTACGGTCACAAAATTTGAATATGGTAACCGGTTTACATTATCTCGAATTTGGTAACCGGTTACATTATTTGAATATGGTGTCTAATGACACAAATTATATGGGCGATGAGCACGTCATTGCAGCCATGATCGCCTTCTCGATGGTGTGTAGCGGATGGAGGGTTGACTTAGTAGTCCCCACGGTGTAGACCGCGAGTGCGGGTGGTGTGTAGCGGATGGTTAATTAGGTTTGGGTTTGGGAATGCATCATTAATTGTATTCTATGATTTGAATGTGTATCATTTGCATGCCCGATTCTATTATGACTTAGTGTTGTGTACACATTGAGTCTGTTGACTCACCCCGTTTGGGGAATATTATTCAGTGATGAGCGATAATGGACTGGGTCGGCGGGAGCTTAAAGGTAGCCATGCATAGCAAGAAATTTATGATTTGGACTTTCAATTTATTTTAAGTATTTTAAGTTTTACTTTGGGATCATTGATATAATAAGGCCATTGTGGTTTACTTTATTTTTCTTTTATTTATTATGTTTATGGATTTTTATCAATTAAAGTTTAAGTAAATTCCTTTTTAAAATTAACTCTAAATGTTTTGTCACCTTAAATAAATGGGTTTTAACATAAGATAAATTTGTTTTCAACTCAAGCCCAACCCAAACAATATTTTTTTAAAAATCATACAAGTTTTTTCTAAGTAACAAAAGAATTTTGAACCGGTTTACTTGAGGAACATACCAAATCTGGTCAAAGCTCGTGGGCCGGGTTTGGGGTGTTTCAATTATTCCAATATTTGATAATACAAAATTAGTCGAAAGTTCTAGAAGAGCTAATATATTAATATCTTGTGATGATTAATCTATTGGTTTTAAAAGATATTTATAATGGATCTTATATTGAGATTGTGAATGAAGAAAATGTTATATTTTATATGAATCACTATTGCTATAAATATCTATTTTGAAAGGATGAAAAGAGAGGATTGGGTTATTAATTTATATTTATTTTATAATCTTTGTGATCATCTTTTGTCATCATCCCCATTAAGGGGTTGGAAGCAAAATATTTGATTGTGAAAGATCTATTTATGAGCAATAAAATATAGTAATTCTATCTAAAGCTCGTTATGGTTGGATGCACCTGAAGTTGCAATTTTTTTTTTAGATATTTGAAGATTTTGGCATATTCCCTGAAGCAAATATTACATATAATTGTTTGGAAATCATATTTATTTTGTTGACTTGATGACATTATAATATTCACATTGATTTAGACATTTTCGGTAGTAAATGTCACAATAGCACTTATATGTGAATTCAAAGTAAAAAAGAATGATAGTAAAATTATTAATTTATTACAATTTAGTACAATTGAAACACATGTTAAAGTAAACCAGAAGTTTACTGATACAAATGCATTTACTACTTGGCGTGACCAGTTAGACCATCTTGAATCATATATGATACGAAAATTAATTAAGAATTCATATGGACATTCATTAAAGAACCATAAGATTCTTTAATTTAAAAGAATTCTCATATGTTGCTTGTTCTCAATGAAAATTAATTATTAGAAACTCACTAGCTAAAGTTGAGATTTTAATGTCTTGCATTTCTTAAACGAATATGGGCCTATTCATCCACCATGTGGATGGTTTTGATATTATATGATTTTGGTAGATACATTTACAACTTAATCACATGTGTTATCAATTTGCAACATGTCGTTTGAAAGATTGCTTATTTAAATAATTAATTTCAGATCATGAAATTAAGACAATTCATCTTGCTAATACTGATGAGTTTATATCTCAGTCTTTTATTGATTGAGTTTGAAAAACTTTTTCAAAAGTTTGTTATTTATGCGCATAATAATTTAGAGAAATTATTGATTGAACGCCTCTAATTAATGTCTAAACCATTACTTATGAGAACTAAACTTCCTATTTCAACATGAGATTATGTTGATTTACGTGTTGTAAGCATCAAGCCAATAAGTTATAAATACTTCCCGTTATAATTGGTTTTTGATCAAGAGTTAAATATTTCTCATCTTTGAATTTTTGTATGTGCGTATATGTTCCAATTGCTCTACCACAACGCACAAAGATGAGTGAATCCTCAAAAAAAGTTGGGAATATATATTAATTATAAGTTTCTTTATATTATCAAATGTTTTGAATGTATTCAAGATTCAATTATGACATAATTTGTGATAACAATTTTGATTCGATAGTTTTCCTTACATTAGGGGGAGAGAAATAATAACTTGTAATAAGTTAGAAGGAAAGTAATTTAAACCAGAAGTTCAATAAGGATAACTTATTACAAGTTAACTGTTAGATGTACTTACATACTTAAACAGAATAACCAAATGTTATATACCATATAATATTTTAATTTGAATCCAAGTCCTAGTAGGACAATCAGTTAGAATAAATAATAGATTAATCGGTTCCAAATATGAAAATTCTTCTAAATGGTCATATAATGGAAGCAGGTGCTTTAGAAAAGACCTAAAACATAACTAATAAGTAAAACTTCAGAAGAGATTTAGATACCTGAAACTAAATTTTAAAATAATAAAAATAAGATATCTCGATAAGTTATGTCAATTCGAAAAAATGTGGAACCGGATAATAAAAGTGATCGATAATAATTTTGCATGCAATATTATTATTGAAATAATGAAATAAAAGAAGGATCTTGAATAAATATATTGAGAATTATATATATGAAATAAATTGATCAAAATAGAATGACACAACTCAAGTATAATTAAATTCGTGGAGTTTCTAGACCAGTAGTCCAAATATATAAAGGTATAAAGCTAGTGAAGGTACAGTTGAAGTAGTTTTGCAAAAGCGGAATAAAAATATGAAGTTTTTCGCTAAGTCCTGGCATTGATTATAAAAAGATATAATATCCTTTTGTGGTAGATACAATAACCTTTAGATATATTATTAAATTGACAATTCATAAAATATTTTACTTGCGTCTAATAGTTATTGTTACAACCTTTTATGAATCACTATATAGTAAAATTTATATTAAAATCATTGAAAGATTTAGGATGCTAGAAGCATATTGAAATTCTCAAGAAATTATTCATTTATATGAATTGAAATAATTTGAACATGTGTGATAAAATTAACTTAGTGAATAATAGTTGAAGGAGGATTATAAAATGATTCAAAATACCTATTTGTGTTTTTATAAAAGAATCATGATTAAAGTTTGTTTTAATTATTGTTGAATATCCAAAAGAGATAAAAATATATTTCCCAAAATTTCCCTAACTTATGACTTTTAAAAGAATGGTAATATAAATGCTTAGCAAATATATTCAAATAGTCATTTCAAAAACTAATATTCAAGATTGAATACGTAGAATATGAAAAAATATGTGATGTTTTCATGAAGAAGAGTAAATACGTGTTGCACTTTTTTTCCCTTAATCGAGGTTTTGTCCCATTAAATTTTCCTGATAAGATTTTTAATGAGGCATCATATCATGCGTATTATAGATTGTGTACTCCTTTTTCTTTATTAGGATTTTATCAAGTTTTGGTGTACTTTAAATTCTAATAGTAATTAGAAGTAGATATTACTTCTTTTATACTTCTTATGCCTATAAATAGAGACTCTGATGAAGCATTATAATCATCTCATTAGTTAATAAAATACATTCTCTATTACTTTCCATATTTTCTTTGTTCTTTAATCTCTCTATCACTCTTTATTTTATAACAAAAAAATATTTTTAAAAATAATACAACTGTTTTAATATCTAATTATAAATATTTAATGATTATATTTAAATATTTAAAATATAATTTATATATTCTAATTAAATTTTATAAATAATATTAATTACTTAGAAATATTTAAAATTAATATTTCATATATTAAAATATTAACAATAAGTTATAATAAATTATTTTTTATATTCATGCTAAAATATCATAATATTAATTAATTTGAACATTATTTAAATACATATTTATTACTTTATAATACCATGTCTAAAATGAACATTTTATTTCTTAAAAGCAGTTTTTGACATCAATACTAAACATTCAAATCTTAAACCAAACTTTTCAAGAATACTTCTCAAAAACACTTTTCTGCGGCACTTTTTAAAGAACACTTTTCAAAAACAATGTTAAACTAGCCTTAATACTACTATTAATACTACTACTAAGGCTAGTTGGCGTTAACTAATTCATGCAACTATTCTTCAAACAAAAGTTTGGCATCCAACCCTAATTATCAACATCATAGAATTACTAACTTATCTTCAACACCATATTTGGACCTGAGATCCTCAGCACGCACTCTTGCTGCTCTCGCTCTCTCTGCCTTGAAGCAGTTTCCCCCTCCTTTCTCATTTTTAGTAAAAGGATCTATACTCATCTTCTCCAGCATTATTGCATTCTCCACCAAGTAGATGCAAAATTCTGTATCAACTATTCCCCCTACAAACCCCCTAATTTCCACCTCCTTCAGGTTATAATGATGCCTCTTCACTTTCATCACTCTCCTCCTCGTATACGATTTTGACCAACTCAGCTGCATTATTCCACACATGTATTCCATCATGACACGCCTTATCTAAATTCATGCCTCATGCCTACTACAAAATTAACCATTATTTAATTCAAAGCAATAACCGCTTACCTCCAATGAAAGTCGGTTCAAGGAAAGAGAGGCATTTATCAACGAAGTGAGACAAAGAAGGCTATCATGATCACGTGCTCTAACCTGCAGCTCCAATTCCTTGAGTTGACTCAATATGGGGTATTCAAACAACTTCATTTTCCTCTGAATTACCAAACCAGGAGTTAGAAACTAAAGAACCAATCTAACTACAACCAATGAACCAAAATTCAGCAGACTGACCTCATCAACTCTCATCTCTAGTACAAGCTTCCGGAGTTGAGAGGCAAATGTTGGAACCAGAGGCAATAAATAGCTACGAGTACAGGTTTCCACAAACATGCCTCCGATAAATAATTCAGCAAGGTTTGGAACCTCGATGAAGCGAATTTCTATATTTTGTCCAGAATATTTCAGTGATAATAGATTGGGGGCATCAACTTCTAGACTTTTCATTCTTGCACAGTCAGTTATCTCCAAGTATGTCAAGCAAAGTGATGGACCAGCCACTCTCAGATGGACAAGAGAGGTCGAAGCTCCAATGCATAGGCGTTCGAGAAAAGGGCTATTGGATAGAAGGTTTTCGAGAACTTCCCCACTCACACGTACTTGTTTTAGTACAAGGGATGTGAGTGAAAGAGGAGTTTGAAAATGAAGAGTGTGTGAACATAACTCGTAACCAGAATCTTGAACGTGAGAGATGACTCGAGAACTGGACAAATCCAGTTCGAATCTTTGAACTTTCTTTCCAAATGCAAACCTGACCCAGTCATCAATGTCACTTTGATAACATTGGTCGAGATAAAAGCGAATTTTGAATTCATCAATGGCTGCATCATGATGAGATTCTAAGGGTGGGTTTGGATGGGCGATTGAGTGCGGTGCGGTGCGTTTAGCTTACTTTTTGTCTCACGCTACAGTATCGCTACAGTATCTAATCTCACCGCCACCGCTGTTTTTACACTAACAGCAGGTAAACGCACCGCCCATCCAAACCCACCCTAAGACATCGTTCACCCAATTTAAGTACTTAAACTGTTCTGATTCTAAAACTTGCTCCGACCTGTAATGAATGCCACGCAATGAGTTTGAACCGTCAAAGACCAGATATGGATGGGAAGTCCAAAGCTTTTTCCATCGGCGTGAAAGGACACTAGTTCTCGCTGCTTCTTTCATTGGCATACGAGCCAGAATCGAAATCAACACTTCATCTGGTAGTTCATTTATGTTATCATATTCTCTCTAGTGCCCCCATAAGTAAAGGAAACCAAATCAATCAAAGAATCAATATGAAAAAAGAAACAAAAAAACAGCTTAGGTCAGAGATTAAAGCAAATACCTTTTGTGCTTTCGAAACAGAGGGGCTGGTAATTTGTACACTCATCTCAATCTCCAAAACGAAATAAATCCTATGGCTTTTTAAGATTTAGCTGCAAACAATGAAATTAAATTAATAAATAAGCTAAATTTCAGCGGAATTGTTACAGGAACAGCATAACGCGAGTGAGAAAGAAAATCATTACAGAAACTGAGATGAATGAGATATAAAAGAGGAAAGTAGGTTTTGAAAATTTGAAGAGTGGTGCTTGCGTTGCCTTGTTCAAGTTTCTTTAATATAAAAGACGTTGGGCCTAACTAGTTTATTTAGTGGGCTACTAACCGACTAAGTTTTAGGCTATCGAATATCATACAATTTGGTTGCCCGCTTTCACATTGTAGCGAGTATATTATAATTCCTTTTTTTTTCAGTTAATTTTTTTTAGGTTTAGGGGTGTAAGTGCTCTCAAACTATTTAAAAATAATAATTAATTTTTTTTTTCTATACTCAATTGAGTATTAGAATTTTTAAAATGCAGACCTTTAAACTTTTTCAAAAAGTAATTATGTCTTTGTTCTTCTTTTTTTCACTCAATTGGATAGTTGAATTACAAAAATGCATCAAAAAGACCCTTTGACCGTTAAATTTAACAGTTGACCGTTAAAGTTAACCGCCCCTAATCTTTTTCAGTTAAAGCCACCAAGTGTCACAACCACGGCGTAACATGTGGCAAAAAATAATAAAAAATAAAATCAATAAAAGTTATAAAAATTATTATATTTTAATAAAAATATATAAAAAGTATAAAAATTGTAAAAAATTATAAAAAATTGTAAATTTTTATAAAAATCATAAAAATAATTATAAAATATATAGAAATATAGAAAAAAAATTATAAAATTTTATAAAGTGGTAAGAAAATTATAAAAAATGTAAAGAAATATAAAATTCTTAAAAAAAATTATAAAAATTATCATACCAAAAGAAGCATTTTATAATATTTCTATAAATTTTATTGATTTTTATTTTTTTATCATTTTTCACCACATGCCACGCTGTGTTGCGACACGTGATGGCTTTAACTGGAAAAAAATTGTGTTCTTTAACTTCAACGATCAACAGTTAAAGTTAATGGTTAAAGGGCTTTTTTAATGTATTTTATAATTATTTTTATGGTTTTTATAAAATTGTATGATTTTTTTATAATTTTAAAAAAAAAATTCTAAATTTTAATAAATTTTTAATTTTTTTATTTTTTATTAAAATTTAATATTTTTATAACTTTTATTTATTTTTATTTTTTATATTTCTTTTGCCACATGTCATGCCGTGGTTATGACACAGTGTGGCTTTAACTGAAAAAAAATTAGGGCAGCTAACTTTAACGATTAACTGCTAAAATTAATGGTCAAAAGATCTTTTTGATGCATTTTGTCAGTTCAAATATCTAATTGAGTGTAAAAAAAAGTAGAGGCTTAATTTTTTTTTTTTTTAAGTTTGAGGGCCTTTTTTATGTATTTTGAAAGTTCAAGTACCCAATTGAGCGCAAAAAAAAATAGAGGCTTAATTTGTAACAGCCCGATTTTCAGTGGTGATGGAACAGTGGTTTCAAGACCACAAATTTCCGTCGTATCGACTCGTAAATATTATTTTTAAAATATTTATAGAGTCATTATAGTCATATTAAAATTTGGTTTAGAAATATTAACGTTTAGATAGTTAATTAAGAGAAAAAGACCAAATTGAAAAAGGTGCAAAACTTGTTAATTAATGCATTTAGGTGATTAAATGGTTAATTAGTATTTGAGGAAGGACTTAAGGGATAATTAAGCCTTAATTTAAATAGTGGGGCCGCTAATTAAAGGAAAATGACAAAATATAAGGTTTTGATGGCAATTTTGTAATTTATTCAAAATTAAAGAAACAAATTGAAACAAAATCTTTATTTTTCTCATTTTTCTCTTCTTCTTGGTCGAACCTCACCATTGATGACCTAGGAAGCTTTGTTCATCTTTTGTCTTTGCATGGTTAAGGAAATTGAATCATTTTCTTGTAATAGTTTTATGTTTTTGAGATCGTTGCAACTAAGTTCAGCTAGCTTGTACCTTCGTTTTTTATTCTGTTAAAAATTTTGGAAGTTACCATTGTTTAATATTGAATGTTCTTGATGAATACCATGTACTTGGAGCTTTGATTATACTATTTGATGAATTTGTAAAGTGATTTTTGTTAGATTTTGATTTTAGGATTAAATTGTGAAAATGTTAAAATTTTAGGGTTTAATAGTGAATTTGATGTTTATGAGAGGCTTTTTGAGAGCCTATTATATTTTGATAAAATATTTACTTGAGAAAAATGGTTAATTTGATGAATTTCGGGTTAAGGGGCTATATTGCAAAAATGGTAAAAGTTTAGGGTAATTGTGTAATTTTGAAAAATAAAAGGGTATTAATTGTAAAATGATTTGGAAATGAAATATGTGTTAATAAATGAAGAATTTTACATTTTAGATCAAAATCCCATAGATACTCGTGGAAAAAGAAAAATAGCGGAATAGTCTCTAAAATTCTACAACGACTACAATTCAGTCAAAGTAAGTTCGTACAGTTAAAATTTAACATTTTTATAAATTGATGATTGATATTATATATATGTTCTATTGTTGGAATTATATTATCGATTTTAATACTCGGTTTGGATTGAATGCGGGATTTGAGTACATTCATGTTTGGTGTATAACGGGGGTTTGGAGTGGAGATGGTACTAGAGGGAGATATCGGCATATTACCCAAGTAAACCGAGGTTCAGCATTTGTTGCGAACTTTAGCATTATACTTTCTATTTGGCGTGATTCGGTTTGATCAGCTCTTTCGAGCTTCTGTTGGCGTGGTCGGGAGGACCAGCTCTTATGAGCTTCTGTTGACGATGTACTCTTACTCGTAATTCGTTCTTCAAATGGAAAATCTCGGTAAGGTAGTTCGTTTAATGAATTTGAAAGATAAATTGTTTATTTCATATTAATATGAATATGGATGAATTATCGATTGAAGTTGTGAATGACAAGTTTCTTTTGAATGGTTATTATTGTTTGAATTATTATAATTAGTTCAGTAAGATTTATCGTTTAATTCATTGAACTTACTAAGCTCATTAGGCTTTGTGTTGTTTAATGTCATTGTAGATTTTCGGAAGGTTGGACGATTGGACCGGCACTCAAGTCACACTATCCAACTTATCTCGGTAGTTTTTGAACGTTTAATTCAGATTATATGGCATGTATAGGCTTTTATGCGGTTTTGGTCAATGCTTGGCTTATGTAAATATTATGAATGATATTTTGTGCAAATAACCAACTTGCATATTGTGTGAGAATGAGGTATATTTGTTATGTTAGTATGTGTGGCATATATATATTTGAATTGTTGTGATTGTGGTAACTTTGTTAGGTATATTGATTTGGTATTGCTTGAATGAGTTGAAAAATTGAATTAATGTTTATTTTGTTGTAAAATTGTATATACTTGTGGTATCAACGATGGTAGATTGGTTAGGCACTTATTAGGTTGGTTTTGATGTGTTTTTTGCTCGATTAATGTCACTTTGAGTTGGTATTTTGGTTGGTATTTGGGTTTAGTAAGGTCCAAGCAACTTGAAATGGTAAACTTGTGTTTTAAGGTTCATTTTGGGGCCACACGGGCGTGTGTCTCAGCCGTGTGTGACACACAACCATGCGACACGGCCGTGTGCCCCCTATAGGTTCAAGGCTTACAAGTCAGGCAGTTACACGGCCTAGTACACGGCCTGGCATATGGGCCTGTGAGGTCATTTCGAGGGGTATATGACCTGGCACGCGGGTGTGTGGCTTGGTTGTGTGACCCAAGTTAGTGAGTTACACGGGTATGGACACGGGCTGGGACACGGTCGTGTGTCCCTATTTCGAATGTCCACACGGCCTGAGACACGGGCGTGTGTCTCAACCGTGTGAGTCACACATCCTGGTCACACGGCCGTGTGACCCCTGCAGTCTAAATTTTTTCAACTTTTTCCTAAAATTTCCAAATGTTTTCAGTTTAGTCCCGAATTGTTTCTATAGTATTTTTAGGGTCTCGAGAGCTCTATTAAAGGACATTATGAATGTATTTGAATGAAATTTGATTCTGTTTGTATTAATGTATGATTTGAATGGTTTACTATTTCGTTTGTCCAATAATACTCCGTAATCCAATTTCGGCAACGGATACGGGTTAGGGGTGTTACATAATTGCCTTTTTTTAGAAAAAAGTTTGAAGGTTTTTTACACCCTTAAGTCATTTTTTAATTAAAAGTTATACAAATCTAAAGGGATTTTTCAGGTTTTTTACCTAAATAATAAAAAAATAAGATAGGTTGTAGATTAATTATGAGAATGGTATGTTTCCTACAATAAAATTGGGTGCCTCCAATGTGTTAGGTGGCACCAGCTATAAAAATAATATTTTTAATAAATAAATAAAATAATAAATTAAAAATAATGTTTTAATGTAAAAAGGAGTGCTGCCAAAATGTCACTCGTCACCTATTTTTCTCCTCCTGACTTTTAGTTTTTTTCTTTTTTAATGAAGTGGTTATGGTATAATTTTGAATTTCATAACTCTATTTTATGATAATTAGAAGTTAATCCTTTTATTTTCAATTGTCATAATTTGGTCTTTGTATATTTTCAAATTTAAAAAGTTAGTCAAATTATTTGATACTATGAAACTCGATCATCAAATTACTTACTTCAAGATCAAGTGTTTATCAAATTCATATGCAAAGAATTAATAAAAAGCATCAATTCAACAATTTATATGTGGCAAATTAAAAAAAATTGATAAGTTTATGTTTTTATGTTTTCTCATGTTTTAATTATTTTTCTGTATCATATATGTTTCTATAATCATACAATGCTTAGTATTGCTAAGTTTGTTTTAAAGGTCTAATTATGAATTTTATATCTTTACTTTATAAAATTGAGAATTAATCCCTTTACTATGATTTTTTTAAAATTTAATCCTTGCACGTTATCAAAACTAAGCCAACTGTTGATAAAAACATATAAACTTGAACCATTGATTCTTTTCTAATTTGCCACATATAAATGGTTAAATTGATGGTTTTATTAATTATGACAATAAAAGGACTAACTTCTAATTTCCATAAAATAGAGGTATGAAATTCAAAATTATACCACTACCCCAAATTAAAAAAAAGAAAAGCTAAAAGTCAGAAGGAGAAAAAAAGGTGTCGTTAACATTTTGGCATCACCCCTTTTACATTAAAATTTTATTTTTTTATTTTTTTATCAAAATATTATAATTTACAGCTAGTGTCACCTGACACATTGACGACACCCAATTTTACTATGGAAAACATATCATTCTCGTAATTAATCTACAATCCATCCTCTTTTTGTAATTATTTTTGCATTATTTAGATAAAAAAAATCCATTATTTTCATTAAAAGAAATTCTCTTAACCAATCGATTACAGGTGGTATAAATAAATTACATTATGATTTAATATTGGCTCTTTTTCAAAAATTATACTAAAAATATAGTTAAATACAAAAATAAGGTGGGAAATAGATTAATTATGAAACTGGTACGTTTGCTCCAATGTTTTTCGGTGCCGCCATTGTTGCTCATTGGTTGTCTAACATTTAAACTAATACTAAACGGTATTACGTGATCAGATCATAATACAAAAAGACAAATTGTATTAGCAGACGAACATAAACATGTCCTTAGTCTAGTTGAAAATGAGCAAGGCAATTGAAAGACTAATATGTAGTCTATCAAGTCCAATTAAGGAGATGTTTTGTCTTGAGCATCGGAGCAGATGACTCCTAGAAGATAGAGACATAGATGTGACTGACTGGACTAGCAGTACATTTGACTGGACCCAAGAAAAATAGATCCTGAATCCGTTTATGGATTTATTCACTTGTGACATTCATACTGTGGCATACCTAAATCCTAAGTGGATGACAGACTATGTATACGTGACTCGTAAGTTTTGATGTAAGTAAAAGCCAGAGTTCGAATAGATAAGGAACCAAAAGTTGGTGCGTTGGGTGTACGAATTCTGCAGTATGTAGCGTCATTCACAATAGTGAAATTCATAGCCTGAGACATAGGTAAATGATATCCTCTCATTGGCATTATATGGTTGATGAAAAGTAAACATGGTCATGGGTCATTCATTTTTGTGATGAATGACTTGATTACTATTTTATAGTAATTGACTTTGCAAAAAGTCTTGGCTTACTACCTCCAGTTCATCAAAATGGAAAAGAATAGTAGCCTTCTACGGATTCTCATTGCATGCACATGTTGGTGCCTATTGGTGTTTGGAGAATGTTGTAAAGATCCCTCAGATGAGTTAATATCATGGTTGTTGATCTAGTTGCAATCTCGATCTACCTCTTCCATTAATATATCCTTAGAAACAATTTTAGAGAATAAAATAGGTAAGGGAGTAATTTTTTTTTTTTTGAAACTGAGAACTACCTTGTACATAACCATGTATAGTAGAGAAAAAATATGTTTCTGTTTCTACAATTAAGAAGCAAAGATCTCACTTGACATATGGAAATCTACAACTACAAAGTTATAACACTAGTAGAGTACGTTGTAACACCCTCTACCTGACTCGATCGCCAGGACTGGGTACAGAATGTTTCAACCACTTGATTAACTTTACAAATTCCTAAACTATGTTGTTCACGTACTGAGACAATATCTGATTCAAAAATTTAACTTCTACTAATGACATTTATGCGAAATATATATATCGTATTAACCCTGTCAATTATCTAAAAATTATTAAAAAAATTCTAATACAGAGATATCCAGCTTGATCCCCAAGGCGTGGCCTCTAAGGGTGCCCCTCTATAAGCATGTTACAATTGTCGCAACCTTCGTACAATGCTGGGAATGTCTGGCTTGATCCCTTCCTCTACGAATTTATTAATCTTGAACCTACATCCAAGGCAGTACAACCATAAGTTCAAATGAACTTAGTGAGATCATGTACAACAATGAACATAAGTATTGTATTTCTAAGAATGAAATATATATATATATATAAACATGGAATTCATAACCCACCGTAGATCTTTAGGAATTTTCGTCGTCTAGCTAATGTATCCCAAGCAACGAAATCTCCAAGCCATACATTTGGCGGACTTAGTTCCTATTATAGACTTAGATGTACTCTTTCAAATAACAGCTTTTTTCAAAATTTGACCCTATAAAGCTTCTTCACATATCTTCATATCCCCCTTCCCGACTTGTCTTGTAACACCCCTCACTCGTATTCAACGCCGGAATAGGGTTACGAAGCATTACCGAACTTACAACACTTTTAAACATAAATTTCATAAACAATTTATCAAGTCAAATACAATTCAATCACAATCAATCATAGTGTCCCTTAAATGAGCCTACGAGCCCTTAAACATGCATTGAAAGTGGTTCAGGACTAAACCGATAACTCGGGAAATTTTTCAACACTTAGCAATTTTTTCTTCAAAACAGGGGACACACGCCTGTGTGGACAGGCCGTGTGTTTCACACGGCAACTAGACACGCCCGTGTCATCGGTCGTGTGAAAATAGAGGGTACATACTGACTTGGGTCACACGGCCAACCACACGTCCGTGTGTCTAGCCCGTGTGCCCATTCGAAATGGCCACACACGCCCGTGTGCCAGGCCGTGTGATAGGCCGTGCCAAACCTGTAGGGTATACTGACTTATGCAACACGGCCAAGTCACACGCCCGTGTGCTAGGCCGTGTGCCAATTAAAGGGGTATACTGACTTGTGCCACACGACCGAGCACACGTCCGTGTGTGAGGCCGTGTGGAGCATACTGACTTCATTTCAATTTCAACACCAGGGGATACACGGCCGTGTATCATGACCGTGTGTCACACACGGTTGAGACACACGTCCGTGTGGACAAAAATAGGTTATTTACCAAGCCATTTTGCCACCCATTTTGTACATACCTAAACCAACTCAAATGGTATCAATCCATAGCATAAATAACATTCAATTCAGCCACAATCAAGACTAATCCATACCATTTTCAATACCAACATTCAACATGCTTATAACCTTAAACCTTACTCTATCAGAACATACCAATTCAACTAACTATATCTTTACTAAACATACATTATTTTGAACCAATTCACAAACATAATTCACATCTGATATCAACCATATATTCATATATATGCACATAACCAAAATTCACCAAATTAAGCCAACTCTCATGGCTATATTTACAACTCAAAACATTTACATTTACAATGCCAATTCATTTGGCCAACATCATTACCAAAACATAACCAACATGACTCAAATACCTATACATGCCATATACTTAAAACATAGTTTCAAAAGTACCAAAGAGTCAGTGGATAGTGTGGTGAAGTCTCCGACGGTCCCCGAATCCGAGCTAGCTTTGAAATCACTATAAAACATGGAAAAGCAACAAAGTAAGCTATATAGCTTAGTAAGTTCGTATATTAACAATGAGCAACTATCATCATTCATTAATCATTCATATAATGGAAAACAATGTACAACAATTCTATTAAATCTCAAGGTATCAAATGATCATTCATATACTTACCAAGGAACTCATCAATTTCATAGTTTTCAATACTCAATTCATTTCCGTACGTGCCTGTACCATTTCGTACTAATCTCATATTCAACCATATCCTTCTGTTTCCCGTTGAACCATTCGGAATAGAAGTCAGATACTCAAGGTCTCACACGATAAGTACCTATACCATAGCCCGAAGCCAAATCAGTCGATATGCATGGCCCGAAGCCAAATCGGTTTATCTCGCACACAAAGTGCTAATAACATGGCCCGAAGCCAACTCAAATATACCTAATGACATGTCACTAGCATCCTAAACTATTCCTAAGGTTCAATCGGGTTTCCAACTGTCGAATCTTCATCAAATCATTTCTGAACTCGTTCGTAATCTCATAAACACAATTCATGCTATATCGAAGCATCTAAAATACATTTGAAATGAATTTATAGCATACGAACTTACCTCGGATGTTAAAACGGCGAATCGAGTTGATTAGTCGATAACTTTATCTTTTCCCCGATCCAAGTTCGTATTTCACTTTTCTTGATCTAAATATATTAAAAATTAACTTATTTAATCATCTATTCATTCAATTTAGTCCAAAACACTCTTTAAGGCACATTTACACTTTTACCCCTAAACTTTTACATTTTCACAATTTAGTCCTTATTTCATAAAATCACAAATTAATGAAATTCCAAATATACCCATGCTAGAAGAATTACTATTATGCCCCTATCAGCCCATATTTTAAATTTATTTCACATTTTAACCCCTAAATTTACACATTTCACAATTTAGCCCCTAATTTGCATTTTCTTTAAAAATCACTTAACAAAACTTGTATATCTATCAACAAGCATTCAAAATCTATCATCAAACATCAAAGCACACATGTATTCATAAATGGAATCATTCAAAATCTTTAATTTTTTTTGCAAATTAATCCCTAGGCTAGCTAGACTAAGCTGCAACGATCTCAAAAACATAGTAATCATTAAAAACGGGACAAAAATCATACCTAAATGCAAGGACTGAAGATAGCCGAATATGAGAGCTTAAAAATGACTTCTTTTGCACCCTATTTCGATTGGAGAAGATGACAAAAGAATAGAAAATTATTTTGTTTTATTTATTTTAAGTTAAATTACCAAATTACAAATATAACCTTAATAAATAACCATTTAAAACATCCATTCTATGCCCATAAATTTACACCCATACTATTAATGGTCTAATTACAACATAAGGACCTCCTCTTTTAAGTTCCATAGCTATTAGGCACTTTTAGCTAATAGAACATCAATTTTGCACTTTACGCGATTTAGTCTTTTTTTTCTCAAATTGACCATTTAAACGATAAAATTTATTAACGAAATTTTCACACAATCATTCAATCATGCTGTAAATATTAAAATAATAACAAATAAATATTTTGATCTCGAATTTGTGGTCTTGAAACCACTGTTCCTATTTGACCAAAAACGGGCTGTTAAATGTCTCTTTAAAGATAGCACATACTCTATTCATTCAGATTGTTTACTTCTACCAGCGGTCTGGCCATTGTCACCGCCTCAATGGTAGGTCCTTTCCCTAATTCATTCGTCCTACATTGATCTCGACATATGGTTACATTATTACCCTGATAATTATCTTCTTCTAACTTAGCTCTCGCATATACACTTCCTTAAGGAAGGCCTAATTCTAATATCTTCTCTTGCAGCCCCACATATGTCATTTGGTTGTGTACTAAACACTCATTTTTCTTGTGGTCTTACTCTTTGCAGGATTTCACTATAGGATATTTCCCCTTCGGTACATTTGCTGAGACATTTCCAATGGCAGATAGCCCATTGAGGATTTCCCTATGTCAAATTAGGTTAAACAAACATCCACAAATTTAGTAAAATCCCGGTGGATTATTTACCAAAGATAGTCCTCGGCAGACTCACCCAACTCTTGTTGCCTTTTACCCCCTGACCTTTGGGATTTGTATCCATTTGTTCATCTCAATATCTTACCCAATACTAGTTTACTCGCCAATCTCTGGCGGGCTCACCCAGTCAGATACTTAAGTACCTCTAATACAATATCTCCTGCATTACATCTGCCGTGTTAAAACCACTTATACCAATTCCTCACAACATTGCAGTTTGGCAAATTCCCTTATTAGCCTACCCGCCTTTCCATACTTTCCTACTTGTTTCCTTATATCCGTGAGTTAGTAGATTCTCTTACTAGCTCGTTTATTCGTGTTTTCAAATGTGTCCCATCCATCCTATTATACTACCCACCACGTGAGTTATCCAGCGATGTCCCCCCTTTTTGTGCCGTGTTTGCTTACTAGTTCACCATCTTGGTAGACTTCATATGTTGCCATAGCCGAGCTATGGTCTTACACATTATGATCCCATGTTTATTGTCCTGACGGACTTCATATGTTACCATAATTGAGCTATGGTCTTACACAATATGATCCCATGTTTATTGTCCTGGCGGACTTCATATGTTACCATAGCCGAGCTATGGTCTTACACAATATGATCCCATGTTTATTGTCTTGGCGGACTTTCGATTCTGAGGAATCAATAAACCTCTTCCAAGGTGTCACCTAGTAGGACCTAATAATCAGTGTCACTCTATAAATTCGATAGATCGTCGTCACAATGTTGCTCTAGTGAGCCAGTCGATAACTTTCGTCACAGTGTCACTCCACAGAGTCAATAAACCGTCATCACGGTGTTGCTTTAGCGAGCCAGTCGATACCATTTCTGCGGTGTCACCCAAACTCTCTTGTATACCCATTGCAGTCCACCTAATCCTTCATTTCACCTATTATTCCTAACTCCATCTACCCTGTCATGGTACATCCCTTTGTACTTCGCATATAATATATACATGCATTGCACACAAAGCAAAGTACTTAACACAAAACATACAATACACCAATTGTTTAATCGCCATGTGATTATTATTTGACAATCAACAATCATACTTTTACAAGGGTATGCATCCATAATATACTCATTTACCATGTTTACTCATAACAGCAGAGTCAGGCAACTCAAAACATTCACAACACATTTTACATCAATCACCCAAAGGTAGAGAATGAAAACTCACCTTAAATTCTTCCTCCATGTCAGCTTAGCTTGTCCCATTGTCAGAGCCTCCTTCGTCCTGGCAGCTAAGCATGTCAATTGTTTATCTGGGTTAATTTGAAGTCGTTTAAACCTTAAAACCCAAAACCCAGTTTACAGAAACTTATTAGGAGTCATTGCCCTCATTCTTTCCCTAATTCTCGAGCACTGAAGGTTAAGAAGCTTACTAGTTTCTCAATTTCTCTACTTTCAAACTTCAACTCTTACGACTTCTGCTCCATGCAGAGCTCTCCTAAGTTCTCTTCTTCGGAACGATCAAAGAAGACAATACAAAGAATAAAAAGGTTATAAACTAATTGAAAAGAATTCATTTCTCCCTTACACACGTATACACGTATATATATCATAATCTTTCATGATTTTCTTAGTCCTTTGTAGCCATCTATTGCTAATTATTATGTCTCTGACTAAGGAGCCAACCTGTTCCAATCTAACTAAACCAAAATTGAAATCCAACTATTCACAATTTAACCACTAAGATTTCTGAATTTCCCAGCAAAGCCCTCTATTTTTTTTTTCATTTTACTCAAACAACTCTTATTTCCTTAAATTTCGAGGCATAAGTGAAAACTGGGTGTGACATACATGTTTAAATAATTAGGACAAATGGAATGTATACTGAATCAAACCCTTGTCAAATTAAGAAGAAACCCACACTAGTGGAAATTAATTAAAACACATAAACAAACTACAATATTAGTGGATATTTATGGAGAATAGAGATATGGATATGAATTACCCTAATGGTGTCTGAATTTGATTGCTTGAATCAGAATCATATAGATTGAAAAAAAAATTAAGGTTTGCTTAAAGGAGAAGTTTGCCTCAAAAAGGTTTTTTTTTTTCTTTGCCCTTTTTATTAAAAAATTTTCTGTTTATATTTAGCGAAATAGAGTATACATTGAGCATTACATATGTGTACATATGTATATCTCAATGTTTTCAAAATTGGATCAATAGTCAAACAAATCAAATTATCAATTTTTAGTTCAATTAATCTAACTGATTTAACTATTGGTACAACGGATTCAAATATTAAAATAAATAAATAAATAAATTTGAAAATTCCGAAAAAAAAATATTTTAATCTTTTTGTCTTTCACGACTCAATTTACTTCTAACCGTATGCCACACTCCTAATGTTAATAAAAAGAAAACTTTTGAAGTAAATACTTTCATTAATGAGAAATAATCAATGGTTACAAAACCAAAGTCATCCCGTTGGAAAGCAAATTTCAAAAGCATTAGTCTTGAATGCAAATAAATAATAATCTATTTATTCCCAATGACAGAATTGGTCTTGAAAAAATGAAAATGAAGGAGGAAAAACAAAAGATGGTGAAAATCTTATCCTTGTCTCTCTAAAATAATCTTTAAAGCAAGAAACGGTGGTGGGCAATGGTTGAAGACAATGATCAACAGTAACTAAGGTTGAAACTTGAGATAAGAGAAGAGTTGAAGAGAAGTAGAGAGACAGTTGTCAGCACACGGTAGAGCAAAGGCCAAAGCAAAGAGCGGTAGAGTTGAAGACTTTTCTTCAAGTGTTTTACTTTTAGAGTTTTAGTAGGTATAAGTAGAGGGAACCATGGGTCGGGCTGAATTGAGTTCGAGTCAGGTATTAATAGAATTTTAAGTCTATTTTCTAGGCCTTGACTTGGCTCGGCCTGAAAAATGGGCCTAAAATTTTATCCAAGTCTGACCTGGATAAAAATACTAAAATTTGAGTTTGGTACAACCCGTCCGTATTAAATTTTTTATATTATTATTTTTATATAAAAATAAATTTAAAAAATATAATACATCAAATACACTAAAAAATTAAAATAAATGTTTCCCAACAAATTGAAAATAAATTTTAAAAATTATTTATACTTAAATAACACTAAGGTAGGTGCAATTTAACAAGCAAATACCTCTAAAATAATAGCAAAATTAACAATAAAACAATAGTTATACAATATCCAAATAATAACAACAAAATAGTAGCAATATAGTAGTGAAACGACACCAAAATAGTGACAAAACAGAATAATAATAATAATAAAAGTAAAACAACAACAAAAAGGAGTAGGTTTTATTTTTTTTGCAAATTTGGGCCGAGCTCGAACAAAAAAAGCTTATACGAGGCTCAACTCATTTAGAATCGGCCTCATTTTTTTGCCCAAGCCCATTTTTTGGGCCTATATTTTTGTCTAAACTCTCCCACTTTTTATGCGGGCCGAATGACCCAACCCATGATTGGGTCTAGGTAGAAGGCAGATTAGGGAATTGAAGTTTGTTTTTTTAACTTTATTTTTATTTATTTAATTATTTTAGGTGAGGTGTTTGGGTTGGGATTATTAAATTTTAAGGGTTTGGGTTTACTTTCAATGGATTTAAGTTAGAAAGTTTGGTCCCAAAATAGAAAAGCCAATTCAATCGGGTTTTTTTATTAGTTTATCTAATTTATGGGTTGCGATTTACGATTCTACTAATTCTCATCCTTATTCCGGATCGATATACTAGCTAATTTTTTATTTAACCAATTCGATTGACTGATTTGGCCCAGATTTAGGGCTAGTTTAACATTACTTTTGAAAAATGCTTTTAAAAAGTGATGTGGAAGAGTGCTGTGGAAAAGTGCTTTTGAGAAATAAAATATCCATTTTAGACATGGTATTATAAAATAACAAATATGCATTTAAATAATGTTCAAATTAGTTAATATTATGATATTTTAGCAAGAATATAAAAATAATTTATTATAACATATTGTTAATATTTTAATATATAAAATATTAATTTTAAATATTTCTAAGTAATTAATATTAATTATTTATAAAATTTAATGAGATTATATAAACTATATTTTAAATATTTAAATATAACCATTAAATATTTGTAATTAGATATTAACACAGTTGTATTATTTTAATAAATACTTTTTTATTTTTAATTAATGATTTTAACACATTTGTATTATTTTATTTTAAAATGTAATTTGAATATATAACTCATATTAGATATTAACGTAACATAGAAAACATAAACATAACAAATTAAAATATTACATGTATTTAGATTAAAGTTTCAAAAAGGGGTAATATTTATATACCAAATATAAATATTAAAAATTTTACATTAGCATTTATAATTTAAAGTGAATTCATTAAACTAGAAGCTATAGCATCTCTTGTTAATTCCATTTCAAAACCACTTAAATTGTTTGATTCACCACCACCACCACCCCCATCATCATCATCATCATCATCACTTCTCCATCATGTAAATCTTCTGAATCAATAATATTCTCATATGCCCTATTAATATTTTTGTATTCGATAAAATCTGCACCATTTTGACTGACATGTTTTCGGATAAAATTGTATATCGCCATTGTAGCAACAACAATCATCGTTTGCTTTTCAAAACTATAACTTGGCATATCACTTAAAATGACCCATTTTTTTTCAAAACTCCAAAAGTTCGTTCAATCACACTACATAATGATGAATGTGAATGATTGAATATCTCTTCTTTACCAAATATCGATCTACCTCTACGAAAGTCAGGTAAATGATATAGTTGACCTCTATATGGTCCAAGATAACCTTTCATTTGAGGATATCCAGAATCAACAAGATAATATTTTCCTATATGTCATAATATAACAAACAATTAATTCAAGAATTATTTATTTTTTAAAATTATCAATTAAAGAACTTATACTTTATTATTTTTAAAAAAAGAAATAAATGAAATATCTTACCATTTGGTGGGTGCGAAAATTTGTATTTTGGATCTCGAATTGTATCAAGAAATATTCTAGCGTCATTCGCCAGTCCTTCCCATCCAGTCATAACAAAGGTGAAACACATATTAAAATCACTCACTGTCATAACATTCTGACTCGGGACACCTTTTCTTCCAATGTAGGGAATTTGTTTATTTGGTGGAAGAATAGCGGCAATATGAGTACCATCAATTGCACCTATGCAATCCTAAACAAATAATCATATTAGTCCCATGCATATTTTTAATTGACCAAAAATATTAAAATATAATAATATAATATTAAGTTTTAACCTTAAAATGTGGCATATATTTAGAATTATTACGTATTTGTTCGGGTATTAAGCTAAAAAAATGATCTTCGAGTGCAATTAGATCAATGGCCATCCTTGAAACTTTCTCAAGCACAATTGCAAAGTATCGACTTATTGTTGCTCCAAACCTTTGAAATCTTTCTTGACATTAGAAACTTTTGCACTAGTACCTAAGATGTACAAAAAAATTCCAACATTTCACAAAAAAATGTGTCTTGAAGTTTGCAAATTGTATCTTGTATCCAAACTCTAAACAAACTTGTAACACCCCAAACCCGGCCTGGACGTTATGGCCGAATCTGACGATGTCACATTGAAGTGTTTTTTTCATAAAATAAGTTGTTATTAAAGAAAAACCTTCTTTTCTATTAGTACTCTTTTGATTACCTTTCATTGATTCTAAGATGTGTCGTTCATTTCCAAACGTGAATCATTGTCAAAAAAATTATTTATTTTCAGAACGTTATTAATTTTCAAAACGTCACTTATCGCGGAAGCTTTAAAAGTAGTTTGTGTATTCGTGGGCAATTTGTTAAAAAGGTTTGATTTTTGAAAACTCGATTGTCCCTACCACTAGCAGTTATAAAACATAAAACAGTATAAAATCCAAATTTAAACCAAAAATCCGTAGAGGCCATTATTACAGAAAATACCCACATAAACTTAAAATCATGATTAAGTATCAAACAATATAGAAGGAGTCGTGTGGCCACCGCTGAGTCTTCCGCCACACCGATCCGCCTATGTCCGGGATTACATGCAGTTATTAAATGGTGGTGAGTTTTCGTAAACTCGATGTGTAACCCCGTACAAAATAAACAGTCAATATACAAATAATCACAGTACGGGACTAAGCCCTTTTTCAGTATTAGTATCAGTCCAATTTGGCCTTAGCCCATTTCAGTAACAATATGCATTAGGGCCTTAGCCCATCACAAAGATCTGATAATAAATAATGAGATATGCAATCAGAAAATTCTACCCAACCAGCCTCTACACTTCATCTCCGTCCAACCCTACACTCTATGTGGGGATATAATCAACCCACCCATCCCTACACTCCAAATAGTACCGAATGTGGTACTGTGACAAGAACTTGCAGTGTGTCTTTGCCGATGAGAAATTAGGCTCAAGCCTTTCAAAGACACTTCCTCCAATCAATATCAACCCATCCCCATGCAGTGCATCATACAGTTATGTCATGCCCAATCATGGTATATCACATATATACAGTACAGTACAAACAACATGCTCAATATACAGTCGTATATATACATATTAAGTATGGATATAACAGTCATTCAGTTAGGGGTCTAGGTAATCTTACCGACCCTACAGTAGGTTCACAGTCGTCTCAGGCGACCCGTGCAACCTTAGCAATAAATCAGTGAAAATGGGCTCACCCGCCCATGTTGTCTGCCCGTGTGGCCCTCACAACCCAATTTGGCCTTAGCCGTGTGGATCACACGGCCTGGCCCAACATCCCACACGCCCGTATGGCTCACCCGTGTGGGTCCACATGCTCGTGTGGCCCACACGACCCAATTGGTCGGGCCCGTGTCTCGTACACGGCCTCGTCGGCCGTCACACGGACGTGTCATGCGTCCGTGTCATGCGCGCACGGTTTGGTTTGTAGATCACACGGCCATGTCCCCTCACACGGCCTACCACACGGGCTACCACACGCCCGTGTGGCTTCGACAGTATGCTTTTTCGGCTTTTCACCGAGAACTCGTTTTCAGTGATGTGGTTACACACATGGTTCCGTTTCTTTGAAAAAGTGCTCCTGAGCACTCCAAGACCTAGCAATAGAACGAGAAGCACGAATTAATTACTTATACGATAATCGAGTTAAACGAACCCTATTCAAGATACCTATCCAATTGATCAGCAAATCTACCCTTGTTTGAACAACCGAAGCCCTACACTTAAGCCGTTGAGAAACGATCACCGACCCCTCGATTAGTACTTGCAAACCAGTCGAAATCCTTTCTTTAACAAATATTCACAAGAACAGTCTAAACCAAACGATTACCTAAACTTACCGAATGCACGAAAACGAAGAACGGGAATGGTACTATTGGAACAACAACAGAAAGAACCCAAGAGAAACAAAATTCGGTATAGTGCAATAATCAACAGGACGTCAGCAAAGAGAGAAAGGAACAAGACGACACAGTGAGGGAAAAAGAAGTCGACAAAAAAAAAGAGGCAACTCTCGACAACCAAAAAGAGAAAAGGGTAAACCAATGGCCAAAATCGGTAACAATGGAAAAGAAGAAGAAAATTTCGGCAGAAGTTTGGCAGAGCTAGAGGAAGAGAACGGCAGAAGAAAAGAGAACTTTGGAGATTTGAAAAAAAAAACCAAAATAACAAAAATGAAGATTTCTGTACCATTATCCCCCAAATTTCTCCTAAAACCATCCAACCACTTCCATCCAAATCCCTTAATTTACTCTCCACACTTCCTACTACACCTCTACCACTTCGGCATTTCAGTTCAGTTCAAACACTACACGGCACCACTATAAAAAATAATACTCAAGCACAGCTCAAACCCAAGACCTCTAGCATTTTAACACACCACTTATCCACCGCACTCAAGAGGCCCATTCGACGGTTTTTACAAACTTTTAACTATAAGCCTACTGAACAAAAGCAAGACTTTATTCAATTAAAACAAAAATTTAGCTCAAGACAAGGCTTGAACTTAGGACCTCCCACACACACCCAGAACACATAACCACTGAAACAGATAGACATTGTGTCACAAACACACAGAAATAAATATAATATATTTTTGGGGCGTTACAAAACTTGTGAATACAATTTTAGACATCCTAAAATTAATCATACAACATGATCCATGACCGTTAAGGATCTCTCGGATCCATGCCTCAGTTGACTGTTTTAAATCCATGCGTGGTTGCTTTAATATATACTTATCATAATATAATTGCACAAAAGAAGATGCAACAACAAATAATCGGTCAAAACATTCCATGCGTTGTAAAATCTCTTTCTTTTCCCTTTCATCATCACTTTCATCATCGTTGGAATTGTCAACCATACTCATCACCTGTGAACAAATTTTATATCCAAAATCAAATAAAAACAACTATTGATAAAACTAGATTACACATAAATAAGTAGAACACAAGTTCAATATCCAAAAACCAAACATAAACAACTATTGATAAAAGTAGTTTAGCATTGTTGTTTAGTCACATAGTAGATATCTCTAGACCCTAGAATACTAGAAATTTTCAATTATCCTCCATTTTCATCTTAAGCCACAAAGCTCTTATCTTGGTAAAAACATAATTCACTTGTCCTTATTGAGTAATAATTTCAGTGAGAAAAAATATAGTAGACTAGCTTCTGGAACTTCCTTCGACATGCTATCAAGCACTTTGACTGCTTATGGAATACCATATGGATCCATAACAGGAGTCAAACAAGATGTGGCTCGACTCATATTGTAAGCTGCATTGTATAATTTTTCTATTTGACTAGACAATCTTGCAACCCTTCTAATTTGCTTTGAGGATTTCTTCCTTCCAATTTTAAAATGTGAAGTTGATTTCTCAGGTGTTTTTCCTTTTTCAACCGTTTCCATCAATGTGAACATCATTTGAAATGTGAACATCAATTGTCACATTTTCTTCCTCATTCTCTTTAGGGATGTCATTGTCAACATCATCAAAAAATTCACTACGAAGTGTACCAGAAGAAGGTGCTCATACTTTATCACCGGTTGCAACTACCCCTATGAACATTTAGTCCAACTTCCCTTCAAATTTAGGATCAATGCCTGATGTTTTAAATTGTTAAGCTTCAAGCATAATCTACATATAAAATGGTATTTTAATAATTTCATAACATCATAAATAAGTAAAAACAAAAATATCCAGAATTATTAATGTACCTTTAGCCTACTCTTCCACCAATCATTTGATGCATCAACGGTTCTTTTTATAGGATTCCACCCTAGACTAATATCTCTGCCTTTAAGTTTCTTCCAAGCCTTCCATTCTTTTTTCAAGGCATCCCACTTATTTTTAAGTTGTCTTTGTGAATAAACCTTGCTTGTTTCTTTCTCGAAGTTGGTCATTATTTTCAACCATCCATCTTTTGTGAAATGAGTACCAAGTCTATTGCCTTTCAATATCTCTTTAATACAAATATTACAGAATATTTCTATCAATCTATTATCCCACATTGCCTTGACTTTTTCACCACTAACTTCAACCGCTGAAGTACTCATCTATTGTGTATATGAACATATTCGTTTCAACCAGTAAAGTAATCAAGAAAATCAAATGTCACATAAGTATATTTTTTACATGTTTGAAACTATTGAAAGGAACAATTGAAGATAACATGATTTTTCCAAATAGTGGAGATGTGTATCAAAATCAAGATAGGATCCTAAGATTTTTTTTTTTCTCAATCAAAATCAACTTTCCAAGACTGGAATAATAACCAAGAAAGAGAACATAACTAATAACAGTAACAAACACAGTTAAAAAAGTGAGTATAGGCAATATTTGGTCAATACCAACAAGAACTAAATGGAACCAACTATCCCACACAATTTTTTTTGTCAATTATTTCTTTACCTAATCATGAAATCTAAAAATACCAAACCAATGGGTTTTTATGACTTATTCAAATAAATTCCTAAATTACAACTGATGCATAACTACATCATCAAAAACAAATAAACAAAAGTTTAATACCCAACAATTCTTAACTTACTAGTACATATTCTATCAGTTCAATGATATTCAAAATTTAAATAAAGAATCCCTTGATTTCTGTTGCGTGTAAATAACCAATGCAATTGTGCAAGTGTACACGTCATTCAAGTAATAAAGTGATAAGTAAATATTGTCTCCACAGGGATCGAAAATTAGTAAGAAATTGAGTATGTTATTATAATCCTATTAACTATACTGAATAGCAGGAAACACTCTCAAGTTGAATAAGAAGTTTGTATAATGAATTAATGAAATCAAATGCTAAAAACAAAGAATTGATATGGAAAATAAATGTTGTGGCAAATTACAGAGAAAAAACAAGAGTATTTTTGTTGTTGAATGAATAGGGCTGGAATTGTTCAGGTGAAATGTTCATATCAAAATAATGCCATGGAAAAATATTGTCTAATCAACCGCTCAGAGAGTCACTACTGTAACCAGCCTCTTTCGATAGCTAGATCTTAAGCTAGAAATCTAAGTTACTGTATGTCTACAGAACTCTAGATTAATAACTACAATGAACGTTTTCTCTGTACAACTCGCAACATCTATGTCTAGAATGCTATGAATATTCTGTCGAGTATTTGCTTGCATCAAATGATTCAAGATCCAGTATATTTAACCTTTTCAGAATTAAAAATACATCTGAGAACTCATCACACAATCAACTATGTCTAGAGCTTGTATGCATGTATTTAAAATAAGCATAAATCGAATGAAACAATGATATAAGCAATCTCAAATCACGGGCATTAAAGATAATAAAACATTCACCCAAATAACTCCAACCCAGAAAAGATTTAGTTCATGGGTGAAAAAGTTAACATCAAAATAAAATCATTCATCAACATTCTCAAATAAGTTCGAATAACAGAAATCAAGAAAATAAAGGTAGAAATGCAGGAATTCTCGCCACACTCCAGCTTCTCTTGGATCTTCAGATTGTACGTGAATCGAGGATAGCTATCTCCCCCCTTATTCACATCTATATTTTGCTCTCTTAAGCTGCTACCCTTTCTTTCTCTAAAATTTTCCATCAGATTTTTCTGGAAAGAAAACTGATCCTTAAATTGTCTCTAATCCCTATCTCCAAAAATCCTCTGTTCATTTCTTTTCTCTTTCCTCTTTTATAGGGTAGGTCCCCCTCTCTCAGCACACACTTTTCTCCCTCTTTTTCAGGTGGATTTATCTGGTACAAGGACAACTAGCTGAGAGTGACGAGGATTAAGTGTTGCGTCAGCATTATCCTGGAATTGCCATGGCATTTATGTTGGCAATCCATCCAACCTTTTGCCATGGCAATATTTCACTTCCTTCATTTGTTTTCGCTTTTTTCTCCTTTTTCTTCATCTTTCCTACATTTGCTGCATACAACAACCAATTCTCTTTCTCCCAACAGGAAAAGTAATATAAAATGACATTCAATGCCCAATCCAAGCGTTATTATGCAATGTTCTAAAAATAACCTAAAAATGCAAATATATCTACTTAAGTATAGACATTTAATCAAGTTTAGAGGCTCGAAATATAACTCTTTTCAAGAGTTATCAATTTCTATCTACATATGTGACAATTCAAATCAATATTACTTTACTGCAACAATGTAATGATATTGACATTATAGCGTTGGTTATAATTTCAAGAAAAAAATGAAAAAGTGATAGGAACCATTTAGATTATACATGTTTAAGGTGAAGGGCATTGACATAGTTTGATTGGCAAGGTCTGCCATTGCACTCTCTAAGGGATTAGTTGTATGGTATTCTATCCCTTGGGTTTTTAAGACATTTTTACAACTTTGAACAAAGAAGGATTTTCTTAAGGAATGATCGTTGTTTATCAATTTAATTAATTTATAATCAATGTGTTTATATTCTTATCATATTGGATTGCTCTGCTCTCAACTTGGAAGGGCGAAATCAAACAAAAGATGCCAATAGAAAGGCGAAAAATGTGAAAAAATTGGAAGGATTGCAAACAGATAGCCCCAGGAAAAATTACGCTTACATTATGGTGCACATCAATTCTAGCTTGTGCTAGACATGAATATCATGATGTCGTGACAGAACAGGGACTACTCCGTTCAAGACCATGCCCAAGACCTAACCTCAGAAGCACTCTCTAAGTCCTTAACTTACTATGGTGATTGTGTTTGCAGTTGGGAGAATGAATGTGTGCAATGGTGTTGCAAGAATTGGTATATCAAGCATACCAACATTCAGAAGGTTGGTTCCAATGTAGAATCATTGGAGGCAAAAACAACTTCCTCCTATATCTATAGGTAAAACTATTCTACAATATCAATCCAAACAAAGAACCCTGAGCCTTAATAATTGATTTTAAATTCAATGCATTCCTTTCTCCTACCTTATTTACCGTTTTAGAATCAAACCATAGATTTAGTTGTTAGCAAGAAATAAGTAACAAATATTTGACACTTAAAAACATCAGCTTTAACACTTAAAGAATGTTGACATGATATTTTAAGTCTACTACTTTACTGCATCATAACTGTTTTTAAAATTAGAGACAATGAAGCTAAACTATCGGGCAAGACTTGAATAAATGTAGAACATACTAAAAGACTTGTAATTATCCAATATCAAGAGCTATAAGACCTAATTCTTTCGCAAGCCAAAACAGTAAACCCTAGCTTTTAATGTACAGGACTGTTTTTAATTATCCAATATTATGTTGAAACCCTAGAATGTTGACATAATATATAAAAGGTATTTTCCAATCCTAAGCTAAAACCCCCCAAAAACCCAAAACCCAAGCAACTCTTAACTTTACTGCCATAGCTGTTTTAAAGAATCCAAATTCATAAAACCTTAGAAATGGGTGTAAAAGCACTCTTCCCTTGCTCCCTTAAAGCACTAAACATAAAAATTAATGAAAGTCATGTTAGCGAAAGCATGAAACAACTAAAACTAAGCATAAATAAGATGGATTTACAACCAAATCGATGATCAAACATGAAAAGAAGAAAAAGTGGGTGTAGAAGAGAAGAAGCTCACCGATGGAAGAATTAAAGAGGAAATGGGGAACCAAAAATAGCTTAACCTGAAATGGCGAAAAAATGAAAAAATTAAATGGGGAGTTGAAATGAGAAGATGGAATTAGGGAAGTAAAGAGAGAGAGAGAGAGAGGGGGGGAAAAACCTTGGAAGAATTGAAGAAAATAAAAGGGAAGGAGAACCAGAGAATCAACTTTGAAAGAGAAAATGAAGAAGAAATTGGAATATACTGTGTGTTTTGGGAGAAGAAAAATGGAGGATAAAAAAATAAATTAACAGCCAAAAGTACTTTTGACTTAGGAAAAGCTTTTCCGTATGTGCAAAAGGACTTTTTAAAAGTTAAAATTTTCACACAAATAATATTTATTTAGTAATGTTTTAAAGTTAAAAGTGCTTTTTGAATAAAAAGTTTGTTTCAAAAGTATAGTTGAACAAAGTCTTAATAACATTGAGATATCTTATATGCAGAGGTTGCGTCAATTGAATACTGTTATTGTATTTTGTTATGCTTCCTGCCTTTGGTTCTAGCTGTTTCATTTTCTCTAACATTCATGACTGTTTTTAATGTACAGGAGGCGGGACTTAGCTTCCTCGAAAAGTCAATGTGCTTAGACCTACCTATCCCCTTCTTCAACATAATATGAGAAGTCATATCACATTTCTTAGTTTCCTTCACCTACCCTATATGCTAGCCCGCCATAAAAGGCAATGAAAATGAAAACACAATCATCGTTAGGTAGCTACTCATGTTATACAGATACGCATGCCCTATCATTTTATTTATTCTTTTTTTACTTACTTAACATCATACTTCATACTTTAATATCTATTTATTAATTCATTCATCTTTGTCTATCATCCAAATAAAACATTAAGCTTACTTTGAATTGGTTTAGCAGCCAATATTTATAAACTTTTTTACTATCCGAAAATATTCAACTAAATCAATTTGTGTACAAGGGAAATGGTAATACGAATCAAGGATGTTGCCATTTCTTTTTCTTGCAGATAGACATGAAATTCGGGGTAATGTGAGTATTGAAAATATGGCATATTTTATTGTCCCATTCCCATACCATTCAGATGGTAGACACAGATAATTATGTAATCATGATAATGTATTGAATAAAACAAATAAAAGAATCGATAAAATTTCACAAGTCTTTCTCCAAAAGGAAAAGAAAATCACAGAAGCTACTTAATTTGAACGATTTTATGTCCATAGTTTGAACAAAACAAATGAAAGAAGAAAAAAACATCAAACAAAGGTAGAATTTCTTAAACAAAGACTGAGTAGCCCAAGTCAAGACGTGGGAAGCTTGGAACCGCGTTTTACATATGCATTTAGACAAAATACAGGATATAATTAAAATCCCATTTGCTACCATTATATATAACACCTGGTGTAGCAACCAAAGTTTCCAAAACTTGTCCATGGCCGAGCAGGAGCAAGTCAAGCCCTTAGCCCTGGCAGCCTTCAGAGACGAGGAAGAAGCCTTGTCTACGCAATTGAATCTGAGAAAGAGACGATATGTGCAGTGCTGCGGTTGCATCGCCGCGCTTTCCTTAATCCTAGCGGTGGTAGTTCTCGTGCTGTTTTTCACTCTTTTTCGCATACACGATCCCAAGATCAAGATCAACTCTGTAACAATCCAGCGCCTGGAGCGTATAAACGGGAGTCTCAGGAATGATGTGAATGTTACACTTTTAGCCGATGTTTCAGTAAAGAACCCCAATGTGGCAACCTTCAAATTCAGTAACAGCACAACGTTGATTTACTACGGTGGGAGGGTGATCGGTGAGGCCATCCATCTCCAAGGGCAGGCCAAGGCACGGCGTACACTGCGGAGGAATGTGACGGTGGAATTAGATCCTGAGAAAATTGAGGCCGTTCCAAGCTTTAGGAGCGATCTTAGTTCAGGGGCGTTCAGCATAAGCAGTTACAGTACAATTTCGGGTCGAGTTAAATTACTTAAAATTGTAAGGAAACGCGTTGTGGTTAGATTAAATTGTACCACGACTTATAGAATCTCGGGAAGACAGTTTGTCGGAGAAAGTTGCCAGCCTGAACTAGATTTCTAGACTCATTTTCTTTTACAATCATTTGTGGCCTTCCATTGGATCCCTGTATGATGGTTTTCCCATCAAAATCCTTTGTAAAGATTAGCTACTAATTTCTCAATAATGCATGATACAAATTTCTGGGTGGAAAATATCTTGCAAGTTTAGGAAAAAAAGTGCATCCCAAGTTTCGGTGTAATTTATTTGGTAACAATTCAGGTTTTTTTTTTTTTTTTACATAGGAGTGGTTAATTTTAATGAATAACAGTTCTAAGTCTAGTTACACCAATCATATTCTCTTGAATAATTTTTGGTAAGGTTTTTAGAGGGTGAATTAACTTAATCACTATCAAATAAACATTTACTTTAACTATAATTAATTAATACCATTGAATTAACTCAAATTTAAAATATAAATATTTTCAAAACGTTAATTTTAACGAGACTTATGAATTTGAAAAATGTAGATTTGGAATTAAGGATGAGATGAAGTACAAGTGGTATCATCTTCAACACCATAAGCGAAAGAAATTTCTTTTTCCACGTTAGATCCTTCTTTTATTCTGACTGTTCATCTTTCTACTGAAGCTTCCTAGACTATCATTGGTCAAATGTTTAATATTCTATTATTGTTTAAGCACCACTTCTTTTTATTTTTCAAATTTTAAGCACGAGCTCAAATGCTATACATTGAAATTTCTTTGACATATACTATTCTCCTAACATCTCAACTTCTTCAATTACAGATTTATTTTCATATTTATAATTTATAATGTTTTAAAGGGAAAAAAAAAACACCGCTTTTTAAAAATATTTAACCATTTAAATTGTTTTTTAATATTATTTAAGGAAATAGACCAAAAAACTGACGTGTCAAAAAGTACATCCTATAAAAAATACTTTTTAAAAAACACCTTACCTGTTCTTCTGTGCTTAAAAAAAAGCACTTCTGGCTCCAAGAGCACTTTTGGAAGAAAAGCAGTGCAGAACAAGCTGCTTTTGGCTGGAATTTTTGGCTTTTCAGAGAAACTAAAATTTTTAGTTTTTTCTCTCCCAAAAGCACTTTTAGTGCTTAATTACTTTTCACCCCTCCAATAATATAGTACTTTTCCTTTTTTTTTCTTGGTGCTTAATTACAAATGTGTTAAAATCATTAATTAAAAATAAAAAAATATTTTTTAAAATACTAATTACAAATATTTAATGGTTATATTTAAATATTTAAAATGTAGTTTATATATTCTAATTAGATTTTATAAGTAATTAATATTTATTACTTAAAAATATTTAAAATTTATATTTCATATATTAAAATATTAACAAGTTATAGTAATTTTTTTATGTTCTTACTAAAATATAATAATATTAACTAATTTAAATTTTATTTAAATGCATATTTGTTACTTGACAATAACATGTCTAAAATTGACATTTTATTTCTCAAAAGCACTTTTTGACAGTAATGCTAAACACTCAAATTTTAAACCAAACTTTTCAAAAGCACTTCTCAAAATCACTTTTCCACAACACTTTTCAAAAGCACTTTTCAAAAGCATTGCCAAACTAGCCCTAAATGCTCTTGTTGTTTCATGTTGTCTTTTTTTTTTAATTTATATTTTTAATTAATAACTTCTTTATTTATATAGACAATATAATAAATATGTAATTATATAATAAAAATAAAATTTATATATACTATTTTTTTATATTTTTCTTTATATATAATTTTCATATGTCAAATATTTATTTTTTTTCACGTATATTGTAGGTATGGTAAATTTTAATATTATAAAAATAATTATTTCAAATATCATTATTTTTCACATACATCGTGGATATAATGTAAATATATTTTTATATATCATTATGTTGAATACATTTTATTTTTAAAAACATCAACAATTTTTTTTATATTTTTTCTTTATATACAAGTTTCATATGTCAACTTTAGCATATTTAAGGCCTATACTATATTATAAGTCTGCCGCTTTGGCAAGAGTTTTTCTCTATCTGTTACCTTGGCAAGATATCTAGGGTTTCTAGTTTATTTTCTGTTTTTCTCATTTTTGCGCTATGTGCTTGAGATTTTGGGACGGTGATAGGTAGGGGTGTGCAAATTTCGGGTAAAATCGAATTAATTCGGTTAACCGACCGAATTCGATTAATCGGTCGGTTAACCGAATTAATTCGGTCGGGGGTCGGTTAATAATTTTTTGGAAGTTCGGTTAACAGTTAATTCGGTTCAAAATCAGTCGGTTAACCAAATTAAAAAAAATTAATAAATAATATTATAGCATATAAGTATTCGGTCGGTTCGGTTCGGTTAATTTTTTGGAAATATAAATTAATTGGTCGGTTAAGTCGGTTAATTTTTTATATGTTTTATACTTGTTTTAACCAAAAATAAGAAAACATATAAATTTCGGTTAATTCGGTTAACCGACCAAATTAACCAAAAAAGTTCGCTTCGGTTAATTTGTTTTGAAAAAATTTCGATTCGGTTAACAGTTAAGGGTTTAAAAGGGTCGATTAATGGTAGTTCGGGTCGGTTAACCGATTGAACACCCCTAGTGATAGGAGGGTAAATCAAAAGAAATATGGAAGACGAACTGGCTAGCCTGAACTTGTCAGATGATGAAGAAGATTTGTTGCAAAATCAGGAAGAGATCGAGGAAGTGGAAGACAAGTTCAAGTTATGTTTGGTTGGAAGGATTCTGACAGAAAGCGTGGTTCATTTTCCTTCAATGAGGAACACTTTAGCAAAACTTTGGCATCCATTGGGTGGTATTACTATCACAAACATCGGTAAAAAGAGAAGTTTGTTCCGATTTTATCATGAGTTGGACCTAAAAAGGGTTCTTCAAGGAACACCATGGGTTTTCAGTAGGCATCTTATTTTATTTCATCAACTAAATTAGGGTAAGATCCTTTACAAGTTCCGTTGATATTTGTGGAGTTCTGGGTTCAAGTACATAATCTACCGATGGGCCTTATGTCGAAAAGAATGCCACACCAATTTGGAAATTTTATTGGACAATTTATGGAATACGACGCGGGGTTAGTTACAAGAGGTATTAAAAGATATATGCGTTGTAAAAGCCCAATTTTCAGTGGTGTCGGAAACAGTGATTCGAGATCACTAAGTCCGACGAGTGAGTTCAAAAATTTGATTATTTAATTATTATTTATGAGTTAAATATGATTTTAGAAGATTTTTAAATTAGTAATTTGTGATTTAGAAGAGTTTATTAGGTAAAATGATTTCGAAAACGAGGAATCGAGACCTCGATTTCATAAACCGAGCCGTAAATATTTTTATAAATATTTACGGAGTATCATTGAATTAGTATTAAAGTTTCGTTAGAAAATTTTAACGTTTTAATAGTTAATTAATTAAAAAGGACTGAATTGAAAAAGATGCAAAACTTTCTAAAATGATTAAATAGTTTAAGTGTTTAATAAGGGAGGACTAAAAGGGAAAATTAGCCCAAAGTGGGAGGCTAGGCGGCATAAGCAGAGAAAAATTAAAGGAATGGTGTGAACAATGGATAAAATTGGAAATGGAATAAAATTAAATAGTTAAAATTGGGACTAAATTGAATCTCTAGACATTTCTTCATATTTCTTCAGCCAAAAACACCATAGAAGGTCCTTAGAAGCTGGTTTTTCATATATATTTTTTATCATGTGAGTTCAAATCTTGCTCTTTTCTTGAAATTTTTGTGTTTTTAAGATTTTTACAACTAGGTCCAATTGTCTATTTCATTAGTTTTTGATTTCATGGGTAATTTTGAATGTTGCCATTGATGAGTGCTGGATGTTTATGATGATTTAACATAGAATTGAAGCTTTAATTTTGTCATATGATGATTTTATTAAGTAATTTCAATAGAAATTGATTTTAGGACTAAATTGTGAAAAGATTAAATCCTAGGGTTTGGTATTAAATCATGTTTATCAAAGGCTGTGTAATAACTTAGAATATTTAGATAAAGTGTCAATTGAGAAAAAATAGCTTATTTGATAGGCTAATTGATGAGGGACACATATTTAGGGCATTTTATAAATTAGCCCTCATATTTTCACATTTTGACATTTTAGTCCCTATTTCATAAAATCACAAAATACCCAAAATTTCTATTTACCCATGCTTAGCCGAATTTTCGCCTAGTTCATACAAGCCCACATATTTCATTTATTTCACATTTTAGTACCTCAATTTCTCAACTTCTCAATTTAGCCCAAAATAACCAATTTCACCAAAAATTCAAAGACAAAATATGTTAACCCGACATTAATCTTTCATATTTCACCAATTATCAACACAAATCTCACATATTCATCAATGGCACATCTCAAAATCATCATCAAATTCTAAAATTAAGACATGGGCTTGATAGAACACAAAGCAACGATCACAAAAACGTAGAAATCATCAAAAACGGATCAAAAACACATACCCGATTGATGCTTAGACAATGGCCGAATGTTAAAAGCTCAAACCCTTGAATTTTTTTCTTTCAAATTCGGTGGGAGGATGATGATAATGACTTCAAATTTCTTTTATTTTAGTTATAATAACTTTAATAATTAAATACCAATTTTAACCTTATTATTAACATTAAAAATCCACTATCTCATGTCCATACTTGTCCATTCAAGCCATTAATGGTCCATTTACAACATAAGGACCTCCCATTTAATAAGCCATGACATTCAAGCACTTTAACAATTAGCACACCGCTTTTGCATTTTATGCGATTAAGTCCTTTTTCGCAATTTAACACACAAACGATAAAATTTTCACACAGAATTTTCACACATACTTAATCACATACTGTAAACACCAAAAATAATATTAAAATATTTTTTCAACCTCGGATTTGTGGTCCCGAAACCACTATTTTGACTAGGGTCTAAACCGAGCTATTACATGGTTTGTCGATTCTTAGGTTTCTAGAGGCTCGGGAGTGGTTTCGCATCGAAACGATACCAGGTGTGTACCCGAAACGCAGAAAAACGGGATTTGACAAAAGCTGAAAATACAAAGGCCGTGTGCGAGAACACGACCGTGTAATCGACGAAGACATGGCCGTGCGCAGCACATGGCCGTGTGGTGGCTTGAGTGTGGCCGTGTGGGCCACACGGGCTAGGAAAAGTTGGGCGTGTGGGCCCATATGGGCATGGCACACGGGTATGTGGGTTTTTGGGCCAGGTCATGTGATCCACACGGGCAAGGCCAATCCGGGCGTGTGGGCCACATGGGCATGTGGGCCAACATGGGCAAGCCACACGGGCGTGTGGGCCCATTTATCTGAAATTTTTCCTAGGGTCGCACGGGTCGCCTCGATCGACTGTGGGCCTATTGTAGGGTCGGTAAGGGCTAACCCAACCCTGAAACTGTTAATCCAAAAGTCTGATATTCTGTTGTGAAACATGATAAATATCGTGCATGTCTGGTTATTATTTATATGATTATCTGTTGATTGAGTAATAGCATGTTGAACATGTTAATTTGTATATCTGCATCTGATTCCTATATCTGTTATTGGGGTTGGGGTGATATATATGTGGAGGAAGTGTTCTGAGAGGCGACTTTCGCCCAATTTCTAGCAGCGATACTGCATATTATCTATTACGTGTCGTATTGGCACAATATGGTGTGTAGGGTTGGGTGGGTGTTTTAAACCCCACATGGTGTGAAGGGATGGACAAATATGGTGTGTAGAGGATTGGGGTAGGACTCGATTTACGATTTCGATCCGCTTATCTCAGATCTCAGATCTCAGAATGGGCTTAGGCTCGAATCAGATTCTGTCTGCGATTTGTGATATTCTGTGTGTGTGCATGCTTAATTCTGTTGGGTTACACACTGAGTTTACGTAAACTCACCCCTTTTCTGTCCGTTCTATACAGGTAATCCACAGAGTTAGGCGGATCGGTGCAACGAAGGACTCGACGGTGACCACTCGTCATAAACTGTTTTATTTTGCTTTATAGTTTTATTTAAGTTTGGCATTAAGATTTGAGAGTTTGTATTTTCTAGGACTGTATAGAATTTTAACTATTGGTTTTGGTTTTGTTGCTCGATTTATGCATGCTTTATCAAAAAGTTTTTTTTAAAACGACGGTTTTCTAAAACAAGGTTTTCTAAATCATGAACTGTATTACTAAAACATCACGATTTTTCGTAAGCTTCCGCTCTAAATGATTTTTAGGCGAATGGATTAATGTTTTGACAATGAATACAAAAACTTAAGAGTTGAATAAACGTGTTTGAATTTGTTAGAAACAAATGAGAGCTAATAAGCTGAAATGGTTTTATTGTGATGACTTAGTTTACAAAACCCATTCCATGTGACATCGCCAGATTCGGCCATAACGTCTAGGCCGGGTTTGGGGTGTTACAGGAGATGTCACAAAGAATGAGTTTTTTTTAAAAACGGAGTTGTCTCGTCAAATTAGTAACATTTCATAATTCGCATAAATTTATAATTTACTGAACCCACCGATTAGTTAGTTCATTTGCCAAAAACTTATTACAACGGGAGCCTTTAAACCGTTATAATTTAAAAATGCAGTCGTGTTTTTAGAAGAACCTTTTTTTGCGAAAAAACCGTCGATTTCATAAAATAATTTATCAAGGCATGCAAATTATTATCAAGCCAAAAATCAACAGTTAAAAATCATAAAGTCCAGAGAGTCCCATAAAATACAAACTCCCAGAATAAAACTAAAATCGTAAATAAAACCATAAATTAATAACTTTAAACAGTTTACGGTCAAGTGGTCACCGCTGAGTCTCCGCCACACCGATCCGCCTAACTCTGTGGATTACCTGTACAGAACAGACAACAGAGGTGAGTTTTCGTAAACTCAATGTGTAACCCAATGGAATTAAGCATGCAAACATAAAGAGTCATGTACACAGTCAGATACAGATTCAGATTCAGATCACAGTCTCAGATAATATATTCAGATTCAGATATGTAAAATCCTACCCCCATCCTTTACACACCAACTCCGACCACCCATCACATCATGTGGGGTTAAAAACACCCACCCATCCCTACACACCATATTGTGCCATTAAGACACATATAAGAATATATGCAGCCAAGTTGCCAGAATATAGGTGATTAACGCCGAACAGAATACTTCCTCCTCATATACAAATCCCACCCCAAAACAGATACAGAAAACAAATACAGAAATTCAGATTAAACATGCTCAACATGCTTATATACAGATAACGAAATAATCAGACATGCATAGCATTTTAATACTCAGAATAGAATATCAAACTATCAGATCCATAGTTTTAGGGTTTGGTTAGCCCTTACCAGCCCTACAGTAGGCCCACAATCGATTGGAACGACCCATGCGACCCTAAGGAAAATTTCAGATTAATGGGTCCACATGCCCGTGTGGGCCCACACGCCCGTATGACCTACACACCCAGATTGGCCATGCCCGTGTGGCCCACACGACCTGGCCTAAAAACCCACACGCCTGTGTGGGCCCACATGCCCAACTTGGCCTGGCCCGTGTGGCTCACACTCGAGCCACCATACGGCCGTTTCTTGCACACGACCATGCCTACGTCGACCACATGGTCGTGTCTCACACACGACCATCCACACGGCTGGCCAGACGCCTGTGTGGCGTCGACAGTGGCCATTTTTGGCTTCTGCTGAAACTTAGTTTTTCACGTTTCGGGTACACACCTGGTACGTTTTCGTAGCAAACGCAATCCCAAGACCACCAGAACCTATAATTTCCCAACAAATTCACCATATTAGTCGTTTAAAAACGCGACTAAATCGAACCACATCGAAATAGGTAACCCTTTAATTTACCAAAACCCTTACCTTCGAACGAACAATGATGATTTCACACTACTAGAGTGCCGATTAGCAGCCCCCAGCCCCTTGATCTTCTTCTAAACCACAAAATAAACTCCATCAACCAAAAGATTCACTAAACGAAGCAAATACCATACTTACCCCACTTACCAAACGCACCAAAAACACCCAAATATCAAGATACGAGACCGCGACAGTAGATAAAAAGACTGGTAGCAGAAACGCCGAAAAGGGAAAAAGGAATAAGAAAAATGACAGAGAACAGGCGGAAAATTAACATCAGAGTTCTTTTGGGAATTTTGGAAGAGAGAGGAAATTTTGAAAAAAAAATAGATAATACTAATCAAATCTGTTATCAAGAATCCCTCAAATCTCTCCCACTAACCCCTCAATCTCAGCCACTACAGAATTTTAATTCCACCGTAACTCTATCATTTAACCGAGCAAAAATAAACTCCTTTGCTCACGCAGGGATTCAACACAGGACCTTCAACACACCAACCCTCTACCACTCGAACCAGCAGTCTCATTCTGATATGGATTAGTAGAAAATTTTATATAAGCCCACTGAACAAGGGTAAGGCTTAGATAAAAAATAACAAAATTTGCAAACATGGGACTTGAACCCAAGACCTCATACACACACCCAGAACACTTAACCACTGAAGCAGATACACACTTGTGTCAGAATTCACAGAAACAGGAATAAATAAGTCAGGGCGTTACACTTGTATTAACCGATTGTTGTTTGATAAGAAGCATAAAAGAAAAACTCGCGTAGTTTAATTTTGTAAATGACTTATATTTTTCCTACTATACAGCCCTAAGAAACTTGTTACTTTTGTAGAGTTGTTAAAGGTGGTTCATACACTTTATATTATTCCATTTGTTAATAATTTAGAGAAATGACATGATCAATTATAAATGGAAAGGTTTTAGTGAACATGAAACATACTATTTTGAAGTAAATTTCATGCATGTCTACAATGATTTATGATTTTTTTTCTAGCACTAGCATTATATCAGGTTTGATATTTTAGATGTTAGTTTTATCCATACATTTGGTTTACAATAAACTCCATGCATGACTTGACTATTTCTTAATAGTTAATTGATTATGCAAAACTCTTGTGAAAATAATTTTAAAAGTATTATGAATTGATCGCATGTATTCTTTGGTCTAAACAAAATAATGAGTTATTTGTTCCACTGATTCTGCTTCATTCCCCAAAGTGAATGTAGCAATACATAACAAATATGAAAATGAAACCTATTGTCATTATTGGCAAATAAATAAGAAGATGGATGATTCGAAATGTTGCTAAATGTTCATTATTATAATAGAATGATCAATGATTTATATTAATTAATCATTCCTTGAAGTGGGTGATACCTATATGATCTTATTGGTAAGAAATATGATATATGCTTACATTATTGCCTAAATTATTTTTTGCACATTCCTTGAAGTGAATGTATGCAATAAACATTTTATAATCACTTTTGATCATTAAAGTCAATTTGGTCATTTGAAGATTTTGGCATATTCCCTGAAGTGAATATTGCATATAACAGTTTGCAAATTATATTTCTTTTATTGAGTTAATGACATTATGGACTTCACATTGATTTAGATATTTCCAGAAGTAAATGTCATAATATTGATTATATGTGGATACAAAGTAAAAGGAATGATAATAAAATTATCAATTGTCAAAATTTATATTGACATTATTTGTACAATTGAAAAGCATGTTAAAGTAAATCAGAAATTTACTGATACAAATATATTTACTACTAGGCGTGACCAGTTAGACCATCTTGGATCATATATAATGCGAAAATTAATTGATAATTCATATGGACATTCATTAAAGAACCAGAAGTTTCTTTAATTTAAAGAATTCCCATGTGTTGCTTGTTCTCAATGATATTGATTATTAAAAACTTACTAGCTAAAGTTGAGATTTAATGTTTTACATTTCTGAAATAAATATGGGCCCATGCATCCACCATGCAGATGGTTTTGATATTATATGGTTTTGGTAGATGCATATATAAAATAATCACGTGTTATCAACTCGCAACATGTCGTTTGCAAGATTGCTTGTTTAAATGATTAATTTCAGATTATGAAATTAAAACAATTCATCTTGCTAATGCTAGTGAATTTACTTCTCGAGCTTTCAATAATTATTGTATATAAATTGGGATAAAAGTTCAACATCCTGTAGCTCATGTTCACACATAAAATGATTTAGTTGAACCGTTTATCAAACGCCTCCAACTAATAGCTAGACCATTACTTATGAGAACAAAACTCTCAGTTACAGCTTGGGGATATGCTATTTTGCATGCAAAAGCACTTTTGCGTATCAGGCCAATAAGTTATAATAAATACTCCCTATTACAATTGGCTTTTGATCAAGAGCCAAATATTTTCCATATTAGAATTTTTGGATATGTTGTATATATGTCAATTGCTCCATCACAACACATAAAGATGGGCCATCATAGGAGGTTGAAAATGTATATTGATAAGAGTCTCCTTATATTAAATATTTTTGAGCTATTAACTCGAGATTTAGTTATGACATGAGTTGTCAATTATTATGAGATAATTTCCCCAACATTAGGGGGAGAGAATAAAAAGTTGGACGAATAAAGTACTTGAAATGAATTATCATTGTCTAAGATCCTCGTACAAAGCAATGTGAACTAGAAGTTTAGTAGACAATTCATTTTACAAATCAAATGTCAGATTCATTTATTAACCTAAAGAGAATTACAAAATCTCACATACAAGTTGAAAATGCTCCAATACGAATTGATGTTCCAATAGGGCGAACTGTTAGTGCAAAAGAAAATAATCCACACCTGAAGCGTAGAAGGCCAGACGGTTTCAAAAATAAAAATCCTTGTAAAAAGAAATGAGAAAATATTCAATGTGTTCATATTGTGGAGGCAAGTGTCTAAGAGGCCAAAGATATAACTAATAAAAACCCCCCAATGTAATACCCCTATCCCGTTTCCGTTACTGAAATAGAGATTACGAAGTGTTACCAAGCAAAATAGAACAATTTGACTTCTTTACAAAACAGTTAAACAAATAAATTACAAACATATAACTTATTAATCAATTTATGATATAAATACACTTATGGGTCTTAAATCGAGCTTACGGGGCCCTAAAAACAGTTTGAGAACAATCTGGGATCAAATCAAAACAAATCAGAAAATTTTAGAAAAACTTGAAAATTGCAAAACAGGGGTTACACAGCCGTGTGACATAGCCTAGACCGTGTGAACATTCAAATTTAGGACACACGGCTGTGTCCCAGCCCTTGTACTTGCCCGTGTGAGTATTCGAAATAGGGCCACACGATCGTGTCGCAGGCCATGTGACAAACTATTTTGGATCACACGGTCATGTGCTAGGTCATGTGAATACTACACCTAAAAACAATAAATACACACGGCTGTGTGACAGCCTGTGTCTCAGGCCGTGTGCACCATTTTTTACCTTTAAAACAAGCAATTTCATGCACCATTCCTTGAACAACAAGACATGCCATATCTAGATCATTTCCTAGGTTCAAAAACACATTCAAATCATCAATTACATGCCAAAATTTCCTTCATCCTATATTTAACCAATATGTCCTTCAAAGACACCACGGTCAAAGATTATTCATTCAAACAACCAATCTAAGAAGAACACATAACATTAACCACCTATTCATGATCAAACCATCAACCAAAATGGCCAAAGCATAGACATACTCAAAAATTACCATTCCAAAGTGTTAACATCTAGCTCTTGACTATTAAGAATCAACCCAACCAAAAACATTTCAACTTCATAAGCCCAATCCAAAAATACAAAAAAATGAAAAAGATGAAAACTAGATATGCATAAACAAGTTAACTAGTATATAAAAGAGAAACATCAATACCTCTGAAATTATGAGGGAAATCAGTATTGGGAATTTACATATTTTTGTTTCCATTTCCTCTCCTTTTGAAGATGAAGGATGGCCCATCACTTATCCATTTTCTTGTGGTAAACAACAATTGTTCCTTTTCAATTTTAAGGCTTAATCATATCCCATTTCTAGCTCCTTTACTTTTTTTTTCTTCTTTTTTATTGCATCTCCTTTTCAGGTTTATTGGGTTTTTTAAACCAGTTTCTCCCTAAGTCCAATCCAAATGTTAGTACCTTGCCCCAGGCCCTAGCAATCTGGGCTGTTTTTAAGTTCTAAAATTCTCCTTATTTCTTTTACGTATAAAAATATTCTTGGCCCTGCTTGCTGCTTTATTTGCCAATAACTGGGCCACAGTGGCATTTCTCACAACTACTAGACGCGCGCTGCAGAATTTATTTTTTACTTTTTCCAAGAGTAAGCAGATAAGGCATATTCGTTGAAGTTTGGAATGTTCTCTTTTAACAACCAAAGCAATATGCCATTGGCTTCTATGATAGCAGTGTGCCCTTATTTCGATTGTAGACTGCAGACCATAGCATTTGAAGCTCAAGTCCGTATTTTGTTGATTGAAAGCGTACAAGCTGATATCATGAAGCCACTTAGAGGAGGCTATATATTTTCTTTCTGGATTGCTTTTTTTTAATCTTTACAGCACCAAATGAGGTACATAATCCTACCCCTACTCTACTTTTGTCCAGCAATTGGTGTTTTTTTTTTTCTTTATTCGTATTGTAGGGTCATCCAATACTTTATACTTCTTTTTCTCTGTATTATAAAACCTAAAGATGGAAGAAAAGGAAGTCTATGGGTGAAGAAAAGGGTAGCCTTTATATGTTTAACTGCCTACCGCAACACAACTTGTGAAGAGATGTTGATAATTTGAACTTGTGAAGAAAAGGGAACATGTCTTGGTTTGATTGGGTTTTTGCCATTTTGGAAGCTGAGGGTGAGGGACAGCATTAGCAAAGCCCTTTATATTCCTAACAAGCCTTGAAAGGTTGCCCTCTATGACTAAAGGATGGTCATTATGGTTAATTCATGACAAAACAGTTCCCTCAATGAGCTGATTTATGACTATGCTAGTCAATGAGACATACATGTTTACTGGTTAGCTCCTGGATCTGTGGGGTTCAAATCTTAGATTTGTTGAATGCCGTTTCTTAACCGTGACTGAATGAATTGGTCACATAGGAACGGAACTGGATGTAGGGTTATCAACATCTGTCAACATAAGTAATAATCTCCCCATCCTGAAGACATTTCAATCTTCAAAAGGGTTATATGACAGAATTTGCTGTTTTTTTCTTTAATTTGTGATGCTTTTTATGGCTACATCTTTCACGTATTTTGTTGGGATATTCTTATTTGTTCCTCTTGTGGCCCTACGAGGAAACTCCCTTTTGTGGCTGTCAGATAATTGTCTTAACCACTAACAAGAAGTCCCAAAAATTTACAATGCATGCTTCCACAGCCTAAATTCCTCTAGTTGCAAATCGAGCTTCAAATTTCACCCACAATTTGTCAGATGCATGCATTAGATTACAAGTGTGAGGAGTAATAAATGATAAGGAATAAGACACATGTCCTGCACCTTACTTTAAAACATGTAAATATATATTCAATATCCATGTTAATTAAACTTTTCTTATTTTTATACTCGAGAAGGCGGTATTAGTTGTATTTGTATATTGATGAACCTTTTCGTAGAAACATCTTTCTAGATTATTTTATTTTTCTTTGTTAAATCTAGAAGAGACACATCACACATTGAAAAGGGACTCATAATTTTCAAGTTATAAGCGGGTCCCTTCAATTAAGTCTAAAAAAAAAAATCAAATATTTTATTTTTGTCTACAAATTCATCATGTCTTTTAATCTTTTTATTAATATCATTCTTCTAATTTCCCAATTAAAATAATAAAACTAATTTAATATAATAATTAAGGACTTACGCCATTACCTCCAACATCAAGAAATATAAACAAATCTGACGGTTTATAAAACTTCACGTTTTAGTCACGAATGTCCTCATCAAGATCTAACGCCCGTTAACCTCGAATCTGTAAAACCTACTCTATGATCATTTTACATACGCCTGCTCCACATCGGGTTCCGGTTTTGCTCCAAACCTACAGCTTCGGAAATCCAAACCTATGAACAGTCCAGATCAAAACCGCAGCATTAAGCGGTCCAGATTAAATCTAATGTGTAGACCATCTATTTAGCCTCAAAAGGAATTGGAGTTTAAAAGAGTAGAACAGAATAGCACAAGTAGAAGTAGAACACTGTAATTTCCGTTTCTCGAGTTTCCTTTTCGATCTTCAAACTCGTAGTTAGGCTTATAGAAATCCTGTGGGAAAATAATGTCTGATCACGAAGACAAGCACGAGGAATCGTTGTTGGAGAAGATATCAGAGAAGAACAAAGGCCATGATTCATCTTCCTCCTCCTCGGATTCCGATGACGACAAGCCATCAGAATCCTCCATGAAGGCCAAAGTCTTCCGTCTGTTTGGAAGAGAAAGGCCCGTCCACGACGTTTTCGGTGGAGGCAAACGTATGTTACAAAAACCCTTTTCTTCATTTCTTAAATTTGTTCACTTCGTTTTTTAGCTTCTTATAAGTCTGGGTTTTTTTTTTTTTTGAAGTTTCGTTTTTCGTTTTGCATCCGTGAAATTCCTTTTTCAAAAAAAAAAAAAAATTGTTGGTGATCGTAAAGACTTATTATCTTGCTCAGTGATTTAGATGGAGGTTTTGATTAACTGATGTTGTTCGAGTTGAATTAAGGTTTTTGATCTGTTGGTATTTGTTTGACTATGGAAGAAAGGAAATTTTTGGATCTTTAATCGATTTGATGTGAATTGTTGTACTGAAGTTTACTTTTTTTGCTTTATGAGAAGGAACAAAGTCTGAGATTATCTTATTTCATCAATAATTTTGTAGCATGTTAGTTGATTATCAATAATATTCCCTGATAACAATTTGATATCTTTTAATTGATTGTCATCAGTAACTACTACCTTCTGGCTGGCAATAATTGTTTATAATGCATACTTATAATTGGGTGTATCTGTAATAGAGGCTGATATTTTCCTGTGGAGGAACAAAAAGATTTCGGCAGGAGCACTAGGTGTTGCAACTGTGATATGGGTTTTGTTTGAATTGCTCGAATACCACCTTCTCACACTAGTCTGTCACTTGTTGATACTTGCTCTTGCATTACTCTTCTTGTGGTCAAATGCTGCTACCTTCATCCACAAGTAAGCTCTTGAATTTTTTCTTTAATTTAGTGACTATATTTGTATTCTGGTTTCTCATTGCTTGAGATAATGTTAAATTGTTTTGAATAGGTCTCCACCTCGCATCCCTGAAGTTCAAATCCCCAAGGACCCAGTTTTAGAGTTTGCCCAAGCACTTAGGTTTGAGATTAACCGGGGTTTCGCCGTCCTGCGGGATATTGCATCAGGAAGAGATCTTAAGAAGTTCCTCTCTGTATGTTTCTTTTTCTTTACTTGTTTTATTGTTATGAATAGCTTTCTTGTTGATTATTTGCAGTTATTCCTTCGACTTATGATTGAGATACTGATGCAATAGTTACATAGTTTAATTTTCCCTGAGCTTTTTATCTATTTAAAGATGTTCTAGCATTTTACTATGCATTTGACCATCATATTGGATTCGGCACTATGATTGGTCAGGTGATCGCTGGCTTGTGGGTCTTGTCTATTGTGGGAAGTTGGTGCAACTTCTTGACACTGTTCTACATAGGTATATGACTTACCTTCTAACGCTTTGCTTCCTTTCCCTTAAATACATTTTGGTTTCCTGATTTTATTTTAATGGTTTTGCAAAAAAGTATTCGTACTACTGCACACCGTGCCTATTCTGTATGAGAAGTATGAAGACAAGGTGGACCCATTGGCCGAGAAAGCATGGCATGAGATCAAGAAGCAGTATGCAGTGTTTGATGCAAAAGTACTGAGTAAGATTCCCAAGAGACCATTGAAGGAGAAGGAGAAGAAGAAAGATTAGATTACTGGTGAAGATGTTGGTGTTGCTAGGTCCTGACATACATCTGCTAGCTGTGTTTGTGAAGGTAGTATAAAATATTGTATCCAGTATTAGCTAGAGGCCTGCTTTCATACCTTTATTTTCATAGTCACTGTTCACAATTTGATGAATATGTGATCTCTTTTTAGATCTTTTTTTTACTACATACATGGTGGCCTTTTATGGGTCCATATGTTATGTAGCAATATGTTATCATATTGCATGTTGTGAATTGGATACCTTTCTGAATGATTCACTTTGCTGTATGTTTGTTGCATATGTTAACTGTTGACATATAACTGCAGCCTATGGCTAGATATCTGATGTGCATCCTATAATATTTGATATCTTAGGAATTTTCTTGGAAAGACGAGTAAAATCTTGGTTTGCGTTAGAATTGCAACTAGCTTATGGTAGGAAATCCTGCGTGAAACTACAAAATGGTCGGTGCAGCTCCAAGTTTGTAACCGTGCTACTGGCAAGATGTAAGAGAGTTGAGTAATAAAAAATTATCACAAGAGCAGAAGTACTTCTCCTCGCTTGGCATCGTGCTCCTACTCTACTCTGACCATATCAACAAAGATGGATAATAGTTGAAGGATTCACAAATTCTTCCAGCCAATTTTACAAGTCTTGATAGGTAGACATATCAGCGAAGCTTGGTCCAGCATCTTAGGCGATTGACATTGACTAGCATAGTCTTCCTTCAAATAACATTTATTTCTCTGCAACTCTTTACAGTTCCACCTTTAAGTTCTTCGGGCCTTACGAGAAGAAGTATCACTAGCTCCTTTGCTCTCGTGTCACTAAATATAACATGCTTGTTTGGTGCAACCTCTGTGATTTTGTCAACTGCCCTACCGTGCACTTAAGAAATGGATCAATGTCACTCCAGTTGTTCCATTAATATTGAATATATTTGAGAGCAACTTCTCCTGAATCTAGGACTCATTTGATGCACTGCATGCATCCTCTGTAATTGGTCTTTATGGCTTTTTGTGCGGATGATGATTACTGACAACGGGAAGGATCAAATTTTGAATGAAATGCAACCGAAATATTAAAACCTTATCAAAAGCATTTTATAATTAATTAAAAAAAAGAGAGACAATGTTGGGGCCTGAAACTGGAATCACCGTCCAGATATTGATAAATGGAAGGTACACGCACTATTATTTCCAAGACGAAAATACATGCATCCCCTGTACCTAAAGTTTTTTTTTAAATAATTATTTTAATCTTTTACTAAAAGAGGAGAAAAGAGGAGACCCTTTTTGTTTTTTTGGACATAATTAAAGATTTAAGACCTTTTTGTTAAAATATCATCTGATTGATGGTTTAGTAGCCTTGGTCTATACAAAAATAGAATGAATTTCCAAACACCCTAGCAACAAATGGAAAAGCAAGAATTATTATCTACCATAAAGAAAGAGAAGAGTCCTCATCTAACAATTCAAACTTGCAGTTTTACAGTTCCAAGATTGAAGGCTGCCTTTGGCCAAAATGGACATGTAATCTTCATTCCGTTTGGTTGCTTTTACTGTCCCCGGTATAGTGGACAAACAGAAACAGTGGAGCAGTTCTCTGGAGCCATGTTGGATCAACTGAATCGCATTCGTGTTGCTTGTACCATTCAGTTGGAGACCTGTAAATTCCTAGACATTCATTCAATCAAGAATATATTGTAACAAGCATACCCCAGAAAATTGGCCAGACGCATATGCTTCACTAGCACTGGATCAGCCAAAGCTAACATGAGAAGACAAGATTATCTCATTAAATCCAAGAACACAAAGCCGTTCCAGAGGCTGTGCAGAAGCATAGATGGCAATAGATTCCTCGACCGTGCAAAAACAACACCCATCACCATTCCTAGGAAAATAAGCGGCAACATTCTCTGTACATTAAAATGTGCCAGAGCAAAGGCAACTGAACTTACCAGTATTGCACTCCATACAGGCATGTATCTGGTCAAGGAAGGGAGAAGGAAACCTCGAAAAACTATCTCCTCCCACACAGGAGCACAAATCGAAACAACTATCGCATATAGTGCCATGGCTACTGGATCTCTTGCTAAAATTGACTGTTCAACACTTGAAAGGGTTACAGGTGTAGAAGGCATAAGGGGCAACAAGGTCAGATTGAACTGAGATAATTGGTTGACGAAAGGGAACATGAGGCATCCTAGAGCAACATCAAAGAGCCACTTCCCTCTTAAGCTAAATTTAAACCAATCTGATGGAAGGGGATGAAAGTGAGACAGACACCGATGTAGTATTGCAATCCCAGCAAGGCCTTCAGTTACATCAGTCACAAGGCTGAACAAGGCTTGTCCTTTGAATGTTAGAGATTCCTTGCTGAAGCCTGCCATGTGAGCTGCAAAAGGAATCATCCAAGACCCAATGAACCAAAATGCAGCTACCCAAAGAAGCATAACCTGCATAACCACAAAAAATATTATCATGCAACTGATTGACACATTTATACTTCATCCAAGTTTCAATGAGATTGGCATACAACAACCTTTCATTCCTTCAGTCCCCTCATTTATTACAGTTCCTAGTCTTATTCATTAACATCTAGCTTCAGATATGATGATTTTAATCTATTATAAAAAATTGTTCCACTTATTTACTGAAATTCATTTTCAATACTTATCTCATGGACAGAAAAAAAAAAAAAAAACTGTCAAGTGCCAGCTATGAAACAATAAACAAAGATTTGTTCATGCTATCTAGCAGAAAATATTGAAACTACAACCAGTGACAAATTAGGAAGAATGTAAGACAAAGTCTCAACTTTCTTAGCTGTTTCCTTCTGTCTAATTAACAGACAAACCATGCTCAACATCTACAAAAGCTAAGAAGGCAGTTGCAGTTGCAGATGCCAAATGTATTTCTTCAGAGTACCAAGTAAAACAAACTAACCTGCAGAATAGTCTCTGCTGTCCATGGTACAGTCCACCCGCTACCAACAGCCCTCGAGACAGCATCAGCAGCCTGCACTATAACCAGATAATTTCATCATTTTTCCCTATATTGTTAAAAAAGAAAGAATGAAGAACAAAAATGTAAAGAAATTAGCAAACATGTTTACACAATTGACAAACTCTGCAATTCAAAGCTCAAACTTTTTATCCCTTGAATCTATTTCTACCCCTTTGATCTAGAACCACCTAGTCTGTATTGTGCTAAGAGTCAGATGGTATTTAGTAAAATATGCCATATAACATTTTCTCAACAATTGCCAATAAGTTCACCTATGACAAATGAGCAACACCTTGATTCTCCTATAAATTCTATCTCAGACTGAAGTTTGGTTAATAAATCCATCGTCCAGCCTCAGCGGGCTCGTTGCTATAGAGTCAGTGATCAACCAAAGAGTAGTAGTGGGCATACAGATTAAACTGAGGGTAGGCCATTGCATTGAATTTAACCACATTAAAGGAACACATCACCTCTTTAAGAGTAGATTTCCAATCTCTTCTGTGAGCACTTGACTTATATAACTCAGTTTGCACTAATTCTTCAGGCAGAAAATGTTCAATGTATTCAGGTTTTGGATTCTCTGGGGAAAACCCCTCATGCCTAAAGCATGAAATTTTCCATTTCTGCAATTTAAAAACAAAACCATTAACCATAAATGACTATGAACCAATATTATAGTTAACATAATTTCATTAACATAACCGGAATAAGGAGATATTCAATTGAACGACCAAAAAAGAAAAACCCAACATGTTAACAAAAGCTACTTTCTGGTTTAAATGGCCTGATCAAGTTTCCAGATACATAGTTTACTCTTTCTTCCTCCATTTTCTCAGCAACCAAGCAGAACTAAACTAACTACAATTCAGCTTAGGGTCAAAAACCAATATTAAAAAAATATCCATGTAGGTAAAAGTTTAACTAACCAACACAGGCGTAGAGAGATTAAAATTTCTAATTTTGTTTTAATTAAAATTTCCTCCATTTTCTCGGCAGCCCATTTTTCAGCTTCAGATTGTCAGAGGTAAAGTTTAACATAAAAATGAAAAGAGCAAAAATGCATGAGCATTTGTACTTACGCTCTTGGTGAGCCTGGGATTGTGTTCAAAGATCCGGGATAAAGAAAAGGTAGGGGGGCGGTTGGGAACCCGAAATTTGGAGAGAGAATGTGCAAGAATAGGGCGGTGAGAGAGAGAGTGGGAGCTCAACATGAGGCCCTAATTTCAACAACTTCTGTCAGCTTGCATTAAAAGGCATAACTGCAAGACAAAGCTTATTTTGTGAATTTGGGTCTCTGTGTTAAGGGTGGCGGAAGCTAGTTTCCAGTTTCCTTGGTGATTTATTTTGGGTGGTGGACAGGATTTTAGGGGGTTGTTTCCAAATGAGGAATTCATATTTCTGTGAATAATAATAGTTCCGGGAAATGGGATTCTTCTTTTTCCTAAAAATAATAAATTTTCATTTGGTGGCCCCTTTCATGTCACCTTTTGATTTTCCCCCAAAATAAGTTAAAAAATTTCATTAGGTTTAAAATCTCGATGCAATTGCAATTTTGTCCAATTCCCCCAATTGATTGAGAGATGCTATTTCAATTTAGGATTATAATATACAGTTTGTTGTTAATTAAAAAAGAAAATACAGTATGTCTAATGAGAAGAGAGAAGAGAGAAGAGAGAAGAGATTGGTGTTCAAAAGAAAATCGCAAGTAGACTTAGATCTTTAAAAATTAATAGTGAACCAATACGATGCTACTTTTTGAAACTATTATTAATTCCTACTCTTAGTCTTAGGTTGGTGATTTGCAATTTTTTTTTTTAAAAGAAAAGATAAGTTACTTCGAATTAATTGAAAAGTACTACTCTCTTTATCCTTTTATAAAAATTCTAAAATTTTCTTAGAAACCTCATCAAAGACATGTAGACTTAATTTCCACGTCAGACTAAGTTTAGCTAGTCGATCCGTAACCAAGTTTTGTTCTCTCGGCATGTGTCTGATCCTCTATTGCCCTTCAACTCTCATAACATGTTGGGCCCTTCTAAGCACAGTAATACCTAGATCCTCCAATCCAAAATCAATCAAGGCCTGAATTACCTCAAGATTATCAGTCTAAATTATGGTCCGTCTGTACCCTTTATTTAGTAAAATAAGAATCCCATCTAGGGTACCCTATACTTCAGCCTCAAACGGGGAAAAATTACCCAAGTAACAATTGAATCTTAGAATCAAATTTTTAAACTGATATCGTAACATGCCTCTTGCAGCAGCATTGCCAGTATCTCCGGCCACAACACCATCAGTGAGTAAGTGGACCCACGTACCATTGGTATTAGTAACGTAACCTGAGCTGGGGGTATTGTTTTTGCACCCACTAAGATGTAGTTCGAGTTGACGAGCCCAGCTAATAGAGACTTTTACCACTTCAATTACCAACCAAGAAACATTCTGAAAGATGAAAAGATTCCTATTCTTCCAGATTGGCCAACCAATTAATCCAAAGAGACACGACCATGTGACCCCACTATCTTGCAATCTCAAATGACAACAAAGGTTAGAAGAAAGCCAAACCTGAAAAGTGTCAGAAAAGAACCTTTGTTAGAGTTGATTTGGAAGCACATGCATCCATACATCCTTCGCTGCCAGATAATCTCAGAGTACATGCACCATATCCTTGAAATCATGCCCGCACACAATGTAAGAGTTACTATAACCAATCCTATGTCTTCTGCGCTTCGAATTAGTAATGAGTCTTTGTTTAAAATCTAAGCAAAGGAAAAATCTCACTCTCTGATATCCCTCATATTTCCAAATAATCTTTTAAAAATTCTTTCTAGAGTTCCAAGTTCCTTCTTTTAAAGACCAAAAACCGCTATGTACTGAAAAGGCGCCTGATGCTGAACGAGTCCATATCACCCTGTCCGAGCCGGAATCAGTATGAGGAGGAGGGATACTAACAATCTTGTTAATCACTTCTTCAGGTAACCATATACAAAATAGATCCAAGTTCCAGCTTCCATCAGAGTTGACCAAATCCCTTACAAAGCAATCCAAATCAAGGTTAGCAAAAGATGGAATTTTTTAAAGTAAAGGACCAATTCCTAAGATCCAAGAATCTTTCTAACAGTGGATGCTTGTGCCATCACCAATGGACCAAGCTAAGTTCTCATGGAGCAAAGACTATATCTTAGAGAGTGACCACTATAAGTGCGAACATGAGCTCCTAGTAATAAACTCTGGGAGTTGCTCTTTCTAGCCAAATTTCAAACGGAGGACACAAACCCATTAAGCATTATTCTTGGAGACTAAGTTGAAACTGATCTTCATGAGAAACGACATATTTTGATCATTCAAGTGACAAAAACCAAGCCTACCTCGAGACTGTGGCTGACATATTGAATCCTAACCTACTAACGACATTTTTAGATGACCATCAACGCAGCCCCAAATAAACTATCTAACCAATCTATCGATTTCTGCATAAACTCCTTTCGGTATTAGCATAAATTGCATAAAGTAATTCAGAGTGGATAGAAGAATTGACTGGGCCAAGGTTATTCTTCTCGCTATGGATAACTTCCTCGCATCCTAATTTTGTAATTTGCGCCTCACCTTTTTAACAAAAAAGCTCATAGTACTATTAGTTACCCTATAATGAATGAGAGGGACACCTAAATAGGTACCAAGGTTCTGAACTTCCTGAAAGCCGAACATTTGGGTAATTCGATTACGAGTATCATCTTCAATTCCTTTATAAAAGTAAATATTACTTTTTCGAGTATTGATTTTGTGCCTCGAAAACTTGCAAAAGTGGTTCAAAATGTTCTACAATAAATAAGCTTAATTAAGCTCTACTTTACAAAAGATAACCAAGTCATTTGTAAAAAACAAATGAGAAATTGTAGAGCCCACTTTTGAAAGATGAATCGGTCTCCATCTGCTGATATCAATTTTCGAATGAATAATATGACCAAGTCATTCCATGCATAACACAAAGAGGTATGGTGATAGTGGACATCCCTGTTGGATCCCTCTTACCGACTTAAACTTCTGGGTAGGAACTCTATTTTAGAGAATCTTCATAGAAGAGGAAGATATTGCCGACATGATCACTTTTCGAAGAAATTCATGTATCCCAGCAGCCTTCAAAGAAGCGCCAATAAAATCCCAACTGATTCTATCATAAGCCTTTTCCAAATCCAACTTAATTGCCATCTAGTTTTTCCCATTCCGTTTGCATCGCATAGAATGTATGACTTCCTGCGCTAAAATAATGTTATCAGAGATATGTCAACCAGCTATGAATCTGGCTTGCTCCTGAGAAATAAATTTAGGGAAAACCAATTTAAACCAGTTTGCAATCACTTTCATTACCAATTTATACAAGACAGAACACAGACTAATGGGACGAAACTGGTTGAAGTTCTCAGGGCAATCCTTTTTGGGGATTAGAACAATCAGAGTATTATTCAACTTCGGTTCAATAGGATTCCCAGAAAAGACCCCCTTCACCCACTTGCAAACATCATTACCAAGGGTATCCCATTGACTTTGAAAAAAATGTGCATGGTAGCCATCACTTTCGGGAGCTTTCAACGGAGCCATGTCAAATAATACCCTATTGATCTCTTCATTTGTGAATAACTCTTCCAAGAAAGCAATATCCAAAGGATTAAGACGTGGAAAGATATTGTTTGGAAGATCCCTATGACCTGCGAAACTTCTCCATATAATCTCTCAAAGAAACCCACTACCTCTGTTTGTAGAATTTTCTAATCAGAGCACCACTCTCTATTATCGAGACGTAAGGCCATGATACAGTTAAACTTCATTCTCTGAATTGTACGACTATGGAGGAATTTAGTATTTCGATCCCTCAATTGAAGCCAGTCGTACTGTGCCTTTTGTCTCCAAAGCAACTCTTCATGGTTAAACACATTTTCCAACGCACCACTAATCTTCAATTCTTGTTGAACTAAAGGATTGGAATCAGAATGATCTAAAGCCTTTTGGATGTTATAAAGCAACCTCATGAGATGTCATTTATGGGTTGAAAAGAGCCTTTCTTTTGCTCGACTCCCATTACTACTATCAGCAGCAGGTTCTTATTGGTTCACCAAGCCCTTCATTGGTTGGTCTAGAAAGGAGCGGGCCTTATCTTCCATTTGTCCACCGAGGCCCAAATTGGTTTTTTTCCCCTTAGATTCTTAAAGAATCTCCCGTCCAAATGAGAAATCGTTGTAACATCCCAAAATTGGGCCTAGTAGGATTGGGCCCAATGGGCCTTGGGCGTAGGAATGTTTAAAATTTTGAGAACAAGAGAACGGCATTATTTCAAGTTGGACTTATTAAGAAGGTAATTTTGGAAATTTACGAGGTTTCCATGAAGTTCCGGGTTCAAGTTGGGCCTTAGTAAAATTTTGTGTTTAAGCCTATTAAGGAGAGATAGTAAATGGCATCAAGGCTTATGGAAATAAAAGAGTAAATTGCTTGCATAAATGAGCAATTGGTAAAAGGGTTATGGCGCCACATGTAGTACCTTGAGAGAAGAGGTTCGAATCACTTTGTGTTCAAAATTTGACTTATATTTTTGCACCCTTTCCTTAAGTGTCGGCCAAGAAGCATTCATGGCAAGGTTGACTTCATTATTTTGGTAAGGTGGCTAAAAGAAAAAGGCAAGGTTGAAGTTGGGGAAAGGAATCAAGGGAAATAGGAAAGAAAGGGGGACATGAGGCTTATTTCGTGGGTGATGTTTTGGAAAGCTTGGGTGGCCAAACTCTTATCCTAGGGGGGATGCATGTGGACGGTTTTGGGGAGAATAGGTAGCTGAATTTTTAGTTGGCATTTGGTAAAGACTTAGTAGTGTTTTGGCAAAAATTCCCTTTGGCAACTTTGTGTCATTTCTCTCAATTTGCAACCCTCCTTGCCGAAACATATTAGCACAATAGTACATTATTTTTTTCTCTTTTGTTTGGTCACATACTCATTTTCTTTCTACCTTCCTTGGTAGCCGAATTCTCCTTTGCCTTTTGATTGAATTTTTGGTGCTTGTTAGGCCAAAACCTTTCTCTTTGCACTATTTGGTATTCTCCAAATTTCCTCTTCTCTTTGCCGAATTTTCAAGCCTTTAGTGTGCATTTTTGTTTCTTCTTTTCTTCCTTGTTGCCGAAAGTACCTAAGCCTTGGAGATCAAATTGTTCACTCGTTTTCCTTTGGAAAAATCGAACCCTTCATTTCTTCTTTATCGTTCTTCTTAACACTCACTCCTTTGATCAATCGGTAAGTGGTTCTATTCAAACATTTTTTATTTTTTCTTTCTCCTAGCCGAATATATGTCTTGGCATGGGATGGTCCTTTTAACCGAGACCATCATTTTATTCTACCCTCTCAAACGAGATTATTTTCTCTTTTTCGTAGTGTTTTAAGTGAGAGACCGTGTATTGTTCTAGCCGAAGTCAAACGGTGGAAATTGGATCCAATATCGATAAGGTAAGGGGGTTCATTTTGGATTTTTCGTTATATCTCTATTTGGCTATGTTGCAAATCGGATTGAAGTTTCGACTAATCAATTATGTTTTAGGGACGAAACCACTCGATATATCCTATTTGCAAATCCTTCGGATATAGTGGGTCAACGAAGAGTGGTTCTTTAGGGAATCCTAATCAAGGTGTGTAATCCCGTACCTTCCGAATACATGTTTGATATGGTGTGTAATCCCGTACCTTCCGAATACATGTTTGATATGGTGTGTAATCTCACATCTATCTGAAAGTTTGTATGATATGTTCTGTGATTTGGTCAAAATACCGAAGAAAACCGAAAATCGGCATCCGTGATCACTCGGGCATGCGTATGATCGTAGTGGTAATCGTATTTTGTAGTAAAATAGTTTCGGCCAGAAACAGTGATGTGTATTTGAAAAATCACGAAAAATAGGAGAAAAGGAATTACAAAGTGAATAAGATATCATATTAAAGCTTACTGTGTCTATTTTGATATGGAAGAAACAGAGAAGGAAAAGGAATTCTATATTTTGAGATATCTTAATTTTAGTGAGACTGGTTCTGAATGACTTCGTGGTTCCCTGATCTGTCTTGGAAAAATCGTATAAAATTGTACAAAGTGAATTATGAGTTATAGTTTATATATACAGATTCTTTAGTGAGTCTATTTTCGATAGAAACAAGTGGGAGCAGCATATGAAAACTTTACAGTGAGATATTTGAATTTTGGGTAAGAGAGGTCAGAATCGTTGGTCAGTGAAACAAGGGAAAATTTAAGGAATAAACTGTACTAAATGGTTAAGCCAAAAATTCTGGAAAAATAGTAGTAAGAATATCTATGAGTCTAGTTTCAAGGAAAATTTACGGATTTAGATTTCAAGATTCCTAACTCAAGTTATAGTCAATTTAGTCAGTACGACGCAGATGGACAGTTTCGATTTTTATGCTCCACATTAGTAGTTAAGTCTAGGTTGCAAAATTTCCAAAATACCCTTAGGTTGCGAGATTACCGAATTACCCTTAGTGGGTAAATTATCGAAATTATGAAAATGCCCCTATGGGTCGAAATTACGAAAATGCCCCTATGGGTCGAAATTACGAAAATGCCCCTAAAGGGCCGAATTACGAAATTGTTATATGGGCCAATCTGATATTTTGATAAATGGGCCAATATGATATTTTGCTAAATGGGCCAATCTGATATTTTGCTAAATGGGCCAATCTGATATTTTGCTATATGGGCCAATATGATATTTTGATAAATGGGCCAATCTGATATTTTGCTATATGGGCCAATCTAATATTTTGCTAAATGGGCCAAATCTGATATTTTGCTTAATGGGCTTTTTGATAAATTGTTATAATGGGCCATAAATTTTTGTAAGAAATATTTGAATACAATTATTGTGAATGGCTATGCATTATATACATGATTTGCATGGGATGGGATAATGATGAAGAGAAGTTCTGGTAGCTCTGCTACATAATTTTGGTGGCTCTGCCACAAATATGAAAAATGGCAATGCCATGTAAATTCTGTTAATCTGGTGGCTTGTCCACAAATTTGATATAATCAGCTTAATGCCTACGTTTGGTGTGTTGGCGGGGTGGGTGACTAAAGCTCCCACAGTGTCTTTGGTTGGTGCGGGTGGTGTGTAGCGGATGGAAAACTAGGTTTGGTTTGGGAATTGCATATCATATGCATATTATATTTGATACATTATTGTTGTTGTAAATGGGCTTAGGCCCAAAATATTGCTAATTGGGTTCCGGCCCAATGAATAATGGTAAGGGGATTTCACACTGAGTTCTTGTAACTCACCCCTCTTTCTCTTAACCCTTGTAGGTAATGCTTGATGATATGGACTTGGGCTATGGATGACTCGAGGGATGCCATACTTCGGAAATGGTTTATTTGGACTTTAGACTTCTTTCTCGTTTATTTTATTACTTTACTATTTTGGGTTAAATGTTGTAATAAGGCCTCTGGACTATTTTTATTTTTGCTTTTTGGTTGGGATGTTTTTATTATTTTTCTTAAATTGTTTAAAAAGGGGAAATTTTCTAAAAACTTAAACAATGGTTTCCAAAATCGATTAACAAATGGATTTCAAAATAAACTTTTACAAATATTTTTAACACGGATATTTTCTCTCGAACTATTAACGATATATTCAAAAGACTTGGATTCTCTTTCGAATTTTCAACGTCGTTTTCAAAAGTCACGGTTTTGTAAGATCATTAGTTCAAATTTATCGATTTATCAATCAAATCTTTGAGGTTAGTAGTATTTTATCAAATCAAACTTGTTTTCTTGATTTTTAACAAAGCAATATTTTAGTACGAACAAAAAGGGTTTAACATGTTTTGCTCGTGTGACATACCAAATCCGCTCATAACGCATGGGCCGAGTTTGGGGTGTTACAATCGTTGTGTCCTTTTTGTTTGATAAGTTAGACCCAACAGTTGGTCCAATATCACCTTTAGAAATATTTATCGGGCTTGCAATATTTCTAAAGCCCAACTCATTAAATTGGCCTTTATTCCTTGACCCATTGTCTAACCAACCGTTGGTATGGTGAGAAGCCTCCCTTTTTTGTGATTTCCACTAAGGGTTCCCTTCCCTTTATTACGCTGAATATTTTCCAACCCATTCACATCTCCAGAAATTAATTCTGGATTCAAATCCCGATCAGTCAGGGACCTAAAACGGGAACCTTCCATATCCTTTCCCTGAATTTCAGCATTCTTCTACGCAATATCACTAAGCTTCTGCCTTGGTTTCCTTTCTACAAGCATCCAAGGCCCATAATTTTCGCTCTTCTCCTCCGGTCTGTCCACGACCATACTGTGATTTTCTGGTAGCAATTTAGACGGTGCTTGTTCCTTTTTCGCGTTCAGTTCAGAATCTCTAAATGTATAATTCTCTTTCACTTGGCCATACCTTCCACAATGGAAGCAAACCATCAATAATAATTCGTATTCCACTCTTTGTGTTTTTCCATTGATTAAGATTTGGGACAGCAATGGCCTCTCTAAATTAACATAAAAAACCATCCAAGCAAAATGGCCTCTTGCCCTACTGTATGTGTTCATATCTAATTTGGCTACCTTTCCAACCAATCCCCCTATCTTGACCAGAATTTTATGATTTATACAATTACCCTGGTAAACCAGGGAGTCTGATCCATGCCATTACCACATTCGGATATGCCTGTGATGGGTTAAAGGCCACCGTCCATGGTTGCACTATTAAGTATTGGCTAAAAATGATCCAAGAGCCTTCAAAAAGAACCTTCTCGTAGCCTAGCTTGTTTTGAAATTTAACCAAAAAATAGCCATTTTCAATATCCATCATGTGAAATGGTGACGAGGGTTTCCACAGGCTATGAACTTTATGCTGCAAAATCGGAAAACCAATATTACGATCCAAAAGTTTTAAAATCACTGTATTATCCATACCCTTGATGAGAATTTGGTGGATCCTATCTGAAAAATTAATAGATGGAACTCCATTTACAAAGGACGTCTGTATGTCCCCTTCTAGAATATGAAAAATCTTCCTTTTCCTCTAAGCCATTGCTAGCAATCTTGGATGAGTGACCAACAAGCTTGTCTCTCTAAGAGATTGCTTGTTGTAGACTTGTCGATCAGCATATTACTATCCGTATTATCATCTTTATCTCTGAATCGAACCTTTTTAGGGATTAATCCTTCCACAGAGGAATCCACAGTACCAGTGTTTTCACATAGAAGACATTTTTTACACCATTCTCCTGTGATTTGCCAATTTAAATTCTATGATGTCAAAAATAATAAGGGGAACGCCTATTAATACTATAGAGGATATACATTTTTCGATTTAAAGATTTAGGGTATTGGAGTAATAATAATTCAAAATATTATGTAACTGTGTAATTGAATTGGTATCACAAATTAACTAAACATCAATTTGGTTAAGAAAATTATAAATAATAAGTTAAATAAGTCATATTTTAAATATCAACTATTAATGTAACTTTTTCTTTTTCCTCCGTGTATCTTAATTATTTGTATTATTTTTTTGTGTAACCATTACAATGTGAAAATCATATTATTGTATAATAATAGTCTCTAATTATAATATGGATAACGGGTTGATGTTATTTGTTTTTAGGGTATAATAAAATAATAATTAAATAATGAAAAAAGACACTTGACATCATCTTAAACTTGCTTGTGAATTTTTTTTTACTCCATTTAAGATGTACAGAATAATTACCTTTATAATATTATATTTTCCTAATAGAACTTCAACATTATAATTAATAATACCATAATAAATTTGTACAAAGTAATCTTAAATTATTATTATTTAAATTTAAAATAATAATATTAACCCCTTTAAATTTTAAAGGAAATTTTTTTAATATATACACTTCTTTCACAATTATAATACCATATTTACTCTTAACACAAATATATTGTTGAAGTTTTTAAAATTTTACTTACTAAAACAAGTATTAACTAAAAACAACTTATTTCTTATTTTCTTTTTAAAATTTTAAGTAAAATTTTAACATTTTCAAAAATTGGCATTTAAAAATGAATTTAAAAAACTTTGGTGAAAATGAATTTTTTGAATCCATTATGTTAAATACATTCAACTCATATTTACATGAAAAAATGTTGTAAATACATTTAAATTGTTTCTGAATTTTTAAAATGATTATGAAAATGTTTTAAATTACTTATTGTTGGACAAAACACATTAGCGAACAAATATAAATATAAATATAAATAAACAAATATTTATATTTATGTAAAAAAAAACCAGATTTAAATAAATATTTATATTTAAAATATCATATAAGAAAAACCAATTAAATAAATAAGATTATGACAACCAAAAATCGAATAAGAGAATCGAGTTTTACTAGATGTTGAGGCCTATTTTACAATTTCCTTAAGTTAGATTCGGCCGCTCTTATGGTACTTGGAGAAACGTTGGTCAACTATCTCCCAGTATACAACAACAAGATGATCGAAGCAGTAACACCTCTGCAGTGATCAATGAACAAACCTTGCCTTCTTCTATCACAGAAACGTATGAAAATATGGAGAGAAAAAGAGAGAAATTTTTTAGAGCAAAATAAATTCGATGTATGTGTCTAAAAATTCTGTAGAATTCTTTAAGCTTTTATAGGCATTCAATATGGTGGAATTTTGGAAATTTCCATGAATAAAGATACAAACCTGTATTAAAGGAGCCTTTAAATCAATTTGAATAAAATCAAATCAAATTGAATGGAACCAAATCAAATCAAATCAAGATATATGTCCTTTTAAAACAGATTCTGTATAATATTTGTTGAGAAAAATAAAATTCGTGTTGGGCTTAAAATATATGTAGGCCCTTCTTGGGCCCAACCGGTCCGAACATTTCGCATCGCTTATGTCGTGTGGGTGCGCCCCAACCCCGACGGGTTTGGATTTGCACCCCCTGCGTGCGAGGCAGGGTTTCAAACTTAGTCATTCAATAATCTTTCAAGTGGGTTCTCATATATATACATATATCATACTTGGTATTAACCAATGTGGGATCTAAGCTTTTCTTTTCCTCAACAAATTTTCATAAGTAGCTTACTTTGAGTATCAATTTCTCATTCATCACTCAACCGTTTTGAGCATATGATATACTGTTGTAAAGTTCTCTTGGAGTAGAATATAAAACTATAATTTTATGATTCAACCCTCCACTTTTACCAATCGAAAATATGCCTCAAATTTCTAAAAATTTACATTTTTTCCAACACTTATAAGGTTAATAAATCAAACTAATCTGTGCATTACATAGGTAAAAAAACTAGTATATCTAATGTATATATATATTAAAGTAATATAAAGACAAAATTGACAAATAATCTTTGTTGTCATAGTTAAATAAATCTACTTTAATATAAAATTTTCAAAATTTCATATTTCTTTATATAAAAATATCTTAAATGAGTATCAATATTAAATTTAGCAAGGAAATTATTTTAAACTTAATTAATATCCAAAATGCAATTAAGCTTTGCTTAGTTTTAAAAAAAATTAATCCATTATAATAACTATATTAATATTTTCATATAATTTAAAATTAAGTATAATGTATGACAGTGTAATTTTCAAAAATAATATGCAAATAATAATTAATTTATGTTTTAAAAATTATTCAAATAGAATTATAAAAAATAATCCTAGAATATTTATGAAATATACTATATACCTTTGGAAATTACCTTTTGAGTAAAAAAGACCATAATAAAAAAATTTCTAAAATAAAAGAATAAGATATAATAAATGTAATAATCAAAATTTAAATAATATTACCATATTAATTTTGAGTCCAATTGGTAGTTTTATGTTTTGTTTGTGGATGTTCATAGTCGATTTTCTTGGTTTTATCTCATTCAAAAGAAATCTCAAGCTATTTTCTCAGTTTGTTACTAAGATATCAGAGTATATTATTTTAAGGTTATTATGTTTGTTTGCGGGATTCTTTCATGGTATCAGAGCTATTTTCTGGGTTGTTTTTCGTTGTGCTCAATGACTACAGTTCATCCTAAAACCTTCATAAATGAAGGTGTGTCTCACCAGAATTTAGCTCGTGTCAACAGATCATTGTCGCCATGTTTTTCTGATAGAGATGGTGCTTACCGAGTTGTGCATTTGTTTCCCCGACATGACACTATCAAGCTTTAAGAGGACACCTTTGTCCAATGGCAGTAGCAAGTCATGCTCATCGTCGATGGATATGAGCTCACTGACTATGCCACTGGAAACCTCACTATTTCTCCTCATTTTGTGCTGGATCAAGAAGGAAAGTTAATTTCTTAACTTTATTTCGCCTCTTATCGTCAACAAGACAAACTCTTGGCTTCTTGGCTCTTATCAACTGTCAGTAGCGATGTGTTATTATGTTTTATAGGTGCGAACACCGTTCATGCCGTTTCAAGTAAGGCATGCTTTCTGTTCGTCACCGCTTCTAGTGCTAAGGTTTCCTGGCTCAAGCATACCTTGCATTCTCTAAAGAAAGGTCATCTTTAGGTGAAGGAATATCTGACTAAAATCAAGGGTATTTGTGATTTGCTCAATGCCTCTGTCCATACTGTCTCCGATGATAAACAGGTAGATATCATTCTTCCCGGCCTTTCGGTGGAATTTGAGTCTGTTCTAACTGTCGTCACATTTGCATCTGAGCCGTTGCGTTTGGATCAACTTGTCAACATGTTTTTTGAGTGTGAAACTAGATAAAAACAGTTCGCCTCCGAGGTTCTTATTCAGACGAACCTGGTTCAACAACCTTCTGCTCAGTTTACATTGTCTTCTACTGAACAAAATGTCGCAGTGGCTGATTCTCGTACGACTAGTTTTTCACATCGTGGTGGTCGTGGTTCTTACTATAGTCGCGGCCAGAGTAGTTGTGGCCACCCGCAGCGCCAGTTGTGTGGTTGGATAGGGCATGCTGCCCAATAATGCTACTATCAATTTGATAGGCCGTTTAAAGGTTTTTCGGTGGCGGATAGGGTTTTGATGGGAGGCTATAACCCTATTTCAAAATATTCCTTTTTTTATGTTGGGTCACAACCATAATTTAGTTTCTTTGGCCCACCAGTTTTTCTAACAGGCCCGATGTTTTAGTCCAAACCCCTAGTCCAAGCAAATTAAGTCTCATTCTAGCCAGCATATGGACCAGTATCATACGGACCTCTATTTTCTGGTCCTCCTGATAAAGCACGCCGTGTAGGCCTGCCCCTGCCTAGCTTCTATGGCTCATTTTCAATTCCTCCTCTTAGGTTGTCCATTGCTTCCTCTGGCCCAACAGTTTTAATCCCGCTTGCTTCTATCGAAACTACTACTTGGTATCTCGATTCTAGTGCTACAAACCATGTTTACCATAAATAGTTTGGTTACTTTTGATACAAATGAATGAATTTATACACAACTAAATAGTTGATAAACTGCTGCTAACAACGTAACAAAATCCTCAATAATCTAACTAATTATGTTCAAATAACTCTAATATTCACCCATCATCTACAACTTTTGTGACCCAGAAGTTCAACATGTTTGAACTTTGAGTGGAGAATCGGGTTAGCAACAACGATAATCGCACTAGAATTATTACACAAATAGTGGTTTTATCATTCGGCTATGTAAAGTTCACCCAACAAAGACTCAAGCCACGTAATGTTTATGCAGCAGCTGTTATACTTCGATATTCTACTTCAACCGTTGAACAAGAGACAACTTATTGTTTCTTGGAACACTAAGAGACTGGATTCCCACCAAAATACACACAATACCCAGTGGTTTGAGTGACGATCATCAAAATCAAGACCCTAATTTGCACAGCATACCCAACTAGATATAGTCATTCGGATGATTGAATCCATAACCCATAGTCAATAGTGTCATGTAGATAACGCAAAACCCGCTTGACTGCAACAAAGTGAACATCAGTTAGGGCGTGTATAAACTGACATATAAGATTAATTGCATAAGTAATGTCAAGTAAAGTAAGAACCACATATTTTAATGCTCCAACAATGCTACGATACTTATGTGGATCGAAAAGTGGTTCACCCATATGCTTGGACAATTGATAAGAATTAATCATGGGTGTAGGTACTCTTTTAGCTTTGTCCATTGACATTGTTCCAATAAATCAAGAACATATTTCCGTTGACAAAGATGGAGACCACCATTCTTGAGTCGAGTTACCTCAATGCTTAAGAAATAGTGAAGGAACCCCATATCCTTGAGTGAAAACTCAGTGTACAATTGGCTGACAAATGTTTCAATCTCTGTACTTGAGTCACCAGTAATAATTATGTCATCCACGTAAACCAACACATACAAAACATATTGGTAATGTGAACAAATAATGAGGCATTGGATTTGGAAAGCTCAAAACCAGTGGAAATGAGAAATGCCTTCAACTTATCAAACTAGGCTCTTGGAGCTTGTTGTAAACCATACAAGGCTCTATTTAAACGACATACAAGTGGTGCCCATTTTAGTCTGTTTGGACATAACTGGGAGGCTGCTGTATGTACACTTCCTCAGTTAAATCATTATTAAAGAATACATTATTGACATCTAGCTGTCACAACTGGAAACATTTAGTGACAATAACGAAAAGAATTGTACGAATTTTAGCAGACCAGACTGAACGTTTCACAAAAATCACACCTAGGAACCTGAGAACATCCTTTTCCAACCAATTTCACTTTTCAATGAGCCATTGTACCATCAAGATTATGTTTTATCTTGAAAATCCACTTGTAACCAATCACTTTCTGACCTGGAGGTAAGAGAACCAAATTCCATGTGTTGTTATGAAGTAAAGCATCATACTCCTCTTAAGTATTCGTCCTCTACTTAACACTAGCAAAAGCTTCTTCAATGTTGTAGGGTTCTCATTCGACAAGTTCAATTGTTAGGACTTTTGGTTTGAAAATACCAGCTTTCGATCGGGTAGCCATTGAACGAGTATTGGTAGAATGAGGACCAACCAGTGAAAGAACATCATCAAGAATAATCAGAACTTCTAGTGTAGGAAAGGGAGCACTAGAGCCACTATAAAAACAAACACTATCACTCCCTTCAACCGGATTCAGGTCATAAAATTTAGATGTAAGCAAACACCCCAAAGAAGAAGCACGATGAGAAATAAGAGACATCGAAACACTAGTAGGCACAGAAAAGTGAACCTCTGAGATACCGAGGGAAAAACTACTGGGACATGAGATAATTTGTGCGTTGAACAATAACGAAAGGCTAGAACAAATGTGTTGGTACGGTCGAAGTGCATGGGCACATAGTGAGCACTTGATGATGGTTCAAACAAGAACTGATACTCATCAAACACCACGTGATGGGAAACAAATACCCGACCATTTAGAGCAAGACATTGATAACCTTTATGTTGTATGCTATAACCAAGAAAAGTGCAAGGTTGAGACCAAAACTCCAACTTATGTCGATTGAACGAACGAAGATACGGATAACAACAACACCCAAAAACACGAAGATGATCAAAATTTGGACGAGTTCCATGAAGAACCAAATATGAGGACCGATCTTGAAGAACCAGAGTAGGCAATTTATTGACCATATGGACAGTACATGAAAAAGCATTGTAACAACCCGTTTTTCAATGGTGACGGAACAGTGGTTTCGGGACTACAAATTTCCATTGTGTCAACCTGTAAATATTATTTATAGAATATTTATGGAGTCATTAGGGTCGTATTAAAATTTGGTTAAGAAATTTCAACGTTTAGATAGCTAATTAAAGAAGAAAAACTAAATTGTAAAATGTGCAAAACTTAGTAATTATTGCATTTAGATGATTAGATAGCTTAATAAATAAATTAGGAAGGACATATGTGGTAATTTAGCCCTAATTAATATGGTTGGATGGCAACTTGAATGAAAATGATAAAATAAAATATGTTTAGTGGCAAATTTGTAAATAAGTTGAAATTTAACTTAAAACATAATGAAATTCACCAACATTTTTCTTCTTGGATGGCCGAAACCTCCATTTTCAAAATCTTGAAGTTTCGGTGGCTTTAGGTGGATGCATGTAAGTGAAATTGATACCCATTTCTTGTAATTTTTATGTTTTTGAGATCGTTGCAACTAGGTCCAACTAACCCGTACCTTTGTTTTTGAATTTGTTAAAAATTTTGGAAGTTACCATTAATGAATCTTGGTTGTTTGTGATGATAATAATGTGTTTGAAGCTTTTAATATAAAGTGATTTTAGTTAGTTTTTTTATTAAAGGATTAATTTGTTAAAATATTAAAATCACATGGTTTATTGGTGAATAAGAGGTGTTTTGTGGTCTATTTCAGGGCCTAGAATATTCAGCTATAATTTGATTTTGAGGAAAATGGTTAATTTGATGATTTTCGGGTTAAGGGACTAAATTGTAAATGTTGAAAAAGTTATGGGCAATTGTGTAATTTCAAAAAATAAATGGGTATAAAATGTAAAGTAAATTGGAAAATGAAATGTAAAGTAAATTGGAATATGAAATGTAAGCTAATAATTGAGAATTTTATATTATAGATAAAGACCCTGTTGATTTATGTGGAAAAAGAAAATTTGCGAAATAGTCCCTGAACTTCTGTAACTCTTACAACTTAGTCCGGGTAAGTTCGTACGGTTTATAATTTAATATATATGAATTGTTTGATGATATAATATGATATAATGGATGTTAATTGTTTTATTGTTAAATTAAAATTGTTTGAGAAATGTTATTGAATTTCAATATTGGATCGGATGAATACGAGATAGAGTACAATTGAATGATGGTGTGTATGTGGGGATTGGAGTGGAGGTTGATGTGGCGTGATATATGCATTTTTCTCAAGTAGGCCGAGGTTCAACATTTGTTGCGAACTCTCATGTTATACTCCCTGTTTTGGCGTGTTTTCGGTTAGACTAGCTCTTCGGAGCAATTGGCGTGTTTTCGGTTGGATTAGCTCTTCCGAGTAATTGTGTGTATTGGTTGGATTAACTCTTATGAGCATTTGGCGTATTTTTAGATGGATTACCGTGCTTGTATCTTTAAGTCCTTCATCAGATCGTAAATTATTGTATTATACTTAAATAATGGCTTTGAATGGCATGATATGTAATTAATATATAGAATTGATTATATTGTGGATATGTATATTATTCTCGGAGAACTTTGATTGAGCTTTGAATTGAATTATGCAATTCACTGGGTTGAGATTTTGGATGACAGGAAAACATTGTAGTTGAGTTATTATTGGTTGAAATGTTGTTTTTACTTCGGTAAGATTTATTGTTTCTGTATATCGAACATACTAAGCTTCAATGAGCTTATTTATGTTAATTTCTGTTCTTGTAGATACCTTTGAAGGTTAGACGGTCGGATCAACACTCAAGTCATATTATCCACCGGTTTTCGGTAGTTTTTGGAACGTTCATTTTGGATTATATGGCATGTAATAGGCTTGTTGTGATCTTACTTTTGGTTTGGGTATGTGTAATGTAAATAGTGAACCTAATTGCAAATCGGTATCATGAATACCTATACATGATTTTGATGTTGTTTGACAAAAGTTTAGTTAATGCCTTGCTATGGAATGTGAATGATGGAATATGTTTTTGATATAAACTTGTGGAATATGTATTGTAACACCCCTTACCCGTATTCGACACTTGAACCGGGTAACGAGGCATTACCGTACTTAACTTGCTCAATTATACAACATCGGTTCATAAAACTTCATTTCAAAATAAAAACTTTTCATTCAAGACCTTAATGTCCTTATTATAGGTCTACGAGACCCTAAACTTGTACCCGAAATGATTCGGGACCAAACCGGAAACTTTTGAACACTTAGACAAATTTGACATAAAATAGGGGCACACGCCCGTGTGAAAGAGGGAACACGCCCGTGTGGCATATCACATGCCCGTGTTCCACCCCCGTGTGAATTTATTTACCAAATTCAAACCTACAGGGGTTTTCACATGGCCTGACACACGCCCGTCCCCATAGCCCGTGTCCCTCACACGGCCATGACACGCCCGTGTCTTCGCCCGTGTGTGAAAACCTTGACATTCTGTTTATGACGTCATCATCTCAATGAGGTCACACGACCAAGGCACACGCCCGTGTCCTTAGACCGTGTGTCGAATTAAATTCCTAATTTCAGGTGCAGACTTCACACGGCCTGGGCACACGCCCATGTCCATGGCCGTGTCTTCCACATGGTTGAGACACACGGCCGTGTCTCTGCCTGTGTGGTTACTACTGAGCATACTGACTTGCAAACCTAGCATGCATGGGGACACACGACCTCTCCACACGTCCATGGGGCTGATCGTATGTCACACACGGCCTAGATACACGCCCGTGTGTCTACCCCTGTGGACAATTGTAAGGCTATCTACCAAGCCATTTGCCACCCTACAAAGCAACCATTCTTATACCAATTCACTTAAACATAAATCATGACCATAAGGCACTTCTAAGAACTCAAAATCAAGACACCCACACAAGCATACACTTCATGAATTTCATCACCATTGAATATATAAACTTGTCAAGTATTGGCCCATTTCCAATGACCACTTACAAAATGAATTTAACAACATTAATAGCCAACACTTTGGCTAACAATATGACGTAACAAAATGACCAAGTCCTATACATGCCATACTCAAAATGAATCTAACTTTGCTATACCAAAGAGAAGTCGATAGGGTGATTCCGAACTCCGACGTCGTATGATCCCCGAGTTAGCTTGGCGATACTACAAGGAAAAGGGAAATGAGAGAGGTAAGCATGAAGCTTAGTAAGTTTGCATGAAATAAATAGCAACAATAAGGCTCATAATGTCATCCATCCATTGCATTGAATAAAAACACAAAGTCTCAAACACATTGCCATGACTTACTCATGCTTACTCTTACCAAATACATGTCATGTTACATATCATAAACATTTCTCGTGAATTACTCACATGTACCTGTACCACTTCATCACATAGCTTTAACACTAATTTCATCTCTAGCATAAGCTTAACTACTTATCTCGATGAATCACCTGGAAAATATGAGAATACACAATCGTCATCATACACATAAACATGACGCCAATGCCATATCCCAGATAATGTCTTACATGAGGTCACATCTCAATGCCGATGCCATATCCCAGATATGGTCTTATACGGGATCTCGTGTCAATGTCGATGCCATATCTCGAATATGGTCTTATACGATTTTCATATTTGTTGCCGATGCCATATCCCAGATGTGGTCTTATACGGGATCTCAACTCGGTGTCGAGGCCATGTCACAGACATGGTCTTATACGGGACCTTACCAATCTCGCGTCTCGCTAATAATATCCCTTCACATCTTAAAGTCCAACCGGGATTTCAACATTGTAAATTGTCATCATTTTCTCATTCAACATCATTTCTAAATTTCATGGAAATGATATACATCTTAACTAATATCAGCATTTTAAAAATTAATAACATGATGTTGAATTTATTACACACAAACTTACCTCGATTTCAAAATAGGCCAATTTGCCGATCTAGTTCGATACCTTGCCTTTTCCTCAGTTAAGGTTAATTCCTCGTTCTTCTTGATCTATAATAGTAAATTAGCTCATTTAATTACCACATTAATCAGTACATTTCAATAATCATACTTTGGCAAAATTACCATTTTGCCCTTAGACTTTCACAAAATGACCATTTTACCCCTAGGCTCGTAAATCGATTCTAATCGAATTTCCTCCTTTTACAAGCCTAGATGAACATTTATTACTCTTATGGAAACCCTCAATACTCATTATTTCACACATTCAACACCTATTTTATAACCTCTACAAAAAGGTCATTTTAGGTGTTTTCATGGTAACACCTTTCACAATAGTTGTTTATTTAACAACTAAGACTCATTTTATTCCATAAAAATGTAGTAAACAACGTAAATGATCACATGGAAAAACTCTAAACTTTCAACCATTTTGCAAACTAGTCCTCTCTTTAGCTAGCTTAAGCTTTAGGGGTTCCAAAAGTAAAAGTATTATCAAGAAATGATCATCAAAACACTTACTTGTAAGGAGAAAAGCTTGTTGAAATTTTTGAGCTCTCAAACCCCTATTTTGCTGCTAATTTTCGGTGGAGAAGAAGAGAAGAAAAGATGATATCTTTCCTTTCTTTATTTTATTATAAAACATCAATTTAGTCCACCTAATTTCAACAACTTTGACCAAATTTTGACATGGTTTGTCCCCTATGGCCGGCCACCCTATATCTAAGGGTCTAATTGCACATTAAGAGCCTCCAAGTAATATTCTATAGCTTTTAGACACCTTTAGCTTGTAAAAAAGAACTTTCGCACTTTATGCGATTTAGTCCTTTTTCGCAATTAAGCATGCAATCGCTAAAATTAAAGCACCAAAATTTTCATGCACCTATATAATCATGCTATAAATCATAAAATAACATTAAAATAATTTTCTCCGACCTCAGATTAGTTGTTTCAAAACCACTGTTCCGACTAGCCCTTAAATCGGGCTGTTACAATTCTCTCCCTTAAGGATTTTCTTCCCCCAAAATCTTACCGGCAAAAAGGTTGGGATACTGGTTTCTCATAGCCTCCTCGGGCTCCCATGTAGCCTCTTCTACCCCATGTCTTTGCCATAGTACTTTCACAAGGGCTATGCTTTTGTTTCTCAATTATTTAACTTCTCGTGCCAAAATTTTAACCGGCTCTTCGCCATAAGTCATGTCCGGTCGAAGTTCTATCTCTGATGGTACAATCACATGCGAAGGGTCTGAATGGTATCGGCGTAACATAGACACATGGAATACATCATGAATCTTTTCCAACTCAGGTGGTAAAGCCAAACGATAAGCTACCGGCCCTATCCTCTTGGATATCTCATATAGTCCGATAAAGCGCAGACTCAATTTGCCTTTCCGGCCAAATCTGAGGACTTTTCTCCGTGGTGATACTTTCAGAAACACTTTATCACCTACTTGAAACTCAATCTCTTTTCGTTTCAAATCCGAATAGGACTTTTGTCTATCTAAGGCAGCTTTTAGACATTCACGTATCACTATTACCTTCTCTTCGGTTTCTCTAACTAAATCGACCCCGTGAATCTGATTCTCTCTGAGTTCGATCCAATACAGGGGCGTTCGACACTTACGCCCATACAATGCCTCATAAGGCGCCATCTTCAAACTCGACTGAAAGCTGTTATTGTAGGCGAATTACACCAACGATAAGTATTTCTCCCAATTACCTTGGAATTCCAAAACACAACATCGAAGCATGTCCTCAAGTATATGTATTACTCTCTCCGACTGCCCGTCGGTTTGTGGATGGAAAGCTGTACTAAAGCTCAATTTTGTGCCTAAAGCCTCTTGCAACTTTTTCCAGAACCGTGACGTAAATCTCAGATCTCTATCTGAAATAATCGACAACGGTACCCCATGAAGTCTCACAATCTCAGAAATATACAATTCGGCCAACTTATCAAGTGAATAATCAACCCGTACTGGTATGAAATGGGCTGACTTCGTAAATCTATCAACCACTACCCATACGACGTCCTTCTTTTTCGGTGTCAACGGCAAACCCGTCACGAAGTCCATAGTAATACGGTCCCATTTCCACTCGGGAACCATAATAGGCTGAAGTAAACCTGAAGGTACTTGATGTTCAGCCTTCACTTGTTGACAAATTAGACATCTCGATACAAACTCGGAAATGTCTTTCTTCATACTCGGCCACCAATACCATTTCCTCAGGTCGTTATACATCTTCGTACTGCCTGGATGTACAGACAAACATCCACTATGTGCTTCATGCAGAATCTTTCGTATAAGTTCATCATTTCTGGGTACACAGACCCTATCTCAGAACATCAAACATCCATCAGGACTTATCCGAAAGTTTGACTCAACATTTGACTCATATTGAACTCTTTTAGCTTGTAAATTATTGTCGCCTTTCTAAGCTTCACAAATCTCTTGGAGAAATATTGGTCTAGCCCTCAACTCGGCTAGAATAGAACCGTCATCTGATGAAGCTATCCGTTTATTCATAGCTCTCAGCGCAAACAAGGATTTCCTGCTTAAGGCATCAGCGACCACGTTCGCCTTTCCCGGATGGTAGTCTATTACTAACTCATAATCCTTTATTAGCTCTAACCATCTTCTCTGCCTTAGATTCAACTCTTTTTGAGTCATAAGGTACTTTAAGCTCTTATGATCAATAAACACCCGACATTTCTCACCATATAAATAGCGTCTCCAAATCTTTAGTGCAAAAACAATTGTGGCTAATTCCAAATTGTGGGTCGGGTAATTCTTCTCGTGCGGCTTTAATTATCTAGAGGCATATGCTATCACCTCGCCCTCTTGCATGAGTATACAACCTAATCCGTTCAAGGATGCATCGTTGTAAACCACAAATTCTTTTCCCGGCTCAGGTTGTACTAGAACTGGAGCTTCGGTCAACAATGCCTTTAGTTTCTCGAAACTCTGATGGCACTTTTCTGTCCATTCAAACTTCACATCTCTTTACAATAGCCTCGTCATCGGAGTAGCTATCATGGAAAACCCCTTGACAAATCGTTTATAGTAGCCAGCTAGGCCCAGAAAACTCCTCACCTTGGTTACATTCCTTGGCGGTTTCAATTCAACAATTGCTGAAATCTTACTCAGGTCAACTCTAATTCCATCTCCCGAGACAAAGTGCCCCAAAAATCCAACTTCCTTAAGCTAAAATTCACTTTTACTAAACTTGGCATACAATTGTTTATCTCTCAAAATTTGCATAATCGTTCTCAAATGTTCAGCATGCTCGTTCTCATCCCGAGAGTAGATCAATATATCATCGATAAAGACTACAACAAATTTATCCAAATATGGCTGAAAGATACGATTCATTAAATCCATGAAAACTGCAGGGGCATTCGTTAACCCGAAAGGCATGACCAAAAATTCATAGTGACCATACCTTGTCCGAAATGCAGTTTTCAGCACATCCGAGTCCTTGACTCTCAACTGATAATATCCAGACCTCAAGTCTATCTTGGAAAACACCGTGGCTCCCTTTAATTGATCAAACAAATCATCGATTCTTGGTAACAGGTACTTGTTCTTCACAGTTACCTTATTAAGCTACCGATAATCTATACATAACCTCATGGAACCATCTTTCTTCTTCACAAATAATACGGGAGCACCCCACGGTGAATAAATCGGTCTTGCGAAGCCTTTATCCGATAATTCTTGTAACTGTGGTTTCAGTTCTTTTAGTTTGGTTGGAGCCATTCTGTATGGAGCAATAGAAATGGGGGCAGTACCAGGAGCTAACTCAATCCCAAATTCAATCTCTCTAACTGGAGGTAGTCTTGGCAATTTCTCTGGGAAAACATCTAGATACTCAAATACTATGGGCACTGATTCAATTTTTAACTCAGTCTCTCTAGCATTCATCACAAAGGCAAGGTAAGCTTCGTACCCCTTTCTTAGATATTTCTAAGTCAACAAGGAAGATATCACTACTGGCATTCTGTCTTGCTCATCTGATTCAACACGAATAAGATCTCCACTTTCACATTTTAACTCAATAAACTTCCTTCCACAATTCACTATCACCTCATGAGTAGTTAACCAATCCATCCCAAGGATGACATCGAATTCATCGAACGGTAATAACATTAGATTTTTCGAAAAATAATGATCTTTAATCATCAAAGGGCAACCTTTGCATACTCTATCAATCGATACACATTTTCCTAGGGGATTTGACACTCTTATCACAAATTCAGTAGACTCTACAGGCATGTTCATGCTAGAGACTAATTTCATGCAAATATATGAGTGGGTAGATCCCGAATCAATTAAAGCTATAACATGAGTATCATAGAGAGAAAATGTACCCGTGATCATGTCGGGGGAGGACGCCTCTTCGCGAGCGCGAATGGCATAAGTTCTCGCCAATGCTCTACCCTCAGCTCTTGCAGTCTGCTCTCTAGATGTATTCTTACTACTCATTTCATTTCCTGAGTTTCTTTGTGGTCTTTCTCTAGCAGTACTTCCCGGTCTTGCATTCTGAAGTTTTTCTTTCTCACCCGCCTCGGGGCAATCTCTGATAAAATGGTCTAGGGATCCACACTTGAAACAAGCTTTCTCGTTTGCTCGACACTCGCCGAAATGACGTCTGCCACACTGCGGGCATTCCAGTCTACTTGGTCGAGCGTTGCCAACACTAGCAACCGAAGTGGTCTGAGCTTTAGACCCCGAGTACTGTCTACCCTTACTTCTACTTGAAAATCCAGCTGAGGTGACTGATCGAGCAGTGAAATCTCTTGACTTCTTGGATGAGGATTGGAATGACTTGCCTAACTGTCGCGAGACTCGATTTCAGCCTTCCTTTTCTCTTTGACCAGTTCCTCGGCCTTACAGGCTCAATCTACCAGCACCACAAATTCTTTTAGTTCTAGGACACCAACAAACAAATGGACATCTTCATTTAACCCGTCCTCGAACCTTTTACATATAATAGCCTTGGTGGACAACACACTCACGAGCATATTTACTAAGCCTTACGAACTCACGTTCGTATTCAGTCACCGTCATTCGACCTTGCTTTAGCTCCAAGAACTCTTTTCTTTTCTGGTCAATGAACCTTTGACTAATATACTTCTTCCGGAACTCCTCTTGGAAGAATTCCCAATTAACTCTCTCCCTTGGTACCACCGACACAAGGTTGTTCCACCACTGATAGGCTGAATCTCTCAAGAGAGATACCACACATTTCATGCACTCTTCCGGTATGCATGACAACTCGTCGAATACTCTGATGGTATTCTCAAGCCAAAATTCCGCCCTCTCCGGATCATCATCCTTACTAGCCCGAAATTCCTCAGCTCCTTGTTTTCGGATTTTGTTAACCAGAGACCTTTCTCTTCTTTCTAACTCTACCACTTGGGGAGCTACAGGGGTAGGCTGAATGATAGGTGGGGTGGAGGGGGTTGAGCATTAGGATTTGCTCGAATAAACTCAGTGTACCAATTGCTCATCATATGGAGAAAGGCTTCTCGAGCCTCTTCTCTCTGACCCAAAGTCTCGGGTCTACTTTCTACTGGCGCGGTCCCTTGTGCGGAAGCCGGCACATTACTTGCAGCATCATCGGCTGCAGCTCGATCGGGATCCATTTACTATATAAAAGCACAATTCAAATCGTCAAGAGTCGTCACACTATCATTATGGAAATACTCATACCTATGGCATGTATAGCTAGACTAATACTTACGCTACGTTAGTCCGAGAATTGACTAAACCGTAGCTCTGATACCACTAAATATAACACCCCTTACCCGTATTCGACACTTGAACCGGGTAACGAGGCATTACCGTACTTAACTTGCTCAATTATACAACATCGGTTCATAAAACTTCATTTCAAAATAAAAACTTTTCATTCAAGACCTTAATGTCCTTATTATAGGTCTACAAGACCCTAAACTTGTAGCCGAAATGATTCAGGACCAAACCAGAAACTTTTGAACACTTAGACAAATTTGACATAAAATAGGGCCACACGCCCGTGTGAAAGAGGGAACACGCCCGTGTGGCATATCACATGCCCGTGTTCCACCCCCATGTGAATTTATTTACCAACTTCGAACCTACAGGGGTTTTCACACGGCCTGACACATGTCTGTACCCATAGCTCGTGTCCCTCACACAGCCATGACACGCCCGTGTCTTCGCCCGTGTGTGAAAACCTTGACATTCTGTTTATGATGTCATCATCTCAATGAGGTCACACGGCCAAGTCACATGCCCGTGTCCTTAGACCGTGTGTCGAATTAAATTCCTAATTTCTGGTGCAGACTTCACACGGCCTGGGCATACGACTATATCCATGGCCGTGTCTTCCACACGACCGTGTCTCTGCCCGTGTGGTTACTACTGAGCATACTGACTTGCAAACCTAACATGCATGGGGACACACGACCTCTCCATATGTCCATGGGGCTGACCGTGTGTCACACACGGCCTAGACACACGCCCGTGTGTCTACCCATGTGGACAATTATAAGGCTATCTACCAAGCCATTTGCCACCCTACAAAGCAACCATTCTTATACCAATTCACTTAAACATAAATCATGACCATAAGGCTCTTCTAAGAACTCAAAGTCAAGACATCCACACAAGCATACACTTCATGAATTTCATCACCATTGAATATATAAATTTGTCAAGTATTGGCCCATTTCCAATGACCACTTACAAAATGAATTTCACAAAATTAATAGCCAACACTTTGGCTAACAAATATGACGTAACAAAATGAATCTAACTTTGCTATACCAAAGAGAAGTCGATAGTGTGATTCCAAACTCTGACGTCGTACGATCCCTGAGTTAGCTTGGCGATACTACAAGGAAAAGGGAAATGAGAGAGGTAAGCATGAAGCTTAGTAAGTTTGCATGAAATAAATAGCAACAATAAGGCTTATAATGTCATCCATCCATTGCATTGAATAAAAAAACAAAGTCTCAAACACATTGCCACGACTTACTCATGCTTACTCTTACCAAATACATGTCATGTTACATATTATAAACATTTCTCGTGAATTACTCACATGTACCTGTACCATTTCATCACATAGCTTTAACAGTAATTTCATCTCTAGCATAAGCTTAACTACTTATCTCGATGAATCACCTAGAATATCCGAGAATACACAATCGTCATCATACACATAAACATGATGCCAAAGCCATATCCCAGATATAGTCTTACATGAGGTCACATCTCGATGCCGATGCCATATCCCAGATATGGTCTTATACGGGATCTCGTGTCAATGTCGATGCCATATCCCGAATATGGTCTTATACGATTTTCATATTCGTTGCCGATGCCATATCCCAGATATGGTCTTATACGAGATCTCAACTCGGTGCCGAGGCCACGTCCCAGACTTGGTCTTATACGGGACCTTACCAATCTCGCGTCTCGCTGATAATATCCCTTTACATCTTAAAGTCCAACCGGGATTTCAACATTGTAAGTTGTCATCATTTTCTCATTCAACATCATTTCTAAATTTCATGGAAATGATATACATCTTAACTAATATCAGCATTTTAAAAATTAATAACATGATGTTGAATTTATTACACACAAACTTACCTCGATTTCAAAATAGGTCAATTTACCGATCTAGTTCGATACCTTGCCTTTTCCTCGGTCAAGGTTAATTCCTCGTTCTTCTTGATCTATAATAGCAAATTATCTCATTTAATTACCACATTAATCAATACATTTCAATAATCATACTTTGGCAAAATTACCATTTTGCCCTTAGACTTTCATAAAATTACCATTTTACCCCTAGGCTCGTAAATCGATTCTAATCGAATTTCATCCTTTTACAAGCCTAGATGAACATTTAATACTCTTATGGAAACCCTCAATACTCATTATTTCACACATTCAACACCTATTTTATAACCTCTACAAAAAGGTCATTTTAGGTGTTTTCATGGTAACACCTTTCACAATAGTTGTTTATTTAACAACTAAGACTCATTTTATTCCATAAAAATGTAGTAAACAACATAAATTCTCACATTGCAAAACTCTAAACTTTCAACCATTTTGCAAACTAGTCCTCTCTTTAGCTAGCTTAAGCTTTAGGGGTTCCAAAAGTACAAGTATTATCAAGAAATGATCATCAAAACACTTACTTGTAAGGAGAAAAGCTTGCTGAAATTTTTGAGCTCTCAAACCCCTATTTTGCTGCCAATTTTCGGTGGAGAAGAAGAGAAGAAAAGATGATATATTTCCTTTCTTTATTTTATTATAAAACATCAATTTAGTCTACCTAATTTCAACAACTTTGACCGAATTTTGACATGGTTTGTCCCCTATGGCCGGCCACCCTATATCTAAGGGTCTAATTGCACATTAAGAGCCTCCAAGTAATATTCTATAGCTTTTAGACACCTTTAGCTTGTAAAATAGAACTTCCGCACTTTATGCGATTTAGTCCTTTTTCGCAATTAAGCATGCAATCGCTAAAATTAAAGCACCAAAATTTTCATGCACCTATATAATCATGCTATAAATCATAAAATAACATTAAAATAATTTTCTCTGACCTCAGATTAGTGGTTCCGAAACCAGTGTTCCGACTAGCCCCTAAATCGGGCTGTTACATGTATGGCTAAGAGGTTTAATTGACTTGTTGAGATTTGAGGTGCCTATGATAGGCATATTGGTTAGAAGTTAAGTTGTGTGAATTTTCATGTTTTAGATGATGGTTTATATTGTTGATTAGGTGTATATTTGTGGTACCAATGAGGGTACATTGCTTAGGCACTTAAGATGATTGAAAATGTTATGATTTGAGCTTGTTTAATGTCATTTTGGATAGGTCTATTGGTTGGTAAATGGTTTACTTAGTGTCCAAGAAAGTTTGCAATGGTAAACTTGTAACATCCCAGTTTAGGGCCTAGTCAGAATAGTGGTGCGAGACCATAAATCTGAGGGTTATAAATGAGTTATTGAGGTTTATGCCTTGTATGCATGCTAGTGTGAAAGTTTCATGAAGCAATTTTGTGAAATTGTGGTTGAATTGTCCAAAAGGACTAAATTGCAAAAGTTGCAAAATGTGTGTTTCTAGAAGCTATATGTGTGAAATAGCTTTAGATTATTAATTAGAGGTCCTTAATGATCAATTTTCCCAATTTTTAGTTTTTGGACAAAAATGGGCATGGATGAGTTAAATTAGAAAGTTTATCAAAAAGGGCATTTTAGTCATTTGTCAAATAAGTGATTAAAAAGGAGAAAAGATGACAAAATCATGCTCATCTTCTCCCCCAAGCTGCTGAAAATTTCAATAGCCATTGTTAGGGCTCTTTCAATTTTTCAAGCTTGCTAGTAAGTACTCCTAAGCCCGGTTTTTGATATTCTTTGTATTTTTGAAGTCCTAGTAGCATGAGTAAGCTATTTTTAGCTTTTTGGTGAGCTATTATGGATGTTCAAAAATGTACATATGTATGACATGCATGTAATTTGTTGTTTTATGGAAGAATATGAAAGCTTGATGTAGTAGAAACATATTTTGCTAAGTGATTTTCCATGAAAATGCATGTAGGGACTAGTTTGTGAAAAACTTTAGTTTGGTCATACATATGTGGTTTAGTGAGAATTGATGATAGCTTTAGTTGAATAAGTGGTTCGGCTAAGCATGAAAGACTAGAAAGTTAAATAAAAATCACTTTACGAGCCTTTGGGACTAAAGTGTAAATATGAGAAAGTTTAGGGGCAAAATAGTAATTTTGCTAAAGTATGAGATGTGGGTCAATTTAGTCAATGTATGTATTGAATAAGCTGATTTATTCATTATAGATCAAGAAAGACGAAGCCCGGATCGTAATCGAGGCAAAAGCAAGGTGGTGGACTAAATTGCAAGTCTCAATACTTTTGAGTATCGAGGTAAGTCTATGCATAAACAATGCATTCGTACTTACAATTTGTTGATGATAGCTAGTGTGTAGCTTGTTCGAGATTGATTGAGAACCTATGTGGTCCAAGTAGAATGAATGTAGTAGAATTATGAATGGATGTTTAATTGAGTAAGTAGACATGTGAATGTGTAGTGATAATGCTAGATGGTAGGCTAAGTGCGATACCATCCTAATGCATATTGACGATGAGTCAAGCATGTGCGATGCTATCGTGAGGTATATCGTTTAGTGGGCTAAGTGAGAAACCCCTATGATTACCTTTGTGGTAGGCTAAGTGCGATACCACCTTATTAATCGGTTGTGGTGTGCTAAGTGCGAAACCACCGAGACATTTGCTGTGTGGGTTAACTGTGTGGATTAGCCATGTAATTGCATCATTGAGTAAAATAGCTGCGTGGATGTATAATTAAGTTAATTAGCTGTGTGGATGAATTATTGAGAAATAATGATGTGTTGTATATTGTGTAAATGTGACATTGAATGCGAGGGTGCATTTCGATGGTTATGAGTATGTGACTCATGATGTGTTGGAAATGTGGTAAGGGATAGAAAAAGTAAGCATAGTTGTGAATTACTTATGTTGGTATAATGCTAATTGTTGCTTAGCTTATACTATGTTGCTTAATTGTTCATGTGTAAACTTACGAAGCTCAAAGCTTACTCTCTTTCTTTTCCCTTGTCTTATAGAGTAAAAGCGTTGAATCGAGATACGAGGATCATCAGAAGATAGCCCACATATCAGCACACTTTGGTACATGAAACTTAATGTTTTGTATATGTCATGTATAGGGGCTAGACAAGTTAGTGGATTTTGTTGTAAATGGCTAAGATGTGTTGGTCTTTAGATGGATAGCTTATTTTGTATAATGCCATGGTTGTTGGCTATTACATTATATGAAAGAAAGATGTAGTTTTCTATGTGAGATTGCACTTCAATTTGAGTTGATTATGATGGTGTTAGATGAGTATATGTTATGTATGCTAGAGGGGTGAAAAGAGCTTGGCACATAGCTTTGTTCTTGTCCATGTGGATAGACACACGGGCGTGTGTCTAGGCCATGTGTGACACACGGCCAGCCCACGGGCGTGTGACTCAGCCGTGTGTCCCCTGCATGTTAGTATTTGAAATCAGAATAGACCACGGACTAGCCACACGGGCGTGTGTCTAGGGCGTGTGGGATTAATCAGTGTTGGCCACGGGCTAGCCACACGGGCGTGTGTCTAGACTCTAGGCCGTGTTAAAGTAGTCAGTGCGCACGACGGGTGGTAAGCACGGGCGTGTGCCTTGGCCGTGGGGCATTGGCAGAATGCTGGGTTTTTAGGCACGGTTTGGGGACATGGGCGTGTGTGTCCATGCACGGGCGTGTCTAATCTTGCACGGGCGTGTCTAATCTTGCACGGGCGTGTGAGACCTGTATAAAGAGAAAATTTTTAATATTGGAAAAAAGTTCCGGTTTAGTCTCGAGAGCCCTCGTGTGTATGAGTGAGGCCTCGTAAGTCGAGAATGAGGTTGTTGAGATGACTTCAGAGAGTAGTTACGACGAGCCTAAATGGCGATCAAGTGGTTTAAGTTCGGTAACGCCTCGGGCCCGATTCTGGCGTAGAACCCGGGTAAGGGGTGTTATAAAACTTGTCATTTAAGGTTCATTTAGGTACACATGACCTGAGACTCACCTGTGTCACTTGGCCATGTGCCACACACGGTCAGAGACACGACCGTGTGTTTCAAGTCAATATGTTACACGGCCTACCACACGGCCTGCGACACGGCCGTGTGTCACAAGTTAGAGAGTTACACAGTCTGGTATACGGCCTGCGACACGGCTGTATGACCCAACTCAGTGAGTTACACGGGCTGAGACACAAACGTGTGTCCCTACTTCGAAAGTTACACGGCCTGGGGCGTTCCACATGGCTGTGTGTCCCTTATTTTTGTAAATTATCATGGTTTCCTGAATTTTTCTAATTTATTTCAAATTAGTCCCGAATTGCTTCTAAACTATTTTCGGGCCTCGAAGGTTTGATTTAGGGACAAAATTCATATGATGGGTTGGTTTTTAATAATTTTAATATATTTAATGATATGATGCTAAATGATTTTCGCTTGATCAGTAATGCTCTGCAACTCTAATCTGGTAATAAAGACGGGTTAGGGGTTTTACAAGCATACCCCAAATACTTCATCGGGAAATGGGCTTGAGCAAGTAATGCAAGCCTAGCTTCCACCACATGACGGTACTTTCTTTCAACAATCCCATTTTATTCTGATGTGTGTGGACATGTAACACAATGAATGATTCCAAGCTTAGTCAGATAAGAACTGAACAAATGAAATTCACCACCATAGTCACTCTAAAACTGCTTTATGTCCCGATCAAACTGCACTTTAACAAATTTCTAAAAATGCATGAAACAATCAATAGCTTGAGATTTCTTTTGAATGAGATACAACCAAATAAGTCGACTATGAACATCCACAAACAAAACATAATACCAAATGGACCCAAAATTAATATGAGCCAGACCCCATAAATCGGAGACAACAAGATCGAATGGATTGTGATAGACGGTGGTAGAAGCCGAAAATGGAAGCTTATGTGACTTTCCTTGTTGACACGCAAAACATACATGCTACATTTTATTTGCATTAATAAGAACGTTACAAGATTTTAAAACCAAACTTAGGACACTAGAAGACGGGTGCCCAAGTCAGTGATGCCACAATTCAAATGAATTACATTTAGTAGATAAGCACGAACTATCTCCCAAATCAATATTGTTTAAGGAGAAACTGAAACTACGAATGGAATCCGAAATAGCGAAGGAGGGCACCGGAGAAAACCAATACAACCCATCATACGTGTGGCCTCGAAGCAGAATTTCCTTGGTCTAGATATCCTTTACAAGATAATGAAAAGGGTGAAACTTAAAGAAACATTATTATCCCGAGCAAACTGAGAAACCGAGATCAAATTCTTGCGAATAGTAGGAACATGTAACACATTTGTCAAATGCAAAAGTTTGCATGAAGTAGATATGACACTATGGCCTAAAAGAGTAATATTTGCACATGTACCATTACCTATAAGTAGAGGTGTTATACCTGAATACTTACTCGAGTCATGCAACACTTAGGCATCATGGAAAACATGGTTTGTAGCACCAGAATTAGGATGCCAAGTAGTGGTCTCTCGATAGAAGCAAGCAAGACTGAAATTATTGGGCCAGAGGAAGCAATGGATAGCCTAGGAGGTGGAATCGGAAATGAGCCATAGGAGCTGGGTAGAGGCAGACCCACACGACGTGCTCCATTAAGAGGACCAGAGAATGCAGGTCTGTATGATATTGGCCCATATGCTGACTAGTAGGAGACTTAATTTGCTTGGACTAGGGGTTTAGACTGAAACATCGGGCCGATTAGAAAAACTAGTGGGCTAGAGAAACCCGATTGTGGTTGTGACCCAACATAAAAAGAAGATTCTGTACAAATCAGGGTTAGAAATTGACTTCCCTTCTTAATTCGGCACAAATTGAGGAGGATCAGTGAGGGTTCTAGTGACATAGTCACTGAGCCCGTATTCATCGACGATGAGCATGACTTGATGCTTCTATTGGACAAAGGTGTCCTTTTGAAGCTTGATCGTGTCATGTTGGGGAAATGAATGCACAACTCAGTAAGCACCATCTCCATCACAAAAATATGGTGATGACGATCTGTTGACACGAGTGATCTGTTGTAATTCGGTGTAATAGATTAAACTAGTTTTCATACTTAAGGAGCTTGAATACGAGCAATGCTAATATGTTTTAGTTATGTTTTCTTAGTTTAATTTAAATTTAATAAAAAGTGTATTAAGTATTTTATTGACCTTAGGGGCCGAATGAGGCCTAAAGGTGAGATAACGTACTTAGTAAGTGTACAGAAAACCATTTAAAGGCGTGGGAACTTAAAGCTGGTCGTTGTGTTGCAACACGAGGAGTTTTATGTTGCGACATAGCCATGAGATGTCACGACACTCCCCTAAAGTTACCCCTGAACTATGCATACTGCCTTCGATGTCGCGGCACAGGCACTAGGGTGTCACAACACCGGCCCTGTACGAGATTAGTTATGAGTCAAGGGTGTTTCTGTCTACACAATGGAAATTAAACACGAGAACATTAGGTGCTAGGGTTGAGGACGAAAGCTACCCTAATTCTATAAATAGGCTCATTTAGCACTTGTTTAGGGAAAACTTTTCATATTCTAAGTTTTTCTCTGTAATTTAGTTTTCAGGTTTTCGTTCATTTAGGTTTTAGATTTCTTTTTAGTTCTTTCATTTGTGTTCTTTGGGAGACTTGATTTGTAAATGCAATCAAACACTAGTGGATTCCAGCACTTCTTCATTCAAATACAATCAGGATTCTCTAAACTTTATTCTTGATTTATTCTTTATGCACATTTTTATTATCAAATTTATTATGTTCATGGATTCCACGAGGAACTAATCCTCTTATGGAGGATTAGCGAGTGGAGGTGTGATTGACTAATTGTTATGTAAGGTTTTCTTAGCGGATCACCTGTTTGGGAGAGGGAGAACTTAAACCCTAGGCTTGATGACTCTAGGAAGTCATTTAGGTGGGAATTAACCCAAAATTAGTATGGCTTATCCGTGAATACCTTAGCCCCGAATCGGTCTGGACTGTGAGGTCAAGAGATAAGTAGTTATTACCGACTCGTTAGTTTAGTGGAAGATTGAGAGATCCTGCTAGGGTAGCGACTAGTTGATTGAATAGAAACCCAAAATATAAATTAATTATGATCACCAAAGCGAGCTAATCACCCATGTCTACATCTGATTAAGTTTAGAAATAAGTTTTTCGAAATCCCTTTTTGTTTATGCCGTGTTTATTTCTTTATTTATAAAAACCTAAAAATCTTTCCTTTATGTTTTGTCGTGATATAATTTATTTAAACTACTATTAATTTTATTTGCATTTAGGTTAACTTTAATTTAGTACTTGCTTCCCTTGGGTACGATCCTCGAAATACTCAAATATTCTGTTGTAAAAACTATATTACAACCTAACCCGTATACTTGCGGACACCGCCTCAAATCTATATTTTTAGTTGTAGTATTCACACTCTGGATATTGGTACGTCCAGAGGCGGTCAACGAGTTGGGTTCCAGTGAGACACATCTTCATTCGTGGAGGTTTCGAGATGAACTATAATCATTGAGCACAACAGACAACAACCGAGAAAATAACTTCTGATACAGATGAATGAATTTATACACAACTAAAGAGTTGATAAATAAATTGCCGCTAACAACGTAACAGAATCCTCAACAATATATCTAATTCTGTTTAACTAACTCTAAATAGATTGATAATTATATATGGTATGTTTATGATTTGGACATGTTGACAAGTGGTTAAGTTGATGATTTAACACATAAGCTTGTTTTAATTATTATATTATTTGATAATTGCACCTTAATTCATGTTTTCATAATTTGGTTTTAAATTCCAAAATTTGTTTGTTTTTTAAATAATAAAAGAGTATATTACAGCTTATTACCACTACAGAGTATTAAAATGAAGCAGACTATTGGTGATAGCATCAGGATTCAGAGTTTCCTTAACCACGTCCGGCTTAAAATTTGCATTATTTCTATGAGTACATTATGGAAGTTTGCTTACATCTTTCTTCTATCAATATTAAAATAATTACCTTCCACGATTGTCAAGTAAGTATTTTTGTTCATTAATATCTCAATTTAATCTTTTTACAAAGTCAATAGGAAAGAGCCTTGCCAATTATAAAAAAAAAAAACTTACTAAAAAAGAAAATCTTGCCAATTTTTTAATAACATTTATTTCTATTCCATTGTAACTCGAAATCACAATAAAAATTTTGGTTTTCCAAAGATATATTCTATTTTATTAACATCTTGATTGTGACTTAATTTACTGAATTAGTTTTTGTAAAATGATTTATATTTCAATGTAATTTTGCCTTAATTCAATGTTTTTATAAATAGTTTCGTTCTTCATTTTTTACTTAATATTTTAATTTATTAAATTAAATTATTTTCTTTTCTATTATGATTTAATGCTATTTTTTTTTATGTCAAGGTGTTATTATTGAATTATTTTTTAAAATGATTTTATAGTTCAGACTGATGATTAACACACTATTAAATCAGTGTTTTCTTTTTGTATTATATAAAAGAAGCAACATGTACATTTTGTGGAGTTATATTTTTTACATTTTTTTTTACTCATATTCTAAATAAATCATGTTTTAAATATCTTAATATTTTTGGAAATAATCCTTTTAATTAAATAATAGAAAAGATAATTACTATCATTTCAAGATTGAATCTGAAAATTTTCCTTTAAAAGCGTAATTGTGTCTAATTTGAATATTTTTTTCAATATTACCTCCCATAATATTCATACCGTAACAAAACAAAAAAAATATAGATGTTCATTGGCATTAAAATCACGGTATATATGCGTGAATTACGGACTGCAATTAAACTCATTTTATCCTTCAATTTTGATTATTTTCAATTATAAATTATCTCACTTTAACTTTTTTTAAATTTAGTCACTCTAAATAAAATAATTGTACGAATTAATCACCACCATTAAAATTTTTATTTAACGTGGCATATTAACCCATTAAATAACTGACACGTTACATTTTTGGCTATAATTTAGGAATCTCTCTCTGTAATTAGTCTAAAACTTTTTCCTCTTTTAAAGTTTAATTAACAAAAAAATACTACATATTAGTCACTCAATCAGTTAATGTATCACATCAACAATCTGTTAAAATAAAATTAAAATTTTAACGATAATAACTAATTTTCACAATAACTTTAATATTAAACCAAATTATCTTTATTTTTATTCTCATCGTTTAGTACCAAAAACAGTTAACATATCTATTACCTCAATCATAATCACTGAAATTAAGGTATAGTATGTTGGCATTTCAATTAAATACCAAAAATAACGCTTTTACGTTTTCCATGTACCAAAAAAAAAAAAACTTTACTCTCTACAGAAAATTTAAACTCAATTGGAAATTTTATTAACTTTAATTTTAATAAAGATAACGACAAAATGTCATTGCCATATACCAAATAATATAATTTTTAAAAAAAATATATTTATGTTATTTTATTTTTACTTTTTTAACATAATATTATTGAAACATTATAAATTTTATACAAAAATAAATGTAGGAACCCAATTTAGCCCGGGCCCGAATAAGCCAAAAACAAAAAATAAAATAAAATAAAGAATAAATAAACCAAAGTTTTTACAGTCCAATTTACAGGCCCAAATGAACTAACCAAAACCCATTACACCCAAACTCAACAAGACCCATAACCCAGTGGCCCAAAAAAATTAAATGAGCCCAATTAACCCAACACGTTTTCAGCCTCTGGAAACCCTAGCAAGGGTCTTGCGCCGCAGCTCCCAACACAAACCCTCGCGCCGCAGCCACCAGCCTTCATCACCGCCGAGATCTTCGCCATTAACTTGCAAAAGGAAAGAAAAACACAGCAAAAGTAGCAAATATGGCAAGAAATAGCAGGACAATATCTTTTGTATTTATTTCGCGATTTATTTTTGAGGCTATAAAAAGCCCTAATGAAATCTGTAAAACGCACGCAAATATACACAGAAATACAATACAAAAAAAAAAAACAAAAAGCAGAGGTGATTTTCGATTACTCCATCTCGTTTTTTATTTTTATTTTCTTTTGATTCATGCAATATTTTTATTAAATATACCACTAAAATAAAGAGTACGAGTTTACCTTTCGATTCACACTGAAGAAACGAAGTTTCTGGCCTCCGGCCGCCGTATATGGCGGCGCTGGCGGTGGCGCGTGTGGCGCGCGTGCGGTGGTCCGTCACCGGATCCCAGGCCGGATTCTGGCCTCAGGCCGAGGGGGAGAGAGCCTTTTGAGGCCTCTGTTTTTTTTTTTTAAAGGTGTTTAAAATGATTTTTTTCGGGCTAATTTTTAGTTTATATAGGCCATCCATACGACGCTGTTTTGGGGGTCACCTTTAAAGGCCAAAACGACGTTGTTTTAAGGCCATAAGACCCGCGCGTTGACCCGACCCGGGGAGGATCCGCGTGTTTTTATAAAAGAGGCAATTTGCCTCTTTGGTCCTTCCGCAATTTTATTACTTGTAATTTAGTTTAATTTAAATTTTCTTTTATTTTTAATTCGGCCCTGAAATATGACCTCTTTTTCAATTTGGTCCTTAAGGCCATTTTAAAGGCAGAAGAGGGAACGGCGTCGTTTAGGAGATAAGGTATAATTGCCTAAGAGGTCCCTACAGTATGACGCGCGTTCTAATCTGGTCCTTTTACATTTTTTATTCTGGATTTTATTTTTATTTCGATTTGATCCTTGTTTCTTTTTTTTTATACCCTTTCTTTATTTTTAAATTGTTTTAACATTATATCAAATTATTTCATTTTTTTATTGAAAATTCTATATAATTTTTAATTTTAAAATTTGTATAGTGTATATTACTTAAATTAATTCATTAATAATATAAAGTTTTTTTATGAATTGTTTATTTTAAATATGTATTATTTTTATATACATTAAATTGTAATATTATATCCCTTATACATATATTTTATATGTATTCAAGTTTTTTTATATATTAATCGTTTAAAATATATATTCATTTTATTACGTACATATATATGTCCATTTTAGATTTTGCCATGTCATTTTTTTTACATATATATTTTTTTAATTTGTAGTATTTATTTATTATTTGGCATATGTCATTCATTTTATATTGTTATTTTATTTTTATACTACTTTATATCTTTAATTGATTATCCATGTTTTTTATTTGCTTATTATTTTATGTTTGCTTTAGTATAATCATTTTATTTCCTGCTTCATTCGCTATTTTACGTTATTCTCCCTTTTAATCATCTATGCTAGTATTAAATGTTAGTATATTACGTAATTTTCGTAAATTGTTTTATAATTTATGTTTTGTAATGTATTAATGCCACATTTCATTCAAATCATTGTTTTAGAAAATGTATTTCATTTTTTAATTGCAACTATTTATCAAAAAGTTTTTCTTAAATAAGGCAATGTTTTGTGTTTAGAAATTCGCGAAATAGTGCCCTAACGTGTTGGGTTTCGATTTTCCGTTTGACTAAATAACTAAATATCCTTTTAATGAATTTTGAGACGATGTTGGTTACGAGGGTTTAAAACATCATGTCCTAACGTGCTGGATGTGATGTTTGTATTCTTTCGGAATAAAAGAATCTCAAGTTCTAACTCAAATTGTTCAAGTTTTTTAAAGAAATCATGTTTTCAAATATTTTTCGAATTTTCGACATTAGGACAAAAACTAATCAATTCTGTACCAATTTTGGGCGTTATGAGGGTGCTAATCCTTCCTCGCACGTAACCGACCCCCGAACCCGTTTTCTTGAATTTCGTAGGCCAAAATCAATATTTTGAAATAAAACGTTTTATAAGGTGATCCGATCACACCTAAGCAAAAATGAATTGGTGGCGACTCCCATTTTTGTTTTTTTTTAAAAAAAGTCGACCCCGTTTTTCAAACTTAAAAATGGTTTCGACAGCTTGGCGACTCCGCTGGGGACCAATAAGAGAGTCAAGCCGTAAAATTGATTATTTCCTGTCCTTTCGTCTAAATTTGAAAATCTGATTTGAAAAATTATGATCCTTTTTATTGCATGTTGTTTTAATATTGAAAAGCATTGCATTGCATGACCGTTGTGGTCACACCCTTTTAAGTGGGAGTGAGAAGCTACTCCTTCGTGAGGTTTTCACCTCCGTGCAGGATAGTGAATCGCTTTCGGGATACATCCGTACCTATGTCTTTGTGAGATTTTCATCTCCGTGCAGCCATAGGAAAATGTATTCCCCTGAACTGAACTCGGTCCATATGAGCCTATAATGGGTGAGGATCGAGGAATCTGCTGGTTCAGGTACCTCAACTTTAGAGCTAAACCACACGTAGAAAACGTAAGGACTCACCCTAAGTAGAACTGTGCCAAACCTTAGTGGTTACCCAAGATAGGTGTTTGTTTATTTTATTTGCTTTATATTTTATATCATGGTACTAACTTGTTGTGCTTTATTTTGGTGCATGTCATTTCATATTTTAGAAGGTATCGATTCACGGTCAGTTACTAAGTTAGAAAGCTGGTTATGGAGAACGAATTTCTTGATAAAGTGGAAGACAATGCAGCTGTCCGTATGTGGTCAGAGCAAACACAATTAGAGAAAGGGGATAGCCTAGCCGAAGGGTACACATCAGAATTATGGGATTACACTCGCATCAGTGTGACGCAAAACAATCTCCAAGAATTAAAAAAATATGGGACCAATGGAGTGACGAGACCAAACAGTTGTTTTACTGCAGCTATGGGGATTTGCCGTACTTGTTGGACATTAAGGTAAATGAACATTTGTTTCGGGCCATCACCCAATATTGGAACTCTGCGTACAGTTGCTTTACTTTCGGAAGGGTTAATTTGGTACCTACGGTGGAAGAGTATACAATTCTATTGTGTTGTCCCAAGATTCAAGTTGATAAAGCTTACTCAAGGCCTGCTAGTGTTCCGACCTTTTGGAGGAAATTGATGAATATTACGGGGATGAGTGAACAGTGGGTCACAGCCAGAATCAAGCAAAAAGGTGAGAGTAAGTGCATCCCATGGAAAGTTTTGAAGGATTTGATTCTAGTACATCCTGATATGAAAAAGAGAGTCGATGTATTTGCTTTGAGTATATATGGATTAGTGATCTTCCCTAGGGCATTAGGATATATGGATGAAGCAGTCTTAGATCTTTTTGATTGACTTGGAAAATAGGTCACACCTGTACCTGCAATTCTAGCTGAGACGTTCAGATCCTTGAGTGCATGTCGGAGGGCCGGTGAAGGTAGATTCATTGGATGCGCACAGTTATTGTTGGTTTGGTTCCACATTCATTTTTGGAGGGTTGACAAGGTTCCTTACCGGGTGTTCTTTGAAAGTTATTCCCCTTTAAAGGAGGCCGCAGCTACGCCGATGAGGGATGATATATCAGAGGAAAGGTGGATGGAAATTCTTCAAAACCTCTGAGAGAAAGATGTTGAGTGGAGAGCCCCTTGGATGGTTCCCGACGAGGTCCTCTATCGGTGTGAAAATTTTGATTGGGTACCTCTGCCTGGAATCTGGGAAGCTATTGGATATGCACCGTTGCTCGTACTAAGGCAATACAAAGCAAGGCAGTTCATACCGGCAACACATGGGTTAGCTCAAAGTGAATTCTCATATAAGGGGGATAATTATAAGAAGAAGATTCGAGAGATTTCTGAGGCTTGGAAGCAGGCTTGCTGTATGAAAATTTTAACTATCGGTCCGATGGCAACCCTGGAATACAAGGGGTGGTTGAGCAAAAGGATCAATGATAACATCTCTAGGCCAAGTTTGGAGGGTGCTTGATCGATGGAGGAGTACTTACGAGCGGTCCCATCAGAGTTAGAGATTATAAAGCAAGATTTTGAAAGGAAGAGTGTAGAGCTTGGAAAGAGGATAGAGAAATTGGAGGAGGAAAAAATGCACCTAAGATTAGATGTGGATGTTCAGAAACTGGAGGTCAAAAAATTAAGGAAAGGGAAGAAAAGGGTCGAGGAAGATCTGGATAGTTTAAAGACGGAATATAAGAAGCTACGTCTATCAATGAAAAATACTGGATTGGGGAAGACTTTGAAACAGTGGCAACATGAGATTCAAGAGGAAAAGACCAAAGCTGACCATTGGGAGAGGAAGTTTAAAGAAATGCAAGCACAAAACGAGGCCTTAGAGAAGAGTTTGGCAGAAAGTCGAAATGAAAAAAAGGAGAATTAAAAGCTAGAGTGGCTGAACTTGGACGGTCTCTTCATCACCACCGAAGTCGTAATTCTGCGATCGAGCTAAAGTCAAGTCTGAACAAGATTGAGGAAAGGAAGGGTAAGATCGAGGAGTTAGAATCGGCATTGCAAAACTGTGAACTCCGGATCGAGCTTCTTGAAGTAAGAGAAGAGCGTTGGAAGGAAGAGCTTCACCATTCTCATGATCAAATTAGAAATAGGGATTATCTCATGGGTGAAGCCATAGCTCATATTCGAGAGGTAGCTGATCATTTACAGACTTTGGCAGTACAGGCTGATACGTTAAGCGTGAAGTATGAGCTACAGTCCGATCGTGGTCAAGAGCTAGCCTTATTGTTTAGGAAAGTTAAGACATTGGGCGTTAGGGCGAAAGCATATTTGTAGTCCGTTTTATGTAAAGGATTTTATTTTCTAATAAAGTTTTCTAAATGAAATTGAATCTGAATCGATGCATGTTTTGCATTCATGCATTTGCATTACATCGCATCATATGCATTTAAATCTATAGAAAGACCCTAATTAGTTGAAGTTATTACAGAGAGAGAGAGAGAAAAGGAAAAATCTGGAAACTAAACACCGTTACGGTACACGCGCCAAGACAAAAAACATGGATCAAAGACTTGAACAGTTCCAAAGAGACATGCAAGACCAGATGCAAGAGCAATTGGCAAAGCTCCAGCAAGAGATGAGAGACCAAATGCTGGAAGCCCAAAGAAATATGATGGCTCAAATGGCTCAACTACTGAACGGGGCGATGGACAAAGGAAAAGGTCCCATGATTAATACTGGAGAAGATAATGATGACTTTCCTCCGAGATTTACCCCACCACACACACAAACACAACCTGAGGAGTATCCCCGAAGGCCATCTGTCACGATTAGGCCTCAACAAGGGCAAGTTGATACTGCCCATGAACTTTCAAGTGGGCACAGGATCTAACCCAAGAGATAACCCTGCTAATCCTGTTATCCCTAATTTAGATATATCAGAAAGGGAAGAGACAAGAATTGAATCCTCAAGGCAGTTAGAGGATCGTTGTATATGGTTGGAAGAAAAGTTCAAGGCCTTGGAGAATGCTGATAATAACCATGGAATTGATGCTAAAGATTTGAGTTTGGTTCCAGATTTGGTGCTTCCTCATAAGTTCAAAATGCCAGAATTCGAGAAGTACAATGGGACTAGCTACCCTGAAGCCTACATTACCATGTTCTGTAGATGGATGACCGGCTATGTTAATAATGATCAACTTTTGATTCATTTTTTCCAAGATAGTTTGGTGGGGGCAGTGTCCAGGTGGTACAATCAATTGAGCCGTGCTAGGATTAGCTCCTGGAGGGACCTAGCCCAAGCTTTTATGAAGCAATATAATCATGTCACAGACATGACGCCTAACAGAATCACTTTGCAGAATATGGAGAAGAAGTCAAATGAAAGTTTCAGTCAGTATGCGCAAAGATGGTGGGAGGTTGCCATGCAAGTTCAGCCACCGCTCCTAGAAAAGGAAACTACAATGCTTTTTATCAATACCTTGAAGGCCCCATTCATTACTCACATGATAGGAAGTACCACCAAGACCTTTGAAGATATAGTGATGGCGAGAGAAATGATTGAAAATGCCATAAGGGGTGGGAAGATTGAAGCAAGGGAAATCACCAAAAGGTCTGCTCCAAGAAAAAAGGAGAATGAGGTGAATAATACGAGTACATATAACAAAGGGTACTCGAAGTCAATTACTGTTAGCCAACCAAAAGTAATTACTACTGGGCAACAAGAGACGGTAAGATAGGAATCGGGCACAAGGTAAAACTCTGAAAAGCTCTAATTTACGCCAATCCCAATGACGTATAAAGAGCTATATCAAATTTTATTTGACGCACACGTGGTGTCCCCATTTTATCTAAAACCGTTACAGCCCCCATATCCCAAATGGTATGATTCAAACGCTCAATGTGACTACCATGCGGGAATAATGGGGCATTCAATAGAAAATTGCACTGCCTTCAAAAAGTTAGTCGAGAGACTCATCAAGATGGGGATTATGAAGTTTGATGTTACACCTAGTGCAGAGAACCCATTACCTAACCATGGAGATAAGGGGATAAATGCGATTGATGGAAATATCATGAGAAGGATCAAGGAGGATGTTACGGAGGTAAAAACCCCGTTGAGAATGGTCTGGAGAGAAATGGTAAGAAGAGGATTTATATTTTTAGATTTTGTGGAAGGATGTGAAGGAGTAAGGGACTACTGTGAGCTCCACAAAGTAGAAGGGCACGAGATCCAGGAATGTGTTGAGTTCAGGGTCTTGGTGCAAAGCCTTATGGACAATAAGGAATTGGAATTTTATGAAGAAGGCTCAGAGGGAGGAAACATATACGCAACAGAAGGAGAATTGACAAAGGAAAAAGTCAATTACCCAAGGATCATCATCTCTCGACCAAGAAGTACGGAGGGCGGAACACAAGTGGCACCAAAGATCGTAATCCAGAAACCTGTTTCCTTTCTTTACAAGGATAACAAAATGGTACCTTGGAACTACGACTATAATGTGACAATACCGGGAGGGGAAAACTTAGCTAGCACTTCCAAGGAGGTCTAAAGTGAAGGATCTTACACACGTAGTGGAAGGCGTTATGACTTGGTAAACGCCAGAACTGTACCGGTGAAAGCAAAGACCTTGGTAGTTGAGCGAGAGAAAAGGGCTGAGGCACTTATCAATGAACCTGTAAAGGAGGAAGAGGCTAAAGAATTTCTGAAATTCTTGAAGCACAGTAAATACAGCATGGTAGAGCAGCTGCGCAAATAACCGGCTCGCATATCAGTGCTAGCCTTGCTTTTAAGTTCAGAAGTGCATCGTGAGGCATTGATGAAAGTGCTGAATGAAACTTATGTTACTAAAGATATATCTGTCAATAAACTTGACCGTCTGGTTAGTAATATAAGTGCCGATAACTTTATTTATTTCAGTGATGATGAAATTTCACCTGGGGGCATGGGATCGACTAAGGCTCTGCACATCACCACTCGTTGTAAGGGATATACTCTGCCTAGTGTGTTAATTGATAATGAATCGGCTTTGAATGTCTTACCATTGTCTACACTGAATAGATTGTCTATAGACAGTTCTCACATGAAAACATGCCAGAACATAGTGAGAGCATTTGATGGCACTGGGAGAAGAGTAATGGGAAGAATTGACATACCTTTGTTGATTGGGCCAAACACATATGAAGTAGATTTTCTGGTAATAGACATTAAGGCCTCCTACAATTGCTTGTTGGGAAGGCCCTGGATTCATTCGGTAGGGGTAGTGCCCTCATCACTGTACCAAAAATTGAAACTAGTAACACAAGGCCGATTAGTTACTATAAATGCTGAAGAGGACATCATAGCAACTGTTACCAACGACGCGCCATATTTAGAAACAAATGAGGAGGCAATTGAGTGTTCCTTTCGATCCTTAGAGTTCGTGAACGCAACATTCATTTTGGAAGGGAATGAAGTTCTGGTGCCTAGGATATCCAGGACCACGAGAATGAGCTTGCAAATGATGGTGGGGAAAGGAGCCCTACCGGGAAAAGGACTGGGCAGACATCTCCAAGGAGGGATTCAAGTTCCAATGCTGAAAGAGAAAATAGATTGTTTTGGCTTGGGTTTTAGGCCAGATGCTAGACAAAAGAAGAAGGAAATAGAGAAGAAGCAAGAGAGAAGAAGGGCACGGCTGAGTGGGGAAGAAGTCAAGTGGGAATTGATGACGTTCCCTCACATATCCCAGACTTTTGTATTAGGAGGGATAATTCATCCTGAGAGAGGATTGTTGGAAAATAAAAATCTTCACATAAATGCCAAACACGAGGAAGGAACTGAGCAAGGAAACCTGTTGGGCATTTGTTCTTATGAACCTGGAAGTGTTTTGAACAATTGGACTGCAGCGGAACTTCTTGTAGTGTTTAGAGATTACACATAGTAATGTTCAGAACACACTTGTTGTTTTTAAAGCCTAGAAGCAATAAGATTTTATTTGTGAAATATGCTAATGTTCAGACATCATTGTTTCAATAAAATACATCTTTGATTATCAATTCGAGCGAATATTCTTTTATTTTTATATTCTTTTAATCTTCTAATTTCCATCCAAATTTTTTTTCCTTTTGTTATTCTCATTCATACCATGTAAATAATTGTTCTTAAATTCATTTGTTCTTTGTACATTCTTTTATGCCTATCACAGGTCCCTAGATATCAATGACATGAGCGACGATACTACAGATTCAGAGGTCCTTTTTGAGCAAGACATGTGTTTAGGGGAATCTCAGGATTTTGAGGGTGATAGAGATTGTGACTTTGTCTCCAGATTTGTTAAGAATGGTAAAGCAAGAGGAGAAACAAATTTTACCCCATGAAGAGGTGGTAGAGAATATAGTTTTAGAGGAAGGAAAGATTGTGAAAATTGGAACATGCATAGCCGAGGAGACGAAGCAAGACCTTGTTGAGTTATTGCGGAAATTCAAAGACGTCTTTGCATGGTCATACCAAGATATGCCTGGGCTAAACACTGATATTATAGTACATCGCCTTCCCATAAGAGAAGAGTGCAAGCCAGTTCAGTAAAAGCTACGAAGGATGAGGCCTGATGTGGTGTTAAAAATAAAAGAGAAAGTCAAGAAACAATTTGATGCTGGTTTTCTACAGGTGGTAAAATACTCAAAATGGGTAGCCAATATTGTTCCTGTCCCTAAGAAGGATGGAAAGGTTTGGATGTGTGTAGACTACAGGGACTTAAATAAAGCCAGCCCAAAGGACAATTTCCCTTTGCCTCATATTGACACATTGGTAGATAATACGGTGGGATACTCACTGTTTTCTTTCATGGATAGTTTTTCGGGATACAATCAGATCAACATGCACCCCGAGGATATGGGGAAAACTACTTTCATAACATTGTGGGGTACCTTTTGTTATAAGGTGATGCCATTCGGGCTAAAGAATGCAGGAGCAACATATCAAAGGGCCATGGTAACCTTATTCTATGACATGATGCACAAAGAGATTGAAGTATATGTTGATGACATGATCGCCAAATCTCGAACAGAAAAGGAACACATTGAAGTTTTGAAGAAGTTGTTTTTGAGATTGAGAAAATTTCAATTAAAGCTCAATCCAACAAAGTGTACTTTTGGAGCTCGGTCAGGAAAATTACTGGGTTTCGTAGTCAGTGAGAGAGGAATTGAGGTTGACTCAGATAAGGTCAAAGCTATACAAGAATTGCCTCCACCACGCACGCAAAAAGAAGTTCGAGGTTTTCTTGGAAGGTTAAATTACATTGCTCGGTTTATTTCACAATTAACTGAGAAATGTGATCCCATATTTCGTCTTCTTAAGAAACACAACCAAGGCATTTGAGACGATGAGTGCCAGAAAGCTTTTGACAAAGTCAAACAATATCTGTTAAATGCCCTAGTACTATCTCCGCCTAATCCAGATAGACCACTAATACTGTATTTGACAGTGTTCAATAACTCCATGGGATGTGTACTTGGTCAACATAATGAGTCAGGAAGAAAAGAAAAGGCGATATATTATCTTAGTAAAAAGTTCACTGAATGTGAATTGAGATATTCGTCAATTGAGAAATTGTGTTGTGCCCTCGTTTGGAAAACTCGAAGATTGAGGCAATATATGCTATATCATACAACCTGGCTAATATCAAAACTGGATCCGTTAAAGTATATGATGGAGTCAACTACCTTGAATGGAAGGATGGCAAGGTGGCAGATTTTGCTTTCTGAATTTGATATAGTCTATGTAAACCAAAAGGCTATAAAAGGGAGCGCAATAGCAGAATTTCTGGCTAGCAGGGCTTTAGAGGATTATGAACCTTTGAACTTTGATTTCCCCAATGAAGAGCTAATGTATGTGGAACCTACTGAAGAGTATCCGTGGAAGCTAAATTTTGATGGAGCGTCAAATGTTGTGGGAATTGGGGCAGTCTTGGTATCCCTTAGTGGTGATCATTATCCATTCACATGCAAATTGGATTTTGATTGTACAAACAACATGGCAGAGTATGAAGCATGTATCATGGGAATTCGAGCAGCTGTAGAGCATAAAATCAGAGTGCTAGAAGTATATGGAGATTCTGCATTAGTAATTTACCAGCTTAAAGGTGAATGGGAGACAAGAGACCCCAAACTGATCGATTATCGAAAAATAGTTTTGGGATTAATTGAGGAGTTTGATGACATCACTTTTAATTATCTCCCACGTGATGAAAACCAGATGGCAGATGCTTTGGCAACCCTGGCTTCTATGATCAAGGTAAACAAACCAGAGGATATGAGACCAATTCAGATGAGTATTTTTGAAGTTCCAGCTCATTGTTATAACATGGAAGAGGAGGAAAAGGATGACCACCCTTGGTATCATGATGTATTGCGATACGTAAGAAATCGTGAGTACCCTGATCATGCAATTGAGAATGACAAAAGGACGTTAAGAAGATTATCCTGTGACTACGTCTTAGATGGGGATATCTTGTACAAAAGAAGGAAAGATCAAGTATTATTGAGATGTGTTGATGCTGTTGAAGCTAGAAAAATTTTGGAAGAAGTTCATGAGGGCGTTTGTGGAACACATGCTAATGGATTCACAATGGTTAGACAAATAATGAGATTCAGATACTATTGGTCTACCATGGAAGTAGATTGTATCAACTATGCCAAAAGATGTCATAAATGCCATATTTATGGAGACAAAATTCACGTACCGCCTTCACATCTGCACGTTATGACTTCTCCATGACCTTTTTCCATGTGGGGCATGGATTTCATTGAGCCGATCTCACCGAAAGCTTCGAATGGGCATCGATTCATCTTTGTGGTTATTGACTACTTCACGAAATGGGTGGAAGCTGCTTCATATGCTAGCGTTACTAAGTTAGCGGTTAGCCGATTCTTGAAGAAGGAGATCATTTGTCGATATGGAATGCCCGAGAGGATCATATCAGACAACGCACTGAACTTGAACAATAGCACGATAGCGGAAGTTTGTAGTCAATTCAAGATCAAACACCACAACTCGTCTCCGTATCGTCCAAAAATGAATGGGGCAGTGGAAGCAGCCAATAAAAACATCAAGAAGATAATAGGAAAGATGACTGAGACTTATAAGGATTGGCATGAGAAATTACCATTTGCACTCTATGCTTACCGAACGTCCGTCAGAACTTCTACTGGGGCAACTCCTTTCTCATTGGTTTACGGGATGGAGGCAGTCCTACCCATTGAAGTAGAGATACCTTCTCTTCGAGTTTTGTCAGAGATAAAGCTGGATGAAGCGGAATGGATCCAGTCTCGATATGATCAGTTGAACTTAGTTGAAAAAAAGAGGCTAAGGGCTATTCGTCGCGGTCAGATGTACCAAAAACGAATGATGCGAGCCTATGATAAAAAAATCTGCCCAAGAGAATTTCACGAGGGGGACCTTGTACTGAAAAAGATCCTTCCCATACAAAGGGATTTCAGAGGAAAATGGATGCCAAATTGGGAAGGACCATATGTGGTGAAGAAGGCTTTCTTTGGAGGTGTACTGATTTTGACCGAAATGGATGGAAAAAGCTTACCCAATCCTGTGAACTCGGATTCAGTAAAAAAATATTTTTCTTAAAAAGGAGAAGAGGCCAAGGTGAAACCCACAAAGGGCGATTTGAGACTTCAAAAAAAAAAAGGAGAGGCCTAGGCGAAAACCCACAAAGGGCGCCTTGAGACCAAAGGGGTTTTGAGTTGAAAACCCGAAAAGGGCGGCTCAAATTTTGAATGGGCATGCAGTGATCTTGCTATACTTGAATCAACAAGAAATGAAGTATGTAACATATCGGGGCATCAACAAAGTACTTTGGATCTTCTAAACGCATGTTAAGCTTAAAGCAGCCTTTGTGGAGTTTGTATATAGAAGCCCAATCTGCGATATCTAGGGTACCTGGTCTTTGTCCTACTCATATCAATTTACTATCTTTGGATTCTTTTTCTTCTCAAAGATGTTTGCCTAGTTAAATTTTTTTATCAGTTCGAACTATCCTAAAAATCAAGTTATTTGTTGTCCATTATTATTATTCATAAGTATGTTGCATTGAAATAATGATTGATGAACTAATAATTTCACAAAAGAAGTTCTACATATTACTTTGGAAATTTCTAGATAATACAAGAAACTGAAACAGGACAATTGTTTAGAACTTCCATGTACATGGATTGGAAATATTTGAGAAAGAAGAGTCTAGATGGAGACTATTTCTCTGAATTCTCTGTCCAAATGGTAATTGGACAAAATAATGAGTTGATGTGACGAAAGTAAGCGATGTCATCAGGTCATAACATTCAGGGAATGGTGTGACAAACCAAGTTGATGGAAAAATTCAGAACCCTTGAATTGGGGTGGAATGGATTGAATTTGAAATAAATCCTGTACCCTTAAATTACAGAAGGGACAGACTGAAAAAGTTTCAATTCCTATAAATCGTGGTAGGATGTTTTGAAGGTGGTACAAGCCTTGTGTCCTCAAGTTTCAAGCGGAGTTGACTCTGAAATTACAGCGGGGCAAGCTTGTCGAGCAGAATATGATTGATATTTCGAGAGGAACAAGGATGAAGAACAAATGACACCTTGAGTAGGAATCATACTCATAACATTTTTGCATTCATATATCATAGCGCATCTCATTAGGAGCATTTGACTCATATAAATCAGAGCATCCTAATCATTCGGCATAAGCATATACCCATTCTACAGGTCATATCCTCTATAGGACAATGTAGTAGGGTAAAATATCACCAGCCTTGTCTCCCTGAGTTTGTAGTGGAGCAGGCTAAAAGATAGCAGATCTGGCCTTCCTGAAGTTGCAGGAAACAAATCAAAGATATTAGCTTGCCTCCCTGAAGTTGCAGCGGAGCAGACTGAAGACATCAGATCTTATCTTCCTGAAGTTGCAGGAAGCAGATCGAAGATACTAGCCTACCTTCCTGAAGTTGCAGTGGAGCAGATTGAAGATAGCAGATCTTGTTTTCCTGAGATTGCAGTGAAGCAGGTCAAAGACACCAGTCTCGTTTCCCTGAGTTTGCAGTGGAGCAGACTAAAGATTGCGGATATTGCATTCCTGAAGTTGCAGTGAAGCAAATTGAAGCCGTCAAACATATAGTTCAATACCTCTGAAATTGCAGATGGGTTGGAAGTTATTTGAAGAAGACCAGGATCAAAAACTCAAGACTTGGCAAGACCGGGCAAAATTGGTTCTTTTATAGTCTTTGCTCTATTTTCGTTACACGACAATGAGCAAAGAGGGGCAGCTGTAGGAACCCAATTTAGCCCGAGCCCGAATAAGCCAAAAACAAAAAAAATAAAATAAAATAAAGAATAAATAAACCAAAGTTTTCACAGTCCAATTTACAAGCCCAAATGAACTACCCAAAACCCATTACACCCAAACCCAACAAGACCCATAACCCGGTGGCCCAAAAAAATTAAATGAGCCCAATTAACCCAAAACGTTTTCAACCTCTGGAAACCCTAGCAAGGGTCTTGCGCCGCAGCTCCCAACACAAACCCTCGCGCCGCAGCCACCAGCCTTCATCACCGCCGAGATCTTCGCCATTAACCTGCAAAAGGAAAGAAAAACACAGCAAAAGCAGTAAATATGGCAAGAAACAGCAGGACAATATCTTTTGTATTTATTTCGCGATTTATTTTTGAGGCTATAAAAAGCCCTAATGAAATCTGTAAAACGCACGCAAATATACACAGAAATACAATACAAAAAAACAAAAAACAAAAAGCAAATGTGATTTTCGATTACTCCATCTCGTTTTTTATTTTTATTTTCTTTTGATTCATGCAATATTTTTATTACATATACCACTAAAATAAAGAGTACGAGTTTACCTTTCGATTCGCGACCGAAGAAACGGTTTCGCCCTCCGCCACCGTATATGGCGGTGCTGGCGGTGGCGCGGTGCGCATGCGTCGCGTGGTCCGTCACCGGATCCCAAAGCGATCTCGCCTCGAGGCCAAGGGGGAGAGAGCCTTTTGAGGCCTCTGTTTTGTTTTTTTTAAAGGTGTTTAAAATAATTTTTTTCGGGCTAATTTTTAGTTTATGTAGGCCATCCATACGACGCCGTTTTGGGGGTCACCTTTAAAGGCCAAAACGGCGTCGTTTTAAGGCCATAAGACCCGCGCGTTGACCCGACCCGGGGAGGATCCGCGTGTTTTTATAAAAGAGGCAATTTGCCTCTTTGGTCCTTCTGCAATTTTATTACTTGTAATTTAGTTTAATTTAAATTTTCTTTTATTTTTAATTCGTCCCTGAAATATGACCTCTTTTTCAATTTGGTCCTTAAGGCCATTTTAAAGGAAGAAGAGGGAACGACGTAGTTTAGGAGATAAGGTATAATTGCCTAAGAGGTCCCTACAGTATGACGCGCGTTCTAATCTGGTCCTTTTACATTTTTTATTCTGGATTTTATTTTTATTTCGATTTGATCATTGTTTCTTTTTTTTTATACCCTTTCTTTATTTTTAAATTGTTTTAACATTATATCAAATTATTTCATTTTTTTATTGAAAATTCTATATAATTTTTAATTTTAAAATTTGTATAGTGTATATTACTTAAATTAATTCATTAGTAATATAAAGTTTTTTTATGAATTGTTTATTTTAAATATGTATTATTTTTATATACATTAAATTGTAATATTATATCCCTTATACATATATTTTATATGTATTCAAGTTTTTTTTATATATTAATCGTTTAAAATATATATTCATTTTATTACGTACATATATATGTCTATTTTAGATTTTGCCATGTCATTTTTTTTACATATATGTTTTTTTAATTTGTAGTATTTATTTATTATTTGGCATATGTCATTCATTTTATATTGTTATTTTATTTTTATACTACTTTATATCTTTATTTGATTATCCATGTTTTTTATTTGCTTATTATTTTATGTTTGCTTTAGTATAATCATTTTATTTCCCGCTTCATTCGCTATTTTACGTTATTCTCCCTTTTAATCATCTATGCTAGTATTAAATGTTAGTATATTACGTAATTTTCGTAAATTGTTTTATAATTTATGTTTTGTAATGTATTAATGCCACATTTCATTCAAATCATTGTTTTAGAAAATGTATTTCATTTTTTAATTGCAACTATTTAGCAAAAAAGTTTTTCTTAAATAAGGCAATGTTTTGTGTTTAGAAATTCGGGAAATAGTATCCTAACGTGTTGTGTTTCGATTTTCCGTTTGACTAAATAACTAAATATCCTTTTAATGAATTTTGAGACGATGTTGGTTACGAGGGTTTAAAACATCATGTCCTAACGTGCTAAATGTGATGTTTGTATGCTTTCGGAACAAAGGAATCTCAAGTTCTAACTCAAATTGTTCAAGTTTTTTAAAGAAATCATGTTTTCAAATCTTTTCGAATTTTCGACATTAGGACAAAAACTAATCAATCCGGTACCAATTTTGGGCGTTACGAGGGTGCTAATCCTTCCTCGCACGTAACCGACCCCCGAACCCGTTTTCTTAAATTTCGTAGGCTAAAATCAATGTTTTGAAATAAAACGTTTTATAAGGTGATCCGATCACACCTAAACAAACGTTACATTTTTTGCTATAGTTTAAGAATCTCTCTCTGTAATTAGTCTAAAACTTTTTCCTCTTTTAAAGTTTAGTTAACAAAAAAATACTACATATTAATCACTCAATCAGTTAATGTATCCCGTCAACAATCTGTTAAAAGAAAATTAAAATTTTAACGATAATGACTAATTTTCATAATAACTTTAATATTAAACCAAATTATCTTTATTTTTATTCTCATCGTTTAGTACCAAAAACAGTTAACATATCTATTACTTCAATCATAATCACTGAAATTAAGGTATAGTATGTTGGCATTTCAATTAAATACCAAAAATAACGCTTTTACGTTTTCCATGTACCAAAAAAAAAAAAAAATTTACTTTCTACAGAAAATTTAAACTCAATTGGAAATTTTATTAACTTTAATTTTAATAAAGATAACGACAAAATGTCATTGCCATATACCAAATAATATAATTTTTAAAAAATATATATTTATGTTATTTTATTTTTACTTTTTTAACATAATATTATTGAAACATTATAAATTTTATACAAAAATAAATATAAAAATATTGAAGTCAATACTACAAGGATAAAAAAACTAGTTATATATATATATATAATATAGCAAGAATTTCTTGATTATTTTGGAAATATTAAGTTTTGGAGCAAGGAATTATAGTATTTGTACAGTATTAAAATATAATATTTAAATATTTCATATTTTAGAATATTTTATATAGTATTTAGAATACATTGTTTATATTATTTGTGAAAAAGTAATAATTAATACATAAAGAAACTAGTTTATTATATATAATTTTATGATATTGATAAATCATATACTAGGAATGAAAACCAACAATTATTTAATTTTATGAGATTATATTATATGATTATGGCAGTAGACTAGTAGTAAACTAGTAATCTCATTGGATTTTAAATATTAAGTATAGGTGTCCAATAAGGAGGAGAAGGTGATGATGATTAAAGGACCTAAATAAATGAATTTGTAAAAAACGATCTTTTCAATGCATTTTGTCATTTATTTCGTCATGTGTCATACTATCACGTGACATGTTATAGGGTTAACTCAATTTTTTTTAAAACAAGACTGTTAGTTTAATGGTCAAATGTTGAAGTTAATGATCGAATGATCTTTTTAATACATTTTGTCAATTTAAGTATCTAATTGAGTGTTTTTGAAAAGTTTAAGGGTTTTTTACACTGTTAAGCTTTTTATTATTATTTAAATCTATAATATTCCACAAATTTGAAACTTAGTCCCTATATTTTTATTTTCAAGAATTTAGTCCATATATTTTTCATATATCAAAATTCAAGTTCAATGTTAATGTTATTGAAATTTTTTTGTTAAATTTATTGGTGTGACATTTTGAAATACTCATTTGGTAGCCATGTAATTAAAAATAACATTGCAATGAACTTGAATTTAATAAAATAATTTTAATGGTGTTAACAGTTAAAACTGAATTTTGAAATACAAAAAATAGATGTAGTAAATTCCTAATTTACAAAACTTATGATATATTTTAACTTTTTATCTCTTTTGATGCGCTTGGGTTATCTATCTCTTTGGGTGTGTTTTAGATTTTAGATTTTGTGGGTTGAAATATTTTGGGAGAAATGTGAAGGAGGATGAAAATATTTGGGACATTTGGCTCATGAATTGTCTCTCTTTAGATATCTTTCAACTATCTGTTTGGGTGTGTTTCAAATATTAGGAATTGAAATATTTAGGGTGAAATTTCTCCAAAAAGGATGAAATGATTTGGGATATTTGGCTCATAAATTAGGTCGGGTATTTTGGGTAAATGGATTTGGTAAGATAATGACAGATTTGGTCCTTGTATTTCAACAAAATTTCTAATATAGTACTTTTACTTTCAAAATGTCGATGGATTTGGTAAGATAATGACAGCCTTGGACTTTGTACTTTACACAAATCTTCTAATGTAGTAATTTTACTTTCAAAATACCCATTAAAGTTTAGGTATGGATATTGATATTTTAAAAGTAGAAATACCATATTAGAAAATTGATTAAAGTACAGGCGCCAATTCTGTCATTATCCCTTTAGTAAAATATGAAAAAAGAAATCATTATAATGCTACTCATTCCAAGCCAATCCAAATGAGCAATGTAAAATTCCACGTCAACATATGAGGGCATAAACAAATGGAATTTGTAAGAATACTACTTTTGTTTTTTTTTTTTGATATCGATTCACAGATAAAGAACACAAACAGTGTAAGGATTGCCTTAAAGAAAAACGCAGAGGTGTAATCAGGTAGCTACTTAATGGATGTTCACATGCTTCCACTTGCATCTTCCTTTATTTGCCACTGGATGAAGAGTCCAATTGAGTAGATTGACATTTCCAGTCTGCAAAACGGAGATAAGTACCTTGCATCCCCATAACTTGCAGCTTTGCCTCTCATAAGGGAATCTTAATGCCAACAAGCAGAATTGAAATTTTTATCAAGTATAGAGCTCCTTTGGTTAATTTTTAATGTACAAGAGTGAAATGCAATCTCGTTATAGTATACGGTAAAAGTACCATGGAAGTCTTTATACTTAAAATCGGATTGCATTTCGACTCTTCTACCGAAAAAATAGACAAATTAGCCATTATATATTTTGAAACGTGCAAATTAGTCCCTCCATTAAATTTTATCTATTAAATGATGACATGGAATGTTAATTTAAATGGTTAATTACTAATTTGATCATTGAACTATAGTTAAAATATCATTTTGATTTTTTTTAAATTCTTAACAATAATTCTAATTTTTTTAAAAACTTAAAAATAAATATAAATTATTAAAAATATTTAAAATTAAAATTATGTTAAAACAAAATCAAATCCAAATTTATTAAAGCCAAAACTTACATTCAAAGAAGCTCTTTTTTTGGTGAATCATGGTGTTTTTATTTTTAAAAAGTTGAGCTCTCTTTCAATAATTGGGAAACATTTACATTTTCAATAAAATTCTCGATTTGATGAGAACTATCTAATGCAATGAGACACTAACCTTACTTGTTGAAGATGTTTTCTAGTGCAGTTCTAAAAACACCCATTTCAATTAAAGTCATAGTTTTATTATTGTTGAAATACAATTAAACCAAAGAAACAACACATTTACAATAAACAAAATCTTTCGCTTGCATCTCTCTTTGGCGATGACGATGACGACGATGACGACGACGACGACGAAGAAGAAGAAGAAGAAGAAGAAGAAGAAGAAGAAGAAGAAGAAGAAGAAGAAGAAGAAGAAGAAGACAATGAACTCTTTTAGCTGCTTCTCCACCACTCGAGATGTGTTGATGGCTTTAAAGTTTTATTTTAAATTAAAATTTCACTCTTATTTTTTTATTTCTTTCCATAAATTTAAAGCATTATTTTCTAAAATCTTAAAACCCATAAAGTCCTAGTTCAGAACCCAAAAAATTATATTAAAAATTCAAAAGAAATTGTTAAACCCAATAACTTAAAGATTAAAGCTTTTTAGGGTATTAAACAATAAGATCTTAAAATGAGAAACTTTATGATAGCAAAAGGGATGAGAAAATGAGTAATCAAAATTTTATAACGGCGACTACACACCATCATGAGATATGAATGCATAGGAGAAATGAAAAAGAGTATTCACTAAAGTAGAAGAAAGTAAACATTAAACAAATTTTTATGTACCTGATGAAGATGAAACTGAACATTAACAAAAACATGAGAAATTTGAAAGTGAGCATAAAAAATTTTAGTTGATTTTTTTTTTTTTTTTGCTTCAATCAAGATTTTATTTATTTGTGGCTTAATCAAGCATGGAAAATCTTTTTTATTTTTCTAGGTTTTGTAAAATAGAGAAGAAAGTCTTGTAAAAAGACTTCTGGGTTCCAACTCGAAAGCTTGATAACAATTTTTAAGATTTTTTTTTTGTAAAATTTTTAGATTTTTTATAAATATATTTTGAATTTTTAGAATTTTTTAATTTAGAATTTTTATTTTTAAAAATAATTTAAAATTTTAGAATTATTGTTAATAATTTTTTTTTAAAAAATTCAAAATGATATTTAACTATAGTTTAGGGACAAAATTAGTAATTAACCATTTAAATTAACATTCCACGATATCATTTAACAGATAAAATTTAACGGAGGGGCTAATTTACATGTTTCGAAATGTATAAGGGCTAATTTTGTCCATCTTTTTAGAAGAGGGGTCGGAATGCAATTCGCCCCTAAATAAAGGCTTCATTGGTACTTTTACCTATAGTACACAAATTTGCGCACAACTTTGATAAAAATGATTCTACTTTTTATAAGAAAAAAATAATTTGGAAGACAAAACTATACACATGATAAGAAAAGAAATTTATTTGCTATGGTTCTATTGATGTGAGGTATCCCTATCAACAATAGAGGAGATAAGGAGGAGGATGTGGTGGTGCTAAGGAAAATCGGTTCACCCTATAGATCGGAGAACCGGAGGAGGCAAGTGAGCAAGGAAGTTGAGGATGCAAAAGAGAATGTTGAGGGCAAAAGGGTTACTAGAATACTTAAAGGTTTGATCCTTTCTTCATTGAGCCGGGGGATATAAATAGTGGAGGTTCCATGCTTGGAGATGTTGTCATCATTGTGAAGTGCATGAGAGGATGTTCAAGATGGGACTCATTCTATCATTCCTTCTAAATTGTGATGCAAGGTTGTTATGTTTAGGTGGGGTTTGGTGGCCTAAAAGTCATTATCTCAACAAAAGAGTGGGTGTCCTGATGAATGGATGGACGAGACCATTCTGAAAGGAGCGAGTAGCTAGCTTGCAAGGATGATTGGCCAGGACCCTTTGAGGGAGAACAAGAGGTCGACTGGAATCAGACCTTCCAGGTCATTGGTCCTCTAGTGACTAGCTAATTAGTAATGAGCGAAAGGGTGTTTGTGGGTGCGTCTCAGGTGGCTTGCTGTGCTACCATGTGCCCAGGCCGAAGGGTATAACAACTCTACATTAAAAAGAATTATTGTAATAGTTAGTGGTATTAAATCATCCAATTATCAAATAAGGTTAAAATATGCCTATAGTCTCTATACTTTTCAAAAAATAGGAATTTAGTCCTTGTCATACCACTACCCAGGCTAGACATGTAATAGCTCAAATTTCAGCGATGTAGGAAATAGTAGTTCGAGATCGAAAAATCCGGCAAATGAACTCGTAAATTATATTATTTAATATTTACGAGCCAAATGTAGCTTTTAAAAGATTTTTAAAATAGTAAACTGTGTTTTATAAAGCTTTATTTGGTTAAGAAATTGAGAAAAAGAGGTAATGAGATCTCGGTGTTATAAACTGAGCCATAAATATTTTTATGAATATTTACGGAGTGTCAATAAGGTAGTATTAAAATTTCTTCAGAAAATTTTAACGTTTCGGTAGTCAATTAAATAAAAAGAACTAAATTGAAAAGGTGCAAAACTTGCTAAAATGATTAAATAGCTTAACCATTAAATAAGGAAGGACTAAAATGGAAAATCGACAATTTTAAAATGGCTGAGGCGGCATAGCGTGAAAAAAATCAAAGATTTTTATGTGAAAAGGACAAAATTGGAATTTTAACAAAAGTTACATGACCAAAGTTGATTTTAATGATTTCTAGGCCATTTCTTCTTCAACTTTCTATCAAAAACAGCCATTGAAGAGGGTTTTGAGCTGGTCTTTCATATTTTAGCTTCAAGTAAGTTCAATTCTTGCTTTTTTCTTGAATTTTTTATATTTTTGGACTTTTACAATTAGGTCCAACTTAGTATTCTATTAGTTTTTGATTTTGTTAAAAATTTTGGAAGTTACCATTGATAAGTTCATATGATTTTTGTTATTTTATGATGAAATTAAGATGTTAATGGATGTTTAAAGGTGTTTTATTAAAGATTTTTGGATGAAAGCATGTTTTAGGGGTTAAATTGAAAAGTGTTGAATTTATGAAAAATTCTTAAATTTCATGGAATTCATGGGCTGTGATTGGTATGTATGAGAATAATTATGCTTGTAATAAGGATTAAATTGCAAGAATTTAATTTTCCGAGCCTAGGGATGAAATTGTCATGTATTAAAAGTTTGGGGGAAAAATGGTAATCAACATTTTTCATTAAAACAGTTTTGGACAGCAGCAGTAGTATAACTTTGAAAAATCACCAAAAATTGTGGGAATCAAATTAGAGGATGAATAAAATATGGAATTAAAGCTTATTGAGTCTAGTTTCTCATAGAAGAAACGATGTAAGCAATGGAATTGTAAATCATGAGATATAACAAATTTTGTGAGACAAGGTCAGAATGATTTCGGGTTCCCCTGTTCTGACTTTGGAAAATCATAAAAAATTGGAGAAAAATAATTATGGGATTAAATTTATATGTTTAAATTATTAATGAGTCTATTTTCAATAGAAACAAATGGGAATATCATCCAAATTCTGTGTTAAGAGATAATTAGTTTTTAGTAAGCAAAGGCAAAGCTGTCAAACAGCAGAACAGAGATAAATTTGAAGATTTTACTGTACTTATTGGCTAAACTATAAATTCTGAAATTTTTATGGTAGAAGGATATATGAATCTAGTTTCAAAAACATCAAGCGGATCTTAATTTTGATTTTTGTAGCTCAAGATAAAAATAATTTAGTAACTATGACATGGATGGACAACTTTGAATATACATATAAGAAAACAGTGAAATTATAGATAATGTTACTTATAAGCGTGATATATACATTAAGAATGTGGAATGGAGAGGAGGAGGAGGGAAATATATGAAAGACTTGTGTATAAATTGATCACATGCCCGATTATAATCGATAAACGTTGAATTAGAAATGATATAATGTTTTATTTCAAATATTTAGTATGAAATTAAGATTATCGTTATGATATAAAAATCGAATTGTAAGTTTGTGTAACTTGAATTGTATTATTAAATGTTTGAAATGTATGTTTATGTGATGAAAATGTGATTTGAATGCTTAATGTATGATTATTGATGAAATGTTGATAATATTCAATAAAAAGGGAAATAAATCCCGGTTGAATGGAATGGAATTCGATGGATCACTGAAAAGGATTCGACGGTAAAAAAGGGATCTAGCCCAGAAGGGTGATCCTGATATAAGCCCTCCCGAAGAATATGTGTGAAAAGGGATCTAGCCCGTACGGGTGATCCTGATATAAGCCCTCCCGAAGAATATGTGTGAAATGGATTTAGCCCGGACGGGTAATCCAAAGTAAATGTGTGTCTGAATTTAGCCTGGACTGGTAATCTAGACAAAGCTCTATAGAATATTTGTCATTGTAGGGGATTTATCCTGGACTGGTAATCCCGACAATACTCTTTGAGCATATGTTACAGGGGATTTAGCCTGGACTGGTAATCCCGCTGTAAGAAATGAGGTTCGCGGGAGTGTGCGCTCTTACAGGAAATTTAGCCTGGACTGGTAATCCTGCTGTAAGAAATGAGGTTCGCGAGAGTGTGCTCTCTGAAAAGGACTTATGTATATATGTGTACGAATTGACGGTTAATGAGATTGTACACCATGAGTGTACTACAGGAAATCCATCGAAATTCCAAGGAATTCAACGGGATAAATATGGAAAACGGTAAATACATGGAATTATGAAATTGGTGAGCGTATTCACAAGAATTTGTCATTTGAAATTGTGATTGACAGGAAGAAATAGCGAATTGCGTACTTATGTATGGTTACAAGTATTTATCTGAAATACAAAAAAAATATGGTTATTGGTATATGGAGACTTGAGATTGTGATATATGAACATGGAATATGTTTGATAAATATGTTCATCCATAATTATGGAATTATGTACCTCATGTGTACTATTTGCATAAAGATGATATTTCAAATACTTTGATGAGTAAAGTTCAAATATAAAATAGTATGAAATCAAGACAAGTTATTATGAAAATGTATTTAAAATACAGAGATATGGTTGCTATATGTTATATGATTACACAATGTGAAATTGTTTATATATATGATAAATTTAATGAGAATTGAGCCCATACATGTTTCTTGGTATTTATATGAAGTGTACGACTAACAAGGGTGATGAGGTTATGTGTTAGGGCTCGTGATCAAGATGATTGGATATGCCTTGTATGTTTATATTAAATTTAAATGAGTGAGTTTTCGGAAGCTCGTTGGTTAGGAAGCTCGACGGAGATCACTCACACTATCCATCGGCCTATTTTGGTATGTATGGTAAATGAATTATGGTTATAATGGCATGTATAGGTTAATTAGTTAATGTTGGCTTATAAATGATCTAACTGTAACTAGACATTGGTATGGCTTGTATTTAGTAAGTTTTGAGTTACATATAATTATGATTTTATCATGTTTGATATGGGTTTAAAATGAACAAATGATGAGATGGTATAAGTATAGGGATGAAGATGAAGGTTAAGAATGCTATAAAAATTTATGAATATGTATATATATATATATATATGAATAGTTGATTGATAAATTTAGATATTTAACCATATAAATTGAATCTTGAACATATTTAAATGTTGATGTAAGTAAAAGACCAATTGGGTGAGAAACGAGGCTTGGATATAGCCTTGTTTTTGTCCACACGGGTAGACACACGGCGTGTGTCTATAGGCTGTGTGTGACACACGGTCTAGTACATGGGCGTGTGTCAAGGCCGTGTGTCCCCTGTATCCAGAAATTGCAAAACAGAATGCCCAGGATCGAGCACACGGGCTCTCACACGGGCGTGTGCCTTGCCCGTGTGAGGTACATGGCCTAGATAGACGGGCATGTCCCTATAGCACATGGGCGTGTGACCCCTGTAATAGAAAAAAAAATTGGAATTATGCGAAAAATTCCCTATGATCCCGATTTAGTCCCGAATCATTTCTAATGTATGTTTTGGGCTTTGAGAGCCCAATAGAGGGACATTATAATTACGTTCGGAATATGAATAGTAAATTGACTCGGTTTAATGAAAAAATGGTTCTGTTAACTCCAGTAATGCCTTGTACCTTATTTCGGCGACGGATATGGGTAGGGGGTGTTACAAGACACGTGGCACCTCCAAAAAGTACTGGCTGGACATTTGAGGGTAGACCTTCACCCTCCATTCGCCGAGTCGTCTTTGATTGTCCAACCTCTTAAATCAACCATCACCCGCGGAGCAGCTTACTGATAAAAGAGACATCGTCCCTTTATTTGGCCACCAGCTTTTCAATGTGAACACTCATTCCAGGGATCATCGGGACCCAGTCGAGCATAACAGTCTCATATTGCCTGAAGGAATAACATAATGGGCCCAAATGTACACATCCTTAAAGTATTTTATGATGGCAACCTCCTCTGTAACTACCTTTCACATCATACTTGCAAACAAGAGGACCTTTCTTATAAATACCCTTTCAAATGATGATAAAATGATCCTTCTCCCCTTGGGCATTCCCTGTGTACTTACGCTTTGCAATCAAGCTTCCTTAACCCTCAAAACTGTCTCTTTATTCTCTTGTCTTTTCCGACTCTCTGCTTATTAAGGTGAGCCGACCTCATTTGCACCACAACCTCCTCCTTGTATCACCCTTTGTTGTACTTTGATCAATAGTCCTTGTACTTATATTTTCAGGAATTTAGTCCCTCCATTTTTCAGGTTTCAAAATTCAGGTCCAACTATTAATACTATTAATTTTTTTGTTAATTTCTTGTTAATTACAACATCTTTTTATTTAATTAAATGGGTACCAAGTGAGTAATATTTTTATTTCAAAAAGCCAAAGAAAAAAAAATTAACAAAAAAAATTTAATAGTGTTAACAATTGAACCTGAATTTTAAAAACTAAAAAGTAGAGGGGCTAAATTCCTAATTTTCGAAAAGTATAGAGACTATAGGCACATTTTCATTGAAATGCAAATCTAAAGTTAGAACAGAAATTTGCCCATGAAACAGTTGCATTGAAAAGGAAATCCCCTCTTTGGATGTCTGAAAAAGCCTTCAAATGTGCTAGGAGCTTGCGAATGTCTGTAATCCACAATGAGTACCTTCAGTGCCAGCCGTTTCTTCCATGCTTCAAGAGACCTACCAGATTTTTATCTTGTTTGACATGCACACAAAGCCGAATATTAAGATGTTTTGCAGTCAGTAGAAGTTCTCTGATGATAACAACTTGGCCGTGACTCCATCTGAAACAGAAATTGTTTTACAAAATTGCTTCAAGCAGCGCCCAGCTCCATCTGTGATCACAAAAGAGGCTCCGTAACCAGCATCACCCTTCTTCCAAGCAACATACCCAACATAATCATAGCAGTTATGAATTGTTGCTGCTAAGCCATTTTGAGAACCACTATTTGCATCAGGATGCATGAAAACAGTATGATTTGTTCAAAAAACAGAACACCAGTAACATGCTAAGTCCTTTTGCTAACCGAAGAGTTTGAAGCGGGTCAACACGCTTGTTTCTGAAAAATAATCTTGTACCTCTGCAACCCAATGGTTTGTGAAAAAACACTTTTTATTAACCTATGCTTGTAGTCTTTTGCTGCATCAGAACTTGGTCAAATTAATTACGGGAAGAAAATTGTCCTTCCTTCTAGAAGGAAAAAGAAAAAAAGAGTTAGTTAATAAAACCTGCGTTTGCCGGGAGTCGAACCCGGGTCTATTGCTTGGAAGGCAATTATCCTAACCGTTGGACTACAAACGCTTGCTTACAAACAATGATGACTATCTACCATAATAAACCTGTAAAAAAAATTGTGAGTGCCGCCATTTCCTTTCTTTTTTGAAAGTGTGTGCTGCCATTATCGAGCTTACCATTTTGTGTATAAGGAACCCATTCTTCGAACTTGAGTATGAGCACTAAGATCTCATGTTTTACACTTTTTTATTCAAAATCTTTCAATAACTTTCACTTTATATATTTTTATTAAACATGTTCGTATTTAATCTTTGAATTAGCTATAATTTTAGCTTTTAATTATTTTGATATAAAGTTTTCAATATTTTTCATTAATTTAATATAATAAATGTATATAATTATATATTAATTAAAATATATAAAATAATGTATCTATATTAATATTAATATTAATTATTTATTAAAAATTTTATGTTATAAAGTCCTTTTAAATACAAATATTATTTTAATATCCTTAAGAGTCATTTTTTCTCCTCATTAAAGTTCACCTCACCACTATTGCTGCGTTTGAATCCAAACACATATCTCATCACTAATTTTAATCTCACCACTACGATATTCAATCTCATTGCTATAATAACTAATATCACTGTTATCATTATTTTTAACCTCATCGGGGGTAAACAACAGCCCATCCAAAAGAAGCCTCAGTCTTTGTGTAGATTTCAACGTTTAAAATCACACTTACATTTTCATTCATTCCATCGCCATATAAGCTTTTCTAGATTTATAACATAACTACAATGTAAGTGAAACATATTTAAGTAACAAATATATTTATTAAAAAATTATATAAAAACCAAAAGATACTTTGGCTGTAGGAGTTAAAGATTTGATAATACCATCTTGGGTTACAACCAGTCTATTCACTACTTCCACGGTGGCCTCTCCCCTCCCTATTGATAACTCTTTATTAGGGGAAAGGATTGTATGAAACAGTGACGCCATGTCATCTGTATCCCTTTCCAATATATTTATGCCACATCAGCATTTTTTCCTGAATTTCAGCATTTTTATCCTGAATTTCAGGATTTTAATTTGGATTTGATTTTTTTTCAGGATAAAATGCTGAAATTCAGGATAAAAATGTTGATGTGGCATAAATCTATTGGAAAGGGATACAGATGACGTGGCGTCACTGTTTCATACAATCCTTTCTCCTTTATTAGTACGAAGCTTTCTGGTCTTGTTACCCAAGGTCTCTGTGGGGCAATCACCTCTGTGGAGATATCTAAAGCAGTTTGGTTTTTTAAACCTACCAAAGCTTCGGGTCCAGATGGGTTGCATCCCTTCTTTTTCCAGATATGTTAGCAAGAGGTTAAGGATAAAGTTACGAATCTAGTGATTGAGGTGTTCTAGCAAGCTTCGATCCCAGAAGCTCTAAATGGAATTCTTATCCCACTTATCCCCAAAGCTAAAGAGGCTTTCTCTACCACACAGTTTAGACCGATTAGCCTCTGTAATATTGCTTATAAGATCATCACAAAATTCATGGTCATGGGACTTCGACCTATTCTGCGCAAGTTAATGTCTCCATTTTAAGGTAGTTTCCTCCTGGGTTGCCATATGTCAGATAATGCTGTGATCATTCAAGAAATTATTCATTCCTTAAAATGAATAAAAGGGAAGAAGGACTCCATGATAATAAAATTAGACCTTGAAACGGCCTATGACAAACCAGAGTAGAGTTTCATCTGAAAAGTCTTAACATTCTTTGGTTTCCTCGATAGTTGGGTGAACTTGATTTTGAGCTGCGTATCAACCACAACCACTTCTGTCCTTCTAAATGGTACGAAACTCCAAAGTTTTAAACCATCTAGGGGTATAAGACAAACGGATCCCCTCTCCTCTTATATCTTTATTCTTTGTATGGAATTTCTGAGCATAATGATTTTGAGGGAGGTGGAGCAACACGAGTGGCTTCCTATTTGTGCTTCTAAAGGTGGCCTCTCGCTCTCGCATCTCCTTTTTGTGGATGACGTCAAACCATTAACTTCTTTGAGTCAAGGGTCATCTTCTCTTCAAAGTGTCCTAATCATTTGAGGGGTGACGTTGTCAATGTTGGATTTAGTACTCTAAGTGTAGTATATTCGTCTATGTACACTTAGATGTTTTTTGAATAGATTGGTTAATAAAACGATTCATGGATTACATTAATATTCTTTGTTTAAACTAATATTAAGTAAAATTATGTGGTCAGATCGTAATAGGGAAATATAAATTATATTAGTAGACGAACCTAAACATGTCCTTAGTCTAATTGGAAATGAGCAAACCGATTGAAAAACTAATATGTCGTCTATCAAGTCCAATGGAGATGCTTTGTCTTGGGCATTGAAGAGGATGAATCCCAGAAGATAGAGATATAGATGTGACTGACTGGACTGACAGTACATTGGACTGGACCTAAGAAGAATAGATCCTAAATCTGTTTATAGATTTATTCACTTGTGATGTTCATAGTGTGACATACCTAAATTTTGAGTGGATCTGTAACACCCCTTACCAGGCCCGAGTAAAAGATGCTACGACAAAATTTCATAATCGATATATTATTTACTAAGCAAAACTTAAACATTTATCATTGAATCGCAAATAATTAAACATATTAAAAATTTTAACTTTATAAGGACCTAATTGTGAAATTCAAGCATATAATGAAATTGAATTGTAAAATTTAAAAGTTTTAAGGTCAATAATGGAAATCCATAGTTGCTATCGATACTGAATCGATACCTTATTGAAAATAGATACCAAAATTCAACTACCAAATAATGAACTATAATATCACCTAAACAAACAATTGATTGTCCAACCAATATACCTCAAATGGCACCTTAAATAAATAAGCTAAACATGAATACATCAAACATTCCATAATTTATTTTAATTCTAACTTACTAACCTAAATACAAGGGCTACCTACCCGTTCAAATAGTTTATAAGCATAAATATATCCTTAACAAAATTCATGCTAGGATACTATCTAAGTACATCATGAAACACAACTAAGTTCACACATTAAACAAGCATAAAACCATATATGAAACCAACTCATTCATGACACACTAAACAATTAATCCAAGGTAAAACACTTCAAAGTTATCAACCAAATTGACCAAATTCAATCACACAAATACTTAATTACATACCATTAATAACCATCAAGATACAAAATGACCATAACTAGAATATCATAACCTAGGTACATGCCAAAACCAACAAAAAAGACTATTCACCAACTGTAACACCCCTTACCCGGGTTCTACGTCAGGAATCGGGCCCGAGGCGTTACCGAACTCAACCCACTTAATTGCCACATAGGCTCAACGTCATTACTCTCTGTAACCTCATTCTCGGCTTACGAGGCCTCACTCATACACACGAGGGCTCTCGAGACTAATCCGGAACTTTTGTGATCCTTAAAAATTTTCTTCTTTTACACAGGGCTCACACACCCGTGCACTATGTAACACGCCCGTGTATGGACACAAACGCCCATGTTCCCTAGCCGTGCTAAAAACTCGAGCATTCTGCCAATTTCCCCACGGCCATGGAACGCTCGTGCTCCCCAACCGTGGTGAACACTGACTTCCCTCGCACGGCCTAGAGTCTAGACACACGCCCGTGTAGCTAGCCCGTGGCCAACACTGATTAATCCCACACGCCCTAGGCACACGCCCGTGTGACTAGTCCGTGGTCTATTCTGTTTTAAAATATTAACATGCAGGGGACGCACGGCCACAGCACACGCCCGTGGGCTGACCGTGTGTCACACATGGTCTAGACACACGCCCGTGTGTCTAACCACATAGTCAAGGACAAAGCTAAGTGCCAAGTTCTTTTCACCCTTCTAGCATACACAACAAATACTCATCCAACACAATCATAAACAACTCAAATTGAATACAATCTCACATAGAAAACTATATCTTTTTCATATAATGTAATAGCCAACAACTATGGCATTATACAAAATACACTTCCCATGAAAAAGGCTAACACATCTTATCCATTTACAACAAAATTGACTAACTTGTCTAGCCCCTATACATGCCATATACAAAACATTAAGTTTCATGTACCAAAGTGTTCTAATATGTGGGCTATCTTCCAATGATCCTCGTATCTCGATTCACCACTTTTAATCTATAAGACAAGGGAAAAGAAAGGGAGTAAGCTTTGAGCTTAGTAAGTTTACACATAAACAATTAAGCATCATAGTATAAGCCCAACCACAATTAGCATTATGCCAACATATAATATACAACTATGCTTACTCTTTCTATCCCTTACCATATTACCAACACATCCTGAGTCACATGCTCATAACTATTGAAATGCACCCCTGCATTCAATATCACATTTACACAATATACAACACATCATTATTGCTCAATAATACATCCACATAGCTAACTAACATAGCTAATCCACATAACTAATCCACATATATTACCCACACAGCTATTACACAATTAATCCATACAGTCAATATCTCGGTGGTTTCGCACTTAGCACACCACAATCAATTTATAAGGTGGTATCGCACTTAGCCTACCACAAAGGTAATCATAGTGATCTCGCACATAGCCACTAAATGATATACCTAACGATATCATCGCACATAGCCCGCTTATTGTCAATATGCGTTTGGATGGTATCGCACTTAGCCCACCATCTAGAATTATCACAACACATGCACAAGTCTATTTACCCAATTATTCATCCATTCACATCTATATTACATTCATTCTACTTGAACCACATAGGTTCCCAATCATTCTCATTCATTCTCATTCATGCTACACCCTAGCTAGCATTACAAATTGTAAGTATGAATGCATGGTTTATGCATAGACTTACCTCGATACTCAAAAGTATTGAAATGCGCAATTTAGTCCACCACCTTACTTTTGCCTCGGTTTTGATCCGGGCTTTTTCTTTCTTGATCTATAATGAATAAATCAGCTTATTCAATATACACATTGACTAAACTGACCCACATCTCATACTTTAGCAAAATTACTATTTTGCCCCTAAACTTTCTCATATTTACACTTTAGCCCTAAAGGCTCGTAAAGTGATTTTTATTCAACTTTCTAGCCTTTCATGCTTAGCCGAACCACTTACTCAACTAAAGCATTCAAAAATTCTCACTAAATCACCCATGTATGACCAAAATTAAGATTTTCACAACTAAGTCCCTACATGCATTTTCATGGAAAATCACTTAGCAAAAGATGTTTCTACTACATCAAGCTTTCATATTCTTCCATAAAACATCAAAATACATGCACGTCATACATATGTACATTTTTGAACATCCATAATAGCTCACCAAATAGCTAAAAATAGCTTACTCATGCTACTAGGACTTCAAAAATACGAAGAATATCAAAAATCGGGCTTAAGAGCACTTACTAGCAAGCTTGAAAAATTGAAAGAGCCCTAAAAATGGCTTCTCTAATTTTTGGCAGCTTGGGGGAGAATATGAGTGAATTTTTATCATCTTTTCACCTATTTAATCACTTATTTGATAAATGACCAAAATGCCCTTTTTGATAAACTTCAAATTTTGACTCATCCATGTCCATTTTTGTCCAAAAATTAGAATTTGGGTAAATTGCTATTTAAGGGCCTCTAATTAATAATCTAAAGCTATTTCACACAAATAGCTTCTAGAAACACACATTTTGCAACTTTTGCAATTTAGTCCTTTTGGACAATTCAATCACAATTTCACAAAATTATTTCATGAAACTTTCACACTAGCATGCATACATAATATAAACCTCAAAAACTCGTTCATGACCCTCGAATTTGTGGTCTCGAACCACTATTCTGACTAGGCCCTAAATCGGGATGTTACACCAACACTTAAGTTCGAGATCGTTACTGGATGCTGAGTCGGTGATAGAACTACTAGTTAAACATAATATCAACTGTAACATCTCGATTTTGGGCCTAGTCAAAATAGTGATTTCAAGACCACAAATCCGAAGTAAAAATATTTGTTTTATGATTTTTTGAGGTCCATGACATGTTTGCATGATTGTGTGAAAGTTTCATGAAGAAATTTTGTGAATAAGTGTCCAATTCAACTTTTAGGACTAAATTGCAAAAGTTGCAAAATATGAGATTCTAGAAGCTTTAAGTACGAAATTTCTTTGGGTTATTAATTAGATGTCCTTAAATAGCAATTTGATCAATTTCCATATTTTTGGACAAAAATGGGCATGAATAGGAAAAATTTGAAAGAAAGGCCTTAAGGGCATTTTTGTCATTTGTTTAATAAAAGAATAAAAAGGGAAAATAAGTCAAAAATTATGTCCATCTTCCTCCCCCATTGTCAAAATTTCTAAGGAGCCATAGCTAGGGTTTTGTTCATCCTTTCAAGCTCAATAGTAAGTGCATCCTAGCCCCGTTTTTAATGTTCTTTGTATTTTTGAAGTTGTCACCAACCGATCTAGCTATTTCTACCATTTATTTGAGCTAGGGTTCATGTTCAAAAATCTACCCATGTGTGACATGCATGTATTTTGATGTTTCATGGTAGATTATGAAAGTTTGATGTGTGTTTAACATATTTTACTAAGTGATTTTTGATGGAAATACATAAAAAAGGACTTATTTGTAAAAGATGTAAAATGAGTAATAAGATGTATGTTTTAATGAGAAATGTGGGCTCATATGAGTATGTGTTAGGTTTGGCTAGGCTTGGGTGACAAAGAAAATGGACACATTTCATTTTACGAGCCAAGGGACTAAGTTGTAAATATGTGAAAAGTTAGGGGTAAAAAGGTAATTTTGTCAAAGTATGAGTTATGGACTGAATTGAATAATGTGTGTATTAAATAAGCTAAATTTTCTATTATAGATCAAGAAAAACGAGATTCGAACCTTGATCGGGGGGAAAACAAGGTTATCGAGGATTATGTTCAATTTCTACTATTCTGTATCGAGGTAAGTTCGTGTGTAAATAATGCAACATTTCATTATTAGGTATTTAATGCTTTAAAATTGTATGAATTATGAAATTGTCTTTGTGAATTTGATTAATGTTGATTCAATGACGATTCGACGAAGATTTGATACCTCGAAATCCCGGTTGAACCTTAAGAATAGTTAGAATACGAATGTCATGACATTAGGGTTATGAGTTTACGTGTAAGACCATATTTGGGATATGGCATCATTATGAGATTTCGTGTAAGACCATGTCTGGGACATGTCATCGATATGATAATCTTGTAATACCATAGCTGGGCTATAGGCATCGATATGTAATCCCATGTAAGACCATATCTAGGATATGGCATTGGCATGATTCTATGTGTATGTGATTCTCGAGTATCCTTTAGTATTCCAAGTTGTTCAACGGGTAATCCAAAGATTATGTCAACGAAATGACAAGGTATGACCATGTTAAAAGGGTATGGGGATGTACATGATGCTCATAAATATTGAGATTTTAAATTGATGAGACCTTGGTAAGAAGTGAATGAATAAGTTATGGTCATGAGTTTTATCGCACATTATGTAAATGACACGATTTAAAATGTATTTATGATACTTGATGACATTGTGATAAGTTATATTATGTCATGTGTACAATAATGCATGGTTAATGTTGTTAATTATTTACATGCAAACTTACTAAGCTTTATGCTTACTCCCCTTCCTTTTTCCTTTTCCTTATAGTATCGCCAAGCTAGCTCGAGGATTGAAGGACATCGGAGACTCGATCACACTATCAATTGGAACCTTTGGGTATAGTTAGTCTCAACATTTTGAGTATGGCATGTATAGGGACTTGGTCTTTTTGTTATATGTCATATTGGTTTAGCCAATTGTGTTGGCTTATGATGATATTTGATTTATTTTGTATAAGGCCATGAGATGTGGCTCATAATGATTATTTGGTTGTAAGCCTATTCATATATGCATGCATGTACCAATGCCATTATGATATGGCCTATGGTTATTGATGGTTGAATGATGATGTGTTGCATGTGATTATGGATGTTTGATGTTGGTGAAGCACTTAGTTGTGCCATGTTAAGTGCCTTGAAGTCATATATATATATTTGGATTGGTGTGGTTTTGATGTTGTGTAGGTTGGTGCAAGTATGGGTGGCAAAAAAGCTTGGTAAATAGCCTTATTTTGTCCACACGGGCGTGTGTCTAAGCCGTGTGTGACACACAGCTTGCCCCATAGGCGTGTGTTATGGTCGTGTGTCCCATGCACCCCAATTAATGCAAAACAGAATGCCTAGTAGTAAACACACGGGCACGAGACACGGCCGTGTGAGAGACACGGCCATAGGACATGGGCATGTGCCCAGGCCGTGTGAAGTCTGCACTTAATTTTTGGAATTTAATTCGCCACACAGCCAAAGGACACAGGCGTGTGCCTTGGCCGTGTGACCTTATTTGGTTGATGACGTCATAAACAGAATGTCCCCTATTTTAGATGTAACAGCCCAATTTTGGGGCTAGTCGAAACAGTAGTTTCGGAACCACTAATCCCAGGTCGAAGAAATTATTTTAAGATTATTTTATGTGTTATAGCATGATTATATAAGTGTATGAAAATTTTAGAAAATTGATTTTAGTGATTGCATGCTTAATTTTGAAAAAGGACTAAATCGCATAAAGTGCGAAAGTTTTGTTCTACAAGATAAAGGTGTCAAATAGCTATAGAACCTTAAATTGGAGGTCCTTAATGTGCAATTAGGCCCTTAAGAGAGTGTTGGCCGGCCATAGGGGACAAGAAAATGCAAATTGGTCAAAGTTGGTGGTATTAGGTGACTTAATTGATGTAATAAAATAAAATAAAGAGAAAATATATCATCTTTTCATCTTCTTCATACTACCACCGAAATTTTCAGCAAAAAGGGGCTTTGGAAAGCTTGGAAGCAACTTAAACCCTTGCAAGTAAGTCATTTTGATGGTCATTTTTGTTCATTTTTGTGTTTTTGGAACCCTTGTAGCTTAATCTAGCTAATGAGGGGACTATTTTGCACTATGGTTGAAAGTCTAAGGTTTTTCCATGAGAGCATTAATGTTGTTTGCTGAATTTTTATGGAAGAAAATGAATCTTGGTTGATAAATAAACTACTTTTGTGAAAAGATTTTTCATGAAAACACCGAAAAGGACTACTTTGTAAAAGTTATAAAATGGGTAGTAAATGTGTGAATTATTTGGAATTGTGAGTTACTATAAGCTTAAAATTGATTCGGCTAGGCTTGGTTAATTAGGAAATTTGATAAAAATTGTTTTACGAACCTAAGGGCAAAATCGTAATTATGTGAAAGTCTAGGGGCAAAACGGTAATTTTTCCAAAGTATGAATTTTGGAATGTCTTGATTTATGTAGTGATTAAATAAGTAAATTTGTCATTATAGATCAAGAAAAATGGAGTTCGGACCTAGACCGGGGGAAAACCAAGCTAGTAGACTAATTCAATCTAGTCACCCACTTTTTGTATACCGAGGTAAGTTGTACGTAAATAATACAACTTTATTGTTATTATGCATTAAATAATTGATATGGCATAAAATGTTTAATTATTGTTATGAAAATGCATGACGAAATATGATGTGGTATACTCCGGGTTGAACCCTAGGAATAGATTGGATATCCATGCCATGACATTTGGGTGATATGTGTGCTAGTGTAAGACCATGTCTGGGACATGGCATCGGCCACATTATGAGAGCCAGTGTAAGACCATGTCTGGGACATGGCATCGGCCACTTTATGAGAGCCAGTGTAAGACCATGTCTGGGACATGGCATCGACATTGAGACGAGAGCTAGTGTAAGACCATGTCTGGGACATGGCATCGGCCTCGACATGTGAGCTAGTGTAAGACCATGTCTGGGACATGGCATCGACATTTTACCCTCTTGTGTGAAGCTTGTCGGGTATCCTTTGGTATTCCAACTGGTTCAACGAGTAATTTAGAACTTGTGTCAAAAGTGAGAAAAGTTACGACTATGTTGTAAGTGATACAGGTACCTACATGGCATTCATGAGAAATGAGCTCGGATTATGTTGTATGAATAGTAAGAGTGAAAATGAGTAAGTTATGCCTATAATCATTCGAGAGTTATGTGCAAGTTTATAATATATTATGAGTATGATGATGCATGGAAATTGATGTTAATTATTTGCATGCGACTTACTAAGCTTTGTGCTTACTCCCTTTCCTTTCCATTTTCTTATAGTATCGCCAAGTTAGCTCGGGGATCAACTGACGTTGGAGGCATCGATCACACTATCAATCTGAACATTTGGTATAGTTAGATTTGTCATTTTGAGTATGGCATGTATAGAGACTTGGTATGTTGTTAAGTGTTATATTGTTTTGGCTAATTGTGTTGGTTTGTCTTGAAGATGAATTCATTTTGTATAAGGCCATGGATGATGGCTAATACTTGTTATTGATATGTGTAAATGATGATGCTTTTCATGATTGAGCAAATTGCATGGTTGAGTATTTAGTATATTAATGCATGGATGAGTAAGTTATTTGATATGGCTTATGTTGGTGCATGTAAGGGTGGCAGAAAGGGCTTGGTAAATAACCTTGTTTTTGTCCACACGGGTAGACACATAGGCGTGTGCCTAGGCCGTGTGTGACACACGGTCTTCCCCATGGGCGTGTAGTTCGATCGTGTATCCCTCTACACCCTAAGTTGGCAAAACGGAATGCCCAGTAGTAACCACACAGGCTGAGGCACGGCCGTGCGTCTCAATCCTGTGGAAAACACGGCTATAAGACATGGGCATGTGCCCAGGCCGTGTGAAGTCTGCACTTGACTTTAGGAATTTAATTCGCCACACGGCCTAAGGACATGGGCAATGTGCCTTGACCGTGTGACGTTATTGGTTTGATGATGTCAGCAACATAATGTCAAGGTTTTTACACAAGGGCAGAGACACGGGCGTGTCATGACCGTGTGAGAGACACGGGCCATGGACACGGGCGTGTGCCAGGCTGTGTGAAAACCCCTATAGGTTCGAATTGAGAAATAAATCCACACATATAACAGCCCGGTTTAGACCCTTATCGGAACAGTGGTTTCGAGACCACAAATTCGAGGTTAAAAAAATATTTTAATATTATTTCCTGTGTTTACTGTATGTGGTTAAGCATGTGCTAAAGTTTCGTGAGTTAATTTGTCCATCTATGTGTATAATTTGAGAAAAGGATTAAATTGCATTAAATGCAAAATTTGCATGCTTTATGAAAAGATACTTATTTGATGTGGCTTTTAAATGAGGAGGCCTTATGAGGCAATTAAACCATGTTTTAAGATAGTGGGTGGCAATAGACAACTATGACCTTGATGTTTATATGACTCAAATATTAATTGAAAGGATAATATAATAAATAGTATAATAATATGTGTGTAATAAAACAAAAGAAAGAATGAAAGTGGAGTGTTCATCTTCTTAGTGCTGAAATATCAAAGAAAAAGAGAAAGGGTTAAGCTTTGTTTCATTCGGCCAAGGTTCAAGCATAAATCAGGTATGTGTTTTTGATCGGTTTTTGATAAGTTCTACGTTTTTGTAATCGTTGCTTTGTGCTCTACAAAACCCATGCTTAAATTTTGTGAATTGATGATGAATTTGAAATGTGCCATGAATGAATTCATGAGCTTTGTGTTAGTTGATAATGGAATATGAAAGATATGTGAAAGATTATCATATTTTTGTCTTGGGATTTTTAGTGAAATTGAGTAAATTGGGTTAAATTGTGAAAATGAGAAATTAGAGGATTAAATTGTGAAATCGATGAAAAGTGTGGGCTTGTATTAGCATGGGAAGAATTCGGCTAAGCTTGTGTGAGTAGAAATTTGGTGTATTTTGTGATTTTGTGAATTAGGGACTAAAGTGTCGAGGTGTGAAAATGTGAGGGCTGTTTTGAAAATGCCCTAAATATGTGTGTTTGGATTAAATTGAATGAATTGGTGATTGAATGGACTGAATTTGAATGTATATAGACCAAGAAAGGAGAGGTTCGGATCGAGATCGAGGTAAAGACAAAGTGCTCAATTAATCGACCGTTTCGATATTTCGACGTCCAAGGTAAGTTCGGATATAATACTAGTTGTAAACTATGTCTATGTGATGTGAATTGAATGAATATAAATATATAACTATGAGATTAACAATGCTATGTGTGGAATTGAATTAGAGGGCACTAAGTGTGTGAAATTAGAAATGAGACAGAGATGATTAGCACTGTGTGTGTGAAAAGATAGAAGCTTCAGCTTATCGAATTGGCACTGTGTGCGCGATACCGATATAAGTTCGGTTTAACATATTGGCACTAAGTATGCAGTGATGACTATGTTTGGTTATGAAATTAGCACTAAGTGTGCGAATAAATCAAAGGAATAGCAAAGGTTGAACGAGAGGTAATATCGAGAAATTGAGTAGTATGAATGGTGAGTAACTATGTGTTGATCAAGGTACGTTTGAACCTATGTGGTTGATGATAGCCTTAAAAGTTGAATGAATAGATACTTGAGCATATGGTTGAGATTGATGATGAGCCTAATTGTGTATTTATCTATGTGATGATTTAATTATGTATTGATGTGATATTATTGAGTAATATGTATTACATTACGAACTTACTAAGCTTTTGAAAGCTTACTGTGTGATTTGTTTCTTTATTTTACAGTGTCAGTAAAGCTAGCTCGGATCCGGGGATCGTCAGCATCTCTATCACACTATCGGCAATCTATTTTGGTACTTCTGAAGATGTGTATATTTGAATATGGCATGTATAGGCTAGTTGTGTTGAAACATGTTTGAGATGTGTAAATAGCCATGTGATGTGGCTAGATGAATGTTGGTAATATGCATGTGTGAACTTGGTATATGATACATGTTATGGTATGGCTTGATGGCAATGAAAATGTCTTATGAATGGTAAGTTTAGTGATGGATTGATGCCATTGTGATATAGTGGTATTGTGGATGAATCATGTTTGGTTATGCATGTGTTTTAGTTGTGCAATTTGGTATATAAGTTGACATGATTAGAAATGAGATTGGATGGGATGATAAGTTGATCATTTGACATGTATTTGGTTGCCAAATTGTGTGTGAAAATAGGCTTGTATGTGCTTGTAGGTATGACCCAAGTGTGGGTGGCATTTTAGCCTTGCAAATGGCCTATTTTGCATACACGGCCAAAGGACACGGGTGTGTGTCTCTGCCGTGTGGCTCAAGGGCCACTCTGAAGTGTGCCTGGGCAGGTTACACGGCCGTGGCACACAAGGCGCGTGCGATGGCGTGTGACCAAGTCGATAGCTAGCTTAATTTCACACGGCCATGGCACACGCGGCGTGTCCGGTGGTCGTGTGGACAAGTCAGTATGTATGCCCTGTTTTGGCACGGCCTGGACACAGGGGTGTGTCTGGTAGCCGTGTGAGGCACACAGCTTGACTGCACGGGCGTGTGACCTCTGCAGTTTTGAAAAATATTCAAATTTCCAAGAATTTTCGTATGTGTTCGGTTTAGTCCCGACCTCTTTTTAACACGTGTCTAAGGTCTCGTAGACCTCAATAAGAACTAAATGTTTATATTTTAATATGTTTGATTGATGATTGACTTTGTGTCGTGAAATGGATGTGAAATGTTTCGATTGATCGGTAATGCCTCTTAACCCTATTCCGGTGATAGTTTCGGGTTGGGAGTGTTACAACACAGGCTCGGGACACGGGCGTGTCCCTATACGCTTAGGCCGTGTGAGTTACACGGTCCTTTAACATGGCCATGTTATTAGGTCACACGGGCGTGTAGACTTTCCACACGGGCGTGTGCCCCTGTTTTTAGTGATATTTTCCAAAGTTTTCTAAAGAACTCGGTTTGGTCCCGAACTATTTCCAAAGTGTGTTTTGGGCCTCATAGGCTCATATTAGGGATTTTAAGATGAATTTTGAAAAGTTTTAAATTTGAACAAACTTTTATGACCCAAAAATGTATGTGAGTATGTGTTTAAGTTAGGTAATGCCTCGTACCTTGTTTTGACGTTAAACACGGGTAAGGGGTGTTACATTTAGTGGTATCAGAGCTATGGTTTAGTCGAATCTCGGACTAACCTAGCGTGTGTACAAGTCTAGCTATACATGCCATATATAAATTATGATAGTGTGACGACTCCTGACAATTTAAAATGTGTTTTTATATAGTAAATGGATCCCGACGGAGCAGTGGCAGATGATGTAGAAAGTAATGCGCTGGCTCCCGCAGAAGGGACTGCGCCAACCGAAAGTGTGCCCGTGACACTGAGTTAGGGCGGAGGGGCTAGAAAAGCCTTCCTCCATATGATAAATGTATGGTATTCAGATTTTGTTCGTGCAAACTCGAATGCTCCACCTCCTCCAGCCCCTCCAATTCCCCAGCCTGCCCCTACAGCTCCCCAAATAGTGGAAACGATTAGAAGAGAAAATGTAACAGCCCAGTTTAGACCCTAGTCGAAACAGTGGTTTTGAGACCACAAATCCAAGGTCGAAAAAATATTTTAAAAATATTTTTGTTGTTTACAATATGTGATTGAGCATGTGTGAAAGTTCTGTGTAAAAATTTTAACGTTTGTGTGCTTAATTTGCAAAAAAGGACTTAATCGCATAAAATGCAAAAGTTGTGTGCTGATTGTTAAAGTGCTTAATTGGCATGGCTTATTAAATGAAAGGTCCTTATGTTGTAAGTTGACCATAGGTAGTGGAGATGGACATATACGTACATAGTTAGTGGAATTTTAAATGAATTAATAAAAGGGAAAAATGGTAAAATGATTATTAATGTTAAATAAATAAAACAAAAACATTTGGTGGCCATTTTATCATCTTGTTTCACCGAAAATAGAAAGAATAAACAAGGGTTTGGAGCTTTTATAAATTCGGCACTAAGCTTGGCTAATCAAGGTATGTTTTGAGCTCGGTTTTTGATAATTTCTATGTTTTTGTGATCGTTGCTTAGTGTATTATCAAACCCATGCTTTAATTTTAGAATTTGATGAAGATTTTGAGAATTGTCATTGATGAATATGTGAGCTTTGTGTTGTTAGTTGGTGGAATATGAAAGCTTAATGTTGGGTTAACATAGTTTGTATTTAGATTTTTGATGAAATTGAGTAATTTGGGCTAAATTGTGAAAATTAGGAATTAGAGGACTAAAATGTGAAATAAATGAAATGTATGGGCTTGTATGAGCATAAGGAGAATTCGGCTAAGCATATGCGAAGTGAAATTATGTGAATTTGATGATTTTATAAAATAGGGACTAAAGTGTCGAAATGTGAAAATGTGAGGGCTATTTTGTAAAATGCCCTAAATATGTGTGTTTGGACTAAATTGAATGATTTGGTGATTGAATGAGCTAAATTTGAATATGTATAGATCAATAAAAGAGGGATTTGGATCGAGATCGAGGCAAAGATAAAGTGCTCAATTAATCGTCTCGTTTTGTTACTTCGACGTCCGAGGTAAGTTCGGATATAATACGAGTTGTTAAATTTATGTCTAAGTGCTATGAAATGAATGAACATGTGATTATTGAATTAGAAATGCTATATGTGGAATTGAGAAATGTGGCACTAAGTGTGCGTAATTAGAATCGGACACGAGAGGTGAATAGCACTCGTGTGCGAAAGTAATGGAAGGCTCAGCTTTATTGATTGGCACTGTGTGTGCGATACCGAGATAAATTCGGTTTAATGTAAAGGCACTAAGTGTGCAATGATATTTAAGCTTCGGCTATGAAATGGGCACTAAGTGTGCGATTGAATCGAAGGAATAATGAAGATTGATCGAAATGTGGTATCAAACATTGAGTAGCAAAATTTGTCATTAACTAAGTGTTGGCAAAGGTATGTATGGAACCTATGTGGTTGATGAATTTGGAAATAGATGAATGGATAGTGATGTGAGTATTGGATATGGATGAGATTGTGCATTCTTGTGAATTAATCTAAGTGATGGTTTATATTGTGTATTGTAATTGAATCATTGAGTTAAATGTATTATATTACGAACTTACTAAGCTTTAAAAGCTTATTGTGTGAAGTGTTTCTCTGTTTTACAGTGTCTTTAAAGCTAGCTCGGATCTGGGGATCGTCAGCGACTAAATCACACTATCGGCTATCTATTTTGGTATTTTTGGAAAGATGTATATATAATGAATATGGCATGTATAGGCTAGTAGATATAGCATGTTTTGAAGTGTACAAGCTTTGCCATGTGATATGGCTTGGAAGTTGAATGATGTTGGTTCATATGTGTGGGTTATGTGAATGATAAATATGGAATGAGTTAGTGAAAATGGATATGTATGTTTCATACTTAAATTGGTTGATGAAAAATGTGGTTTAAATGTGAACTTGTGGTATGAATTACATGATGTTTGACTTATATGATTTGGGGTGTGAAATTGGTATTTTTAGATGGACTTATTTGAGTTGAAATTGAGTATGTAAATAGATGGTGTGGATGATGATTAATTGGTGTATATATTGGTATGTTTTGGTTGCCATTTTACGTATAAATGTATATGGTTTGATGCTTATAGGTAATCTCAAGTGTGGGTGGCAATTTGGCCTTGTAAATGGCCTATAATTGCCCACACGGTTGAGCACACGGGCGTGTGGCTCGACCGTGTCTTTCGAGTTTGCAAATTGAAGCAAGTCAGGCTCGTACACGGGCTGGACTCACGGGCGTGTGACTGTGTAACACCCTTAACCCGTAACCATCGCCGGTCTAGGGTTAAGAGGCATTACCCAAATCGAAAACTTTTACGAACATTTCACATCAATAAGTATATGATTGTCATATCATAGCAAAATACAAGCATATAGTCCCTTAATGAGGTCTACAAGACCTTAAACATGCATTAGAAAGGGGTCGGGACTAAATTGAGATCATACAAAATTTTTCCAAAAATCAAACATTTTTCAAAGTTACAGAGGTCACACGCCCCTGTGGGTAGGCTGTGTGAGACACACCCATGTGTCCAAGCCGTGGCAAAACAGGGCATACATACTGACTTGTCCACATGGCCGAGGACATGCCCGTGTGCCTCACCCGTGGTGTAACGACCCGGTACTCGAGTTTGAAACTGAGACTGGATACGAGACATTACTATACTTGAACTTACTAAAACATGTACTTTCGGGCTGTAAAATTTCGTTTCGAATTAGAACTTCTCTTTCTTAGTCAAATCATACATTTCATGGGCCTACGAGGCCTTAAACTCACGTTCGAAACTTTGGAGTTCAACCGAAACTTTTACTCACTTTGTAAACTTTTCCTCAAAACAGGGGTCACACGCCCGTGTGACTTGGGACACGCCCGTGTACCCCTAAGACATGCCCGTGTCTTCCACCCGTGGTCGACACTGACTAATTTCACACGGCCTTGACACGCCCGTGGCCCCGGCCCGTGTGCCAAAACTTGGCATTCTGACTTATCCACACGGTCCATACACACGCTCGTGTGCCTCAGTCGTGTGGCGATTCAAATTCCAAGTGTAAGGTGTAGACTTCACACGGCCTGGGCACACGCCCATGTTCTAGCCGTGCCTCCCACACGGTCTAGACACACGCCTGTGTCTCTACTCTTGTGGGAGATTAGAAGGCTATCTACCAAGCCTTTTTTTCCACTCTGAAATCAAGATCAATTTAATACCCTATTCAAAAACTCAAGTACTACATGAAAACATGAACAATGATGTATAATCATCAACATTGGTATAAATAAACTTGGCAAATATTGGCCAATCTCTTTAGCCATATACAAAAGAATACTAAACTTGATAGTCAACACTTTGGCTCTTCTTAAAACATAACTCAAAATGAAATGCTTCCTATACATGCCATACTTAATATAAACAACTTGGCTATACCAAAATAGCGATTGATAGTGTGCTCCAAGCTCTGACGTCAATGATCCACGAGTTAGCTTGGCGGGACTACATGGAAAGAAAGAATTAAAGACGTAAGCATTTAGCTTAATAAGTTTGCATATAGTGCATATAGCAACATATTTGCTTAACATAACTCATTCATCATAAATAAAGGCATTGCCGAACTCATATGCTTGAGCTCACTTACTCTTAATAATTCTTACATATCTCATGGTACTTACTAGTCTCATGCTTGTAAGGTAAACAAGGTACCTGTATCATTTAATCACATAGATTAGCATACTTTGCTATGGTAAGCATAATCTTAACTTCATCATTCATAACATGAATAATACTTTTAGTTAACTTTAACTAGCATATTTTGATGATAGCTTTACTTGCTTAACTTTCTTGCTTTCTCATTTATTATTTACTCTTTTGCCCGATGAAATACTATGAATAACCGAGGATACTGAATCTCATCTCACATATATCTAGATGCCAACGCCATATCCTAGATATGGTCTTACATGGGATCTCTCAACTTGGTATCGATGCCATGTCTTGACATGGACTTACACGAAGTCTTCCTTGTGTGTTCCCTTGGGAACTTACCATTGCCATGTCTTGACATGGTCTTACTTGGTATCTTTACTCATGAACTGGTCAATGCCGAGCCTTGGCTTGGACTTACATGAAATCTTCCTTGTTACTCACCAATGCCATGCCTTGGCTTGGACTTACATGGGATCTCTATCTCATGATAGCTTTTCAATGCCAAGACTTGTCTTGGACTTACATGACATCTTTGCTTGGAGACTCACCAATGCCATGCCTTGGCTTGGGCTTATATGGGTCTTCATCTCATAATAACTCTTCAATGCTAAGACTTGTCTTGGTCTTACATGATAACTTGCTTGATTGCCGATGCCTTGCCTTGGCTTGGTCTTATACGGGCTTTCTTGTCTCATGTGATAGATCGAGTATCCTAAGTAATTCAACCTCAATCGGGACTTTCTCATGCTTAATCTCATTGATTTCTTTGTTTAACATAGAATTAAAAAAAAATCTCATGGAATTAAGATATATTCAACATCATACTAAGCAATTCAATGATATTAATCATAAAGCTTAGAAATCATACAAACTTACCTCAATATACAAAATGTATGTAGATATGCAATTTAGTCCTCGACTTTGTTCTTGCCTCAGTTTCGATCCGGGCTTCGTTTTTCTTGATCTATAATAATAATTTAGCTCATTTAATACTCATTTTGACTGAATTGACTCATAACTCATACTTTGGCAAAATTACCATTTTGCCTCTAAACTTTCTCATAATTACACTTTTCTCCTAGGCTCGTAAAGTGATTTTTATTCAACTTTCATGAGCTTCATGCTTAGCTGATTCATTCTCTCAACTATAGCAACAATCAATTCCCACTATTTCTATTATGTATGACCAATTTTATAACTATTACAAATTAGTCCATACTAACATTTTTTCATGAAATTCACTTAGGAAAAGATATTTATCTAACATCAAACTCTAATAATCTTCCATAAAACATCATTTTACAAGCATGTCATACATGGGTATATTTATGGACATGAATTCTAGTTTAACTTATAGCTAAAAATAGCTAATTCATGCTACGAGGACTCCAAAAATACGAAGAATATTAAAAACGGGGCTAGGATGCACTTACTAGCAAGCTTCAAAAATTGAAGAACCCTAGCTATGGAGTCTCTCTAATTTTCGGCACAAGGGGAAGAAGATGAATATGATTTTTGTTATCTTTTTCCCTTTTTAATCATTTAATTGATAAATGACCAAAATTCCCTTCTCACTAAACTTTCAAAATTTCTAACTCATGTCCATTTTTGTCCAAAAATTATAATTTGGGAAAATTGCTATTTAAGGACTTCTAATTAATATTCCAAAGCTATTTCATACTAAAAGCTTCTAGAATCTCATATTTTGCAACTTTTGCAATTTAGTCCTAATGGACCATTCAATGACAATTTCATAAAATTTCTACATGAAACTTTCATACTATCATGCAAACATATCTTAGACCTCAAAACTCATTTTACTACTTCAGATTTGTGGTCTCGCACCACTGTTCTGACTAGGCCCTAAATCGAGATGTTACACGTGGTCGACACTGACTTGCATCACACGGCCAGTCACACACACGTGTGTCCTGCCCATGGTCGAAACTGACTTGTTTTGAATTACAAACTCGAATGACACGGTCGAGCCACACGCCTGTGTGCTCAACCTTGTGGGAAAATATAGGCCATTTTCAAGGCCAATTTGCCACCCATTTTAGGATCAAACCTACATGCATAAACAAGCATCATTTCAAGCACCAAAAGCAACCAAAACATACCAAAGTGACCATCTTTTCTAACCATTCAAGAGCATATCAAACATACCAATTTATGAACCATTTATCTCATTCTCATCACAAGCATTTCTAAGTATATCAAATATATTAACCTTTGCACAATTTGTCTCATATCAATCTTAAACATTTCTATGTAAAATTCATCTAAAACTCACCAACTCAATAAACCAACCTTTCATCATAAAGATACCAACTTTGCATCACAAAACATAGATTAAAAAGTTACCATACTCAAATCCATTAACAAGCCATATCTCATGGCTTATATATACATCTCAAAACATCATCTAATTCAACTAGTCTATACATGCCATACTTAAATATGTACACATTCAAAAGGTACCCAAAATATGTTTTGATAGTGTGATGACGATTCTCGACAATCCCCGAGCTTTCCGTAGCTTCGATAATCTATAAGACAAAGCAAACAAACACAAAGTAAGCTTTCAAAAGCTTAGTAAGCCATATACAAATAAACTTAATATATATAACATTTATAAACATTTTAATTACAAGAACTTTAGCATATCTTAATAGCATATTCACATTTCTTCTTTAGCTCAAAGGTATCTAACCATTTGTTTGACAAAAATTCACATTTCCATGTATCTCATTAGGCTTTAGCACATTTATACAAGTATCTCATTTTGTCTCAACAATTCTATGCACATATCTCACTTTTGCAAATTCATATATACTTACTTTTCATACTCAAACATAGAGAATATTTCAACGTACCTGAATCAGTTACACATTTCGCATAGTCTTTTATTTCTCAGAATTGCCTATTGAACCATTCAGAATTAAATAGGATACTCAGATAACTCGGATTACTAGTACAATACCAACGTCCCAGACGTGGTCTTAGATGTAATCAAATATCGATGCCACTGTCCTAGACAGGGTCTTACACGAAATCATATACGACGCCGATGTCCTAGACATGGTCTTACACGTAATTCTCAAATTGACGCCAACGTACCAGACGTGGTCTTACACGATATCACATATCGGAAACCTATGTCATGACATATTAATCCTATTTATTCCTAAGGTTCGTACATGACTTTTCGGACATTGACACATTATCGATACTTTTTCGGTTTTCACATGTATATCTTCCAAAGCCATTCATTACAATTCAATAATATATGAACATGAATAAACCAACTCAAATACATTTATTTGTATATAGACTTACCTCGTATGGATATAAACGGACAGTTTCGATTACTCGATCACTTTCGACTTTCCTCAGTCTAAATCTGTTTTCTTTGGTTCTTGATCTATACATATTAAAATTTAACTCTTTTATTCACCAAATCATTCAATTCAATCCAAAAACACACATTTAGGGAAATTTACAAATTAGCCCTCACATTTTCACATTTTGATATTTAAGTCCTTATTTCATAAAATCACAAAATACACATAATTTCCTTTTACCCATGCTTAGCAAAATTTTCATATGCTTTATATAAGCCCATATATTTCATTTATTTCACATTTTAGTCCTTCAAAATATTATTTTCACAAATTAGTCCAAATTACTCAAATTCATCAAAAATCCAAAGACAAAACATGTTAATCTAATACATATATTTCATATTTCATCATCAACTATCACAAAACTCAAGCATTCATCAATGACACATTTCAAAATCATCATCAAATTCCAAAATTAAGGAATGGGCTTGATAATACTCGAAGCAACGATTACAAAAACGTAGAAATTATCAAAAACTGAGTAAAAAACATACCTCAATCAAGATGAACAAGGGCTGAATATACAAAGTTTCCAATCCCTAATTGTTTTTCTTATTTTCGGCAATATAGATGATGAATAATGGCTTTCATTCTTTTTGTTTTATTTTATTAAGCTTTTTATGTAATTTACCTTTTTATGCATTATAATTACATTATAAATTCTTTAAATGCATGTCCACTACCGTCCATGCCATAATAAAATGGCTTAATTCCATTTTAAGGCCTTCATATTAAATGAACATAGCATTAAATCACTTTAACAAATAGAAAGCCACTTTTACCTTTTATGCGATTTAGTCCTTTTCACTAATTAAGCACAGAAACAATAAAATTAATTCACGAAACTTTCACACATGCTTAATCACATACTGTAGGCAGGGAAAATAATATTAAAATATTTTTCTGACTTAGATTTGTTGTCCTGAAACCACTATTCTGACTAGGGTCTAAACCAGACTGTTATAGACTGGCCGTGTGGTGCAAGTCAGTGTCGACCACGGGTGAGACACACGGGCGTGTCTCAGGCCGTGTGGACAAGTCAGTATGTATGCCCTGTTTTTCCACGGCTTGGGTGCATGGGCGTGTCCGAGGTCGTATGAGGCACACGGCCTACCCACACGGGCGTGTGACCTCTGTAGCTTTGAAAAAATGTTAAATTTTTAGAAATTTTCGTATGTGTTCGGTTTAGTCCAGACCCCTTTCTAATGCATGATTAAGGTCTCGTTGACCTAATTAAGGGACTATATGAATGTGAATTGCTATGTTTTGATGTGGAATGAAATTAAATGTTTCAAAATGATTGGTAATACCTTTTAACCCTATTCCGACGACGGTTACGGGTTAGGGGTGTTACAGAAAAACCTCATGTAGACAAAATTCGAAAGCAAGGGGCTGGGGAATTTAGAGTGAATATAGATGATGACCCAGAGAAAGCTGAATTCTGGCTAGAAAATACCATTAGGGTATTCGATGAGTTGTCTTGCACACCTGAGGAGTGCATGAAGTGTGTTGTATCACTCCTGCAAGACTCGGCTTACCAATGGTGGAACACCCTTGTGTCGGTTGTAACAAGGGAAAGGATAACTTGGGAATTCTTTCAAGAAGAGTTCCGTAAAAAGTATATTTGTCAGAGGTTTACAGACCAGAAAAGGAAGGAATTTCTAGAATTGAAGCAAGGCCGAATGACAGTAAAAGAGTATGAGCGTGAGTTCGTGAGACTCAGCAAATACACTAGGGAGTGCATATCTACCGAAGCCATCATGTGTAAGAGGTTTGAGGACGGATTAAATGAGGACATCTGATTGTTTGTTGGTATTCTAGAACTAAAGGAATTTGTTGTACTGGTAGAGAGAGCTTGCAAGGCTGAGGAATTGGCCAAAGAGAAAAGGAAAGCTGATATTGAGTCACGTGACTCAAAGAAAAGACAGTTGGGGAAATCGTTTCAGTCCTCATCCAAGAAATCGAGAGAGTTCACTACCTGATCAAATACTTTAGCGGGATTCTCGAATAGAAATAGGAGTAAGCAGTACTCGGTTTCTAAGGCTCAGACCACTTCTATTGCGAGTGTTGGTAGTGCTTGACCAAATAAACCAGAGTGTTCGAAGTGTGGTAGACGACATTTCGGTGAGTGTCGAGAAAATGATAGAAGCTGTTTCAAGTGAGGTTCACTAGACCACTTCATTCGAAACTGTCCTGAGATGGATGAGAAAGACAGAAAGCAAGAAGTGCGAGCGAGTAATGCACCTTCGAGGGGTAGACCACAAAAGAACCCAGGAAGTGGGGCTAGCAGCAGAGGTGCGCCTAGAAAGTCCACCGTAAGGTCCGAGGGTCGAGCGCCTGCAAGGACTTATGCCATTCGCGCTCGCGAAGAGGCATCGTCACCAGATGTGATTACGGGTACTTTTTCCCTTCATGATATCTTTGTTGTTGTTTTGAATTATCCGGGGTCTACCCATTCCTATATTTGTATGAAATTGGTTACTAGCATGAATATGCTTGTTGAGTCTACTGAATTTGTGATAAAAGTTTCAAACCCGTTAGGCAAGTATGTGATAATTGACAAAGTGTGTAGAAACTGTCCTTTGATGACTAGAGGCCATTATTTTTCGGCTAACCTCATGCTACTACCGTTTGATAAATTTGACGTGATACTTGGGATGGATTGGTTAACTTCTCATGATGTGATAGTAAATTGTGGAAGAAAATTTATCGAATTGAAAAGTGAAAATGGGGATATTATTCGGGTTGAATCAGGTGAGCCAGATAGCTTACCTGTACTGATTTCTTCTTTGACTGCTGAGAAATACATGAAAAAAGTGTATGAGTCCTATCTTGCATTTGTGTTTAATACCCAAGTGTCGGAAGTAAAGATTGAGTCAGTACCAGTGGTATGTGAGTATTCGAATGTGTTTCCGGAGGTTACCCGGATTGGCTCCAACTAGGAAAGTTGAGTTTGGTATTGAGTTAGTCCCTAGTACGACACCTATTTCGATTGCCCCATATAGGATGGCTCCGATAGAGTTAAAGGAACTGAAAATCCAGTTGCAAGAGTTAACGGGTAAGGGTTTTGTGAGACCAAGCTATTCTCCATGGGGTGCTCCGGTACTTTTTGTGAAAAAGAAAGATGGGTCGATAAGATTATGTATAGACTACCGACAACTTAACAAGGTTACAGTTAAGAACAAGTATCCTTTGCCAAGGACCGACGATTTGTTTGACCAATTGAAGGGAGCCACAGTGTTTTCTAAGATAGACTTGAGGTCCAGTTATTACCAGATGAGAGTTAAGGAACAAGATGTACCAAAAACTGTATTTCGAACGAGGTATGGCCATTATGAGTTCCTTGTCATGCCCTTTGGCTTAACAAATGCTCCCGCCGTGTTTATGGATTTAATGAATCGCATTTTCCAACCGTACTTGGATAAGTTCATTGTTGTTTTTATCGATGATATATTAATTTATTCTCGTGACGAGAGTGAGCACGCAGAGCATTTGAGAACTATTTTGCAGACTTTAAGAGATAAACAGTTGTATCCTAAGTTTAGCAAAAGTGAATTTTGGCTCCGAGAGGTTGGATTCTTGGGCCACATCGTGTCGGGTGATGGAATTAGAGTTGACCCGAGTAAGATATCGGCTATCGTTGATTGGAAACCGCCGAGGAATGTGTCAGAGATTAGAAGCTTTTTGGGCTTAGCGGGATACTACAAATGATTTGTTAAAAGATTCTCCATGATTGCTACACCGATGACGAGGTTGTTATAGAAAGATGTTAAGTTCGAATGGACAGAGAAGTGCCAACAGAGTTTTGAAAAACTAAAAGCATTGTTGACTGAAGCCCTAGTTTTAGTGCAACCGGAATTAGGAAAAGAATTCGTAGTGTATAGCGATGCATCCTTAAATGGATTGGGGTGTGTGCTTATGCAAGAAGGCAAGGTAATAGCATATGCCTCGAGACAACTGAAGCCACATGAGAAAAACTATCCGACTCACGACTTAGAGTTAGCCGCCATAGTGTTCGCACTGAAGATTTGGAGACACCATTTGTAAGGTGAGAAATGCCGAGTATTCACCGACCATAAAAGTCTGAAGTATTTGATGACTCAAAAGGAGTTAAACCTTCGACAACGAAGATGGCTAGAGCTCATAAAAGATTACGAACTGGTGATCGACTATCACCCGAGGAAGGCGAACGTGGTCGCCGATGCTTTGAGTAGGAAGTCATTGTTTGCCTTGAGGGCTATGAACACTCAGTTGTTAGTAACCGACGATGGTTTGATTTTAGCCGAGAGTTGAGAGCAAAACCAATGTTTTTGCAAGAGATTTGTGAAGCTCAGAAAGGTGATAAAGAATTTCAAGCTAAGATAATTCAGTGTGAGACGGGTATAGAATCAGACTTTCAAATTGGTTCAGATGGTTGTTTAATGTTTTGAGACAGAATTTGTGTCCCCAAAGATGATGAGCTTATTCAGAAAATTTTGCATGAGGCACATAGCAGTTGTATGTTTATCCATCTGGGTAGTGTAAAAATGTATAATGACTTGAAGAAAATGTATTGGTGGTCGGGAATGAAAAGAGACATCTCAGAGTTTGTCTCTAAGTGTTTAATTTGTCAGCAAGTGAAAGCCGAACACCAAGTACCTTCGGGTTTACTTCAGCCTGTGATGGTTCCAGAGTGGAAATGGGACCGTATTACCATGGATTTTGTGTCTGGTTTTCTGTTGACGCTAAGGAAGAAAAATGCCGTTTGGGTTGTGGTTGATAGGCTTACGAAATTGTCTCACTTTATACCGGAGCGTACCGATTATCCACTCAAGAAATTGGCCGATTTGTATGTTTCTAAAATTGTGAGACTTCACGGGGTACCTTTATCGATCATTTCAAACAGAGATCCGAGGTTCACATCACGATTTTGGAAAAAGTTGCAAGAAGCGTTGGGAACGAAACTGAATTTTAGTACTACTTTTCATTCGGAAACCAACGGCCAATCAGAGAGGGTAATTCAGATTCTTGAAGATATGTTGCGGTGTTGTGTTCTTGAGTTTCAAGGAAGTTGGGAAAGGTACTTACCGTTGGTAGAGTTTGCCTACAATAATAGCTATCAGTCGAGTTTGAAAATGGCGCCTTATTAGGCTTTGTATGGATGTAAGTGCCGAACGCCCTTGTATGGGTCCGATCTCAAGGAAAATCAGATACACGGGGTTGATTTAGTCAGAGAAACCGAAGAGAAAGTAAAAGTGATTCGTGACTGTTTAAAGGCTACTTCGGATAGACAGAAATCCTACGCGGACTTGAAACAGAAAGAGATTGAGTTTCAAGTTGGTGATAAGGTATTTTTGAAAGTATCCTCGTGGAAGAAAGTCCTCAGATTCGGTAGGAAAGGCAAATTAAGTCCACGTTTTATTGGACCTTATGAGGTGACTGAGAGAATTGGACAGGTAGCTTATCGACTAGCCTTGCCATCCGAGCTAGAGAAGATCCACGATGTATTCCATGTGTCTATGTTGCGCTGTTACCGTTCTGACCCATCACATGTGATTTCACCAACAGAGGTTGAGATTTTTTCAGACATGACCTATGGTGAAGAGCCAGTTAAGATTTTGGATCGAGAGGTCAAGTAATTGAGAAATAAAAGTATAACACTTGTGAAAGTACTATGGCATAGACATGGGGTTGAAGAGGCCACATGGGAGCCCGAGGAAACTATGAGAGACTAATAACCAAACCTGTTCGCTGGTAAGATTTTCGGGGACGAAAATCCCTAAGGGGGAGAATTGTAACAACCCTATTTTGGGGCTAGTTGGAACAGTGGTTTCGGAACCACTAATCTGAGGCTAGAGAAATTATTTTAAGATTATTTTATGTGTTATAGCATGATTATATGAGTGCATGAAAATTTTAGAGAATTAATTTTAGTGATTGCATGTTTAATTTTGAAAAAGGACTAAATCACATAAAGTGCGAAAGTTTTGTTCTACAAGATAAAGGTGTCAAATAGCTATAGAACCTTAAATTGGAGGTCCTTAATGTGCAATTAGGCCCTTAAGAAAGTGTTGCCTGGCCATAGGGGACAAGAAAATGCAAATTGGTCAAAGTTGATGGTATTAGGTGACTTAATTGATGTAATAAAATAAAATAAAGAGAAAAGATATCATCTTTTCATCTTCTTCATACTACCACCAAAATTTTCAGCAAAAAGGGGCTTTGGAAAGCTTGAAAGCAACTTAAACCCTTGCAAGTAAGTCATTTTGATGGTCATTTTTGTTGATTTTTGTGTTTTTGGAACCCTTGTAGCTTAATCTAGCTAACGAGGGGACTATTTTGCACTATTGTTGAAATTCTAAGGTTTTTCCATGAGAGCATTAATGTTTTTTGCTGAATTTTTATGGAAGAAAATGAATCTTGGTTGTTAAATAAACAACTTTTGTGAAAAGATTTTTCATGAAAACACCAAAAAAGACTACTTTGTAAAAGTTATAAAATGGGTAGTAAATGTGTGAAATAATTGGAATTGTGAGTTGCTATAAGCTTAAAATAGATTCGGCTAGGCTTGGTTAATGAGAAAATTTGATGAAAATTGTTTTACGAGCCTAAGGGTAAAATCATAATTATGTGAAAGTCTAGGGGCAAAACGGTAATTTTGCCAAAGTAGGAATTTTGGAATGTCTTGATTTATGTAGTGATTAAATAAGTGAATTTGTCATTATAGATCAAGAAAAATGGAGTCTAGACCTAGACCGGGGGAAAACCAAGCTAGTAGACTAATTCAATCTAGTCGCCCACTTTTTGTATACCGAGGTAAGTTGTATGTAAATAATACAACTTTATTGTTCTTATGCATTAAAAAATTGATATGACATAAAATGTTTGATTATTGTTATGAAAATGCATGACGAAATATGATGTGGTATACTCCCGGTTGAACCTTAGGAATAGATTGGATATCTATGCCATGACATTTGGGTGATATGTTTGCTAGTTTAAGACCATGTCTGGGACATGGCTTCGGCGTTGATATGTGTGCTAGTGTAAGACCATGTTTGGGACGTGGCATCGGCCACATTATGAGAGCCAGTGTAAGACAATGTTTGGGACATGGCATTGACATTGAGACGCGAGCTAGTGTAAGACCATGACTGGGACATGGCATCGGCCTCGACATGTGAGCTAGTGTAAGACCATGTCTGGGACATGGTATCGGCATTTTACCCTCTTGTGTGAAGCTTGTCGGGTATCCTTTGGTATTCCAACTGGTTCAATGGGTAATTTAGAGCTTGTGCCAAAAGTGAGAAATGTTACGACTATGTTGTAAGTGATACAGATACCTACATGACATTCATGAGAAATGAGCTCAGATTATGTTGTATGAATAGTAAGAGTGAAAATGAGTAAGTTATGCCTATAATCATTCGAGAGTTATGTGCAAGTTTATAATATGTTATGAGTATGATGATGCATGGAAATTATTGTTAATTATTTACATGCGACTTACTAAGCTTTGTGCTTACTCCCTTTCCTTACCATTTTCTTATAGTATCGCCAAGTTAGCTCGGGGATCAACTGACATCGGAGGCATCGATCACACTATCAATTGGAACATTTGGTATAGTTAGATTTATCATTTTGAGTATGGCTTGTATAGGGACTTGGTATTTTGTTAAGTGTCATATTGTTTTGGCTAATTGTGTTGGTTTGTCTTGAAGATGAATTCATTTTGTATAAGGCCATGGATGATGGCTAATACTTGTTATTGATATGTGTAAATGATGATGCTTTTCATGATTGAGCAAATTGCATGGTTGAGTTTTTAGTATATTAATGCATGAATAAGTAAGTTATTTGATGTGGCTTATGTTGGTGCAAGTAAGGGTGGCAGAAAGGGCTTGGTAAATAGCCTTATTTTTGTCCACTGGGGTAGACACACGGGCGTGTGTCTAGGCTGTGTAGTTCGACCGTGTGTCCCCCTGCACCCTAAGTTGGCAAAACAGAATGCCCAGTAGTAACCACACGGGCTGAGGCACGACTGTGCGTCTCAACTGTGTGGAAGACACGACCATAAGACATGGGCTTGTGCCCAGGCCGTGTGAAGTCTACACTTGACTTTAGGAATTTAATTCGCCACACGGCCTATGGACACGGGCGTGTGCCTTGGCCGTGTGACCTTATTGGTTTGATGACGTCAGAAATAGAATGTCAAGGTTTTTACACACGGGCGGAGACACGGGCGTGTGCCAGGCCGTGTGAAAACCCCTGTAGGTTCGAATTGAGTAATAAATCCACACAAGCTCGGGACACAGGCGTGTCCCCATACGCTTGGGCCATATTATTAGGTCACACGGGCGTGTAGACTTTCCACACGGGCGTGTGCCCCTGTTTTTAGTGATATTTTCCAAAGTTTTCTAAAGAACTCGGTTTGGTCTCGAACCGTTTCCAAAGTGTGTTTTGGGCCTCATAGGCTCATATTAGGGATTTTAAGATGAAGTTTGAAAAGTTTTAAAATTGAACGAACTTTTATGACCCAAAAATGTATGTGAGTATGTGTTTAAGTTAGGTAACGCCTCGTACCCTGTTCTGACGTTAAACACGGGTAAGGGGTGTTACATTGGACACGACCTGAAGCACGGGCGTGTGATATGCCACACGGGCGTGTCCCTTCACCCACACGGGCGTGTGGACCTTTTTCATGGAAAATTTTCTAAGTTTCCCGAAAGTTTTCTAAATTTCTCGGTTTGGCCCTGAACCGTTCCCAATGTATGTTTTGGGCCTTATAGGCTTGTTTAAGGAACGATATGTATGTTTTTGAAAAGTTTTAAATTTGAGTACAAATTAATGTCTCAGTTTCATATGATTGCTTGCGTATAAGTTCGGTAACGCCTCGTACCCTGTTCCGGCGTCGAATATGGGTAAGAGGTGTTACATTTAGTGGTATCAGAGCTAAGGTTTAGTCGATTCTTAGACTAACGTAGCATGTGTACGAGTCTAGATATACATGCCATGGAATGAATTATGATAGTGTGACGACTCCTGACCTTTTAAATTGTGTCTTCATATAGTAATGGATCCCGATCGAGCTATGACGGATGATGTAGAAAGTAATGCACCGGCTCCTGCTCAAGGGGTAGTGCCAGTTAAAAGTAGACCCGTAACTGTGAGTCAGGGAGGTGGAGAAGCGGCTAGGGAAGCTTTTCTCCATATGATGAACGCATGGTATACGGAGTTCGTTCGAACGAACCCGAATGCTCAACCCCCTCCACCCCCTCCTATTCCTCGACCTGTTCCTATAGCACCCCAAGGTATGGATTTTATGAGATTGAATAGACATCTAGTGGATAAAATTCAAAAGCAAGGAGCCGAAGAGTTTGGAGATAGTATAGATGATGATCCCGAAAAAGCAGAGTTCTGGCTTGAGAATACCATCAGGGTATTTGATGAGTTATCATGCACACCTGAGGAATGTATGAAATGTGCTGTGTCACTTCTGAGAGACTTGGCTTATCAGTGGTGGAACACCCTTGTGTCGGTTGTACCAACGGAGAGAGTTAATTGGGAATTTTTCCAAGAAGAGTTTCGTAAGAAGTATATTAGCCAGAGGTTTATTGATCAGAAGAGAAAGGAGTTTCTTGAGCTAAAATAGGGTAGAATGAAAGTAACGGAGTATGAGCGTGAGTTTGTGAGACTTAGAAAATAAGCTCGGGAATGTGTTTCAGCTAAAGCTATCATGTGTAAGAGATTTGAAGATGGACTGAATGAAGACATTAGATTGTTGGTTGGCATTCTAGAATTAAAAGAATTTGTTGTACTTGTTAAGAGAGCTTACAAGGCCGAGGAATTGACTAAAGAGAAAAGAAAAGCTGAAATTGAGTCTCGTGACTCGAGGAAAAGACAGATGGGTAAGTCATTTCAGTCATCATCTAAGAAATCGAGAGAGTTTAATACGCGATCAAGTGCTTCAGTTGGGTTTTCAAACAGAAACCATGGGCAACATTATTCGGGTCATAAGGCTCAAACTACTTCGATAGCGAGTGTGGGTAATGCTCGACCTAGTAGACCTGAATGTCCACAGAGCGGTAGACGTTACCCCGATGAGTGCTGAGTGAATTATCGAACTTGTTTCAAGTGTGGTTCCTAAGATCATTTCATTAGAGATTGCTCTGAGATGGCTGAAAAAGAGAAATTTCAGAGTGCGAGATCTGGTAATGCTACTCCGAGAGGAAGGCCACAGAGAAATCTAGGAAATGGAGCGAGTAGCAAGAATGCATTTAGAGATCCAACTGTGAGGCTCGAAGGTAGAGCACCTGCGAGGACTTATGCCATTCGCGCTCGCGAAGAGGCTTCATCTCCTGATGTGATTACGGGTACTTTTTCTCTCTATGATACTCATGTTGTTGCTTTGATTGATCCAGGATCAACCCATTCTTATGTTTGCATGAAATTGCTATCTAGTATGAATATGCCTGTTGAGTCTACAAAATTTGTGATTAAAGTGTCAAACCCCTTAGGCAAGTATGTGCTAGTTGACAAGGTTTTTAAGAATTGTCCTTTGGTGATTAGAGGTCATTGTTTTCTAGCTAATCTTATGCTTTTGCCATTTGATGAATTTGATGTAATTCTTGGTATGGATTGGTTGACCATTCATGATGTGGTAGTAAATTGTGGAAGAAAAATTATTGAGTTGAAATGTGAAAGTGGTGATATTCTTCAGATTGAATCAGATGAACTGGATAGCTTGCCTGTAGTGATTTCTTCTATGACTGCTCGAAAATGTATAAGAAAGAGTTGTGAAGCTTATCTTGCTTTTGTGTTGAATACAAAAGAGTCTGAGTTGAAAATTGAATCAGTGCTGGTAGTATGTGAGTATCCAGATGTGTTTCCGGATGAATTGCCCGGATTGCCTCCCGTTAGAGAAGTTGAATTTGGTATTGAGATAGTCCCTGGTACTACACCTATTTTGATGGCTCTGTACAGAATGGCTCCGACTGAATTAAAGGAGTTAAAAGCTCAGTTGCAAGAGCTAACGGATAAAGGTTTTGCGAGACGTAGTTTTTCTCCGTGGGGTGCACCGGTATTATTTGTGAAAAAGAAAGATGGATCTATGAGGCTTTGCATTGGCTACCGACAGCTCAATAAGGTGACCATAAAGAATAAGTATCCTTTGCTGAGAATAGATGGTTTGTTTGACCAATTGAAGGGAGCCACAGTATTTTCCAAGATTGACTTGAGGTCTGGTTACTACTAATTGAGAGTTAAAGACTCGAATGTGCCGAAAACTACTTTTTGGACGAGGTATGGTCACTATGAATTTTTAGTTATGCCTTTTGGTTTAACGAATGCTCCTACTATGTTTATGGATTTGATGAACTGTATTTTTTGACCGTACTTGGATAAATTTGTTGTTGTTTTTATTGATGATATACTGATTTATTCTTGTGATGAGGCTGAGCATGCTGAGCATTTGAGAACAGTTTTACAAACTTTGATAGATAAACAGTTGTATGCTAAGTTTAATAAAAGTGAGTTTTGGCTTCGAGAAGTCAAATTTTTGGGGCACATTATTTCGGATGATGGTATTCGAGTTGACTCGAGTAAGATTTCGGCTATTGTTGAATAGAAACCACCGAGGAATGTGTTCGAGGTTAGAAGCTTTCTAGGCTTAGCCGGTTATTACAGGCGGTTTGTTAAAGGATTTTCCACGATTTCTACTCCGATGACAAAATTGTTATAGAAAGATGTCAAGTTCAAATGGACAGAAAAGTGCCAACAGAGTTTTGAGAAACTAAAGGCATTATTGACTGAGGCTCCAGTTTTAGTACAACCTGAACCGGGAAAAGAATTTGTGGTTTATAGTGATGCATCCTTGAATGGATTGGGTTGTGTACTTATCCAAGAAGGCAAAGTGATAGCTTATGCCTCGAGCCAGTTGAAACCACATGAGAAAAATTATCCGAAACATGATTTAGAGCTAGCCGCCATTGTGTTTGCATTAAAGATTTGGAGACACGATTTGTATGGCGAGAAATGTCGAGTATTCATTGATCTTAAAAGTCTAAAGTATTTGATGACTCAAAAGGATTTGAACCTACGAAAAAGGAGATGGCTGGATTTGTTAAAAGATTACGAGTTAGTGATTGACTACCACCTAGGAAAGTCGAATGTGGTCGCCAATGCTTTGAGTAGGAAGTCGTTATTTGCTTTGAGGGCTATGAACACTCAGTTGGCTTTATCAGATGATGGTTCTATTCTAGCTGAGTTAAGAGCTAGACCGATGTTTCTCTAAGAGATTTATGAAGCTCAGAAAAGTGACAGTGATTTGCAAGACAAGAGAGTTCAGTGTGAGTTGGGTATTGAATTAGATTTTCGGATTGGTTTTGATAATTGCTTGATGTTCCGAGATAGGATTTGTGTTCCTAAAAATACCGAGTTGATTCAGAAGATTTTGTGTGAGGCACATAGTGGTTGTTTGTCTATTCACCCCGGTAGCACGAAAATGTACAATGACTTGAAGAAATTGTATTGGTGGTCGAGTATGAAAAGAGATATTTCCGAGTTTGTTTCGAGATGCCTGATTTGTCAGCAAGTAAAAGCTGAACACCAAGTACCTTCCAGATTACTTCAGCCCATGATGGTTCCCGAGTGGAAATGGGACCGTGTTACTATGGATTTTGTGATAGGGTTGCCTTTGACTCTGAGAAAAAAAAGATGCCGTATGGGTTGCTGTAGATCGATTGACAAAGTCGGCTCACTTTATACCAGTACGTACTGACTACTCACTTGACAAGCTAGCCGAGTTGTATATTTCTGAAATTGTGAGATTGCACGGAGTGCCTTTGTTGACTATTTCGGATAGAGACACGAGGTTCACATCACTGTTTTGGAAAAAAATTACAAGAAGCTTTGGGTACAAAGCTGAATTTTAGTACTGCTTTCCATTCGCAAACTGACGGTCAGTCTGAGCGAGTAATTCAGATTCTTGAGGATATGCTCCGGTGTTGTGTTCTTGAGTTTCAAGGTAGTTGGGAAAAGCATTTACCGTTGGTGGAATTTTCCTACAACAATAGTTTTTAGTCGAGTTTGAAAATGGCGCCTTATGAGGCATTGTATGGGCGCAAGTGTTGAACACCGTTGTATTGGACTGAACTCAAAGAAAATCAGGTTCACGGGGTTGACTTAGTCAAAGAAATCGAAGAAAAAGTAAAGGTAATTCGTGATTGTTTAAAAGCAGTTTCGGATAGACAGAAATCCTACGCGGATTTGAAACGGAAAGAGATTGAGTTTTAGGTCGGTGATAAAGTATTCTTGAAAGTGTCTCCGTGGAAGAAAGTTCTCAGATTTGGCCGGAAAGACAAGCTAAGTCCGCGTTTTATTAGACCGTATGAGATTACCGAAAGGATAGGGCCGGTAGCATATCGGTTAGCTTTGCCATCTGAGTTGGAAAGGATTCACGATGTGTTCCATGTGTCTATGTTACGCCGATACCGATCAGACCTTTCACATGTGATTTCACCGACAGAAGTTGAGATTCGACCGGATATGACTTATGGTGAAGAGCCGGTTAAGATTTTGGCTCAGGAAGTCAAACAATTGAGAAACAAAAATATTTCCCTTGTGAAAATGTTATGGCAAAGACATGAGGTTGAAGAGGCTATATAGGAACTCGAGGAAAACATGAGAAACCAGTACCCAAATCTTTTTACCGGTAAGATTTTTGGGGACGAAAATCCCTAAGGGGGGAGAATTGTAACATCTCAATTTTGGGCCTAGTCAAAATAGTGGTTTCGAGACCACAAATTTGAAGTAAATTTTTTTTTATGATTTTTTTGAGGTCTATGACATGTTTGCATGATTGTGTGAAAGTTTCATGAAGAAATTTTGTGAATAAGTGTCCAATTCAACTTTTAGGACTAAATTGCAAAAGTTGCAAAATATGAGATTCTAGAAGCTTTAAGTATGAAATAGCTTTGAATTATTAATTAGAGGTCCTTAAATAGCAATTTGACCAATTTCTGTATTTTTGGACAAAAATGGGCATGAATAGGAAAAAAATTGAAAGAAAGGCCTTAAGGGCATTTTTGTCATTTGGTTAATAAAAGAATAAAAAGGGAAAATAAGTCAAAAATTGTGTCCATCTTCCTCCCCCATTGCCGAAATTTCTAAGGAGCCATAGCTAGGGTTTTGTTGATCCTTTCAAGCTCAATAGTAAGTGCATCCTAGCCCCGTTTTTAATGTTCTTTGTATTTTTGAAGTTGTCACCAACCGATGTAGCTATTTCTACCATTTATTTGAGCTAGGGTTCATGTTCAAAAATCTACCCATGTGTGACATGCATGTATTTTCATGTTTCATGGTAGATTATGAAAGTTTGATGTGTGTTTAACATATTTTACTAAGTGATTTTTTATGGCAATGCATAAAAAGGACTTATTTGTAAAAGATGTAAAATGAGTAATAAGATGTATGTTTCAATGAGAAATGTGGGCTCATATGAGTATGTGTTAGGTTTGGCTAGGCTTGGGTGACAAAGAAAATTGACACATTTCATTTTACGAGCCTAGGGACTAAGTTATAAATATGTGAAAAGTTAGGGGTAAAAAGGTAATTTTGTCAAAGTATGAGTTATGGACTGAATTGAATAATGTGTGTATTAAATAAGCTAAATTTTCTATTATAGATCAAGAAAAACGAGATTCGAACCTTGATCGAGGGAAAACAAGGTTATCGAGGATTAGGTTCAATTTCTACTATTTTGTATCGAGGTAAGTTCGTGTGTAAATAATGCAACATTTCATTATTAGGTATTTAATGCTTTAATATTGCATGAATTATGAAATTGTCTTTGTGAATTTGATTAATGTTGATTCAATGACGATTCGACAAAGATTTGATACCTCGAAATCCCGGTTGAACCTTAAGAATAGTTAGAATACGAATGTCATGACATTGGGGTTATGAGTTTACGTGTAAGACCATATTTGGGATATGGCATCGTTATGAGATTTCGTGTAAGACCATGTCTGGGACATGGCATCGATATGATAATCTTGTAATACCATAGCTGGGCTATAGGCATCGATATGTAATCCCATGTAAGACCATATCTGGGATATGGCATTGGCATGATTCTATGTGTATGTGATTCCCGAGTATCCTTTAGTATTCCAAGTTGTTCAACGGGTAATCCAAAGATTATGTTAACGAAATGACAAGGTATGACCATGTTGAAAGGGTATGGGTATGTACACAAAGCTCATAAATATTGAGATTTTAAATTGATGAGACCTTGGTAAGAAGTGAATGAATAAGTTATGGTCATGAGTTTTATCGCACATTATGTAAATGACACGATTTAAAATGTATTTATGATACTTGATGACATTGTGATAAGTTATATTATGTCATGTGTACAATAATGCATGGTTAATGTTGTTAATTATTTACATGCAAACTTACTAAGCTTTATGCTTACTCCCCTTCCTTTTTCCTTTTCCTTATAGTATCGCCAAGCTAGCTCGAGGATTGAAGGACATCAGAGACTCGATCACACTATCAATTGGAACCTTTGGGTATAGTTAGTCTCAACATTTTGAGTATGGCATGTATAGGGACTTGGTCTTTTTGTTATATGTCATATTAGTTTAGCCAATTCTGTTGGCTTATGATGATATTTGATTAATTTTGTATAAGGCCATGAGATGTGGCTCATAAAGGTTATTTGGTTGTAAACCTATTCATATATGCATGCATGTACCAATTCCAATATGATATGGCCTATGGATATTGATGGTTGAATGATGATGTGTTGCATGTGATTATGGATGTTTGATGTTGGTGAAGCACTTAGTTATGCCATGTTAAGTGCCTTGAAGTCATATATATATTTGGATTGGTCTGGTTTTGATGTTGTGTAGGTTGGTGCAAGTATGGGTGGCAAAAAGGCTTGGTAAATAGCCTTATTTTGTCCACACGGGTAGACACACGGGCGTGTGTCTAAGCCGTGTATGACACACGGCTTGCCCCATAGGCGTGTGTTATGGTCGTGTGTCCCCTGCACCCTAATTAATGCAAAATAGAATGCCCAATAGTAAACACACTGGCACGAGACACGGCCGTGTGAGAGACACGGCCATAGGACATGGGCATGTGCCTAGGCCGTGTGATGTTTGCACTTAATTTTTGGAGTTTAATTCGCCACACGGCCTAAGGACACGGGCGTGTGCCTTGGCCGTGTGGCCTTATTTTGTTGATGACATCACAAACAGAATGTCCCTTATTTTGGACACGGCCTGAAGCATGGGCGTGTGATATGCCACACGGGCGTGTCCCTTCACCCACACGGGCGTGGACCTTTTTCATTGAAAATTTTCTAAGTTTCCCGAAAGTTTTCTAAAGTTCTCGGTTTGGTCCCGAACCGTTCCCAATGTATGTTTTGAGCCTCGTAGGCTTGTTTAAGGAACAATATGTATATTTTTGAAAAGTTTTAAATTGGAGTACAAATTCATGTCTCGGTTTCGTATGATTGCTTGCGTATAAGTTCAGTAACGCCTCGTACCCTGTTCCTGCGTCGAATACTTGTAAGGGGTGTTACATCAACATTAAATTACATGATTAAAAAATGCAATAAAAGAAATACAAGGAAACACATAATTTAAACATGAAAATTTCATGAATCATCACACCTTCACTTCATGCATTCATTACTTAAGTATCCATTGTTCACAACCATCTTAGTTCCATTCATTTATTTCACATATTACAATTCCAACTTTTCTTTTTATTGTCCCCCTATTAACCTGACTCAGACTCGGACTCGGATATGCGGATCCAACCAATACACCAAAGTTTGGCACCTAGTGCCTAATGAAATAAACTGTAGAAATGAATTGCGCCCTGCATTGTCCGATAAAACCGATAAATAGATGTGCCTAGCATTGGTCGATATAACTAAAAAATGGGGTCCCCAGCACTCCTCGAAACGTAGTCGTAAAACCTTGAACTCTTCCTATCCTATGTCATGCAAATTATACCCGATCCTGCCCGAACAGTTAATAGGGTAACAATGTTCCCAATTCAATTTGTAATCCCATTTCATATCAAATCCAATATCACATACAATATACAATAATTTTACAACCATGCAATTTAATACCTTATCACTAATAATCATTCAATCATCTCGTTCCAATTCAAATTCACATCTCATAACATTATTTCAAAAAAAAAAAAAAAAACTAACTCGCCCTATACATATATACTTACCAAATAATGCAATGTATAAAAATAACATTTTTAAAATAGTTTTTGATTTTAGAAACACAAATTGTAAACTCCGAGCACTCGTTGACAACTTTGTCTTTTCCTTTTCTTTTTGAAGTATTTGGGTCGGTGTTAACTACGGATTAAAACAAACATGATAATTTATCAATACATTGCCAACTTCACAGTCAATTTCTAATTTATGTAACTTTTGTATTTAATTCAATTTAATCCTAAAAACTGAGAATAGCCTAAATTTCACATTTAACCCCAAATTTTTACACTAATTTCACCATAAGCCTAATATAGCCCCTGTTTCTCAATTCCACCTATAATTTCAAAAATTTCATAACTTGGTCCCTAAAACACAAATTCATGAATTAACTTTACATTTTAGTCACTTATCAATTCTAAGCTTAAAATCTACCAAATTAGACCTTAAAGTCTAAACTAATCAACAATGGTAACATCTAAAATCTTTAACAGTACCAACAAATTCAACATGGGTCATGTAACAGCCCGTTTTCAGTGAAATCGAAACAGTGGTTTTGGAACCAAAAATCTGAAGTCAAAAAAATTATTTTATTATTATTTTTTGGTCTACAGCATGATAGCATTACTGTATAAAAATTTCGTTAAGAAATTTTACCATTTACATGTTCAATTTGATAAAAAGGACTAAATCGCGTAAAGTGCAAAAGTTGGGTTCTAATAGCTAAAGGTATTAAATAGCTTTAGAAATTTAATGTGGAGGTCCTTATATGGTAATTAGACCATTAATATGTTAGAGGATGATAATGGCTTGGCATTTAGTGAAATAAATAATGTTTATAAAGGTTAATTTTGTAATTTGGTTAATAATGATATAATAAGTTAAAAGAAATTAAAAAGCTTTCATCTTTCTTTGCTTCTTCAACCGGATGTGAAGAAGAAGAAAGCCATTTTTGTGCTTGTTATTCGACCAAGCTTTCATTGTCCAACTAGGTACGATTTTTGTCCCATTTTTAATGATTTTTATGTTTTCGGGATCGTTGTAGCTTAATCTAGCTAGCACGGGGACTAAATTGTAAAATTTTTAAACTATTAGGGTTTTTCCATTGATGAGTATGCTTGAGATTTAAAGTTTGGTGATAGAAAATGAATGGTTGTTGTTAGATAAACAACTTTTTAAATAAAGTTTTAGTCAAATTGTCAAATAGGGACTAAGATTAAAAATAGAAAATTTTATGTGGTAAATTTGTGAATTTATGAAAAATATGGGCTGCTATTAGTAAGTATATAATTTGGCTAGGCTTGGGTAGGGATAAAAATTGAATGAATTTCATTTTCCGAGCCTAGGTACTAAATTGCAAAGAATTAAAAGTATAGGGCCAAAAGTGTGTGTTGGACTAAATTGAATGTGAATTATATTGAAATGGATTAAATTTATCCTTATAGATCCAGTCAGACCTCATACGGAGTTAGATCGAGGCAAAGAGAAAATATCAGATTAATCGCCTCCGTATCTACGTACACTCGTCGAGGTAAGTACAACTTTTCACCTGCAAACAGATGGTCAATCCGAGCGGATTATTTAGATTCTCGAGGATATGCTGAGATGTTGCATTCTTGAGTTTGATGGTACGTGGGAACAGTACTTTCCATTGATTGAATTTGCATATAATAATAGTTTTCAATCGAGCATCAAAATGGCACCTTATGAAGCTTTGTACGGACGTAAATGTCGAACACCTCTGTATTGGACTGAGCTCAGCGAAAATAAGATACATGGGGTCGATTTGATAAAAGACACGGAACAGAAAGTGAAATTGATCCGAGATAGTTTGAAAGCAGCGTCTGATCGTCAGAAGTCCTATGCGGACTTGAAACGAAAAGATATTGAATTTGAGATTGGTGATAAAGTGTTTTTGAAAGTGTCTCCGTGGAAGAAAGTACTCTGATTCGGACGTAAAGGCAAGTTGAATCCGAGGTTCATCGGGCCTTGTGAGATCATTGAGCATGTTGGACCTGTTGCGTATAGATTGTTGTTGCCACCTGAGCTAGAAAAGATTCATAATGTATTTCATGTATCAATGCTTAGACGATACAGATCTGATCCGTCACATGTGATTACTCCGTCTGAAATTGAAATCCGATCTGATATGACTTACGAGGAAGAACCAAACCGTATCCTAGCTCATGAAGTAAAAGAGTTGAGAAACAAGAAAATTTCGTTAGTGAAGTGTTATGGTATCGACACGGAATAGAAGAGGCTACGTGGGAGCCTGAAGATTCAATGAGACAACAATATCCGAATCTGTTTAACGGTAAGATTTTAAGGGATGAAAATCCCTAAGGGGGAGAATTGTAACAGTCCGGATTAGACCCTAGTCGGAACAGTGGTTTCGAGACCACAAATCCAAGTCAACAAAATATATTAATATTATTTTCTGTGCCTTTGATATGTGATTAAGCATGTGTTAAAGTTCCATAAGTTAATTTGTCAGTCTGTGTGCTTAATTTGATAAAAGGATTAAATTGCATTAAATGCATAATTTGCATGCTTTATGAAAAGACATCTATTTTAGATGGCTTTTAAATGGGGAGGCCTTATGTGGCAATTAAACCATTTTTTAGATAGTGGTTGATTAATAGTCAATAATGGCCTTGAATTATATGTTATAATATGTTTATTAAAAGGGCTAAATTAGTAAATTGATAAATAAAAGATTATTAAACAAAACCAAGGCTAAAATGCTATCATCTTTTATGTTTCACCACTGAAAATTAAAAAGAAAAGAAAGGGTTTGAATTCTTCAAATATTCGGCTAGCTTGTGGTCAAATTAAGGTATGTTTTGACTTTGGTTTTTGATGATTTTTATGTTTTTGAGATTGTTTCTTAGTTTACTATCAAGCCCATGTTATAATTTGAAGAATTGATGATGTTTATGAGATGTCCCATTGATGAAATGGTGAGCTTTGTGATGAGTATTGGTGTTAAATGAAAGATATGTGTTTAATGAACATGTTTTGTTCTTGAATTTTTGGTGAATTTAGCTAATTAGGGCTAAATTGTGAAAATAATATATTGGGGGACTAAATTGTGAATTGGATGAAAAATATGGACTTGTATGGTCCCTAGGGAATTTTGACTATGCATGTGTGTGAATAAATTTTGTATATTTGATGTTTTGTGAAGCAGGGACTAAAATGTCCAAATATGAAAATGTGAGGGTTAAATTGTAAATTATCCTAAATATGTATTTTTGGATTGAATTGAATGATTTGATGAATGAATCGGTTAAATCTGTATATGTATAGATCAAGAACTGAAGAAAACGGAATTAGATCGGGGAAAGTCGAAAATCATTGAATAGCCGTACGTTTCCGTTAAACCGAATTTGAGGTAAGTCGATATACAAATAAATGTATTTGAATTGACTTATTTGTGAATATATGAAATTTGAATTGCTATGAATAATACTCGAATTGATGAATATATGGATTCCGAGAAAGTATCGAGAGATGGTTAATGTACGAGAAGTCCCGTCTGAACCTAGGAATAGATAGGATAGTATATGTCATGACATAGGTGTCTGATACGTTATATCATGTAAGACCACGTCTGGGACGTTGGCATTGATTCGAGATTTCGTGTAAGACCACGTCTGGAACGCTGGCACCGATATGAGATTTACGTGTAAGACCATGTCTGGGACATTGACATCGTATTTGGTTCGTGTAAGACCCTGTCTGGGATAGTGGCATCGATATCTGATTACATATAAGACCACGTCTGGGATGTTGTCATTGTACGACTATTCCGAGCACTCTGAGCATCCTATTTAGTTCCGAATTGTTCAACGGGCAAGTCCAAGAAATGAACGACTATGTGAGTTGTACATTTGTTTCAGGTACGTTGATACGTATGCTTTGTATAAGCATGAAAGGTGAGTAAATATGTGCATTGATGCAAAGAAACATTTGAGATATATGTGTCTTTGAGATATGAGCAAATGAGATATTTGTGATATGGTGAATTGATAAGCAATGGCAAATCAAATGAGCCAAAGAGATTATTTATGTGCTTGTAAAGATGATATGTTAATGAATTCAAATGGCTATGCTTATGAATGATTTATGCTAAGTTTATTTGTATATGGCTTACTAAGCTTTTGGAAAGCTTACTCTGTGTGTGTGTTTGCTCTGTTTTATAGATTGTCAAAGCTACTGAAGGCTCGGGGATCGTCGAGGATCGTCATCACACTACTCAAACTTGTTTTGGTACTTTGAAAATGTGTATATAGTTAAATATGACATGTATAGGCTAGTCATTTTGGATTATGTTTGGAATGTGTATAAATAGCCATGAGATGTGGCTAGATAAATGTTGGTAATATGCATGAGTGAATATGATATTTGATTGATGATTTGGTATGGCTTGATAGCTAATGAAATGGCCAAAGCTATGGTAAGCATATGAATGCATTATGAGCATGCATGTTTGAGCAAAGGAATGATTATATGAAAGGTAAATGTAGATGAATCATGTTTGAATGAATATGTGTTTTAGTTGTGCAATTTGGCATGATTGGAAATGAGATTGGATGTAAAAATTTGTTGCTTAATTTGACATGTTTTTGGATGTCAATTGTGCCTGAAATGAATTGGGATATTGCTTGTAGGATTGACCCAAGTGTGGGTGGCATTTTGGCCTTGGAAATGGCCTGTTTTGCATACACGGCTGTGGTACACGGGCGTGCCTGGTGGCCGCGTGAATAAGTCAGTAGCTAGCCTAATTTTACACAGCCATGGCAAACGGGTGTGTCTGGTGGCCCTGTGGATAAGTCAGTATACATGCTCTGTTTTCGCATTGCCAGGACACATGGGTGTGCCTAGTAGCCGTGGGAGGTACACGGCCTGCCCACACGGGCGTGTGACCTCTGTAACTTAGAAAAGTTTTTAAATTTTTGAGAAATTCTATATGTGTTCAGTTTAGTCCCGAACCTATTCTAAAGCATGATTAAGGTCTCGTTGACCTATAAAAGGGACACTATGATTGTGAGTGATGACTTGTATCATGAAACGTCTGTAAAATTTTCTGATCTGTCCGGTAACGCCTTTAACCCTAATCCGGCGACGGATACGGGTTAGGGGTGTTACATTTGGTTTGTATCAGAGCTACGGTTTAGTCGATTCTCGGACTAACGTAGCGTGTGAGAGTCTAGCTATACATGCCATATATTTGAATTGTGATAGTGTGATGAATCCTGACGTGTAAAATGTGATTTTTGTATAGTAATGGATCCCGAAAGAGCCGTAGCTGACGATGTAGAAAGTAATACGCTGCTCCCGCCAAGGGACAAAGGTGCCTTTCGATTCGAGACCGCTTACGAGCGGTCAAGAGGAGAAGCTAAACAAGCTTTCTTCCGTATGATGAGTGAGTGGTTCACCTCGGCCAGAGAGAAATAATCCGGCTGTTCCACAACCTCCGCCCCGCCTAATCCCCTCGGACATCCGCTATGCCCCGACTACGAATCTGAATCATTGAGTAAGCCTCCGATCGACAAAATTCGTAAATATGGGGCTGAATAGTTTAGGGCTACTAGTGATACGATGCTGAGAGAGCTGAGTTTTGGTTAGAAAACACTATCCGAGTATTCGATGAAATGTCACTGACATCGGAAGAATGTATAAAATGTGTTGTATCATTGTTACGAGACGCGGCCTATCAGTGGTGGAAGACTCTGATTTCTGTTGTTCCGAAGGAACGGGTTAATTGGGATTTCTTTCAGTCTGAATTCCGGAAGAAATATATCAGTCAGAGATTCATTGATCAGAAATGAAAAGAAATTATGGAATTAAAGCAGGGCCGTATGTCTGTTACTGAATATGAAAGCGAATTCGTGAGGTTAAGTTAGTATGCTCGGGAATGTGTATCGTCAGAAGCAATTATGTGTAAGAGATTTGAAGATGGCCTCAATGAAGACATTCGTTTGTTAGTCGAAATTCTTGAGATAAAAGAGTTTGTTGTACTTGTTGATCGGGCATGTAAAGCTGAAGCACTCGGGAAAGATAAAAGAAAAGCCGAATCTGAAGCTAGAGATGTGAGAAAGAGATTTCCAAACAAATCATTTCAGTCTGTTTCGAAGAAATTCCGAGATGAACAAAGTCGTTCGAGAGTTAATGTGGGACATTCTAGTAGAGATCGAGCTAGATCATAGTTGAGTTCCAAAGCTCCAACAACTTCAATGGCAAGTGTTGGAAATGTTCGATCCGAGTGACCTGAGTGTAAGCACTGTGGTAAAAGACATCTGGGAAGTTATAGATTGAATGATCGAGCTTGCTTCAGATGTGGATCGTTAGATCATTTTATTCGTGATTGCCCAGAGTCTGTTGAGCAAGAGATTGTTCAGAATCCGAGATCTAATAATGTTTCTGCGAGAGGTAGACCCTCCCAAAACGTAAGAAATGTCAGTGGTAGTCAGAGAATTATGAAAGACTCAGTTGCGAGATCTGAAGCCAGAGCGCCTGCCAGAGCATATGCCATCCAAGCTCGTGAGGAAGCTTCATCTCCTGATGTTATAACTGGTACATTTACACTTTATGATACTTCTGTGATTGCATTAATAGACCTTGGTTCTACTCACTCATATGTATGCATGAATTTGGTATCTAGTAAGACTTTGCCTGTGGAGTCTACTGAGTTTGTTATAAAAGTATTAAACCCCTTAGGTAAAAGTGTCCTGGTTGACAAAGTATGCAAGAACTGTCCGTTAATGTTTCGAGATATCTATTTTCCTTCTGATCTGATGCTATTACCATTTGATGAGTTTGATATCATTTTGGGTATGGACTGGTTGACATTGCATGATGCTGTTGTGAATTGTAAAAGAAAGATTATTGATTTGAGATGTCCGAATAATGAAATAGTTCGGGTTGAGTCTAATGATTTGAATGGATTGCCTACTGTGATATCTGTATTGAAAGCTCAAAGATATGTGAAAAAGGGATATGGGGCATATTTTGCTTATGTGACTGATTTGAAAGTATCTGAAAAGAAAGTTGAATCAGTGCCAGTTGTTTGTGAGTTTTTTAATGTATTCCCTGAAGAATTGCCGGGATTGCCTCCGATACGTGAAGTTGAATTTGGTATAGACCTATTGCCTGGTACGACACCTATTTCAATAGCTCCGTATAGAATGGCGCCAATAGAGTTGAAACAGTTAACATCACAGTTGCAAGAGTTGACTGACAGAGGGTTCGCACGACCGAGTTTCTCACCTTAGGGTGCTTTTGTTCTGTTTATGAAAAAGAAACATGGCACGATGAGAAAATACATTGATTATCGTCAGTTAAACAAAGTGGCCATAAAGAACAAATATCCATTGCCCAGGATTGACGATTTGTTTGATCAGTTAAAAGGAGCCACTGTGTTTTCTAAGATAGATCTGAGATCGGGATATTACCAGTTGAGAGTAAAAGATTCAGACATTCCGAAAACTACTTTCACAACGAGGTACGGGCATTATGAGTTTTTAGTTATGCCCTTCGGACTAACAAATGCTCCTATTATTTTAATGGATTAGGTGAATAGAATTTTCAGACCGTACCTAGATCGATTTGTTGTCGTATTCATTGATGACATTTTGATTTATTCACGTGATGAAATTGAACATGCTGAACATTTGAGAATCGTGTTGCAAACTCTGCGAGAAAAGCAATTATATGTGAAATTCAGTAAATGTGAATTTTGGTTGCGTGAAGTTAGTTTTCTGGGACATATTGTATCGGCCTCCGAAATACGAGTTGATCCGAGTAAGATTTCTGCTATTCTGGAATGGAAACCTCTGAAGAATGTGTCTGAAGTCCGTAGTTTTTTGGGACTTGCTGGTTATTATCGAAGGTTTGTAAAAGGCTTTTCGATGATTGCTACTCCGTTGACTAGATTGCTCCAGAAAGATGTGAGATATGAATGGTCCGATAAATGTCAGAAAAGTTTTGATCGATTGAAAACTCTTTTGACTGGAGCTTCAGTTTTGACACAACCAGAATCAGGCAAAGAGTTTGTAATTTACAGTGATGCTTCGTTGAATGGTCTGGGATGCGTACTGATGCAAGAAGGCAAAGTTATAGCTTATGCCTCAAGACAATTGAAGTCGCATGAAAAGAATTATCCGACTCATGATCTTGAGCTAGCTGCAATTGTGTTTGCATTAAAGATTTGGCGACATTATCTGTACGGTGAGAAATGTCACGTGTTTTCATATCATAAAAGTTTGAAGTATCTGATGACTCAGAAAGATTTGAATCTGCGACAGAGAAGATGGTTAGAGCTATTGAAAGACTACGAGCTTGTGATAGATTATCACCTGGGTAAAGCAAATGTCGTAGCCGATGCATTGAGTCGGAAGTCATTCTTTGCATTGTGTGCAATGAATACTCATTTAGAATTGTCTGATGATAGTTCAGTGATAACTGAATTGATAGCGAGACCATTATTTTTGCAACAGATATATGATGCTCAAAAAGTTGATAATGAAATGTTAGTAAAACGAGCTCAGTGTGATTCAAACCCTGATACTGAATTTCGAGTTGATGTTGATGATTGCTTGAAGTTCCGAGATCGAATTTGTGTTACGAGAAACCCTGAGTTAATTCAGTTGATTTTGAATGAAGCACATAACAGTCGTCTATCTGTTCATCAGGGAAGTACAAAGATGTATCATGATCTGAAGCAACACTATTGGTGGTCAGGTATGAAACAAGACATTTCTGACTTTGTTTCGAAATGTTTAGTTTGTCAGCAAGTTAAAGCTGAACATCAGGTTTCGTCTGGCTTGTTACAACCAATTCTGATTCTCGAGTTGAAATGGGAGAGAGTGACGATGGACTTTGTTTCTAGATTGCCTCTGACTCCGAGAAAGAAAGATGCGATATGGGTCGTAGTTAATCGATTGACAAAATCTGCCCATTTTATTCCGGTGAGATCTGATTATTCACTTGATAAGTTAGCTGAGCTTTACATTTCTGATATTGTGAGATTGCACAGAGTACCATTGTCTATTGTGTTTGACAGAGATCCGAGATTTACTTCACAATTCTGGAAGAAATTACAAGAAGCTTTAGGCACGAAATTACATTTCAGTACAGCTTTTCACCTGCAAATAGATGGTCAATCCGAGCGGATTATTCAGATTCTCGAGGATATGCTGAGATGTTGCATTCTTGAGTTTGATGGTACGTGGGAACAGTACTTGCCATTGATTGAATTTGCATATAATAATAGTTTTCAATCGAGCATCAAAATGACACCTTATGAAGCTTTGTACGGACGTAAATGTCGAACTCCTCTGTATTGTATTGAGCTCAGTGAAAATAAGATACATGGGGTCGATTTGATAAAAGACACGGAACAGAAAGTGAAAGTGATCCGAGATAGTTTGAAAGCAGCGTCTGATCGTCAGAAGTCCTATGCGGACTTGAAACGGAAAGATATTGAATTTGAGATTGGTGATAAAGTGTTTTTGAAAGTGTCTCCGTGGAAGAAAGTACTCCGGTTCAGACGTAAAGGCAAGTTGAGTCCGAGGTTCATCGGGCCGTATGAGATCATTGAGCGTGTTGGACCAGTTGCGTATAGATTGTTGTTGCCACCTGAGCCAGAAAAGATTCATAATGTATTTCATGTATCAATGCTTAGACGATACATATCTGATCCGTCACATGTGATTACTCCGTCTGAAATTGAAATCCGATCTGATATGACTTACGAGGAAGAACCAAACCGTATCCTAGGTCGTGAAGTAAAAGAGTTGAGAAACAAGAAAATTTCGTTAGTGAAAGTGTTATGGTATCGACACGGAATAGAAGAGGCTACGTGGGAGCCTGAAGATTCAATGAGACAGCAATATCCGAATCTGTTTAACGGTAAGATTTTCGGGGACGAAAATCCCTAAGGGGGAGAATTGTAACAGTCCGGATTAGACCCTAGTCGGAACAGTGGTTTCGGGACCACAAATCCGAGTCAGTAAAATATATTAAATATTATTTTTTGTGCCTTTGATATGTGATTAAGCATGTGTTAAAGTTCCGTAAGTTAATTTGTCAGTCTGTGTGCTTAATTTGATAAAAGGATTAAATTGCATTAAATGCAGAATTTGCATGCTCTATGAAAAGACACATATTTGAGATGGCTTTTAAATGGGGAGGCCTTATGTGGCAATTAAACCATTGTTTAGATAGTGGTTGATTAATAGTCAATAATGGCCTTGAATTATATGTTATAATATGTTTATTAAAAGGGCTAAATTAGTAAATTGATAAATAAAAGATTATTAAACAAAACCAAGGCTAAAATGCTATCATCTTTTATGTTTCACCACCGAAAATTAAAAAGAAAAGAAAGGGTTTGAATTCTTCAAATATTCAACTAGCTTGTGGTCAAATTAAGGTATGTTTTGACTTTGGTTTTTGATGATTTTTATGTTTTTGAGACTGTTTCTTAGTTTACTATCAAGCCCATGTTATAATTTGAAGAACTGATGATGTTTATGAGATTTTCCATTGATGAAATGGTGAGCTTTGTGATGAGTATTGATGTTAAATGAAAGATATGTGTTTAATGAACATGTTTTGTTCTTGAATTTTTGGTGAATTTAGCTAATTAGGGCTAAATTGTGAAAATAATATATTGGGGGACTAAATTGTGAATTGGATGAAAAATATGGACTTGTATGGTCCCTATGGAATATCGACTATGCATGTGTGTGAATAAATTTTGTATATTCGATGTTTTGTGAAACAGGGACTAAAATGTCCAAATATGAAAATGTGAGGGTTCAATTGTAAATTATCCTAAATATGTATTTTTGGATTGAATTGAATGATTTGATGAATGAATCGGTTAAATCTGTATATGTATAGATCAAGAACCGAAGAAAACAGATTTAGATCGGGGAAAGTCAAAAATCATTGAATAGTCGTACGTTTCCGTTAAACCGAATTCGAGGTAAGTCGATATACAAATAAATGTATTTGAATTGACTTATTTGTGAATATATGAAATTTGAATTGCTATGAATAATACTCGAATTGATGAATATATGGATTCCGAGAAAGTATCGAGAGATGGTTAATGTCCGAGAAGTCCCGTCTGAACCTAGGAATAGATAGGATAGTATATGTCATGACATAGGTGTCCGATACGTTTTATCATGTAAGACCACATCTGGGACGTTGGCATTGATTTGAGATTTTGTGTAAGAACACGTCTGGGATGATGGCATCGATATGAGTTTTACGTGTAAGACCATGTCTGGGACATTGGCATCGTATTTGATTCGTGTAAGACCCTGTCTGGGATAGTGGCATCGATATCTGATTACATATAAGACCACGTCTGGGACGTTGGCATTGTATGACTATTTCGAGCACTCTGAGCATCCTACTTAGTTCTGAACGGTTCAACGGGCAAGTCCGAGAAATGAACGACTATGTGAGTTGTACATCTGTTTCAGGTACGTTGATACGTATGCTTTGTATAAGCATGAAAGGTGAGTAAATATGTGCATTGATGCAAAGAAACATTTGAGATATATATGTGTGTTAGAGATATGAGCAAATCAGATATTTGTGATATGGTGAATTGATAAGCAATGGCAAATCAAATGAGCTAAAGAGATTATTTATGTGCTTGTAAAGATGATATGTTAATGAATTCAAATGGCTATGCTTATGAATGATTTATGCTAAGTTTATTTGTATATGGCTTACTAAGCTTTTGGAAAGCTTACTCTGTGTGTGTGTTTGCTCTGTTTTATAGATTGTCAAAGCTACTGAAGGCTCGGGGACCGTCGAGGATCGTCATCACACTACTCAAACATGTTTTGGTACTTTGAAAATGTGTATATAGTTAAATATGGCATGTATAGGCTAGTCATTTTGGATTATGTTTGAAATGTGTATAAATAGCCATGAGATGTGGCTAGATAAATGTTGGTAATATGCATGAGTGAATATGATATATGATTGATGATTTGGTATGGCTTGATAGCTAATGAAATGGCCAAAGCTATGGTAAGCATATGAATGCATTATGAGCATGTATGTTTAAGTAAAGGAATGATTATATGAAAGGTAAATGTAGATGAATCATGTTTGAATTAATGTGTTTTAGTTGTGCAATTTGGCATGGTTGGAAATGAGATTGGATGTAAAAATTTGTTGATTAATTTGACATGTTTTTGGATGTCAATTGTGCATGAAATGAATTGGGATATTGCTTGTAGGATTGACCCAAGTGTGGGTGGCATTTTGGCCTTGCAAATGGCCTGTTTTGCATACACGACTATGGTACACGGGCGTGCCTAGTGGCCGTGTGAATAAGTCAGTAGCTAGCCTAATTTTACACGGCCATGGCACACGGGCGTGTCTAGTGGCCGTGTGGATAAGTCAGTATACATGCTCTGTTTTGGCACGGCCAGGACACATGGGCGTGTCTAGTCGCCGTGGGAGGCACACGGCCTGCCCACACGAGCGTGTGACCTCTGTAACTTAGAAAAGTTTTTAAATTTTCGAGAAATTCCATATGTGTTCGGTTTAGTCCCGACCCTATTCTAAAGCATGATTAAGGTCTCGTTGACCTATAAAAGGGACACTATGATTGTGAGTGATGACTTGTATTATGAAACGTCTGTAAAAGTTTTTGATCTGTTTGGTAACGCCTTTAACCCTAATCCAGCGACGGATATGGGTTAGGGGTGTTAGAGGTAATATGTGAATAGATTTATGTTTGATGGATGAAAATTAAATGGTAGTTGAATATGCATATGGGTATGTATTATAATTTGGAGGGATTTAGTGCTTGTTGTAGAAAGCACATATGTATAATGAGGTTAGTTTTTTAATGGTTTGTATTGGTGTTTTTAGTGCACAAATTACAAGTGACTTACATGACCATTTGATGCTAGAGATCAAGTACATAAATGGTACTAAATGGCATGTTTTGATTAATGATCTACATGGTAAGTTTTGGGTACAAATATGCATATGAGTTAGTTAAACAATTGAATATATTGAATGCTTAGATTTACATGTTATAAGTTGTCATTTGAGGTGCCTAAGGGCATATTGGTTGTATGTGAAGATTTTACATGTTTAAGGCTTAACTTTGGCTTGTTTTGGATGCCTTTTTATGACCTGTGTATATGCAAAATGTTGAGTGTAGGTGGATGCCAAATTGGGTGAGAAATGTGGCTTTTAAAATGACCTATTTTCGTCCACACGACCAAGTGACACAGCCGTGTGTCCTTTATATCTTTTAAAGAGTGCAAGTCAGTATGCTCACACGGCCTAGCACAAGGGCGTGTGGCTTGGCCGTGTAGCACAAGTCAGTGAGTTACACAGGCTGGGTCACAGCCGTGTGTCCCTATTTTGAATGCCCACACGGTCGTATGACTCCTGCAGCTTTGAAAATTTTAAATGTTTTCGAAATATTTTCTGAGTTTCCAATTTAGTCCCGATTTATTTCTAATGCGTATTTTGGGCCTCAAGGGCTCGTATAAGGGACAATATGTATGAATCTGATTTTTTTATATAAATGCTATATGATATGAAATGTTTGTATTTTCTGTCTGTTTGATCTGTAAACTCTGGTAATGCTCCGTAATCCTGTTCTGGCGATGGATACTGGTTAGAGGTGTTTCATTTATTGGTATCAGAGCTATAGTTTAGTCGATTCTCAGACTGAACGTAGCGTATACGAGTCTAGCTATACATGCCATTTTGTAACATGTGATAGTGTGATATCTCCTGACCGTTTTAAAACATGTTTTCATATAGCAATGACATCCAACCGAGCTGATTCTGATGAAGTAGAGAGTAATGCTCAAGCCTCCATTCAAGTAGTAGCTTCGAGTGGTACGAGGCCCGTATCTGAGGGCCAGGGAGGAGAGGCTAATGAAGCCTTCATCCAGATGATGAATGAGTGGTTCACCGAGTTTGTACGGACGAACCCGACTGCTCGACAAACTCCACCCTCTCCTGTTCCCCAACTGGTTCCTGTTATTCCTCAAGGTAAGAGACCTATCCGAGTTAGTAAGCCTCCTGTTGATAAGATCCGTAAGTACGGGGTTGAAAAATTCTGAGCTACTACTGAAGATGATCCTGAGAGAGCTGAATTCTGGTTAGAGAATACCATCAGGGTTTTTAATGAGTTATCCTATTCACCGACTAAATGTGTGATGTGTGCAGTATCTTTATTAAATGATTCAGCTTACCAGTGGTGGAATACATTGATTTCTGTTGTGTCGAGAGATTGGGTCACTTGGGAATTCTTTCAAATCGAGTTTCGAAAGAAATATATCAGTTAGAGGTTTCTCGATCAGAAACGTAAAGAATTTATGAAGCTTAAACAACGTCATATGACAGTGTCTGAATATGAACGTGAATTTTTTCGATTGAGTAAATATGCTCGAAAGTGCATTCCGACCGAGACTGCAATGTGTAAATGGTTTGAATATGGATTAAACGAAGATATAAAGCTATTAGTCGAGATCCTTACGTTGAAAGAGTTTGTTGTACTAGTTGATCGGGCATATAAAGCTGAAGAGCTGAGCAAAGAGAAAAGACATGCTGAATTTGAAGCTAGAGATTCGAGAAAGAGATTGACAGGAAAGTCGCATCAGTCAGCATCGAAGAAATCTAAGGAACATCACTACTGTTCTACTGCTTCTGTGGGATACTCTAGTAGAGACAGAGATACCCAATGCTTCAGTCCTAAACCCCAGGCTACATCTGTAGCGAGTGTGGGTAGTGTTAGAAACACTAGACCTGAGTGCAAGCACTATAATCGACCACATTATGGTGAGTGTCGAATAAAGAGCAGAGCGTGTTTCAGATGTGGTTCTTTTGACTATTATCTTAGAGATTTCCCAGAGAAACCCGAGATAGAGAAAGCTCAGACCACGAGGCCGAGCAATACTGTTGTGAGAGGTAGACTACCTCGTAATCTTGGAAATGTGAGTGGTAGCTGTGGTGTAATGATAGACTCTGCTATGAGAATCGAGGCACGAGCACCAGCTAGATCTTATCCTATTCGCACACGCGAGGATGCTTCTACGCTAGATGTTATTACTGGTACTTTCTCTCTTTATGATACTAATGTAACTACTTTGATCGATCCTGGATCAACTAATTCATATGTTTGCACGAATTTAATGTCTAGTAAAAATTTACTTGTTGAGTCCACTGAATTCATGGTTAAAGTATCGAACCCCCTAGGCCAGTATGTACTAGTTGATAAGGTTTGCAAGAACTGTCCATTGATGACTCGGGGTTACAATTTTCTGGCTAATTTGATGCTATTACCGTTCAATGAATTCGATGTGATTTTGGGTATGGATTGGCTAACTCTACATGATGCTGTAGTAAATTGTAGATGAAAGCTTATCGTATTGAAATGTCAGAACGATGAGACGCTTTGTATTGAATCAGATAATCCGAGTGTGTTGCCTATTATTATATCAGCTATGTCAGCGTGGAAATGTGTAAGAAAAGGTTGCAATGCTTACCTTGCATATGTACTGGAAAATAAAGTGTCTGAATCAAAGCTTGAATCAGTGCCAGTGGTCTGTGAGTATTCCGATGTGTTTCCAGAAGAATTACCTGGATTACCACCGTAAAAGTTCTCTAGCAGCGACACGAAATAGAAGAAGCTACATGGGAACCCGAGGAAGCTATGAGAAAGAAATATTCGAACCTCTTTTCTGGTAAGATTTTTGAGGACGAAAATCCCTTTAGGGGGAGAGTTGTAATAGCCCGTTTTCAGTGAAATCAGAATAGTGGTTTTGGGACCACAAATCCTAAGTTGGAAAAATTATTTTATTTTTCCCGTTCAAATGGATATTGTGATACCAAAGGAGGATATCATGATACCACTGTAGCATGCCTTAATCCCGAGACTGAGGGAGGTATCGCAATTCCTATGCTTTAGTGTCGTGATACCCTTTCTTTTGGTGATGTTTTTGCACAATTTTGGGCCTTCGACAAGTACCTACAACACTCAATCGAACATTAGGCCCCCCAATGGCACAATTGTCCAATTTTGGGTCTCAAAGACGAGTAAAATGAAGCATTTACAGTTATTCAATTGAAAACCTAAAAACTACTTAAAACTACAAAAAAATACATGAAATTACCTAAAAACAAGCTCCTTAAGTATAAAAGGGGAAGCCTAATTTGAAATATCAAGTTACTACAGATCATGTGTTTGATTCGAATCATTTGAGCCCATACTAGAAGTTGTTCGTGGTACGAGAATAATAGAGAAGGCCATTCGATTGAAAGCCAGGAACGACATAAATCTGTATAGTAAAAAACACAGGTGCCATTTTGGTAAAGAGTTTATTGCTATAAATATTAAAATCTCTCTCGATTTTCAAAATTTTTATTTTTTTACTGTGCAAGAAAACCATTTTCAAATTGGATTTTTTCCAACAATCAATGCCTTTGGCGGCTTCCCGATGGATTCGAAAAAAGTCTCTAAAGTAAACTATGAATTCATCATTGATAAGGTTTGAGACAAATTAAGTTCCTGGAAAGCCTAATATCTTTCACTTGTGAGGCGATTAGTTCTCATCCAATCTACGATGGCTACAATTCCTAACTACTTTATGCGGCGTTCGTTGCTCCCTGCTAGTATTTTCTCTTACCTCGACCACATCAATAGAAATTTTTTATGGGGTGGTAGTGAGCATTCGAGAGATGGACATCTTATCAAATGGGAAAATGTTACTTGTCCCAAATTTGATGGAGGGTTAGGGGTTCCTCTTGCCAAACCAAAAAAACCAAACCTTCCAAGTGAAGTTAGTTTGGTGTCTCATCCAAGAAAAAGATAATCTCAGGGCCAGAGCACTGGTAGCAAAATATTTTCAAGAACTTCGTGATCCTTTTCGATCAAAGGCGGTCTCCCCTATCTAGTCATCCCTACGAAAAGTTAGTCCAATTATTGAATCAAGTTTAAGATGGGTTGTTAATAATGGACGATCTGTTAGCTTTTGGCATGATTATTGGATAGGTTTGGGATCTATTAGGTAGATAATCTAAAGGCCTTTGACTTATTGGGAGGTATCCTTAACATTCGAGCAAGCCTAGAATAGATGGCTCAATATTGGTTCTAACTCCATCTCAATTCAATTACCTTCTGAGGGTTTTGGAGGCATTTCAGAGCACCCCTATTAATCATCATGCTGTCGGTGATGATTCCATCTATTTGTGACTTTCTAGATTCTGTTGTTTCTCCCTTACTAGTGCCTACTCCTTAGCTCTCAGTCGGATTTTTGATCCATCAAATAGTTTCAATCAGTTGTCGACCCCTCTTTGGAAAGCTAAGCTCCCCCTAAACTCAAGTTTATCCTCTGGAAATATGGTCACGAAGCTCTCCCAACAAAGCAGTTCATATCCCGATGTGGATTAAATATCCAAGTTCTGTGCCCCATTTCGAAAGTGCCCTTGAGGGTATTCAACATTTATTTTAAGATTGTAGATGCTCATCACAATTATGGGGTTCGATTTATGCCCACGTTAACCTTCCTCCCCTCTGATTTGATACTTGGAATGATTGACTTCTAGTTAATATCTTCTAACCTATGAGTTCTAGCCCATTGATGCACATCTTTTGAGAAAGGAACAAATGTGCAGACGCACTTGCTTGTTTGGGGAGTAATGTTTAGCCTTCTTTTCCCTCAGATAGTCTTATTGTTAATGACTTTTTTGTTTATGTTATGATCCTACTAATTGTATAACTCATCTACTTATAGATGATGCTCAGGGGGTAATTATGTACCGAACTCGTCTTTAGTTTTAATTAATTATCATTCCTTTTTCTCAACCAAAAAAGAAGATTTGATGATATGCTTGTTGTTTTTTTGTTAAAATTTTATTATTAGTAATTTTTTTCTTAGCTTGTGAAATATAAAAAAGATAACAATACTCTCATAATAATATAACTTTGTATAAAGAATGGTTTTTTTGGTAATTTTTCAACTGAGTTAGGATCGGGTTGATGAGTGACACCAACTCAATTAGAGTTTTATTATAATAGAGATGGAATGATATGTAGTTTAAAATTTGATTAATTTGTGATTTTTTTTAATTTTCTGATAAACTGTTTAATTATTATATTTTGATTTATATTTTAAATTTTCATGGAATAGAGGAAAGAATTAAAGAAAAAGAAGTTTGGAAATTACTTTTGGCTAGTTTTTTGACTTTAGACATGTTTAAAGATTTCAACTTGACTTTGCTTCTATTATTTGACCATATCTCAAGTTGCATGACTTTAATTTGGGTCCATAATATATCGTTGAAAAGAGAATATTGACACTCTAAGCCTAAAAGTGTTGATAAAATGCCCTAAATGGCTTTGAATTCTGCAGTAGAAAATTGTCATAAACTTGGGAAAAAAGTTGCCTTAATTCATGAAATGTAATTTTATATTTTTTCTGTTCTAACCTATAAATAGATGTTCTTAGTATCAGAATTTGACCTAGCCCTATACAACTCTTTTGTGTTTTTCTTTTAATATGAGTTGCTATTTTTTTATTCAAAGGGATTTTGAAGTTTTGATTATTTAAGTTTGTGAGATATAATTTATTTTTATTATTTCTTTATTCTTTGGTATTTAGATTTTTTTTTGTTTTTAATTACAAATATTTAGGTTTGTTGAATATAGAGCTCAAATTTCATAGCTTAGAATATTTGCATTGTTAATTAAAATTTTCAAATCCATAATTGTTTAATTATTCTAATACTTGTGATGAATAACATGATTGAGTGTATGCAATTCAAGTTGCATAAATTTGTAATTTAGTTAAAATAAATCCCACTTGTGTGTGTTTGTTGGCTAAAATTAGGCCTCTTTAATTTTTAAAATTTTAGGTGTTTTGTTATAAGATTATTTGTTAATAAGGGATATGATCTCAATGAGCTTCCATTTTGTTATAAAAAAGGTATGAAAAGATTGGTTGATAAGCACAATACCGGTAACTATAACCAATGTATTATAGAACAATGAAGTTATCTTTGCATAGATAATCAAACTCATGAATTAAAATTGAGATTTCGCTTTTGACTAGATTCTCATATATTGATTTTCAAATTTTTATTTGTGAATTTTCTTTTAGCAATTTTAATTTTTAATTTCAAAACCTTTTTTTTAATTACTTATTTTACTAAAGAAATAAAATTATTACGAGTCTATATGGATTTTGACATTGCCTACTGTTATATCCAAATTTGTTATACCCCTACGCTAGGGTATCACCCACGCGTAAGATATGAAGCCCACGTCTTTACAAAAATTCAAGGGGCATCATCGTGATGGTATCAAAGATAACCGTTACATTGAGTCCAATCTCATTGAATGATCTCAACTCCTCAAGCTCACCAACCTCTAAGAAGGCAACAATCAATCCACTCTAGGCCTTTCTCTATGTATAAATACCAATTCATCCAAAAAGAACAAGATATGTAGGGAATAAGTACTGAAACTTTGCTTTATTATTACCTAAAACTTCTCCAACCACTAAACCAAGTGGGTCTCTGCACCCAATACGGTGGGAACCACCTTCATTCAAGTGGCTTTTTGCCCCACATACGGTGTGAATCACCATCATTGTATTTTTCAAGACCTTATATAACCTTAGTGTTACAACAATTGGTGTTGTCTAGGGGAACTTGAATAAGAATTTATGGCTCAATCGACTCAAAATTTCCTAGGAGTGCAAGTTGATGAGGTCAACTACAAGTAGGGAGATCAATACTATTAGCATCAGTACTATGACCAACATTAGTATAAGGATAATTTGTTGGGAAATGTGCCCATATTGTAGTAAACATGTAACTGTTTTCTATTTATTTGAACGATAGATAAATAAATAAAATTAATTTCACATTTCACTATTATATCTATTGTATTTATGTATTTTATATTTTGCATGCATAGTAAAATTGTGACAAGAAAATATTAGCTCATTGATTGTCTATAGTTCAAACTAAAGATAACCAGCATTGTAAAGAACATTTACATTGCGAGAAAGACAACTTACTTCAATAGATAATCTAAATGAGTCCGTAATCCCGTAAAAAGAATCAAACTGAGCGTTTGATTCAAATACTAAGAAGGATTATTATGTCGTCTATAATTCCAATTGGGGAGATGACTAGTTTCGGCTATCGGAGCAGTTGACTCCACGAGTAGAGATATAGATGTATTCATTGGTAGAATGATACATTGGACTGGATCCAAAATGAATTAATTGGTAGAATGATAAATATGGAACGTGGCCACGGGTTGCTTGTTCTTGAACGAGTAATTTATCACAGTCATTTGTTGACAGTGATCATATTAATCATTAAGAAGACCCAATGGTGACAATGAGATAAAATAGGATTGTATTGAGTAAATGTATTTAACTAAAAGGAATCAAGGATATCATATGAGGGCAACACACACATGACAAGGTCATTGAACAAAGCAGTTGGATGAATTGCTTTCGTAAAGAGTATACAATAAGGAGTTCTCAATCATGGTACTTCTTGTGGACTGACTCCATGATTAAAAAATTGTGAATTATCGGAATGATGCTTCTGGACATAATTGCAATAACTAGAGCGTAATTGTATATGTCCAATTGGTCCCTTCGCTAGCTCAACAAAAGCTCGACCGGATTGCATTTGAATCAGAAGAAAATTCTACAACTTTGAGAATAATTTAATTGAGTCAATTTATTCGATGTGGAATTAAATTAGGTGGTTGTGAGAATTGTTGAATTAGAGAATTTGATTAAATAAATTTCTTGAAAAACTAATTTGGAAAATCTAAGTGATTTTGGGAAAAATTAATATTGATCAAGTAAAAAAAAATTAATCAAATCAATTAAAATTAATATGATAATTTTGGAAGTTAATTTTCAAGTTAGACAATTGGCCCAATGGGTAATTGAACTTGAAAATTGGACCTGAGATTGTAAATTGGGTTTGAGAGCCCAAAATCGAGACCAATACCCAAAAATTGGTCGAATCGAGCCCGATATATGAAATTGGACCAACAGTCCAAGCGGTGGCTAGACCAGACCGGTCGGGTTGTCATTAAACCGGGCCGAACTGGCAGCAGTCGAACCGGCTCGGGGTACCGTAAGGGTGTCTCACCTGCATCACTGGACATGACGGTGTCGGTGGCTGCTATAGCGGTGTCCTGTTGGTCAGCATCATTCTTGATTCTAAAGAGCTCGTAGGGACGTAGTTTGACTCTCAATTACGACATCATTCTTGGCCATAAATTCATTCAACAAGTCTTCGATAGATGGTGATGATGATGATGACTGACCCTGTTGGACATTTTGCCTCGGAATAGGTTGATTATAACTAAGTGGTGCACTGATGGCATTCTGTCTTGCAGCATTATTAAAATTCACCGTACCGTGATTTTTCCAACAAAAGTTTGGATGTTGCTTCCACCCTAAATTATAGGTGTTGAAATATGGATTATTATTCCAATTGAAATTACCCATGTAGCATACAGATGCTGGATTTGATGGGCATTCATCAAACACATGGTCTTCACCACAATAAACACATGCTAGCTCGACTGATTTCATCTCCTGAACTACAGTTGCTCTTTTTATTGTTTTAATCATATTAGTTAAAGATGATACTTGAGCAGTCAATAAAGTGATTGCGTCAAGGTCCATGGCGCCAGCAGCTCTTCTACCAGTCCCAATTCGTGTGGTAGGATACTAATAATCATTGTTGGCAATCCATTCCAATATCTCATATGCTTCAGTGTAAGATTTATCCAACAAAGTATCATTGGTAGAAGCGTCAAATACCATCCTCGTATGTGCATTCAACCCATTGTAAAACATCTCTATCTGAGTCCAGTGTTGAAATCCATGCATCGGACATTTTTGAATTAACTCTTTAAATCGTTCCCAAGCTTCATATAGTGTTTCATCCTCTAATTTTTGAAAAGATGTGATGTCATTTATAAACTTGGCATTCATATTTGGTGGATTATACCGTTGAAAAAATCTCTGGCATAGATAATTCCATGATCCCTTTGTTCCTGACGGCAAAGTATTGAGCCATACTCTGGCACGATCTCTTAATGAATATGGGAACAGTTTAAGTCGTAGGGCATCTTCAGGAGCACCATGTTGTCTAAATGCGTCACAAACCTCTTGAAAAATTCATAAATGCAGTCTTGGATCATCAGTAGGTAGTCATCCAAATTGTCATACTGTTTGTAACATCTGAAACATTACCAGTTTCAGCTCAGACTGTTGAACCTGTATTTGTGGTCTGACTATCCCTAGATTTAGGTCATCCAAAATTGGCACAACATGCTCTCCGATTGATCTATCTCGATCATCTATCACCCCACGAACATGAGGATTAACGCCCTGACCATTCAAATTATCATTCATACCAGATATCACCCTGCGAACAGGAGGATTAGCATCTTGATCATTCAGATTATCATTGAGACAAGGATCATTCTCGTTCCTAGTCATGTTTCGCAGTTATTTCCACCTTTTTCGTAAAGTTCTTTCGATCTCTGGGTCAAAAGGATATTCTCTGTTAGCAGGAATGCTTCTTCTCATACGCTGCTGGCAAACCTATAGAAATTAAATTAAACTAAGTTAAATAAAACTAACAAAATTAAGTAAAATAACCAAACCAAATTACACCAAATTGCCGATCCTCGACAACGGTGCCAAAAACTTGTCGCGTGTAAAATGATATGTGAATTGTGCAAGTATACATGTTAGATTAAGTAATAAAGTGATAAGCGAGATCGTCTCCACAGGGATTGGATTAGGTATACAAATGGTTTTTAAGTGATAAGTGAACATTTTTAGTTTCTGTAGTCCCTCCACATCTAGGCATCTCTTACCAATGATTTTTCCTTTATGTCCATCTCAAAATGTTACTTTTCTTGCATCATATTTAACAATGTTCTTTAAGTAGCCTCTTTTTCCAGTCATATCTCGCAAGCATCCACTATCAAACATATCTCTTTAGTAGCAACCTTTAAAGAAGTATGAGCCACTAATAGACACTTATCTCTTTTCTTGACTCACACTAGTCTGTTTCTTTTTCTACTATGTTTGCTTAGCTATTTGCATAGCTTTCTGAATAGTCACTACTCTATTCTTCAACTTCCATAAATTGTTTTGAAGTTTATAGCACTGTAGCCTAATGTGACCAGCTCTTCCACAGTAATAGCAGGCGGATCTTTTGTTCTTTCTTGTGTTTTTTACAAGAGGTAACTCATTAGCTTTAACTAATTGATTCTGAGAGTCAGTTAGCTTACTTTCAAAGAATATTCAAGACCATTATAATCTGATTCAACTCTTCCAACAATAAGAAATTAATCAAGTTTTATACTTTGTTCACTAAATTTTTAAGTACAGCTTTGGCCTTAGCAAGTTCATTCTCTGAGACTTTCAAGGCTTCTTCCTTTTCTTGAACTTCCACTTTGAGCTCTTATTTTCTTTTTTTAGCATAAGCATTTCATCTCTTAGATCATCATTCATTTGGGACATTATATCCAATTTTTTTTACCATTTGAAGATATGAATTCTCAAGAGTTCCAATGTTACATTCAAGTTTTTCAAAGAATTCACAAACTATCTAGTTTTCTGTCTAAACAAATGGTTGAACAGACACAGTGAAGGCCACATAATTATTTAATTCCTCACCTAAGTTTGATTACTCACTCTCATCTTCTTCATCACTCCATGTAACCACTAGATACTTTTTTTTTATTTTTGGTGCTAGCACATTTGGATTGAATGTGACCATATCCTTTGCATTTGAAACATTAAATCTCATTCTTTTTGTTCAAAACATTGTCTTCTTTTTGTTAAAATTTTCTATTGGAGCTACTAGCACCATTTTCTTTTGTAAATTTCTTTCTCAAGAACCTTTTTTAAGCTTTATTAAAGTTCTTGGTCAGCAGAGCAATTTGTTCTCTAATTTCATCGATAGCTTTTCCTGTTTACTTCTTTGTTTGAACACCAGATTAAACATTAAAACCAAAATTCTTTTCACCTTTCAACTTGTCATGCTTCTCTTCCTCAAGATTCAGTTCAAAGGTCCTGAATGAATCAATCAACTTATCTAACCTAAGGGTGGTGATATCCTTATCTTCTTCTGTAACACCCCTAACACGTATCCTTCACTGGAACATGGTTACAGAGCATTACCGGAGTTTACAGATCAATTAGAATTAATTGATCTCTTTTACTTTTCATATCCAAAACAAATCATAATTCAATCATGTTGTCCCTTAAATGGACCATTGAGGTCCTATTTATACATTAGAAACAAGTCGGAATTAAACCAGAAACTCAGAAAATTTTTCGCAAAATTTCAAAATTTATCTTAGGTTGAGGGGACACACGCCCATGTGGTCAGGCCGTGTTTGTAACACCCCCAAACCCGGCCCATTCACTACGACCGAATCTGGTTATGTCACTGGGAAAGACGGTTGGAAATCTTTGACTTTAGAATTAAACTTGAAAACTTATTATCTCTGAAAATCATGTCCATTTAACATTTAATAAATAATATAAGCTTGTTGAAAAACTTCCGAATTAAAATGTTATTGTAAGTTGCTATAATATGAATCTCTTGCGAAAATATTACTAAGTGTAGAGTAAACTTCAACCTTAATAAATAGAGTACTTTAAATCAAAGAGGCCCTTATTACATCAAATAAAATTCCAAAATACTGATCATATAAAATACTTAAATAAAGTAAAACATCTTCTCGTATGAAAATCTCCTTCTGCATGGGCCACCTTGTATCCACTCCAACCCGTCCACTAACCATGACTCACTGCGATGATTAAAAAGTTGGGTGAGTCATACAGACTCGATGTGTAAGTTAACCACCAAATCCACCCACATGCTAGCCACATAATATCCCAATTATCAAATGCAACAAGTAATATATATATATTCATTTTAAACATTTACTACAACTGGGCTTGGCCCACATTCAAGTCATACTCAAATACCGGCTAGGCCCATTTCTCAATAAACCACATATCAACTGGGCTTGGCCCATGTCCACGTATGTTCCCAAAACATACCTATCCACATGTCATATTGGGCTTGGCCCATTTCCATATTATTACAAAAATAATGCAACATGATTCCCAACCCAACCTAGGGTCCATCCGCTACACACCCCCTTAACCAAACCTACCACACACTGGGGCCTGCCGAGTCACCCTCTCCTTTTCCCTCCAAAAAGGCAACCAATGCCATCCACGATGTAGCGTATAGCTAACATCAAACCACGATGGAGCACACAAAGCAATCCATCAAGCCAAGATATGGCATAGAGCCGATATCAATCAAGGTAACCACGCGAACCAAATCGCAAAGATCCACAACGCGACCTCGATCGGCGCCAATCCACGATGTAGCACAAAGTCGACATCAACCACGCACTCAAGTACACCCGTACCTTCTTTTCATAACCCACCCATGCACATGCCACATAAAATATAATCGTGATAGTGCATGCACATGCTTATTAACGCCTATAAACATACTCATAAACAAATAATCACACTCGCAATAGATCCGATACTAACTCGGTCATCGCTATACCCTTTAGGGGTATATATGGCACACTTATAATCGCACTTGTTAGTAAAACATATAACACATAAAACCCGAAAACAGTGGGTTAGTTACACACCTTATTACTAGGAGTTCTAGACTCTCGATCCTCGACGCTATCGTCTAGCGAAACTACGGCTATTTGCTTAACGTTTTCTGTTGCACGTCCACACCCCGGTGGCCGTCTCGCATGCCAGTAAACGGATCTCTTCTTGAACTTTGGGATGGGGACTTTCCCTTGCCCACCTTGGACTCGGTACTCGAATCCACGCCCATCGTAATCACTTAATTAGAACCCTTTGGTTAAACGTCATAACACAAAATCTCAAGCGAACAACTACAATTTAACTACTTACCAAACGATCTAAAATCTCAAAGGCTCCTCAGTACTTTTGTCGATTTGCCCTTGATGAGTCCAAACAATTCGAGACCTTCCTTTAGACTCCTTGGCGCTGCTACAAGCTCTAAATGTCGACAAAGACTACTCCTCACAGTGTTCGGCACCAAGCTTGGCTAAATAAAAGAGAAAAGGTTTCGGCTTCACTACCAAATGAAGTTGGAGCATTCGGCCAACACAAGGTGCTGTTATGGAGTTTTGAAAAGAGTTTGAGAAAGGAATGGGAGTTCGGTCAAAGCGCAAATAGGGAAGGGAAAGAAGAAAACAAAAGAAATATTGACTACAGAGGCCAAAGGAGAAATCGGCACACCAAGAGGAGAGGCAAAAGACTTGATGAATAACTAGCACTCTACCCTCCCCTATTTATACTATACGGCCTAGCTCCAACCTCCCACAAAAATCCCATTATTTGCTCCTACAATTCCTCCCCAACACTCATTCAAAAAGTTTGAATGAGTCAAACCTCTTCCTAGCAAAAATTTAAAAAAAAGACCAAGTCTTCTCCACCTTTTAAGCCTCCAAAAGCCACCCAACTTCTTACCTCTCTCGACGCCAAAAATAAAGGCCAAAGTCTGCATTCTTCAGACTCGAACACTGGCCCCATCCCTTGCACCCGAGGCGTCCACTTCCCCAAGCTCTTAGTGGCGTCTCCCTTGCCACTTTACTAGCTCAATTCTTATGTCTAATTCCCCCAAATAATTCTCTTAAGACACCCATCGCCAAGCTCCCCTTTTTTTACTTAAAAATCCAAAAATTTTCTAAAGCATTCTTTTGCCTTCTAGGGTTCTCCAAACCCCTAAAAATTCCTCCAACATGACCATAAGCCTACCAACTGCTCGAGTTATGCTCCAAGCGCATAACCCCTAAACCAGGGTGTTACAATTCTACCCTCCTTAGAAATAATTTCGTCTCTCGAAATTACTTTGCTAACAAACGTCCATACAACCTATCTTACCACCTTACGCTTATGTCACGCGCACTCTCGATCTTACTAAGGCTATCGTGCCTACACAATCTCTAAGTTCATGCTCAAAATTCAAACACCTCCTTAGCAACACGTAAAAGGCTAACTCATAGGCAACAAAGTAATTAAAGCATGTACCCAAAGCAAAGAAGCTTACCTAATATCACATCCTTGGTTGACTCACTAGAACCATTCCTTCCATGACTTGAACCACGACCCTCGCCGCCGAGGACAATCCTTAACCAGATGTGCCTTAGATCCGCACCGAAAACATTCTTTACTATTTCCCCAACACTCTCCCGTGTGAGGTCTTCCACATCGAACACAAGAACGATTCCGATCCATCAGGGCAAGTATACGCACGTGATTCTCGATCCTAGGTCTTTTCTCGGGCATTACCCAACGATGCCGACGGTCCAATATTTCTCTTATTCTCGCTCCTATTCTTCTCTCGGTTTTCTCTTATAGTCTTTTTAACCTCCTCGGCAATCCGAGCTTTCTCTACCGAATGGCAAAATCCCTTTCTCTTTGTGGCGCGATCAACTCCCGCAACTCATCTCGCAGACCCATCTTCGAATCGAACACTCCTTTCATAATCGTGAGCCACGATTCCTCTTGGCGTCTTGACTTAGTCGCACAAACTCGACTTCATACTCTGTTATCGACTTATTCCCTTGTACTAGGTTAAGAAACGCTTTCCTTTGCGCGCCTAAGTAACTTGCTCCAACGTACTTTCCTTCAAACTTTTCCTTAAAGTACTCCCAATCCAATCGATCTGCCGGTACACCTTGTTTGACAAAGGAGCCACCAACGATAAGCTTCATCCCGAAGAAGCGAAACAAAGCACCTTTAGCTTTTCTTCGTTGGTACACCCAAATCGTCCATAATTCTTTCAACTCCTTCTAGCCAATATTCTATATATTCGAGCCACTCCGGATACTCCTCTAAATATCTCGCCCCTGCTCAATCTAAGCCTTTCCGATCATCGACTTTCGAGCTCGCTTCCTACACTAGCTCTCGCTACTCGCTCGAGCACTCGCAACATGGCCCGCGATCATCGCGTCATCTTCCCCGTCTCGATCTTGCCCCTACGTCCACTTCTTTGGTGGCGGCACTTCACTTTCGACCCATGGCGCACCCTCTACCGGTTCCGATCGCGCCATTCTACCTCTACCGCGTCCCCTAGAGTTCATCTCTATCGTCGCAATTTAATCTGATTAACAAGTTTTATGCATTAGAAATTGTTCCACTATTTAACCACGAGCAAATTTTATGGAATGAAAGATATTTAGAAGTAGTTCTTTCGATCACACAAAGTTTCAGATTCGAGTTTACTACTCTAGTTCAAGAATCCCATTCACACACACACATCCGCTCATCAACAAGGACACATTCCTTCCTCAATAGAGGCACAATCGAGTGGTATCTACCACCCACATTCACTATTCTGACATTTCTCGCCGCTTTCTACCCTGTGGGTATTTCCGTCATTTTGTCCTACAGGACATTTTCGTCATAAACCAAAGCGATTCAAAACTTTAATAGGTCAGATCTTTTGAAATTCCCAAAATTGAAGAGTATTTTCAAAATTTTCGCAAATTGAAGGTATAACAGATTTTGGTAACTGTGGTATTTTGGTAATTTGTCAATCAGGTAATTTCGTAAATTTCCAAAGTCGTGGTTATTACTTTGAAATACAGAAAATTGGATACTTTTGCAAAGTAAGAAAATTTTATTAAGCTTGGGGTTAAACCAGAAATTTTGAAAGTCGTGGGCATTTTAGTAATTTTCAACATAGGGTAAATTTTGGAAGTTTTAAAACTAGGGGTTTTAAAACAGTTGAGGCAAATCCTTTTCGGGTTTTAATAATTGGTTTAGCCTATGAACAAGTCCTCTTGGTTAAGATGAACCGTAGCTACGCACTGGTAGGATTCAGTGAAGAGGAGGTGAGTCCCGAGGATCGCTAAGTACCGTGCTCTTCCGAATCCACTCCTAGACATGCGCACAATGGTTGCCACACCTTAACTCGGCGACTTAATCACAGGTTTGTTTAGTAATTTTTTTTTAAGTCTTATGCATATGTTTGAGTAGACTAGTCCTAGGGTTCAACAGATCCTAGTTCACTAATCTACGAGCCCAACTAAGCCCATAACAGTTCATATATCAAATTACTTCACAAGTCTGAAGTACTTACCTGGTGGACTCGGGTCGGAGGTACAGGTGCCATGCCAGAATAACCTGAAAATATTTCATAAAAACCCATATTTTTTTGAAAAGCCCATTTTGAAACGTTTTTGGGCCCAAAACCTCAAAGCCGAGTTTTGAACCGGCTCGATACTAAATCAGAACACCCCAAACCCGGCCCATTCACTACGATCAATCTGTTATGTCACTGGGAAAGACGGTTGGAAATCTTTGACTTTAGAATTAAACTTGAAAACTTATTATCTCTGAAAATCATGTCCATTTAACATTTAATAAATAATATAAGCTTGTTGAAAAACTTCCGAATTAAAATGTTATTGTAAGTTGCTATAATATGAATCTCTTGCGAAAATATTACTAAGTGTAGAGTAAACTTCAACCTTAATAAATAGAGTACTTTAAATCAAAGAGGCCCTTATTACATCAAATAAAATTCCAAAATACTGATCATATAAAATACTTAAATAAAGTAAAACATCTTCAGTATGAAAATCTCCTTCATGGGCCACCTTGTATCCACTCCAACCCGTCCACTAACCATGACTCACCTCGATGATTAAAAAGTTGGGTGAGTCATACAGACTCAGTGTGTAAGTTAACCACTGAAATCCACCCACATGCTAGCCACATAATATCCCAATTATCAAATGCAACAAGTAATATATATATATATTCATTTTAAACATTTACCACAATGGGGGCTTGGCCACATTCAAGTCATACTCAAATACTGGGCTAGGCCCATTTCTCAATAAACCACATATCAACTGGGCTTGGCCCATGTCCACGTATGTTCCCAAAACATACCTATCCACATGTCATATTGGGCTTGGCCCATTTCCATATTATTACAAAAATAATGCAACATGATTCCCAACCCAACCTAGGGTCCATCCGCTACACACCCCCTTAACCAAACCTACCACACACACTGTGGACCGAGTCACCCTCTCCTTTTCCTCCAAAAAGGCAACCAATGCCATCCACGATGTAGCGTATAGCTAACATCAAACCACGATGGAGCACACAAAGCAATCCATCAAGCCAAGATATGGCATAGAGCCGATATCAATCAAGGTAACCACGCGAACCAAATCGCAAAGATCCACAACGCGACCTCGATCGGCGCCAATCCACGATGTAGCACAAAGTCGACATCAACCACGTACTCTCAAGTACACCCGCATTCCTTCTTTTCATAACCCACCCATGCACATGCCACATAAAATATAATCGTGATAGTGCATGCACATGCTTATTAACGCCTATAAACATACTCATAAACAAATAATCACACCGCAATAGATCCGATACTAACTCGGTCATCGCTATACCCTTTAGGGGTATATATGGCACACTTATAATCGCACTTGTTAGTAAAACATATAACACATAAAACCCGAAACAACATGGGTTAGTTACACACCTTATTACTAGGAGTTCTAGACTCTCGATCCTCGACGCTATCGTCTAGCGAAACTACGGCTATTTGCTTAACGCTTTCGTTGCACGTCCACACCCCTGTGGCGATCTCGCATGCCAGAAAACGGATCTCTTCTTCAACTTTGGGATGGGGACTTTCCTTTGCCCACCTTGACTGGTACTCGAATCCACGTCCATCGTAATCACTTAATTAGAACCCTTTGGTTAAATGTCATAACACAAAATCTCAAGCGAACAACTACAATTTAACTACTTACAAAAACGATCTAAAATCTCAAAGGCTCCTCTGTACTTTTTGTCGATTTGCCCTTGATGAGTCCAAACAATTCGAGACCTTCCTTTAGACTCCTTGGCGCTGGCTACAAGCTCTAAATGTCGACAAAGACTACTCCTCACGAGTTCGGCACCAAGCTTGGCTAAATAAAAGAGAAAAGGTTTCGCTTCACTACCAAATGAAGTTGGAGCATTCGGCCAACACAAGGTCTTTGTTATGGAGTTTTGAAAAGAGTTTGAGAAAGGAATGGGAGTTCGGTCAAAGCGCAAATAGGGAAGGGAAAGAAGAAAACAAAAGAAATATTGACTACAGAGGCCAAAGGAGAAATCGGCACACCAAGAGGGAGAGGCAAAAGACTTGATGAATAACTAGCACTCTACCCTCCCCTATTTATACTATACGGCCTAGCTCCAACCTCCCACAAAAATCCCATTATTTGCTCCTACAATTCCTCCCCAACACTCATTCAAAAGTTTGAATGAGTCAAACCTCTTCCTAGCAAAAATTTAAAAAAAAAAAGACCAAGTCTTCTCCACCTTTTAAGCCTCCAAAAGCCACCCAACTTCTTACCTCTCTCGACGCCAAAAATAAAGGCCAAAAATCTCGCCTTGCAGCTCGAACACCGGCCCCATCCCTTGCACCCGAGGCGCCACTTCCCCAAGCTCTTAGTGGCGTCTCCTTGCCACTTTACTAGCTCAATTCTTATGTCTAATTCCCCCAAATAATTCTCTTAAGACACCCATCGCCAAGCTCCCCTTTTTTTACTTAAAAAATCCAAAAATTTTCTAAAGCATTCTTTTGCCTTCTAGGGTTCTCCAAACCCCTAAAAATTCCTCCAACATGACCATAAGCCTACCAACTGCTCGAGTTATGCTCCAAGCGCATAACCCCTAAACCAGGGTGTTACAGTGTTGCTCACACGGCCAGGTGACACGCTCGTGTCTTAGGCCGTGTGGGCATTGGATGTGAGGCACACGATCGTGTCCCAGCTCGGTTCAAATTAGGGTAGCTACTTACTTGGATCACACGGCCGGCCACACGCCCGTGTGCTAGGCCGTATGGACTATTTAATTTTCAAAAATTAGGTGCAGGATTAATACGGCTGAGACACACGCCCGTGTCTCTGCCCGTGTGACCAATTATGAGGATTCTGTTTCTGAATTTTTAAGATACAGGGAACACACGGCCAAACCACACGCTTGTGCGCATGGCCGTGTGTCACACACGGTTGAGACACACGCCCGTGTGTACGAAAATAGGCCAATTTCAAGGCCACTTTTCTCACCCAATTTTGCCTTCAACCTACAGTAATCTTTAAACACTTCCACCAACCAATTTAAGACATTATAACCTAGCCCAAATTCAATCTTATGCACAATATATCACTTCTTAAATGCATTTATCCAATTTACTTATTTGGCCATATTAACATATATATATTTTACCAAATCATGCATTCTTAACATACTTGTATAACTCCCATCGTTAATCCATCGTAACACACATATAAAACATGTTAATACCTTATATAATTTCATCAAAATATACCATTTCAAATGGGTAGTTACAACCAAAACATTAGTGTACCGGCAATGGCTAATTTACCTATACATGCCATTATACTCAAAATAAAGTTTACTTTTTATACCAAAACGAACTGACGGATAGTGTGAAGGTGCTCCGACCAATTCCAACCTTTACGAGTTTTCGAGCACTATAAAACAGAGAAAAAAAATCGAGTAAGCATTTTAAATGCTTAATAAGTTCGTATAACAGGAATTTAACTTACCAATTATGTTCAATTTAAGTAATCATGTAAATAATATGCATCCCAACAAATTGACCAAATGCCTAATCAAATACACTCAATCAAGCAAGTTAGTCATGAATTTCTAAATACTTTTCAAGTAATAAAGATGAGCTCATCATGTAATAACTTTCATACACATATACTTTTCTTATCATATTTCCATATTTCCATATACATTTCTATGATAAATCATCTCAAGTTCAGATTAGCCATAACAGAACTTTGCCCGTTGAATTTAATTGAAATATCAATGGATACACATTGTAACAATCCAGTTTTAGTTAAATCGGAATAGTGGTTTCAGAACCACAAATCTGAGGTCGTAAAATTATTTTAATATTATTTTTGGTATTTACAGCATGTTAATTAATATGTGTGAAAATTTTCGTGATTTAATTTTACCGTTTGTGTGCTTAATTTAATAAAAGGACTTAATCGCGTAAAATGTAAAAGTAACATGCTCTATGTTAAAGTGCTTAATTGTTTTAATTAATTAAAGGTAAGGTATTTATGTTGTAATTTGACCATTGAAATTATGAATGGATGGTTTTGGGCTTATAATATATAGTTTACAAATTAAATAATAAAGGTTAATTATGTAAATTATTAATAAAAGTTAATAAAATAAAACATAAGTGAAAGAAACATGTGTTATCATATTTGTTGGCCGAATGTGAGAAGAAAAGAGCCATTGTTGAAGCTTTAAAATTTTGGCACCTAGGAAGCTTAATTTAGGTATGTACTTTGCTCGGTTTTTGATAATTTTTACGTTTTTGAGATCGTTGCTTTGTATACTAGCTAGCCCATGCTTTAATTTTCGGATTTGATGATGATTTTATGATTTTCCATTGTTGAAAGCTTGATGCTTTTTTTTGTTTGATGATGAAAAATAAATAAATGTTGGTAGATTATCATAGTTAATTAAGTGATTTTTGATAAAAATACATATTAAGGATTAAATTGTAAAATTTGTAAATTGAGGGGTCAAAATGTGAAATAAATGAAATTAATGGGCTGCTAGGGACCTAGGGAAGATTCGGCCAAGCATGGGTTTAAGGAAATTTTATGTATTTTGTGTTGTTTTGAAATAAGGACTAAATTGAGAAAAAATGAAATATTAGGGGCTAAAGTGCAAAATGCTCATTTATGTGTTTTTGGATGAAATTGAATGAACTTGTAATTAAAAAAGTTAAATTTAAATTGATTTAGATAAAGAAAAGAAGAAATCAGATTTCGATCGGGGGAAGTCGAAAGTTGTTGAATAGTCGTTTCGATCCGTTCGTTTCCGTACGAGGTAAGTTCATAGGCAAATAAACATTTTTAAATTTAAATATATATATATATATATATATATATATTGCCGAATTTATTTGTGTATAAATACATATATTGCATAATTGAATTGTGTGTTGGAGGAATTATTTCGAGCTTGAATTGATTGAATTACGAAGTCGAAAGCCCCGTATGAGCCTTAGGAATAGTGTAGGATACTGATGTCATGACATTAGGATTTCCGAGGTGTGAATTCGTGTAAGACCATGTCTAGGACATTGGCATTGTATATGATTCGTGTGAGACCCTGTCTGGGACAGAGGCATCGATATGTGATAACATGTAAGACCATATCTGGGATATGGTGTTGTAATTGATATATGTGTTTCCGAGTATCCTTAACAATTTCGAATGGTTCAACGGGCAATGTCAAAAGAATCCGAATGTGAATTTGAGATAAATAATTCAGGTACATATAAGGTTTATATGTTCATTGAAAAATAAGGTAAGTGAAGCTACTAATGTGGTATTATGGATTTTATGAGAAAAGTGAATGTATATGTATATGAGATTAGTTAAATTTGGTCTATTCAAAATTGAATTATTCATGTTCTTGTGATGATTTATTTGCTTATGACTTACTAAGCTTTCAAAGCTTACTTTGTGCATTTCTTTCATTGTTTTATAGATATATAAAGTTAGCTCGAGCTCGGGGATCGTCAAGGATCATCATCACACTATCGATCCCTATTTTGGTACTTTGATAGTTTGCACTTTTGATATATGGCATGTATAGCCTAGTTTTAATATGGTTTATTTTGACATGTATATAATTAGCCATGCGAAAATGGCTTTATAATGATGTTAATGTTTGTGAATGATCAACCTTGATGATGTGCTTATTTTGGAAGTATGTTTGATGAAAATGTGATTCAGCTCGAGTAATTACGTAGTTGATGGATGTGTTTTTGATTGGTGATACATGTTATTATAACTAGGTGATGTCTTTGCTTTATGATATGAATTTGGCTATTTGAATGGCTTATTATTAATTTATAACTTGATGTATAATTTGTTTTGATATATTGGCTTGGAATTGATAAATGATGGCATTCATATTCGGCTAATGATGTATATATTAAATACATATACATATGACATGTTTGTATGTGGTTTGGTACCTAAAGATCAAGTTGGTTAGTTTAATGTTTGATTTTTAGTTATATATAAAAAGTGTTAATGGCTTATTGGATGGTTAAATATATGATGTCTAGACATGATATTTATATGTGAATTAGGTATGTTTTGGCTTGTTATTTGTGTTAAAAAATGGTCCAAATTGATTTATTAAAATGCGCATAATTTAGTTATGTATAAGAACTATATTTGATCAATTAGTGATGTTATATAATAAATCATTATATAGATAACTTATAAGTTGTAAAATATGTTTTGTTTTGACTTGATATTCGGTTGTATAAAGGTTTATGAAATGGTACGTTTGATAATAGAATAATGAAATAAACGTATGAATTTGGATGTTTTGACTTATGCATTGGTATTTGATTTATAAGGGTACATATACATACTGGAATATATTTCAAGTATTCGAATGACTTGAATGTGATGGTAATAAAGTTCAAAAAATTGACTTATGAAATACGTGTGCTATATTGTTAATGCATGATAGCTTAATTCAAAAATTTGAATAGGAAACAGAATTAAAATGGTTGAGTTTTTGTGTATGGTTTGTATGTGATATATGATTTTACATGCAAAATTTGGTATATGTGAATTGAGGTATTTGAGTTTTGAAAATGTTATAACTTTATGCTTGAATAGTAATAAATGATTGTTCTGAGCTGTGTTTTTGATCGGTAATGCCTTGTAACCCTAATTCGGCGACGAATACGGGTTAGGGGTGTTACACACATGTAGTACACTTGAAGTGTACAAAACTGTAATCCGTCAACTCATGTTAAGGGGTACCTATTAAGGCACATAATCAGGAAGCACTCTCTCGAGCCATATAACACGATGCTCATGTAAGCCATGTAACAAGAAGCTTATCCGGGCTAAATCAGGAAACTCATAAGAGTTTAGAACAGGAAGCTCATTGAGCTTAACAGGTAACTCCGAAGATCTATTATCAGAGAGCTCCGGATAGCCATATAATAGGATGTTCAAGTGAGCCATATCAGAAAGCTCAAAAAGAGCCTATATCAGGACGCTCATAAAGAGTTGGGTTTGTGTCCGCAATATATGCAGGATCACAACCGATCATATAACATGACACTCACAAAGAGCTACGTAGTCCGCAACACATGAAGGATCACTACCGATCAGGATGCTCACAGGAACCATGTAACATGAAGCTTGAGAGGGCTTATAACAGGATGCTCTTTCAAGCTAAGGTGTGTCTGCAACATATGCAAGACCACAATCAATCAGGAAATCCTGTATCCATCGAATTCCATCTATTCAAACAGGACTTATCATTTATCGGGCATTATTGGATATGTATTCAATTTTCATACGCATGAAAACTACATAATTCTCATACACAACATTCAATTCAAACATATAAATGTACAAATTTAGTTACACGAACTTACCAAGACAAGCGTTCGTATACAAGGATCTACTAATCCGACACTTTTTCTTTTCCTCGATCTAACTTCGTATTTGAGTTATCTGGATCCAATTAAGCTTGCTTGATTTTCTTTCTCTTTCCTAGGATTTCCATAGAATTTGGGGAAGAAGATGATATAAAATGATGATATTAGTTATTTATTTAATTTATCATCTTTTAATTATTTCAATTTCCAATTTAGTCCTTTTCTTTTTCTAATTTTCCATGGGTGAATCATAAAAAATATCTACTAACTTTTTTTAATGGTCTAATTACCATGTAAGGACCTCAAATTTTGAATTCCATAGCTACCTAATCCTTCAAGCTACTAGAATTCAACTTTTGCACTTTATGCAATTTGGTCCTTTCTTTCTAATTAAACACAAAATCGGTAAAATTTTCTTATCGAAAATTGTTATACGTCTTTCCTATCATGATGCAGACCATGCAATAATATTAAAATAAATTTTCCTTTTGACTAGGATTTGTGGTCCCGAAACCAGTGTTTCGATTTCACTGAAAATGGGCTGTTACATCTTCAACTACAGTGACTTTGATAACAAATTGTTCTATAAGAGACCGAAGAAATTTCTTGGAAAGTTTCACCTCAAAAAACCGTTCATTAAGACGAATAACTTCATTAGATATGTCACATAAGCTTGTATAAAAATAAAAAATAGTTTCATCTTCATCCATTTTTAAATTCTCAAACCTGGCAGTCAAAATTTAGAGTTTTGACATCTTGATAGAAGCATTCCCTTCATGTTGATTTTGTAAGATGGTCATGCCTCTTTAGCAGTTTCACATGTTGAGATCATCTTGAATTGGTCCAAGTTGACTCCATTAAAAATTGCATAGAGAGACTTTTGAGTTTGCTTGAGCTACCTTATTTTCTTTAAGAGTATAATAATTCTTTTCTTTTGGTTTGGTTGCTCCATTAGTTCTTATTACCTCAAGCTTTCTCCATCTTTCCTCGATTGCTTCTTAAGCTAATTCATCAATTGACATAATAAAAGCTCTCATCTAGGCTTTACAATAGGCATAGTTTGAGGAGTCAAATAGAAGAGGTGCTCGAGTGATAGAGCCTCCTTCTCTCATAGTGTAGCACCCCTAACCCATATCCGTCGCTGAAATAGGGTTACGGAGCATTACCAGAGTTTACAAAACATTTACAGATAAATCATGCCAATCACTGTTCATTTTCTGAGATTATTCATAACGTCCCTTAAATGGACCCTTGAGGCCCAATGTGAGCATTGGAATCGAGTCGGGACTTAATCGCAAACTCTAAAAATTTTTCGCGAAATTTCACAAATTTTCTAAGTTACAGGGCTTACAGGCCCATGTGGTCCAAGGGACACGCCCGTGCTACAGGCCGTGTTCGATCCCGTGTAACTCTCTGACTTGTGCCACACGGCCGTGTGGTTAATTCTATTTTTTAAAATTAGGAGCAAGTTTCACACAGCCAAAACACACGCTCTTGTCTCTGCCCGTGTTCTCAATTCTGAGCATTCTGTTTCCCAAATTTAAACTGCAGGGGACACACGGCCTAACCACACACCCTTGTACCAGGCCGTGTGTCACACACGGTCTAGACACACGCCCGTGTGTCTGCACGTGTGGATGAAATAAAGCCATTTCTAGCTTCATTTCTCACCCAAAATCATATCAATGACCTGCACTAAAACTCACATCCAAATACCAACCTTTTCAAGCGTTCAAATTAAGCAAACTCTATCATGCAACATGACATATCATTACATGCATACATGTTTATAATATTACCTTAGTTTAGTCCATATGTAGACATAATTTGATCAACTACTTAACATATATGTAACTACCATAGTATGACATTACAAGTATATCAAAACAAACCATTACTAGCCATTCCAATGGCTAGATTACAAGTATCATTTTCAAGCCAACAATGGCCAAATTAGCCTATACATGCCATTATACTAAAATGATTTTACTGTATATACCCAAAATAAGCTAGTGGATAGTGTGATGATGCTCTAATCGATTTCCAGCCTTCGCGAGCTTCTGAGCACTATAAAACAGGAAAAATAAAATCTAGTAAGCATTACATGCTTAGTAAGTTCGTATAACGGGAATTAAAACTTACCAATTCACATTTATTAACATTAAGCATTCAATAACATGCTTTTCATCAATTTGAAAAATTTACCTAAACACTTACACTCAATCAAACAAGTTAGTCACATAAATATTCACATATACATCAAGTAAGCATAGATGAGCTCATCATACTATATTCCTTCAAGACATTATTCATTTCATCCCATAATTCTCTTATCATGCCAAGATTGTGACTGTTGAATCACTGAAATTCTGATGGATACTCAAGTAGCACACTCAAGGTGTACAATTCAATAACCCGTCAATTCTTATTCGAGAGTACCCATTAGGGCACTTAATCTAAAAACATACTCTCGAGCCACATATCATATAACAGGATTACCAGTTTAGGCTAAATCCTGTCTGTAACATATGCTCAGAAGAGCTCAATTAGGATTACCAGTCCAGGCTAAATCCTAATTGTAACATATGTTCAAGAGGGATTATATCAGGATTACCCATCCGGGCTAAATCCTTTCTATAACTAGGTCAATAGGATTACTCATCCGAGTCAGACCCCGTCAGCAACAAATGCAGGACCTCATTCATTTCGGGTAAGCACATATATTCATCAGAATTCAATATTCAAATGGAACTTAACCCTTTTTCACTATTTCAAGTATGTATTCAATTGTTCATTATAGCAATCAAACAATTCACATCAATATAAGTCACATTTCATACAAACACAACATTCAATTTAACATATTTAAATTGTAACACCCCTCACCCATATTCAACGCTGGAATAGGGTTACGGAGCATTACTAAACTTATCACACATTAAAGCATACATTTATCATACAAATTAATCAATTCATATACAATTCATTCACAACCAATCATTCTGTCCCTAATACGAGCCTACAAGGCCCTAAACATGCATTAGGAGTGGTTCGGGACTAAACCGATAACTTTGGAAACTTTTTGAACATTTAGAAAATTTTCTCAAAAACAGGGGACACACGCCCGTGTGGCTCGACCGTGTGTCTCACACGGCCAACAGACACGCCCGCGTTACAGGCCGTGTGGAGCATACTGACTTGGTTTTAATTTCAACACCAGGGGACACGGCCGTGTACATGATCGTGTGTCACACACGACTGAGACACACGTTCGTGTATATGATCGTGTGTCACACACGGCTAAGACACACGTCCGTGTGACTACCCGTGTGGACAAAAATATATACAAGATTCAAACATACCAAAATAAGCACACTTTCATGGCTATATAAACAACCAAATCACTTATATTTACAAACCATTTCAAATAACTAAATTCATTACTAACACATAACCAAAATGACCAAAGTCCCTATACATGCCATATACCAAAATACCAAAGTTCAAAAGTACCAAATGATAGTTGGATAGTGTGACGTAGTCTCCGACGATCCCCGAATCTGAGCTAGCTTTGAAATCACTATAAAACATGGAAAAATAAATAAAGTAAGCTTTATAGCTTAGTAAGCTCGTATGAAATAAACTCAATGAAATCATAAATACACAAATCATCAAATGAACATATCAACATGTAATTCATGTTAACTAGCAAACCTTTCACATTTTCTATCATAATCTTATGCATGAACTTTATAACTTCTTCGATTTAAGCTTATACGATTTTTGTACATACCTGTACCATCTCGTATTAATCTCTTACACAACTACATCTTTCATTTACCCGTTGAACCATTCAGAATGCTATCGGTACATGGGAAACTTGCACAAGAAGTGCCACATATATAGCTGAAGCTATCTCGATCACATATCACATATATGCTCACTCTCGAGCTATCAACGGGCCTGCTCACACAAGTTGTGGGTCAAAACATAGCTACATGGTGCTGCTCACACAAGCTGTCAAGTAACCGCAACACATGCCGGTATACTCAGACACCGGTAGGACGTACAGGACCAGCACCCGGATCACATAATCACATAAATCCCCTAATGACATGTCACTAGTATCCAAATCTATTCCTAAGGTTCAACCGAGAATTTCAATGTCGAATCGTTGTCAAATCATTGTTGAACATGTCCGTAGTCATGTATTCACAGTTCATACAATATCAAAGCATTTAAAACATAATTATAACAATGCTTATTACATACGAACTTACCTCGAATGTAATAACGATGAAACAGGTCGATTAGTCAATAATTTTGTTTTTCCCCCGATCTAAGCTCGTATTTCGCTTTTCTTGATCTATATAATATCAAATTCAGCTTATTTAATTATCTCTCTATTCAATTTAATCCAAAACACTCATTAAAGCACATTTACACTTTTGCCCCTAATATTTCAACATTTTTACAATTTAATCTCTAGGCTCGTAAATTAAAATTCATTCAATTTCATCACAACCCAAGCCTAGCCGAATATTTATCATGCTTATAGTAGCCCAAAATTTTCATTTATTACACATTTTAACCACTAAATTTACACATTTCACAAATTATTCCCTAATTTGCATTTTCACTAAAAATCACTTAACAAAACTTGTATAACTATCATCAAACATTCAAAATCTATCATTAAACATCAAAATACTCATGTATTCATCAATGAAAACATTCAAAATCTTTAACATTTTTGCAAAATAGTCCTTGGGCTGCTAGACCTAGTTGCAACAATCTCAAAAACATAGAAATCATTAAAAACTGAACAAAAATGAGCTTACAATTAAGCTTGCATGTGGCCGAACCCTAAAATGGACAAAAATGGTTTCTTCTTCTTCAATATTTGGTTGAAGATAAAAGAAAATGAAAGCTTTTTCTTTTGTTTTACTTATTTTATCTTAAATATTAACTAATTTACTATATTAACCTTTTAATTAATATACAAAAATCACTTAAACAATACCCATAATTGTCCACTTAATAATATAATGGTCTAATTACAACATAAGGACCTCTAATTTAAGAATCCATAGCTTTTAGATACCTTTAGTTAATAGAACTCCACTTTTACACTTTACGTGATTTAGTCCTTTTTATCAAATTGACTAATCAAACGATAAAATTTTTAAACGAAACTTTCACATAATCATTCAATCATGCTGTAGACATTAAAATAATAATAAAATAAATATTTCAACTTCATATTTGTGGTCTTGAAACCACTGTTTCGATTTGACAAAAAATGAGCTGTCACAACTTTGCCCCCTTAGGGATTTTCGTCCCCAAAAATATTACCAGTGAATAGGTTAGGGTACTATTTTCTCATAGCTTCCTTGGGTTCCCACGTAGCCTCTTCGACTCCATGTCATTGCCATAACACTTTCACCAAAGCTATACGTTTTTTTCTCAACTCTTTAACATCACGAGCTAAAACTCGGATCGGTTTTTCGTTATACGTCATATCATGTTGAATCTCAATATCTGCCGGAGATATTACATGTGATGGATTTGATCTATATCGGCGTAACATCGACACATGAAACACATTATGGATCTTTTCTAATTCTGACGGTAAAGCTAGCCGATATGCCACTGGCTCTATTGTTTCAATAATCTCGTACGACCCGATGAAACGCGGACTTAGTTTACCTTTGCGACCAAAACGAAGTATTTTCTTCCACAGAGATACTTTCAAAAATACTTTATCACTGATCTGAAGTTCAATGTCTTACGTTTCAAATCCGCGTAAGATTTATGTTGATCTGAAGCTGCTTTCAAACTATCACTAATTACTTTCACTTTATCTTCAGTCTCTCAGATCAAATCAACCCCGTGGATCTTTTTCTCACTCAGCTTAGTCCCGTACAATGGAGTTCGGTAATTATGACCATACAAAGCTTCGTACGATACCATTTTTATACTCGATTGAAAGCTGTTGTTATATGCAAATTCAACCAACGTCAAAAATCTCTCCCAATTGCCTTCAAATTCTAAAACAGAACAATGAAGCATATCTTCGAGAATTTGTATTACTCTTTCAGGCTGACCGTCGATTTGCGGATGAAATGCTGTACTAAAATTCAACCTCGTACTCAGATCTTCTTGTAATTTCCTCCAAAATCGCAACGTAAACCTCAGATCTCTATCCAAAATAATCAAAACTGGCACCCCGTGTAATCTAACAATCTCAGAGATATACAATTCAGCCAATTTGTCAAGTGAATAGTCTGTACGTACCGGAATAAAATGTGCAGACTTCATTAATCGATCTACGACAACCCAAATAGCATCTTTCTTTTTCAGAGATAGGGGCAACCCGATACGAAATCCATCGTAACTCTATCCCATTTCCATTCTGGTATCATCACAGGCTGTAGTAATCCTGAAGGCACTTGATGTTCAGCTTTAACTTATTGACAAACTAAACATTTTGATACAAACTCTGAAATGTCTCGTTTCATACCCGACCACCAATACAAGTGTTTCAAATCATTGTACATTTTGGTACTCCCCGGGTGAACAATAAACAACCACTGTGTGCTTCGTGCAAAATTTTTTGAATGAGCTCGGAATTCTTTGGTACACAGGTTTTACCTCGGAACATTAAACAATCATCGAATTCGATCTGATAGTCTGAATCACTAATCGACTCACATTGCACTCTTTTAGCTTGCAACTCATTATCACACTTTTAAGCTTCACAAATTTGTTGAAGAAAAACCGATTTAGCTTTCAATTATGCTATAATTGAACCATCATCAGAAAAATTCAGTCTCGTATTCATTGCTCTCAAAGAAAATAGAGATTTTCTACTCAAAGCATCTACAACCACATTTGCTTTCCCCGGATGATAATCAATTACTAACTCGTAATCTTTTAATAGCTCGAACCATCTCCGTTGTCGTAAATTCAAGTCTTTCTGAATCATTATATACTTTAAACTTTTGTGATCAGTAAAGATGTGACATTTTTCACCATACAAATGATGTCGCCAAAATTTCAATGCGAAAACAATTGCAGCCGACTCTAAATCGTACGTCGGATAATTCTTTTTATGCAGCTTTAACTGTCTAGAGGCATAAGCCATAACTTTTCCTTCTTGCATCAAAACGTTACCCAAACCATTCAATGACGTGTCACTGTATATCACAAACTCTTTACCCGGTTCAGGTTGAACTAAAACTGGTGCCTCAGCTAACAATGCTTTCAAATGCTCAAAACTCTGTTGACATTTCTCTGACCACTCAAACTTCACATCTTTCTGTAGCGAAGTGTAGCAATCATCGTGTAACATCCTAGAATTAGGGGTTCTGCATTTTATGCTAATTGAGGTGTTTAGTTTGTTTAGCATGTTATTTTGGTATGTTTGGGGGTCTTGGGGAGGCTCAGGTTCGAGCCAGAACTTTAGAAAATTTTGCTTGTTGCGCACTGAGGAGGAGAGCTAGCCGAGGCGGTGTCTTATGTGTAATTGCTTGTAGTTGTTTGCACAAAGAGGAGTGTGGTAGAGTGGCAAGTGACGCCACTTAAGGTGCAAAGGAGTGGCGTCACAAGGGAGCAGTAGGAGGGAAGTTGTTCGAGTCTCCTCTACAGCAAGTGGTGCTTTATTTTTATGCTCAAAGTGGTGGAGTGTTGGCTTTCGGATGGGACTCTCCTTGGTGGTTGTTGAAGGAGTCAAAGCATTTGAAATGAGTGGTCATGAGGAGTTGGTGGAGTTTGAATTGGTCAAACCAATTCAAATGGGTGTTGGAGAGTGAAAGTAGGAGCAAATCAAGGGATTTGGTGTTGGTGGAGGTATTGGCCGAATGTGGGGAGCTTGAAGAGGGGAAAATTTTAGTTTAGTGCTAGGAGAGGTGAGTGTGCCGAAAATTCCATAGGTCTTAGGCATTTCTCTCATTTCTTTTGGTGCATATTCGGTCATTAAGGGGGAGTGAGTGCCAATTTTTGCAAGCCTTCTTGAGCTCTCTTTTTCTCTCTTTGGTTTACCTATTTTCTCTGTGCCGAAATTGCCTTTGTTGCTATTCATCTCTTTTGCTCTTTTGACTCTAGCCGAAAGTGGTCACCATTCGGGCATTTCTTCTCTTCTTTTTCTTTCTTTGTTTCTCTTGGCTGAAACTCTCTTCTCCTCTACTTCTTCTTCTTTAGCCGAAACCTTGCATTTGTTCTATTGAATAGTCCCATAAATTTCAAGTGAATCGGTTTCATCCTGCTTCTGGACTGTTGAAGGTATGTTTCTTTTCTTTCTTGTCGCAAGAGCCGAATCTCCCTCTCCTTCTGTTTCTTTGGGTTTCTTTCTCTTTTCTTCTCTAAACTCCTCTATCTCCATCTTCACTAACCGAATCTTTGTTTCTTCTTTTCATCTCGAATCAATGCTGTTTGAGTAGCCTAGGGTGTGAAGGGTTACTTTCCTGCCGAATCTGCTTTGGCTTTTCACCATCCGTTTCAACACAAGGTAACTTTGTGCAATACCTTATTATCTTTCTTTAAAGACTTCTTTTAAGCCGAATGCTCAAGGCCTATTCTTGAATGTTAGGCCGAATCTTTGCTTCTCTCGCGATTCATCTCTGATTCGGGGGCGAATTAGTGATTGTGTGGTTCATCGTTTACCAAGGTAAGGGTCACTTCTTTTCGATTCTTGGTTGTTATATCCCTTATTGGTTGTGGTCTGCCTTAATAGATTCTCTGGTTAGATAAGCGACGTTTCACTCTTAGTACTGATCAAATCTCTTCATGGATGTAAGTGCCAGTCAAACTAAGGAGGGGAGTGGACTAGTAGCCTCTGCCCCTAAGTTTAAAAGGCGTGCGGTGTCGGCGGTTCGAGACTTTCCGCCGGGCTGTGGTAGAGAGCCGACGTCTGCCTGGGATAGACAAATCGCTGTTATCCCTAATAGTGAGAGCGTCGACGTAGAGAGTCTAGTTTTACGCGTAATCAGGTGTGTAACGCTCACACTTCACCTTATTAATCTATGTTAATGTTTGTGTTGGATGAAAGCCGAAACGACTGTTTAGATAGTCGAGATACCCTTGTAGGTAAGGTTGGAGACACCGGGTAAGTTTCGCTATTACGTCACTTATAGATTATTGTATGTTTTAATTAATTATATGTTATACACTGAAAGTATGTTGCATTCATCACAGTATGACAATATGTTGCATGGGCTTGTGGGAAATGATTAAAAGGGGAAGTGTGATTATGTGACTCACACCGCGATGGTGCTGAACCACGGTGGGCTAGCCCCACGTATTTATTCGATGGATCGATGTCACGGTGGTCTAGGACCACGGTGGTTTGAAACCACGTATACATATATCAGTGACTTGTCTCGGTGGTCTGAGACCACAGTGGGTTGGCCCCACGTATATTATTCAGAGATCGTCACGGAGGTCTAGAACCACGGTGGGTTGGCCCCACAATTATATATCATGTGACTTTGTCACGTGTGGTCTGGGACCACGGTAGTCTAGAACCACGATGGCATAACGTCACGGGTGTTTGGCTGATTCAGGAGACCTAGAGGATGGAAAACTAGGTTGGGTTGGGCTGCATTGCATACATGCTTAATATGTTGTATTGTGTGGGCTAAGGCCTAATGTGCATCTGTGGGCTTAAAGCCCGGATCACGTTAAAGGGTTTTACACACCGAGTCTCGATGACTCACCCTCTCGCTTAATTTTGCAGTAATCCGTAGATTGCGCTTTTGGGAGCCAAGGCGGACTTCGAGGTGGCCATGCATTATTTTCCACGTAAACTTTCAGTTCTTATTTAATATTACTCTTAAATTTTGGGGATTTTAATTGTGTAATAAGGCCACTATAACTCTAAATTTGGGATTTGCATTTACACTGTTATCTCACATTTTATGACTTATCGAACATGGGATTTTTTTTCCTAAAATAGAAACATAAATCAATATTTTCCTAAAATGGTGTTAACACAAGATGACATACGAATGGCTAATTAATTTGGAGATCTTATTAAAACCACTACATGGTTTCCAACTGTCACATTTCTAAAATTTCTCTAAGATCGGCTTTTACAAAAGAAACCCGTTTCCAACTCTTAGTTATTTTAATAAGAAGTCGGTAAGATATTCTCAAACAGAATCTTTAAATTAACCTTAAAAGGGAGTCACTAAACAAAAAGTTTTTCCCAGATTACGATGCTCCGTCAAAAGAATTTCAAAACTATCTTTTCTGTAACATATCAGATTTGGTCGTAACGAATTGACCGGGTTTGGGGTGTTACAATTATGGTATCAGAGCCTAGATTGCAAAACTCGGCTGTGGGTTATGAGGTTCAAGAGGTTAAAAAAATGGTTTTGAAAATACATATTTTCTAGAAGCATGGCACCCGAGTCTCCGGCACCCAACCGCACTGTAAGTGTTCTGGTTATTACTTGAAATTGTATGAAATATTGTGATATATAGTTCTAAGAAATGTAACTTTAGAACTGAGACCTTTAGAAATAGGTCGTGCGAAAACTACTTCTAATGCTATTTCCATAGGACTGTCTAGTAATAAACAGTGGAAGAAATACTAACTCATAAAATTTTAATCAGATTAAGATGAAATTGTAGATATGAATGCTAGAGGACGTGGACGTGGTATGCGCGGCCGTGGTAGAGGCCGAGGTGTTGAAGCTGAACCCTCGGAATCAGGGCATGGGCCGAAAGGTAAAGTGCCAGCATCACCAATTGCAGAAGCGGGATTTCAGGACCAAACTGGAGGAGACGATGCTGTGTCTTAGGCTATGTTGCGTGTTCTGGAGTGGGTTGCTGGTGCGAGCACGGGGTTACTGGCTCGAAAATCTGTTTCTGAGCGGCTTCGAGCTAATGGGGCTGAGATGGTTAGGGGCATTTCTGGGGTAGCTCCTAGTGTGGCCGAGTATTGGTTGGAAGCGGTGGAATGGATCATGGACGATCTTGATTGTACTGCGGAGGAAAAGTTGAAAGGAGTTGTGTCTCTTCTTTGAGATGAAGCGTACCAGTGGTGGCTCACGGTTAGAGATGGTACGTCAGCGGATCGTATTACCTGGGACTTCTTCAAGTCAGCGTTCCAGGGAAAGTACATTGGAGCAAGTTATGTGGACGCTCAGAGGAGGGAATTTCTCAATTTGGTCCAGGGGAATAAGTCGGTGGCTGAATATGAGGCAAAATTTTTACGACTAAGCCGATATGCCCGGGGTATTGTTGCAACAGATCACGAGCGTTGTGTCCGATTTGAGGATGGTCTGAAGGACAAGTTGCGAATACTGATAGCTCCGCAACGGGAAAGAAAGTTTGTTGTTCTGGTTGAGAAGGCTAAGATAGCCGAAGAGGTGAAGCGATCTGGGAGGCAGCATCTAGATAAGGATAGGGGTAGGAATAAAATAAATTTTGGGTCGTCAGGTTCTGCTGGGGTTTTCAGAAGAGGCCTAGTTTTGATGGGCCAAGTCGAGTGGTGAAGCCTATTGCTGTTACTCGGACTCAGTAGTGTGCTAGATGTGGTAGATTCCATTCAGGGGAGTGTTGGAGTAAAGGATGTTATAGGTGTGGATCTGAAGAACATCGGGTAAAAGATTGTCCACAAGAGTCAAACAGGGCACGGCCAGTAGGTCAGGGTTATCAGCCTGGAAGAGGTGGGCAGCAACCACCCAGAGGTCATGGTCCGGCCAGAGGAGGAAATGGTTATGGTCGAGGGCGTGGGCGTGGAGCACCAGGCAGAGGTGCTGGGAATACAGATGCGAGACAACTTGGGTTGGTTTATGTAGCTAGACGTCGAGAGGATGGCGATGCATCGGACGTTATAACGGTTACGTTCCTTATTTTTGGTTTGCCCTTTACAGCACTGATAGATATTGGGTCTACACATTCGTATGTTGCTAGTATTGTATCTGGAACATTGAACATAGAATCTGAAGTTGCTCCTAGGGAAATGACTGTGATTAGCCCTTTAGAACAATCTGTAATGGTGAACAAACTCTTTAGGAATGTGCCTTTAGAAGTTCAAGGGATAGTTTTCCCGGCTGATTTGTTGGAGTTGCCGTTTGGCGAATTCGATTTGATATTAGGCATGGACTGGTTTGTTAAGTATCGAACAAACTTGGACTGTGCTGCTAAGCGCATGATACTGAAGACTCTTGAGGATAAGGAGGTGTTGGTGATAGGTGAGAGAAGGAATTACCTGTCCAACGTGGTGTCTGCTCTAAAAGCTGAACGGATAGTGAGAAAAGGGTGTGAGGCTTTCCTAGCTTTTGTCAGTGCGTTGGAAGCCAATGAGTTGTCTGTAAGAGATGTTAGGACGGTGAAGGAGTTCTCGGACGTGTTTCCAAAAGAGCTTCCAGGGTTACCTCCGGATCATGAGGTAGAGTTCGGTATTGATCTTCTTCCTGGAACAGCTCCGGTGTCCATTGCTTCATATAGAATGGCACCGAAGGAGTTGGTGGAACTTAAAGCTCAGATTCAGGAATTGTTGGACCGTGGTTTTATTTGACCAAGTGTGTCTCCGTGGGGAGCACCGGTGTTATTTGTCAAGAAAAAGGATGGGTCGATGTGGATGTGTATTGATTATAGGTAATTGAACAAGTTGATGATTAAGAACAAGTACCCATTGCCAAGGATAGATGATCTGTTCGATCAGTTGCGAGGCGCTTCGGTGTTCTCGAAGATAGACTTGAGGTCAGGTTATCATCATCTTAAGGTCAAGGAGGCAGATATTCATAAGACTGCTTTTCGAACTCGTTATGGTCATTACAAGTTCTTAGTGATGCCGTTCGGGTTGAAAAATGTACCAGCTGCGTTTATGGATATGATGAACCGTGTATTCCAACCCTATTTGGATCGGTTTGTTGTAGTGTTCATAGATGATATCTTGGTTTATTCAAGGACGGAGGAGGAGCACGATTCACATCTTCGGATTGTTCTACAAATTTTGAGAGAGAGGCAACTGTATGCCAAATTCAGCAAGTGTGAATTTTGGTTGAGGGAAGTTACCTTTCTGGGGCATGTTGTGGCTGCCGAGGGGATTAGAGTCGATCCCCAAAAGATTGAAGCTGTTTTGGATTGGAAACCACCAAAGTCAGTAGCAGAAATTCAGAGTTTTCTTGGGTTAGTTGGGTACTACAGAAGGTTTGTTGAGGGATTCTTGTTAATAGCTGCACCGTTAACCAAGTTATTACGAAAAGGGGTACCGTTTGTCTGGTCAGATAAGCAGCAGGAAAGTTTTGAGAAATTGAAAAATATTTTGACGGAGGCACCGGTGTTGATTCAACCTGAGGCCGGGAAGGAGTTTGTCATCTATTGTGATGCGTCGCACACAGGGTTAGGATGTGTGTTGATGCAAGAGGGAAAAGTGGTGGCATATGCGTGTCGGCAATTGAGACCTCATGAAGTGAACTATCCTACGCATGATCTGGAGTTAGCTGCAGTAGTGTTCGCTTTGAAGATTTGGAGGCACTACTTGTATGGTGAGAAGTCGGTTATCTACACTGACCATAAGAGCCTGAAATATCGCCTTACCCAGAAGGAGTTGAATTTAATGCAACGGAGGTGGATTGAATTGTTGAAAGACTGCGATTGCTCGATTGAGTATCACCCAGGTAAAGCTAACGTAGTGGCGGATACGTTGAGCCGTAAGGTGATATGTGATTTGAGGGCAATGTTTGCTCATCTCAGTTTATATGATGATGGAAGTGTGTTAGCTGAACTGCAAGTGAAACCTTCGTGGGTAAGCCAGGTTAAAGAGAGACAGTTATCAGATGGATCGTTAAGTCTTAGATTTCAGCAAGTGGAAAGTGGTGAGACAGAAGACTTTAGTTTGAACAGTGAAGGAGTATTGTGCTTTCGTGGAAAGGCTTGTATGCCGAAGGATTTTGAGTTAAGACAGAAGATTCTGCAAGAAGCGCATAGTAGTCCATACGCTATGCATCCCGGTGGAAGCAAAATGTATCGAGATTTGCGGGAACAGTTTTGGTGGCCAGGTTTGAAGCGAGAAGTTACCGAGTTTGTGAGTAAGTGCTTGACTTGTCGGCAGTGAAAGCGAACATCGATTGCCTTCGGGTTGCTACAACCCCGGTGAAAATTCCATTCAGGCGGAAGAGGATAACTATGGACTTTGTTAGTGGGCTTCCTCTTACGCCTTCTAGAAAAGATTCGGTGTGGGTGATTGTCGATCGGTTAACGAAGTCCGCTCACTTCATACCGGTTCGTGTTGATTACTCATTACAGAAGTTGGCCAAACTGTATGTAGCGGAGATTGTGAGATTACATGGGGTACCAGTGTCTATCATATCAGACAGAGACCCCATGTTTACATCGCGGTTCTAGAAAGCGTTGTATCAAGCGTTGGGTACAAGACTGGATTTCAGCACAGCATTTCATCCATAGACTGATGGCTAGTCAGAGAGGGTAATTCAGATTCTGGAAGATATGTTAAGAGGCTGCGTTATTGACTTTAGGGGTAATTGGGAGGATTTCTTACCGTTGGCAGAATTCGCGTACAATAATAGCTATCAATCCAGTATCCAGATGGCACCTTACGAAGCGTTGTATGGTCGTAAGTGTCGTACTCCTACCTGTTGGACAGAGTTGGGTGAGCGACAGTTGTTGGGTCCGGATTTGGTTGCTGAGACAGAGGAAAAGGTTAAGCTGATTCGGACTCGATTGAAGGAAGCTTCCGACAGGTAGAAATCGTATGCAAATCTGAAGCATAAGGAAATAGAGTTCTCAGTGGGTGATCAGGTTTTCCTAAAAGTTTCACCTTGGAAGAAGGTTTTAAGGTTTAGACGGAAGGGCAAGTTGAGCCCCAGGTTCATCGGGCCTTATCGTGTGTTGAAACGTGTGGGATCGGTAGCTTATTAGCTCGAGTTAGCTCCGGAGTTGAATCGGATACATGATGTATTTCACGTTTCAAGGTTAAGGCGATATCGTTCGGATCCATCTCACATAGTTCCGGTGGAAGAAATTAAAGTAAGACCTGATTTGTCCTTTGAAGAAGAACCCGTGCAGATCCTAGACTGAGAAGTTAAAGTGTTAAGAAGGAAGACAGTTCCATTGGTTAAAGTTCTATGGCGGAATCATGGTTCAGAAGAAGCTACGTGGGAGCCAGAGGATGTGATTCGACAGCAATACCCTCACCTCTTTTAATCAGGTAAATTTCGAGGCCGAAATTTCTTTAAGGGGGTTAGACTTTAACATCCTAGAATTAGGGGTTCTGCATTTTATGCTAATTGAGGTGTTTGGTTTGTTTAGCATGTTACTTTGGTATGTTTGGGGGTCCTGGGGAGGCTCGGGTTCGAGCCAGAACTTTAGAAAATTTTGCTTGTTGGGCACTCTGGAGGGGAGAGCTAGCTGAGGCAGGTCTTATGTGTAATTGCTTGTAGTTGTTTGCACAAAGAGGAGTGTGGTAGAGTGGCAAGTGACACCACTTAAGGTGCAAAGGAGTGGCGTCACAGGGGAGCAGTAGGAGGGAAGGAGTTCGAGTCTCCTCTGCAGCAAGTGGCGCAGGTAAAAGGGGTTTTACACACTGAGTCTCGATGACTCACCCCTCTGCTTAATTTTGTAGGTAATCCGTAGATTGCGGTTTTGGGAGCCAAGGCGGACTTCGAGGTGGCCATGCATTGTTTTCCACGTAAACTTTCAGTTCTTATTTAATATTACTCTTAAATTTTGGGGATTTTAATTGTGTAATAAGGCCACTATAACTCTAAATTTGGGATTTGCATTTACACTGTTATCACACTTTTTATGATTTATCGAACATGGGATTTTTTTTCCTAAAATAGAAACATAAATCAATATTTTCCTAAAACGGTGTTAACAAAAGATGACATACGAATAGCTAATTAATTTGGAGATTTTATTAAAACCACTACATGGTTTCCAATCACACATTTCTAAAATTTCCTAAGATCGCCTTTTTACAAAAGAAACCCGTTTCCAACTCTTAGTTATTTTAATAAGAAGTCGGTAAGATATTCTCAAACGGAATCTTTAAATTAACCTTAAAAGGGAATCACTAAACAAAATGTTTTTCTTAAATTACGATGCTCCGTCAAAAGAATTTCAAAACTATCTTTTCTGTAACATACCAGATTTGGTCGTAACGTATTGACCAGGTTTGGGGTGTTACACATCGAAAATCCTTTAACAAAACGTCGATAGTAGCCAGCTAATCCCAAAAATCTTCTGACTTCAGATACATTCCTCAGTGGTTTCCAATCAACAACAGTTGAAATTTTGCTCGGATCAACTCTTATACCTTCCGCTGAAACAATGTGCCCCAAAAATCTAACTTCTCGGAGCCAAAACCCACATTTACTGAATTTAGAAAACAATTGATTATCTCTCAAGGTTTGTAACACAATCCTCAAATGCTCGGCATGATCAGACTCATCTCGTGAATAGATCAGAATGTCGTCAATGAACACAACAACGAATCTGCCTAAATACGGTCTAAAAATCTAGTTCATCAAATCCATAAAGATTGCAGGAGCATTAGTCAATCCGAAAGGCATAACAAGAAGTTCATAATGTCCGTACCTCGTTCTGAATGCAGTTTTCGGCACATCTGAAATTTTAACTCGCAACTGATAATAGCCAGATCTTAAATCAATCTTCAAAAACACTGTTGCACCTTTCAACTGATCAAACAAATCATCTATTCTCGGCAACGGTACTTGTTCTTTATTGTAACCTTGTTGAGCTGTCTATAGTCAATACACATTCTCATTGACCTGTCTTTCTTCTTTACAAACAATACTGGCGCACCCAGGGTCAAAAACTAGGTCGTGTCAAACCTCTATCTGTTAATTCTTGTAACTGAGCTTTCAACTCTTTTGGAGGCATTCTGTATGGAGCTATTGATATCGGTGAAGTTCCCGGTACTAACTCAATCGCAAATTCAACTTCTCTGACTGGTGGTAATCAAGGCAACTCTTCTGGAAACACATCCGAAAACTCACATACTATCGGTACTGATTCAATCTTCGATTTAGACACTTTTGTATCTAACTCATAAGCAAAATAAGCTTCACAACCTTTTCTCACACATCTTTGAGCTGACATAGACCAAATCACAACAGGCAATTATCTCGATTCATTTGATTCAATTCGAAGAATTTCACTTTTCTGACATTTCAATTCAATAGTCTTTCGTCTACAATTCACAATGGCATCATGTAGAGTCAACCAATCCATACCCAGAATTACATCGAACTCATCAAATGGCAAAAGCATCAAATCAGCCAGAAAACAGTAACTCCGAGTCATTAAAGGATAGTTCTTGCAAACTTTATCAACTAGAACATACTTGCCTAAGGGGTTCGATACTTTTATCACAAACTCAGTAGACTCAACAGGCAAACTCTTATTAGACACCAAATTCATACATATATACGAATGAGTTGATCCAAGATCAATCAATGCAATAACATTAGTGTCGTAAAGAGAAAATGTACCGATGATAACATCTGGTGATGATGCATCTTCGCGAGTACGAATAGCGTAAGCTCTAGCAGGTGCTCTGGCCTCAGATATCACTGTAGAATCTCTCGTAGTACCGTGATTACAACTTGCTTTTCCCGCATTTCTTGGTGGCCTCCCTCTAGTAGCTGTATTGCTTGATCTTGCATTCTGAGATTTATCTTTTTCATTTAACTCGGGACAATCTCGAATAAAGTGATCTTGTGAACCACATTTGAAACAAGCCCGGTTATTCATTCTATATTCACTAGGATGTCATCTCCCGCATTGCTGACATTCAGGTCTATAATTTATTACACTGCCAACACTCAATACTGATGTAGCTTGAGCTTTAGGACTTGAGTATTGTTTTCCACGATCTCTGTTCGAATGTCCGATTGAAGTATTTTGACGAGTGTACGAATTTCTGGATTTCTTTGATGAAGATTGATATGGCTTACTCATCGATATTTTTCTCGAGTCTCTAGCCTCTGAATCTGCTTTTCTCTTTTCTTTGCTAAGCTTCTCGGCTTTGCAAGCTCTATAAACCAGGACAACTGTAACACCCCTTACCCGTATTCAACGCCGGAACCAGGCACGAGGCGTTACCGTATTAAAAACCTCAAGATCGCCACTTAGGCACAACATGACCACTCTCTTTGGCCATCACAACAACCTCAATCCCGACCTATGAGGCCTCTCTCAAACACACGAGGGCTCTCGAGACCATATCGAAAACTCTTACGATCTTAAAATTTTTCCATCTATACAGGGCTCACACGCCCGTGTAAGATTTGGCACGCCCGTGGATGTCACACATGCCCATGGTCACTACCCATGCATGAAAACTCAAGCATTCTGCCAATGCCCCACGGTTAGGGCACACGCCTGTGCCTTCCACCCGTGGTGCACACTGACTACCTTAACACGACCTAGAGTCTAGACGCACGCCCGTGTGGCTAGCCCGTGGCCAACACTGATTAACACACACGTTCTAGGCACACGCCCGTGTGGCTAGTCCGTGGTCTATTCTGACTTAAAATACTAACATACAGGGGACACACGGCCAAGTCACACGCCCATGGGCTGATCGTGTGTCACACATGGCCTAGACACACGCCCGTGTGTCTACCCACATGGACAAGAACAAAGCTATTTGCCAAGTTCTTTTCACCCTCCTAGCATAACAATCATGCACTCATTCAACACATCCATGATCAACTCAAAATGTTACAATCTCAATTAGATAACTACATCTTTTCATATAACAAAGTGCCAACAACTATGGCATTATACAAAATAGATTATCCATCTAAAGGCCAACACATCATAGCCATATACAACAAAATTCACTAACTTGTCTAGCCCCTATACATGCCGTATACAAAACATTGAGTCTCATGTACCAGAGTGTGCTGACAGTGTGGGCGATCTTCCAATTGATCCTTTTACCTCGATTCAACACTTTTGCTCTATAAGACAAGGGAAAAGAAAGGGAGTAAGCTTTGAGCTTAGTAAGTTTACACATAAACAATTAAGCAACATAGTATAAGCTAAACAACAATTAGCATTATACTAAAATATAATGTACAATTATGCTTACTCTTTCTATCCCTTACCACATTTCCAACACATCATGAGTCACTTACTCATAACCATTGACATGCACCCCTGCATTCAATATCACATTTACACAATATACAACACATCATTATTCCTCAATAATACATCCACACAGCTATGCTACTCACTATCACATCCACACAGCAAATCTCTCGGTGGTTCCGCACTAAGCCCACCATAATCAATTGATAAGGTAGTATCACACTTAGCCTACCAACAAGGTATTCATAGTGGTTTCGCACGTAGCCCACTAGATAATATACCTAACGATAGCATCGCACATAGCCAGCTCATCGTCAATATGCATTAGGATGGTATCGTACTTAGCCCACCATTTAGCATTATCACAACACATTCACAAATCTACTTACTCAATCATTCATCCATTCACGAAATCTATCACATTCATTCCACTTGAATCACATAGGTTCTCAATCATTCTCAACCATGCTATACACTAGCTAGCATTAACAAATTGTAAGTATGAATGCATTGTTTACGCATAGACTTACCTCGATACTCAAAAGTACAGAAACGTGCAATTTAGTCCACCACTTTGCTCTTGCCTCGGTTTCGATCCGGGCTTTGTCTTTCTTGATCTATAATAAATAAATAAGCTTATTTAATACACACATTGACCAAATTGACCCACATCTCATACTTTGGCAAAATTACTCTTTTGCCCCAAATCTTTCTCATAATTACACTATTGCTCCAAGGCTCGTAAAGTGATTTTTATTCAACTTTCTAGCCTTTCATGCTTAGCCGGATCACTTACTCAACTAAAGCAATCATCAATTCTCACTACATCACACATGTATGACCAAACTTAAGATTTTTACAAACTAGTCTCTACATGCATTTTCTATGGAAACTCATTTAGCAAAAGATGTTTCTACTACAACAGGCTTTCATAATCTTCCATAAAACATCAAAATACATGCATGTCATACATGGCCACATTTTTGAACATCCATCATAGCTCATCAAATAGCTAAAAATAGCTTACTCATGCAACAAGGACTTCAAAAATACAAAGAATATAAAAACGAGGCTAGATGCACTTACTAGCAAGCTTGAAATTTTGAAGAACCCTAACAATGGCTCTCTCAAATTTTTAAGTGACCTTGGAGAAGAAGATGAATGAATTTTGTCATCTTTTCTCCTATTTTAATCACTTAATTGTTAAATGACCAAAATGCCCTTTTTGATAAACTTTCTATTTTAACTCATCCATGCCCAAATTTGTCCAAAAATTGGGAAAATTGCTATTTAAGGACCTCTAATTAATATTCTAAAGCTATTTCACACAAATAGCTTCTAGAATCTCACATTTTGCAACTTTTGTAATTTAGTCCTTTTGGACAATTCAACCGCAATTTCACAAAATTGCTTCATGAAACTTTCACACTAGCATGCATTCATAGCATAAACCTCAAAAACTCATTCATATACCTCAGATTTGTGGTCTCGCACCACTATTCTGGCTAGGCCCTAAATCGGGATGTTACAACAACAAATTCTTTCAATTTTAGAATTCCGACTAGAAGTTTAATATCCTCGCTCAATCCATCAACGAACCGTTTACACATGATTTCTTCGGTAGAAACATATTCCCGAGCATACTTACTCAACCGCACAAATTCTCTTTCGTACTCGGTCACAGTCATACGGCCCTATTTCATTTCTAAAAACTCTTTGTGCTTTTGATCGAGGAATCTCTTACTTATATATTTCTTCCGGAACTTAGTCTGAAAGAATTCCCAGGTAACTCTCTCTCAGCACCACAGACACTAAAGTATTCCACCACTGATACGCTGTATCTCTTAATAATGAAATAGCACACTTTAAAACTCATCTGGCGTGCACGACAATTCATCGAATACTCGAACAGTGTTTTCAAGCCAAAATTTAGCTTTCTCAGGATCATCATCAACGATAGCTCTGAACTCTTCGACCCCGTATTTTCGTATTTTATCAACTGGCGGCTTATTTAGTCGTTGAAGTTCCACAACTTGAGGAGCTACGGGAACAGTTTGAGGATTAAGTGGGGGTGGAGGTTGTTGAGCAGCCGGATTTATCTGAACAAATTGTGTGAACCATTCGTTCATCATTTGGAAAAAGGCTTCTTTAGCCTCTCCTCCGTGACTACTCAATACGTTTCTAGATTTAGACGGCACTGCCCCTTGAGTGGGAGCTGGCGCATTACTCTCTACATCATCAGCTACAACTCGATTGGGATCCATTTACTATATGAAAACACAATTTAAATTGTCAGAAGTTATCACACTATCACAGGTTATATATGGCATGTATAGCTAGACTCTCACACACGCTACGTTAGTTCGAGAATCGACTAAACTGTAGCTCTGATACCAATAAATGTAACGCCCCTCACCCGTATTCAACGCCGAAATAGGGTTACGAAGCATTACCGAACTTATCACACATTAAAACATACATTTATCATTTAAATTAATCAATTCATATACAATTCATTCACAACCAATCATTTTGTCCCTAATACGAGCCTATAAGGCCCTAAACATGCATTAGGAGTGGTTTAGGACTAAACCGATAACTTTGGAAACTTTTTGAACATTTAGAAAATTTTCTCAAAAACAAGGGGACACACGCCCGTGTCACAGGTCGTGTGGAGCATACTGACTTGGTTTTAATTTCAACACCAAGGGACTCATAGCCGTGTACATGACTGTGTGTCAACACAGCTGAGACACACGCCCGTGTCTCTGTCCGTGTGGACAAAAATAGGCTATAAATACCAAGCCATTTTGCCACCCAAACTTGCGTGTACCTACACCATATCAATTGACACCAACACATAGCATATATAAGCATTTAAACCAGCCAATTCAAACATAAATCATACATATTCTATACTTCCCTTTTACATATACACAAAACACCAAAACATGCCATACCATTTGTATCAAATTTTGCTTCCTTAAATCATTAATATGACATTATCAAATATGCATCATTTGATCTATTTTCTCAAGTATGTCAATCAATCACAACTTGGCTATTAGATATCTGTTATCCTAATCATCCATTAGAATCACATGCCTAACTTTCAAACCATCATACAAGCCACATACACATATATATACAAGATTCAAACAAACCAAAATAAGCCAACTTTCATGGCTATATAAACAACCAAATCACTTATATTTACAAACCATTTCAAATAACTAAATTCATTACTAACACATAACCTAAATGACCAAAGTCCCTATACATACCATATACCAAAATACCAAAGTTCAAAAGTACCAAATGATATTTGGATAGTGTGAGACGATCCCCGAATCTGAGCTAGCTTTGAAATCACTGTAAAACATGGAAAAATAAATAAAGTAAGCTTTATAGCTTAGTAAGCTCGTACGAAATAAACTCAATAAAACCATAAATACACAAATCATCAAATGAACATATCAACATGTAATTCATGTTAACTAGCAAACCTTTCACATTTTCTATCATAATCTTATGCATGAACTTTATAATTTCTTGGATTTAAGCTTATACGGTTCATGTACATACCCGTACCATCTCGTATTAATCTCTTACACAACCACATCTTTCATTTACCCGTTGAACCATTCAGAACTATCGGATACATGGGAAACTCACACACAAAGTGCCACATATATAGCCGAAGCTATCTCGATCACATATCACATATATGCTCACTCTCGAGCTATCAACGGGCCTGCTCACACAAGCTGTGGGTCAAGACGTAGCTACATGGTGCTGCTCACACAAGCTGTCAAGTAACCGCAACACATGCCGGTATACTCAGACACTAGTAGGATGTACAGGACCAGCACCCGGATCACATAATCACATAAATCCTCTAATGACATGTCACTAGTATCCAAATCTATTCCTAAGGTTCAACGAGGAATTTCAATGCCGAATCATCGTCAAATCATTGTCGAACATGTCCTTGGTCACATATTAATAGTTCATATAATATCAAAGCATTTAAAACTTAATTATAACAATGCTTATTATGCACGAACTTACCTCGAATGTAATAACGACGAAGCAGGTCGATTAGTCAATAACTTTGTTTTTCCCCGATCTAAGTCTGTATTTCGCTTTTCTTGATCTATATAATATCAAATTCAGATAATTTAATTATCTCTCTATTCAATTTAATCCAAAACACTCATTAAAATACATTTACACTTTTGCCCCTAATATTTCAACATTTTTACAATTTAATCCCTAGGCTCGTAAAACAAAATTCATTCAATTTCATCACAACCCAACCCTAGTCGAATATTTATCATTCTTATAGCAGCCCAAAATTTTCATTTATTATACATTTTAACCACTAAATTTACACATTTCACAAATTAATCCCTAATTTGCATTTTCACTAAATATCACTTAACAAAACTTGTATAATTGTCATCAAACTTTCAAAATCTATCATTAAACATCAAAATACTCATGTATTCATCAATGGCAACATTCAAAATCTTTAATAGTTTTGCAAAATAGTCCTTGGGCTAGCTAGACCTAGTTGCAACGATATCAAAAACATAGAAATCATTAAAAACTGAACAAAAATAGACTTACAATTAAGCTTGCATGTGGCCGAACCCTAAAATGGACAACAATGGTTTCTTATTATTCAATATTTGGTTGAAGATAAAAGAAAATGAAAGCTTTTTCTTTTGTTTTACTTATTTTATCTTAAATATAAACTAATTTACTATATTAACCTTTTAATTAATAAACAAAAATCACTTAAACAATACCCATAATTGTCCACTTACTAATATAATGGTCTAATTACAACATTAGGATCTCTAATTTAAGAATCCATAGCTATTAGATACCTTTAGTTAATAGAACTCTACTTTTACACTTTACGCGATTTAGTCCTTTTTATCAAATTGACTAATCAAACGATAAAATTTTTAAACGAAACTTTCACACAATCATTCAATCATGCTGTAGACATTAAAATGATAATAAAATAAATATTTCTACTTCGAATTTGTGGTCCTGAAACCATTGTTTTGATTTGACTAAAAATAGGATGTTACATACATGCTCGATTAAGTTACACGAACTTACCTCGAAACTTGTTCGCCTTTGAAAATTTACTAATCTGAAACTTTTTATTTTCCTCAGTCTAACCTCAAATTTGTGTTGTCCGGATCTATATAAGTGAATTTATTCATAAATTTAGCACATTTCATATTCAAGTGGACTCAATTTACATCCTAGGCAAAATTACCATTTTGCCCCCAACTTTTTCATAAAATCCAATTTCGTCCCTAGGCTCGAAAAATGAAATTTATGCAATTTACTCCCTATTCCAAGCCTAACCAGAATTTCAATATACAATTTACAGCACATATATTCTATAAATTTCAGAAACTTTCTTTGTAACACCCCTCACTCGTATTCAATGCCGAAATAGGGTTACGGAGTATTACTAGACTTATAAAACAATTAAACATTCAACTCTGCATAAATTTTCACATTACAAGCAATCATCAATCAATCTTAATCACTTTGTCCCTAATACAAGCCAATGAGGCCCTAAACATACATTGGGAATGGTTCAGGACTAAACTGATAACTTGAGAAATAATTTCAACACTTAGAATCTATTTACTATATGAAAACACATTTTAAAACACATTACTATATGAAAACACATTTTAAAATTGTCAGGAGTCATCACACTATCACAGTTCATTTATGGCATGTATAGCTAGACTTTCACACACGCTATGTTAGTCCGAGAATCGACTAAATCGTAGCTCTGATACCACTAAATGTAACACCCCTTACCCGTGTTCAACACCGGAACAGGGTATGAGATATTACCAAACTTAAACGCAAACAAACATACATTTTCGAGCCCTAAATTTGCGTCCAAATTAAAACTTTTTTCATTTAATCATAAAGTCCCTTATACGAGCCTACGAGGCCCAAAATATGCTTTGGTAATGGTTCGGGACTAAACCGAGAACTTTAGGAAATTTTACGGAACTTAGAAAATTTTTCATGTTACAGGGGTCACACGCCCGTGTGGATTTGGGACACGCCCATGTGACCATGGGACACGCCCGTGCTACAGGCCGTAGAGGGAGCTCTCTGACTTGTGCCACACGGTTGTGCCACACGCCCGTGTGCTAGGCCGTATGGTCAATTTAATTTTCATAATTTTTCATAAAATAGGTGCAGACTTCACACGGCCAGGGCACATGCCCATGTTCAAGGCCGTGTAGCACACACGGCCTCGACTGTAACAGTCCGGTTTATACCCTAGTCGGAACAGTGGTTTCAGGAACACAAATCCGAGTCTGAATAATATTTTAATATTATTTTCTGTGTCGTTGATATGTGACTAAGCATGTGTTAAATTTTCGTAAGCTAATTTGTCCGTCTGTTTGTTTAATTTGACAAAAGGATTGAATTGCATTAAATGTGAAACTGGTATGCCATTTGTTAAAACACCTATATGTTGTGGCTTTTAAAAGTTATGGCCTTAAGTGGTAATTGAACCACTATTTAGTTAGTGGATGGTTTTGGTCAAAAATGACCTTGTTAGTTATGTTATAAAAATTTTGTTTTATAAGGCTAAAATAGGAAATTATTATTTAATGAATTATAATATGAATAAAGCATGAAAATGGATTTTTGTTCATCCATTTTTCCACCGAATAACACAAAGAAAAAGAAAGCTTGGAAGCTTTGTACATTCGGCTACTATCAAGCCAAAATTAAAGGTTAGTTTTTGATCCGTTTTTGATAATTTCTACGTTTTTGTAATCGTTGCTTTGAGAGCTACAAAACCCATGTATTAATCTTGTGAATTGATGATGTTTATGTTATATGCCATTGATGATATGTCAAGCTTTTTGATGATTTTTGGTGTTAAATGAAAGATATGAGCTAGATGAACATGTTTTGTTCTTAAAGTTTTGATGAATTTAGCTAAATAGGGCTAAATTGTGAAAATATTATTTTGGAGAACTAATTTGTGAATTTTATGAAATATTTGGACTTATATAGTTCCTAGGGAGATTCGACTATGCATATGTGTGAACAAAATTTGTGAATTTGATATTTTGAGAAAAATGGACTAAATTGATTAAGTGTGCAAATTTGAGGGTTAATTTGCAAATAGCCCTAAATGTATGTGCATGGATTGAATTGAATGAATTAGTGAATAAAAGGGTTAATTCTGAATATGTCTAGATCAAGAGCCGAGGAAAAAAGATTTAGATAGCGGGAAAACGAAAGTAAACGAGTAGCCGTTTTCATTCCGATAAACCGAATCCGAGGTAAGTCATTATGCAAATAAATGTTATTGTATTGAATTGAGTTTATTTCCATGACTATAAATGATAATGAATGCTTATGAGATGCTATGTATATGAATTTTGGGATAAGGTCGATATAGTGATAAGTCCGAGAAATCCTGTCATTTAACTTAGGAATACAAAGGTATCTATTCTGTGTTAATGAGTAAGACCATGCGGGACAAAGGCATCAATATCTCGAATATGAGTAAGACCTCGCACGGGACGGTGGCATCAATATCTCGAATACGAGTAAGGCCCTGCTCTGGGACAAAGGCATCAATATCTGAATACGAGAAAGACCACATGCGGGACGACAAGGGGCATCAATATCTCAATACGAGTAAGACCGCATGCGGGACAAAGGGCATCAATATCTCGAATACGAGTAAGACCGTCTGCGGGATAGTGGCATCAATATCGATTACGTGTAAGACCACGCCCGGGACGTTGGCATTGATATAAGCTTTACGTGTAAGACCACGCCCGGGACATTGGCATCGATATGAGTTTTACGTGTAAGACCACGTCTGGGATGTTGGCATCGGTATGAGGTTTACGTGTAAGACCATGTCTGGGACATCGACATCATATTGATTCGTGTAAGACCGCATGCGGGACAAAGGGCATCGATGTCCGAGTGCATGTAAGACCTCGTCGGGATGTTGGCATTGTACGACCATTCCGAGCTTTCTCGAGTATCCTACTAGATTCTTTACGGTTCAACAGCAAGTCGTGTGTGCGAATTGCAAATCAGAACTTTGATAAAATTAATAAGTGAACATCCGTTTCAGGTACGTTGCTTATACACTAATTGTGTATATAAGGTAAGTATCCGTGTGATTATATCATGATGTTATGTATATGGGATTTATAATACGATATGTAAAGTCTTGACTATATGAACTATATGTATATATGGTAAGTTATGAATAAGCATATGAGGTTGCGAAAGAATGAAGTGATTTTTGTCATGAGAACCATATTGATCATCTTATTAAATTGGTTATGTGAAATCCATGCTAAGTTTGATTGTATAATTGACTTACTAGGCTTTTGGAAAGCTTACTCTATGTGTGTTTTCTCTGTTTTTTTAGGTCGTCAAAGCTACTGAAGGCTCGGGACCGTCACGGATCGTCATCACACTACTGAACTTATTTTGGTACACTTTGAAAATGTATATGGCTAGATATGGCATGTATAGGCTAGTCATTGGTACGATTTGTTATGTGAACTTAGCCATGTGATTTGGCTAGTTATGTTTTGGTAATAGGCTTAAAGGAATGTGATATGTGAAGTTGTTTTGGTAAGATTAGTTGATATATGAAATGGTTATGATATGGTAAGTATATAGATGAATGGTGTTTGGGCATAATTGTGATTTGTTCATGCAAATTGGTATGTTTGGAATTGGTTTTGAATGTAAAGATAGAATGGATATTGAATGTATTATTGTGTGATTTCCTTAGTTTTCAAATATGCATGATTTGGGATGGCTATTTGGTATATTTTGGTGGTTATATGTGAATGAAATGGGATGATATATGTTGCTTGTAGATTTGACCCTTATGGGTGGCATTTTGACCTTGTAAATGGCCTATAATGTCACACGGTTGTGGCACACGGGCGTGCCTAAGACCGTGGGTGAATTGGCAGAATGTAGCTTAAATAGCACACGGCCTCGACATGGGCGTGTCAGCTAGCCGTGGTGTACAAGTCAGTAGCTAGCTAAGAGCACACGGCCATGGCACACGGGCGTGCTTGGTGGCCGTGTTGGGAAAGTCAGTTTATGGCCTAGTAGCACACGATCATGGCACACGGGCGTGCCTAGTGACCGTGTTGATATAGTCAGTATATAAACACGGATGGACACACGGGGGTGTCTAGAAGCCGTGGAGGACACACGGTCTCCTCCCACGGGCGTGTCTCTCCTGTATTTTAGAAAAGTTTTTAATTTTCATGAAATTTTATATGTGTTTCAATTTAGTCCCAACTAGGTTTTTATGCATGCTTTGGGTCTTGATGACTCATCTAAGGGACACTATGATTGTTAATGATGAATGTAACATATGAAATGTTATGTAAGTTTTCAATCAGTCCGGTAACGCCTTTAACCCTAATCCAGCGTCAGATACAGGTTAGGGGTGTTACATAGACACACGCCCGTGTCTTTGCCCGTGTGCTATATTCTGGATATTCTATTTTGCAATAATTAAGGTGCAGGGGACACACGACTGAAACACATGCCCGTGGGGCAGACCGTGTGTCACACACGGCCTAGACACACGCCCGTGTGTCTACCCGTGTGGACAAAAATAAGGCTATTTACCAAGCCTTTTTGCCACCCTTTAATATACACACCTACACAACATAACATAGCACCAAACCAAGCATATACATACAACCAAATCAGCCACAACCAAGACAACATCACATCATTTACTTGCTACCATCTATCATACACAAACATCACATGCTTATCAACTTAAATCAAGTAGATTCCCACATCCATGAAAGGCATTATCATATGAATATACTTAACCAATAATAGCTAATTTCCAATGGCCTTATACAAAATGAGCTTTCAGCCAATATAAGCCAACACATTTGGCCAAATCAATTATGACACATAACAAAATGACCAAGTCCCCTATACATGCCATAACTCAAAATGCTGAAATCATTGATACCAAAAATATTTGTTGATAGTGTGAGTGGATCTTCGATGATCTCCGAACCCGAGCTAGCTTGCTGACACTATAAGATAAGGGAAAGAAAAGGGAGTACGCTAAATAGCTTAGTAAGTCCATATGCAAATAATAAACAACATTAGCCATGCATTTGCCATATGAATAACATAACATATATCAAACATAATGTCATTAAAACTTCATGAACATAACATACTCAATCACATTCTTACCAATAGTTTGTCATATACCAAATTCATTTCCTTTGATTTGTCGTACATACCTGTACCAACTCGTAAACTAATCACATACTTTCTCATCTTTGACATACCCATTGAATTTCCCGTTGAACCATTTGGAATACTAAAGGATACTCGGGAATCTCGTACACACAGTACCGTACCAATGCCATATCCCAAATATGGTCTTACATGTAATCTCGTATCAATGCCAATAACCCAGCTATGGTCTTACACGAATTCTCATATCGATGCCATATCCCAGATATGGTCTTACACGTAATCTCAGTAACCCTAATGTCATGACATTTGTATCTTATCTATTCCTAATGTTCAACCGGGATTTCTCTCTTGCCGGAACTTCGTCGAATATGCTCATAGAATCCATCATACATTTCATACAATATCAAAACCTTAAAATAAAAATATAACATTGCATTATTTACATACGAACTTACCTCGGTACAAAAATAGTGAAAATGGACCTAATCGTCAAACACTTTGTTTTTCCCCCGATCTAGGTCTGAACTTCATTTTTCTTGATCTATAATAGCAAATTTAGCTCATTTAATACACACATTATCCAATTAAGTCCAAAAATCACATTATCAAAAAATTACATTTTTGCCCCTTACTTTTTAACTTTTTACATTTTGGTCCCTAGGCTCGTAAAATGAAACTTATTCAATTTCTTTAAAACCCAAGCCTAGCCGAACTTTATTCATTCTCATAACAGCCCAAAATTTCCATTAAATCACACTTTTACTACATTTTTTTAACCTTTACAAATAGGTCCTTTTTGACATTTTTACCGAAAATCACTTAGTAAAAGTTGTTTATCCAACATCAAACTTGCATAATCTACCATTAAACATCAAAATAAACAAATATATAACATGGGTCAAACCCTAGACCTTGATCATTTCTTAAATTTGTGGTAGAAATAGATAGATTGGGTTACAACGATTTCAAAAATGTAAAGAGCATTAAAAACGGGGCAAGAACGGACTTACAATCGAGCTTGAAAGTGGCCAAACCCTAGCTATGGCTTCCTCCTCTAAATTTTGGCTAGCATGGAGAAGATGGACAAGATTTTGGCTTGATTTTTTCTTTTTAATTCATTTAATTACCAAATGACCAAAATACCCCAAACTTAAAACATAAAAATTCTCTTACTCCATGTCCATTTTTGTCCACTAACTTAACAAGTGGTCTAATTACCATCTAAGGACCTTCAATTTAAAATCTCATAGCAATTGGACACCATAAACACATAGAATTCAAATTTTGCACTTTTTTGCAATTTAGTCCCTTTAACTAAATTGAGTGCCCAAACGTCAAAATTTTCGAACGAAATTTTCATGAAATCATTCCATAAATCTGTAGACCATAAAAATATAAGAAAAATAAATTTTACTGCGTTGGAATTGTGGTCCCGAAACCATTGTTCCGACCAGACCCAAAATCGGGCTGTTACAATAGGTAATGTATTTGTTTTTGTTTTATTTATTTTAAGTTAAATTACTAATTTACTAATATAACCTTAATTAATCACACTAATTTCAAAAATACCATTCTCATAAATGTTCACTATCATATAAATGGTCCAATTACCACTTAAGGACCTTAACTTTAAGGTTCTATATCTATTAGACACTTTTAGCTATTAGAACTCACTTTTGCACTTTACGCGATTTAGTCCTTTTTACCGAATTAAGTATTCAAACGAAAAAAAAATTTCTAAACGAAACTTTCACACAATCATATATTCATGCTGTAGACCTTAAAATAATAATAAAATAATTATTTCGACATCGAATTTTTGGTTCCGAAACAACTGTTCCGATTTGACCAAAAACGGGCTGTTACAACTCTCCCCCCTTAGGGATTTTCGTCCCCGAAAATCTTACCAGTGAATAGGTTAGGGTACTATTTTCTCATAGCTTCCTTGGGCTCCCACGTAGCCTCTTCAACTCCGTGACGTTGCCACAAGACGTTGCCTCTTCAACTCTTTGATCTCTCGAGCCAAAATTCTGATTGGTTCTTCGTTGTACGTCATGTCAGGTTGAATTTGATCTCTGACGGATAAATCACATGTGAGGGATCCGATCGATATCGACACAACATCGACACATGAAAAACATTGTGGATTTTCTCTAACTCAATCCGTAAAGCTAGTCGGTATGCCACTGGACCTATTCTTTCAATGATCTCATACGGCCCGATGAATCTTGGACTCAATTTGCCTTTACGACTGAAACGAAGTATTTTCTTCCACGAAGATACTTTCAAAAATACTTTGTCACCGATTTGAAATTCTATATCTTTTCGTTTTAAATTCGCATACGATTTCTGACGATCTGAAGCTGCTTTCAAACAGTCGCGAATTACTTTCACTTTCTCTTCGGTTTCTCTAACCAAATCAACCCTGATCGTTGTATTTCAGAGTTTTAAATTTATAATGATCGATCCTGGAACTAACTATAATAAAGATTGAGGCAAGTGCACCTATCGAACAGTAGGTATAGCTTAGGCAAGACCAGTTGTCGAACCCAAAGGAACTAAAAGTACTAATACTAACTTTCTTTCTATTATTTAGCCTAAAATAAGTGAAGTTATTTATTAATCTAAATTAACTAATTACTAAGCTAAAGACGGAAAGACAAAAAGAATGAATTGGGGAAATACTTGGGAAAAACTCGGTTGATTAAGACGATACCCTTAGGAAGAATCCACCTAGACTTCACTTGTTATCTAACACCGAACTGCATTTATTTATTCACTTGACTTGATCCGTAGGACTCCTAATTTATATTAAACCCTCTCTCGAGGCGAATAACGTCTAACCCTAGGTTGATTAATTGAAACCTCTTTCTAATTAAAACCCCTAGAATAGCGATGAAATCGATTTATGGACTCCCATATTAGGTTTCACCCTAATCCGCAAAATCTCGTCACCCTATCTCTAGGCGCGCGATCAACTCCGCTTAATTATGCTAGATCTACTCTTAAGCGGGGACTTTTGCTCCACCACCTAAGCACATTCAACTTGAATTAATATCCATGAAATATCAACACAAGAATTAAGCACACATAATCAAGAACAAATCAAGTATTTATCATATAGTTCGAGAAAACAATAACAAGATTCATCTAAGTTTCATCCCCCTTCAGGTATCTGAAGGGTTTAGTTCATAACAATAAAGGAAAACATCTTAGAAGAAAAGATAAAACAAAACATAGGAAATCCCTAAAACCCCCTGAAGGAATTGAAGAGGAGATCTTCCGTGTTGAGTATGACTCCGGCTTCTTGAGATGGATCAACTGGCTATCCTTGAGAAAATCCCCACAAATCTGCCCTTTTCGGCTCAGCTCCTTGGCCTAGCTAACCGCCCTTTTTTAGGTTATACCTAGGGTCTTTATATAGGCTTTTGAAATAGGTTTCTTTTCCCCTAAGTATCCTTTTCCGAGTGAAATTACTCTCCTCCACGGCAGGGGCACGGCCATGGCACACGCCCGTATGAATCGTGGCCAGGACGTGTTGGGCTCCGTTAATGAGGCACGGCCGTGTAGATCGACTTCAGGCCGTGTTCTAGTATATTTGAGGAGGCACGACCGTGTGGGCTTTAGTCCAGGCCGTGTCAATTTCTTCTTTGGCCCATTTTGGTCCATTTTGAGCCCGTTTCTCGTTCTTTTTATTCTTGGGTGCTTTCCTGAGTATAAGACAAGAAAAAAAGGATTAAGAGCACCTTTTTACATAAATCAAGGGATAAATCATCCAAAAGTATGCTAAATGTGGGATTAAAATATGTTACTATTTCGGTTTATCAAATACCCCCACACTTAAGCTTTTGCTTTTCCTCAAGAAAAATTCTCAACTTACAGTTAAAACGAACTTTCTATAATTCATAATTCCTATCAACAATGTTTCATCATAATTCATAGATAATTTATATATGGATAATTCAATTAAAAGAGTCCTAAGGATTTAAACAATCTAAGTCATAGATTTGTAGCTCTAAAATATAGGCGTCTCCCCTTATCTAAATAATTACCTTTAATTCAAAACCGACAAGGATTGACATCCTCACAAAAGATTCACTCAAATCACTCAAAGTCTCCACCACTGTAATATGAGATGATGTACAAATCAAAAGGTCTTTAATTAGGGTTGTAACAGGGCTAGGGTTAAGGTGTGGATAGAGGCTGAATTAGAAGGTTAGAATCGAGATTGAATTGATAAATTACCTAACTAGAAACAATAAACTGAATAATTACATAGTGAATTGAAACTTTAAACTAATAATACGAGCTTCTTCTTCAATAAATAGACTTTAATTGTACAAGCTCGCCTTTCATCGTACTAATGCTGAATATACTTTGATATATTTTTATATATATATAATACATCTATTCATATGCTAAGATGAAATAATTAGGTAGCTTAATCAAATCAAATCTCGATATAAGGGAAGTCGAAAAAGAATGGTGATAACAAATACAAAGGGTTTTGGGTTAATATTAGTGGTTATGTCAATAAAAAGGGTTGTTAGGATTAAAAGGGGTTCACTAGGGGTTAATTGTGAAGGTAGGCTTTTAATGGAGTTAATAGGTTAAAACCTAGGTGCCTTAATTATCTCTGTATATCAAATCATAGGTGTGGTCTCGATATGTATAAACAAGGCAAGTTCTAGAATAACAAATCAATGTTGACATACTCATAATCAATAAATTGAGCATGAAAAAGAATATATGCTCTATAAGGCTCAAAAACTCACAAAAATTATGGGTATTTTTGACATCAACCTCGTAAATTTCAAACTTCAAAGTAATATTTAAATTCAGTTCAACAACCTAGCAAATTTTAATTGAGAAAAAATGGACTTATCATGCTTGATTCTTTAGTATCTTAAAAATTAATTATCAATGCACAATTATCAATGACTTAATCTAAAACATATCAATAAAAATCATAAATCATCAGAAATTTCATTCTAATGATAATATGAGAAATTTACTTTAAGACAAGGCATAATTCAGGGATTTGAGAACAATGCAAAAAGTTTGGCACCTAATCTCAGGAATTTGAGAATAATGAAAAAAATTAGGCACCTTTTTAGGTTGTTCACCCCCTACACTTAAGATGTACATTGCCCTCAATGTACAAAGATAGATAATAGCAAAATAAAGTCATACGATAGGGAGAGAGGTGAAACTTCCTGAATTTTGGATGAAGTCAATGAAAAGAAACCGGATAGAATTGGAGGTGAACGTGGGGAAGCGCCTCGAACCGTTTGAACTTGAATCCTCAAAGTAGCCGGTCTGATTTTATTGTATCCTAAGCTAAATCTAAATGCCATTGAGAAAAAGAAAAATAATAAAGGAAGTAAAAATAAAAACAAAAATAAAAATAAAAATAGGAATAAAATTAAATAGAGATACGGTCCATGCCCATGTGCTTACCCGTGGTGTCCACACGGCCACGGCCACGGCCGTGTGCAAGGCCGTGTGGGTGTGGAAACCTACACCTAAATACGAAAAGAAATAAAACGAAACTAATTAGTAGAGTTAGTGCTCGGGTTGCCTTTCGAGAAGCGCTCGTTTATAGTCTTAAGCTAGACTTTACCTCTCATTCGTATGCCCATGGTGGTTTGAGGAGGTGAAAATCCTTTCTCATGCGATCAATTCGGTTGTGGATATAAAGTTTAAGTCGAGTAATGTTTACCTTAGAAGTGCTAAATTTAGGATTAGTTACCTCGACTGTTCCATCTGGGAAGATTTTGAGTACCTGATCACCTATCTTAAGCTGAGTTGTCCCATCGTTAAGTTTCTCATGGAGTTGCCTCGTTTTTGCTTCGTGTATTTCTTTGAAGTGTATCTTCCACTCGTCTAGTTCATTGATCCAAAGCTTTCATTCCTCATGAATTTCTTCTTTATTGACACGAGGTCTAGGATCTGGCATCTGCGAAAGAGCTTCAAGAAATGACAAGTTAATAAGAAACTTTTTTGGAGGTTTAAGAAATTTACCGAATTGTACCTCTGTGTGGTCTTTCTTTATCGCCTTGGGGTATGGCATATGAGCTTGGTACTCTGTAATTACCGGGTTTGGTAAATCATGGCTTACCTCAACCTTACCTTCACTTACCACAGGCTCTTGCCTTGGGTCAGATTCCACTAACCTTTCACTGTCATGAGCTGTTACGGCTTGAATTTGCTCTTTTGGGTATGTTTCAGTGTTGCTTGGCGAGCTTTCTTGTAGTTGTTCTGAGATTATCTTTGCAAGTTGTCCAACTGTGTTAGTAAGTTGTCCAACTGTCTTAGTAAGTTCCCCAACTTGGCTCTCGATCCCTTTGATTGATGCCTGTTGATTCTTAAGGGTGGTCTCAATGTCTTGGAGACGGTTATCTGTAGCTGCCATGAATTTTGTTAGCATCTCCTCAAGGTTCGACTCCTCTTCCTGTTGGTGAGGTGGTTGTTGAAAATTTGGAGGAAGTTCCGGTCTTTGGCTACTTTGATTATCCTACGAGAAATTGGGATGGTACCTCCAACCTGCATTATAAGTGTTATCATAAAAATTATTTTGAGGTCTAGCATAGTTAACCATATAGTTGACTTGTTCGCTTTCCATGCCATGTCCGTAGGGTGGGTACTCAGGATTTGCCACGCCTCCACTTACGTCGCACTGCATTACTGGATGTACCTGCGAAGAACACAAACTATCAAGCTTTTTATTCATCATCTCTACTTGTGTTGATAGCATGGTTACTGCATCTATGTTGAAAACTTCGGCTGATTTTGTTGGTTTGGTCCTTGTAACCTGCCACTGATAGTTATTTAGTGACATCTCTTCAATAAACTCTTAGGCTGCTTTAGGAGTTTTATTGTTCAGGGTTCCACCGGCGGCTGAATCAATTAGTTGCCTCGTCGAGGGGTTTACATCGTTATAGAAATTTTGGACTTGGAGCCACAAGGGTAAACCATGGTTCGGACACCTTCTTAAGAGATCCTTATATCTCTCCCATACGTCATATAATGTCTCTAAATCCATCTGCACAAAAGAAGAGATATCATTCCGTAATTTGGCCGTTTTGGCCGGTGGGAAATATTTTAATAAAATTTTTTTGGTCATTTGATCCCATGTAGTGATTGACCCTCGTGGTATCGAGTTTAACCACTGTTTGGCTTTATTTCTTAATGAAAAGGGAAATAACCGAAGTCGTATGGCATCATCAGAAATGCCATTTATTTTGAAGGTATCACAGAACTCTAAAAAATTAGCTATATGAGTATTTAGATCTTCGTCCTATAAACCATCAAATTGAACAAATTGTTGAATCATTTGTATAGTGTTAGGCTTTAATTCAAAATTATTAGCGGCTATAGTAGGCCAAACAATACTTGATTCTGCTCCTGTTAAATGAGGTTTATCATAATCATACATAGTACGTGGAGCATTATTCTCTCCCACATCTTGTGGTTGAGGATTATTTTCGTCCATCCCTTCAGTAGGATTGGATCTGTCTTCTCGCTCTTCTTCTGTGTAATTTAAGGCTCGTCTAATTTCTCTGCGATTCCTACGAACGGTAGCGTCAATATCACTGTCGTATACTAATGGTCCTCTGGGGTTCCTTCTAGTCATAAACTAGAGGTACCTGATAGGAAAAGAAAGAAAGAAAATTTAGCAAAGTTAAAATTTAAACTTAAAAATAAAAGTAAATTGCAGAAAATAAATAAAAAATAATAATGGCTAAAGTAATAAAAATAGAGCTTTCTTAATATTTTAGTTCCCCGGCAACGGCGCCAAACACTTGATCGTTGTATTTCAGAGTTTTAAATTTATAATGATCGATCCTGAAACTAACTATAACAACGATTGAGGCAAGTGCACCTATCAAACAGTAGTATAGCTTAGGCAAGACCGAATTATCGAACCCAAAGGAACTAAAAGTACTAATACTAACTTTCTTTCTATTATTTAGCCTAAAATAAGTGAAGTTGTTTATTAATCTAAATTAACTAATTACTAAGCTAAAGACGCAAAGACAAAAAGAATGAATTGGGGAAATACTTGGGAAAAACTCAGTTTATTAAGACGATACCCTTAGGAAGAATCCACCTAGACTTCACTTGTTATCTAACACCGAACTGCACGATTTATTCACTTGACTTGATCCGTAGGACTCCTAATTTATATTAAACCCTCTCTCGAGGCGAATAACGTCTAACCCTAGGTTGATTAATTGAAACCTCTTTCTAATTAAAACCCCTAGAATAGCAAAGATGAATCGATCTATGGACTCCCATATTAGGTTTCACCCTAATCCGGCAAAATCTCGTCACCCTATCTCTAGGCGCGCGATCAACTCCGCTTAATTATGCTAGATCTACTCTTAAGCAGGGACTTTTGCTCCACCACCTAAGCACATTCAACTTGAATTAATATCCGCGAAATATCAACACAAGAATTAAGCACACATAATTAAGAACAAATCAAGTATTTATCATATAGTTCAGAAAACAATAACAAGGTTCATCTAGGTTTCATCCCCCTTCAGGTATCTGAAGGGTTTAGTTCATAACAATAAAGGAAAACATCTCAAAAGAAAAGATAAAACAAAACATAGGAAATCCCTAAAACCCCCTGAAGGAATTGAAGAGGAGATCCTCCGTCTTGAGTATGACTCCGGCTTCTTGAGATGGATCAACTGGCTATCCTTGAGCGTATCCCCACAAATATGCCCTTTTCGGCTCGGCTCCTTGGCCTAGCTAACCGCCCTCTTTTAGGTTATATCTAGGGTCTTTATATAGGCTTTTGAAATAGGTTTCTTTGCCCCTAAGTATCCTTTTCTGAGTGAAATTACTCTCCTCCACGGTAGGGGCACGACCATGGCACACGCCCGTGTGAATCGTGGCCAGGACGTGTTGGACTCTGTTAATGAGGCACGGCCATGTAGATCGACTTTAGGCCGTGTTCTAGTATATTTGAGGAGGCACGGCCGTGTGGGCTTTAGTCCAGGCCGTGTCGATTTCTTCTTTGGCCCATTTTGGTCCGTTTTGAGCCCGTTTCTCGTTCTTTTTATTCTTGGGTGCTTTCCTGAGTATAAGACATGAAAAGAAAGGATTAAGAGCACCTTTTTACATAAATCAAGGGATAAATCATCCAAAAGTATGCTAAATGTGGGATTAAAATATGTTACTATTTCAGTTTATCAACCGTGAATCTGTTTCTCGCTAAGCTCGGTCCAATATAATGGAGTTCGGCATTTCCGACCATACAATGCTTCGTACAGTGCCATCTTTATACTCAATTGAAAGTTGTTATTATACGTAAATTCAACTAGTGGCAAATATTTCTCCCAATTGCCTTCGAATTCCAAAACACAACATCGGAGCATATCCTCGAGAATCTGAATTACTCTCTCAGGCTGACTGTCGGTTTGTGGGTGAAAAGTTGTACTAAAATTCAACTTTGTACCCAGAGCTTCTTGCAATTTCTTCCAAAACCGTGACGTAAACCTCAAATCTCTATCCGAAATAATCAAAACTGGCACCCCGTGAAATCTAACGATCTCATAAATGTATAACTTAGCCAATTTATCAAATGAAAAGTCAATATGTACCGGAATGAAATGTGTTGATTTCGTTAATCGATCAACGACAACCCAAATAGAATCTTTCTTTTTCGGAGACAAAGGCAATCCCGATACAAAATCCATCATAACTCTATCCCACTTCCACTCTGGTATCATCACAGGCTGAAGCAAACCTGAAGGCACTTGATGTTCAGCTCTAACTTGCTGACACACTAAACATCTCACTAAAAATTTAGAAATGTCTCGTTTCATACCCGACCACCAATACAGTTGTTTCAAATCATTGTACATTTACTTCCAGGATGAACGGATAAACAACCACTATATGCCTCGTGTAAAATTTTCTGAATCAACTCTGGATTTTTCAGTACACAAATTCTATCTCGGAACATCAAATAATCATCGAGTCCGATTTGGTATTCTGAATCACTAGTCGATTCGCGTTGCACCCTTTTAGCTTGCAGCTCACTATCACATTTCTGAGCTTCGCAAATTTGCTGAAGAAATACTGGTTTAGCTTTTAACTCATCTAGAATCGAACCATCATCAGATAATGTTAACTGGGTATTCATTGCTATCAAGGCAAACAACAATTTTCTACTCAAAGCATCCGCGACTACATTCGCTTTCCCCAGGTGATAATCAATCACTAACTCATAGTCTTTTAGTAGCTCGAGCCATCTCCGTTGTCGTAAATTCAAATCTTTCTGAATCATAATATACTTTAAGCATTTATGATCAGTAAAGATGTGGCATTTTTCACCTTACAAATGATGACGCCAAATTTTCAGTGCAAAAACTATAGCGGCCAAATCTAAATCATGCGTTGGATAGTTCTTTTCATGCGGCTTCAACTGTCTGGAAGCATAAGCTATCACTTTTCCCTCTTGCATCAACACACAACCCAAATCGTTCAATGACACGTCGCTGTAAATCACAAATTCTTTACCCGATTCAGGTTGAACTAACACTGGTGCCTCAGTTAACAATGCTTTCAATTGATCGAAGCTTTGTTGACATTTTTTGAACCATTAAAACTTTACATCTTTCTGTAGCAGTCTGGTCATCGGTGTAGCAATCATTGAGAACCCTTTTACAAAGCGACGATAGTAACCAGCCAATCCCAGAAAGCTTCTGACCTCGGATACATTTCTAGGTGGTTTCCAGTCAATAACTGCCAAAATCTTGCTTAGATCAACTCGAATGCCATTCGCTGAAACTATATGTCCCAAAAATCTGACTTTCCGGAGCCAAAACTCACATTTGCTGAATTTAGCATACAGTTGCTTATCTCTCAAGGTTTGCAACACAATCCTCAAATGCTCGACATGCTCAAACTCATCTCGTGAATAGATCAGGATGTCGTCAATGAACACAACAACAAATTTGTCTAAATACGGTCTAAAGATCTGATTCATCAAATTCATAAAAATAACAGGCGCATTAGTTAGTCCAAAAGGCATAACAAGGAATTCATATTTTCGTACCTCGTTCTGAACGCAGTTTTTGGCACATCTGAGTCTTTAACTCACAACTGATAATAGCCAGATCTCAAATCAATCTTTGAGAACACTGTTTCACCTTTCAACTGGTCAAACAAATCATCTATTCTCGGCAATGGATACTTATTCTTTATCGTAACCTTGTTGAGCTGACGATAGTTAATACACATTCTCATTGACCCACCTTTCCTCTTAACAAATAATACTGGCGCACCCTAGGGTGAAAAACTCGGTCGTGCAAAACCTCTACCTGTTAACTCTTGCAACTAAGCTTTCAACTCTTTCAACTTTGTTGGAGCCATTATATACGGAGCTATAGATATCGGTGAAGTTCCCGGTACTAATTCAACAGCAATTTCAACCTCTCTGATAGGTGGCAATCCTGGAAATTCTTCTGGAAATACATCCGGAAACTCACATACCACTGGCACTGATTCAATCTTTGATTCAGACACTTTTGTATCCAGTATATAAGCAAGATAAGCTTTGCAACCTTTTCTCACACATCTCTAAGCTAACATAGACGGAATCACAACAGGCAATTCATTCGATTCATTTGATAAAATCCGAAGAATTTCATTATTCTGACACTTCAATTCTATAATCTTTCATCTACGTTCACAACAGCATCATGTAAAGTCAAACAATCCATACCCAGAATCACATCGAACTCATCAAATGGTAAAAGCATCAAGTCAGCCGGAAAACAATAACCCCGAGTCATTAAAGGACAGTTCTTGCATACTTGATCAACTAGAACATACTTGCCTAAGGGGTTCGATACTTTAATTACAAACTCAGTAGACTCAACGGGCAAACTCTTATTAGACACCAAATTCATACATATATACAAATGAGTTGATCCAGGATCAATCATTGCAATAACATTAGTGTCGTAAAGAGAAAATGTACCGGCAATAACATCTGGTGATGGCACATATTCGCAAGCAGGAATAGCGTAGGCTCTAGCAGGTACTCTGACCTCTGATCTCACTGTAGAATCTCTCGTTGTACCACGATTACCACTTGCATTTCCCGCATTTCTTGGCGGCCTCCCTCGAGTAGCTGTTTTGCTTGATTTTGCATTCTAACATTTATCTTTATCATTTAACTCAGGACAATCTCGGATCAAATGATCTCGCGAACCACAACTGTAACAAGCTCTATTATTATTTTCACCCAACAATCTCCAAAATGCCATCTTCCACACTGTTGACACTCGGGTTTGATGTCTTTTACGTTGCCAACACTCGATACTGATGTGGCTTGAGCTTTAGGACCGGTGTATTGCTTTCCACGATCTCTATTAGAACATCCCGCTGAAGTTGTTGATCGATTAAAATAGTCTCTGGATTTCTTTGACGAGGAATGATAAGGTTTACTCATCGATCTCTTCCTCGAATCTCTTGTCTTTAAATCAGCCTTTCTCTTTTCTTTGCTAAGTTCCTCGGCTTTGCAAGCTCTGTCAACTAAAACCACAAATTCCTTCAGTTCTAAAATTCCAACTAGAAGTTTGATGTCCTCGTTCAACCCATCAACGAATCGCTTGCACATGATTTCTTCAGTAGAAACATATTCCCGAGCATACTTGCTCAACCGTACAAATTCTCTTTCATACTCTGTCACAGTCATTCAGCCCTGTTTCAACTTTAGAAACTCTTTATGCTTTTGATCAAGGAACCGCTGACTTATATATTTTTTTCAGAACTCAGTCTGAAAGAATTTCCAGGTCACTCGCTCTCTCGGTAATACAGACACCAAGGTATTCCACCATTGATATGATGTGTCTCTCAACAAGGAAATGGCACACTTCAAACATTCAACTGACGTGCACGAAAGTTCATCGAATACCCGAATAGTGTATTCAAGCCAGAATTTAGCTTTCTCTGGATCATCATCAACGGTAGCTCTGAACTCTTCGGCCCCGTACTTACGAATTTTATCAACCGGCGGCTTATTCTGTCTTTGATGTTCCACAACTTGAGGAGCTACGGGTACAGGTTGGGGATTAGGAGGGGTGGAGGTTGTTGAGCAGCAGGGTTTGTTAAGATATATTGTGTGAACCACTTGTTCATCATATGGAAGAAGGTTTCTTTAGCCTCTCCCCTCTGGCTGCCCGTTTTGGGTCTAGAATCAGACGGCGCTGTCCCTTGAGCGGGAGCTGGCGCGTTACTTTCAACATCATCAGCTATAGCTCGATCGGGATCCATTTACTATATGAAAACACATTTTAAAATGTCAGGTTTCATCACACTATCACAGTTTATATATGGCATGTATAGCTAGACTCTCTCACACTCTACGTTAGTCCTAGAATCGACTAAACCGTAGCTCTGATACCAATAAATGTAACACCCCTCACCCGTATTAAACACCAGAATAGGGTTATAAAGTTTTACCAGACTTATAAAACAATTAAACATTCAACTATGCATAAATTTTTACATTACAAGCAATCATCAATCAATCTCAATCACTTTGTCCCTAATACGAGCCCACAAGGCTGTAAACATACATTGGGAATGGTTCGGGACTAAACTGATAACTCGGGAAATAATTTCAACACTTAGAAATTTTTTCTCAAAATAGGGGACACACGCCTGTGTGGCCAAGCCGTGTGTCTTACATGGCCACTAGACACGACCTTGTCACAGGCCGTGTGAACATTCGAAATGGAAGCACATGGTTGTGTCCCAACCAGTGTCTTACCCCGTGTGCAAACAAGTGAGCTTACTGACTTGGGCCACACGGCCAACCACACGCCCGTGTGTCTAGCCCGTGTGCCCTTCGAAATGGCCACATGTGTATCAGGTCGTGTCAATTCTGTAGGGTATACTAACTTATGCAACACGACCAAGTCACATGCCCGTTTGCTAGGCCGTGTGCCAATTAGGGGTTATACTGACTTGTACCACACGTCCGATCACACGCCCGTGTGTGAGACCGTGTGGAGCATACTGACTTCACTTCAATTTCAACACTAGGGGACCGTGTGTCACACACGGCTAAGACACACGCCCGTGTGGACAAAAATAGGCTATTTACCAAGCCAATTTTCCACCATAATTTAAATGTACCTACATGATAAACCGTAATAGTAACATATTTTAATCCAACATTTAGCATGCTTTTGGATGGTTTATCCCTTGAATTATGGAATTTGGTGCTCTTAATCCTTTAATTTCATGTTGTATACTCAGGAGAGCATAGGAGGATGAAAAGAATGAGAAACGGGCTTAAAACGGGCCAAATGGGCCAAAGTGAGAAATCGAAATGGCCTGGGGTTTCACCACACGACCGTGCCTCCTTAGCAGGCTCGACCACGGCCTACAACTCGACTTACACGGGCGTGTTCCATGGGCGTGTCCCTACCATGGAAAAGAAGAATTTTATTCAGATTAGGGTACTTAGAGGCAAAGAAACACATTCCAAAAGCCTATATAAACACCCTAAAGGCCAACTTTTAGGGGGGCGTCCAGCTAGGCGAAGGAGCCAAGCCGGAGAGGTCAGAATCATGGATTGACTCGAAGAAAGCCAGTTGATTCATCTCAAGAAGCCGGAGTCATACTCAAGACGGAAGATCTTCTATTCAATTCCTTCAGGGGGTTTTAGGTTTTTTCTTATGTTTTGTTTTATCTTTTCTTCTTAGATGTATTCTTTTATTATTATGAACTAAACCCTCAGATACCTGAGGGGGATGAAACCTAAGACGGATCTTGTTATTGTTTTCTGAGCTATATGATAAATATTTGATTTGTTCTTAATTATGTGTTCTTAATTCTTGTTTTGATATTTCAGGATATTGATTCAAGTATTGATGTGCTTAGGCAGAGGAGGAATAGACCCTGCATAAGAGTAGATCTAGCATAATTAAGCGGAGTTGCTCGCGCGCTAGAGATAGGGTGATTTAAAATCACGCTGATTAGGGTCAAACCTAATATGGGAGTCCATAGATCGAGTTAATGCAATTCTAGGGGTTTTAATTAGAAAGAGATTTCAATTAATCAACTTAGGGTTAGACGTTAGTAGCCTCGAGAGAGGTATTAATATACATTAGGGATTCCTACGGATCAAGTCAAGTGAATAAATCGTCTGGTTCAGAGTTAGATAACAAGTGAAGTCTAGGAGGATTCTTCCTTGGGTATTGTCTTAATCAATTTTTTTTCCCACAAGTATTTCCCCAATTCATTCTCTTTGTCTTAGTGTCTTTAGCTTAGTAGTTAGTTAATTTTAGATTAAATAATAATTCACTTCAATTCTTAGGCAAAATAATAGAAAGAAAGTTAGTATTAGTACTTTTGGTTCCTTTGGGTTCGACATTCCGGTCTTGCCACTAAACTATACTACTGTTCAATAGGTGCACTTGCCTCAATCGTTGTCACAGTTAGTTTCTAGGCTAGATCATTCATTATATAAACTTTAAGACTCTGACATAACAATCAAGTTTTTGGCGCCGTTGCCGGGGAACTAAAATATTGAGAACGCTCAATTTTTATTACTTTAGCCATTTGCAATTTATTTTTATTTTTTATTTTATTTTAACTTTGCTAATTTTTCTCTTTCTTTGCTTCTGGCAGGTATTTCTAGTTTATGACTAGAAGAAACCCGTCAGGACCCTTGATTTTTGACAGTGAAATAAAACATACCACTCGTAGAAACCGAAGAGATGTCATTGAATAATTATCAATGGCAAGACATGAGGACAATGCCTAATAAAGCAGCCGGTGTTTTCAACCTTGACGCGGTCACCATGTTATCTAACCAGGTAAAGCTTTTAAATAAAAAATTTGATGATTGGTATGGTTCTATGCAGGTACATCCGATAATACAGTACGATACAAATGGAGGAGGGGTAAACAACATAGAATATCTATCCTACAACCCTAGCACAGAGAGCGAACAAGTCAACTATATGGGTAACTATTCTAGACCTCAAAATAATCTTTATAGTAACACATATAATGCAGGTTGGAGATACCAACCCGATTTCTCGTGGGGTGGTCAAGGGCCACAACTACCTCCAGGTTTTCAACAACCACCTTACCAGCAGGAAGAGAAGCCAAACCTTGAGGAGATGCTAACGAAATTTATCTTGGTGTCAGAAACACGCTTTCAAAACACTGAAACAGCACTTAAAAATCAGCAAGCGTCGATTCAAGAGATCGAGAATCAAATAGGTCAGCTTGCTAAGCTGATCTCAGAAAGACCACAAGGTATCTTGTCTAGCAATACCGAAACTAACCCAAGAGAGCAACCCCAAACAATAACTCCTCACGACAGTGAAGGGTCAGATGAACCAAAATTGAAACAAGAGAATGTGGTAGAGGAAGGTAAGGTTGAGGTAAGCCATGATAAACCAAAACCGGTAATTACAGAGTACCAACCTCGTGTGCCATACCCCAATGCGATAAAGAAAGACCACACAGAGGAACAATCCGGTAAATTTCTTAAACTTCCAAAGAAATTACATATTAACTTGCCGTTTCTTGAAGCTCTTTCGCAGATGCCAGATTCAAGAAAATTTTCAAAAGAGTTTTTGACAAACAAACAGAAGTTAGACGATACGTCGCATGTAGAGCTAAACGCAGTGTGCCCAGCAATTCTACGAAATAAACTACCACGTAAGCTCACATTTCGTGTAAGTGACGAAACGATCACTCTTCAGGTTCTTGACACGGCTAGGACATCGGGTATTAAAGGTGGAACCAATCACTTCAAAGTTGGGGACTAGGTACTATCAGATACAACCGACCCTCGAATAGTCGCTTCAGAACTTAATACAAACGGTGCGACTCCTTTTACGGTACTTAAGGTCTTTCCATATGAAACGGTCGAGGTAACACATTCCAATTTTGGCACTTTTGAGGTAAAAATTACCCGACTCAAACCATATGTTGATAGAATTGATAGTAAGAAAAAGGAGTTTCGAATCCGTAAACCACCATGGCCATACGAATAACAGGTAAGTCTAGCTCAATACTTTAAATGAGCGCTTCTCAGGAGGCACCCCGAGCACTAACCCCACTAACGTCCATATTTTTGAATTTTAGCATCTAACTAAAAACTAACCAAATTTTTAGGCGTAGGTTTCCATACCACACGGCCTTGCACATGGGCGTGGCCGTGGCCGTGTGGACACCACAAGTATGCATATCGGCGTGGCGGATATCGTGCAAAAACAGGACGAAAATTTTCCCCAAGACACGGGCTCCAACTAAATACCACGGTCGTGCAACGCGACCGTGGTCGAAACTGCCTAAAGAACACAGGCCGAGATTAATCCACATGGCCGTGCGAGGTGGCCGTGGTCGATATTATCAGCTTTTTCACATATTGCCGCCACCACCACCTCGAGATCACTCCGATGACGAGGACCTTTGAGTCCTTTTATTTTCTTTATTCTTCATTTTTATTTTTAGTCTACTTTCGTTCTTTATTAAAACTTTTTGCCTTTCTTGTTTAAAACTTTTATTAGTACAGTTTAATTTCTTTTATCACTGGCTGTCTAAATCTCGAGTATCTCTAACAACATCTATTAAATAGTACTCCCTGAACATTTAACTGATGACTTCACAGTTTAAATAGGTTCAATTTGCAACTCCAACAACGAACACATCACCGGAGTATTCACCACCACATTCACCTATACCTAAGTCATCATCATTAATCATCCTCCAAGGATTCCATCCAAAATTCAAGAAGTTTCACTTTTCTCCCTCTCTATTGATTTTCTTAAAATATTGTTCATATATATCTTTGTACATTGAGGACAATGTACATCTTAAGTGTGGGGGGGTGAATCTTAAAAGTGCCAAACTTTTCGCATTATTCTCAAATCCTGAATTATGTCTTGTTCTTAAGTAAAATTTCTCATATCACTGTTAAAATGAAATTTCCTTTGATTTAAGATTTTTATTGATATGTTTTGGATTAAGTCATTGATAATTGTGCAGTGATGATTTAAACTGTAGGAAACTAGAGAATCAAGCAGGATAAGTCTATTTTTCAGAAGTAAAAATTTTGTTAGGTTGTCTACCCGAATCTAATTATTACTTTGAAGATTGAAATTTAAAAGGTTCATATCAAAAAGCCCATAATTTTTGTGAGATTTTGAGCCTTTTAGAGCATATATTCTTTTTCTTGCTCACTTTATTGATTATGAGTGTGTCAACATTGATTTGTTATTCTAGAACTTGCATCGATTATACATGTCGAGACCACACCTTTGATTTGATATACTAAGATGATAAAGGCACCTAGGATTTAACCCACTTACTCCATAAAAAGCCTACCCTCACAATTAACCCTTAGTTAACCCCTTTGATCCTAACAACCCTTTTATTAACTCACCCATTAATATTAACCCAAAACCAACTTTGTATTTGTTATCACCGTTTCTCTTGACTACCCCTATATCGAGATTTGATTTGATCGGTTACTTAACTATTTTCTTTATTCCAATTATTAAATTCTATCTTATTATTATTGTACTTGATTTGTTCTTAAAAAAAACAAAGTATATTCATTATTAGTTCTATGTTATTTGAGCTCAAACTGTTAATTTCATCATCTTTAGAAGAAGCTCATGTTATTAGTATTAAGTTTTCGTGATGTAATTATTTAGTATTAGTACAACTTTTTAGTTAGGTAATTTTTCAATTTAGTCTCGATACTAACCCTCTAATTCAAGCTTTTATCCACACCTTTAACCCAAGCCCCGTTACAACCCTTTTTAAAGACCTTTTGATTTGTGTATCGTCTCATATTATAGTGGTGGAGATTTGATTTTCATGCAAGCCTATGGGATTAACTTTTCATGTTCGACTTCTGAGTGCTTATTTTTGAACCTTAAACACTTCGAGTGATTTGAGTGAATCTTTAGTGAGGATGTCAACCCTTATCGATTTTGAACCAGAGGTAATTATTTAGATGAGGGGAAACACCTATGTTTTGTGCTACAAAAACTATGACTTTGATTGTTTGAATCTTTAAGACTCTTTGAGTTGAATTATCCATGTATAAATTATCTATGAATTATGATGAAACACTATTAATGAATATTATGAATTGAGGAAGTTCGTTTTAATTGTGGGTTGAGAATTTTGCTTGAGGACAAGCAAAAGCTTAAGTGTGGGGGTATTTGATAAACCGTAATAGTAACATATTTTAATCCCACATTTAGCATGCTTTTGGATGGTTTATCCCTTGAATTATGGAATTTGGTGCTCTTAATCCTTTAATTTCATGTTTTATACTTAGTAGAGCATAGGAGGATGAAAAGAACGAGAAATAGGCTTAAAATGGGCCAAATGGGCCAAAGTGAGAAATCGACACGGCCTGGGGTTTCACCACACGGCTGTGCCTCCTTAGCAGGCTCGACCACGGCCTACAACTCGACTTACACGGGCGTGTACCATGGGCGTGTCCCTGCCGTGGAAAAGAAGAATTTTATTCGGATTAGGGTACTTTGAGGCAAAGAAACACATTCCAAAAGCCTATATAAACACCCTAAAGGCCAACCTTTAGGGGGGCGTCCAGCTAGGCGAAGGAGCCAAGCCGGAGAGGTCAGAATCATGGATTTACTCGAAGAAAGCCAGTTGATTCATCTCAAGAAGCCGAAGTCATACTCAAGACGGAAGATCTTCTATTCAATTCCTTCAGGGGGTTTTAGGGTTTTTCTTATGTTTTGTTTTATCTTTTCTTCTTAGATGTATTCTTTTATTATTATGAACTAAACCCTCAGATACCTGAGGGGGATGAAACCTAAGACGGATCTTGTTATTGTTTTCTGAGCTATATGATAAATATTTGATTTGTTCTTAATTATGTGTTCTTAATTCTTGTTTTGATATTTCAGGATATTGATTCAAGTATTGATGTGCTTAGGCAGAGGAGGAATAGACCTTGCATAAGAGTAGATCTAGCATAATTAAGCGGAGTTGCTCGCGCGCCTAGAGATAGGGTGATTTAAAATCGCATTAGGGTCAAACCTAATATGGGAGTCCATAGATCGAGTTAATGCAATTCTAGGGTTTTAATTAGAAAGAGATTTCAATTAATCAACTTAGGGTTAGACGTTAGTAGCCTCGAGAGAGGTATTAATATACATTAGGAATCCTACGGATCAAGTCAAGTGAATAAATCGTCAGTTCGAGTTAGATAACAAGTGAAGTCTAGGTGGATTCTTCCTTGGGTATTGTCTTAATCAATTGGTTTTTCCCACAAGTATTTCCCCAATTCATTCTCTTTGTCTTAGCGTCTTTAGCTTAGTAGTTAGTTAATTTTAGGTTAAACAATAATTCACTTCAATTCTTAGGCTAAATAATAGAAAGAAAGTTAGTATTAGTACTTTTGGTTCATTTGGGTTCGACATTCTGGTCTTGCCACTAAACTATACTATTGTTCGATAGGTGCACTTGCCTCAATCGTTGTCACAGTTAGTTTCTAGGCTAGATCATTCATTATATAAATTTTAAGACTCTGACATAATGATCACTACATCAACCCAAATGGCAACAATTCAAAGCATAAATTAACATCAATTTAAGCCACAATCAAGACTAAATCATACCATTTCCAATACTAGCAACCAACATGCTTATAACCTCAAGTTTTATCCAATCAAAACATACCTAATTACATATACCAAACAACTAGCTAAACCTTTGCGAAACATACATCATTTAGCACCAATTCACAAATTCAATTCAAATCCAACATCAACCAATTAACCTTTACTATGACAATATCCACAAGCTTCATAACAAGCCATTCATGAACTCAAATATCAACCATAATGCACATATAAGCACATAACCAAATCCACCAAACTAAGCCAAATCTCAAGGCTATATTTACAAACCAAAACATATATATTTACAAGCCATCTCGAATGGAAAAACTCACTACCAAAACATAACCAACATGACCATAGTCTTTATACATGCCATATACTTAAAATACTAAGTTCATAGGTATCGAGTGAAAGGTGGATAGTGTGAAACGATCTCCGACGATCCTCGAATGCAAGCTAGCTTTGATAACACTACAAAACATGAGAAAAACGAACAAAGTAAGCTTTATAGCTTAGTAAGCTCGTATGAAATAAACTCAACTAATCATAAATACACAAATCATCAATTTGAACTTGTTAGCTTGTAATTCATAAATACTAACAAACCTTCCACATGCTTTATCATATGCTTATATGCAAACTTCATAACTTCTTCGATTTTAAGCTCGTATGATTCATATAAATACCTGAACCAATCCGTAACAAACTCATACCCAAACGGAATAATGTCGAATACCCGAATTCTCGCACACTAAGTGTCAATACATAGCCAAAGCTATTTTAATCTCGCACACTAAGTGCCATACATAGCCGAAGCTATCTCGAATCACACACTAAGTTCCATACATAGCCGAAGCTATCTTGAATCGCACACTAAGTGCCATACATAGCCGAATTGTCGTCAAACATGACCGTAGTCTCATATATACAATTTATGCAATATCAAAGCATTTAAAGCATAATTATAACAATGCTTATTACATACGAACTTACCTCGGATGTGAAAACGATGAAATAAGTCGATTAGTCGATAACTTTAGTTTTCCCCCGATCTTGATCCGAATTCCGCTTTTCTTGATCTAAATATATTCAAAATTAACTTATTTAATAATCTATTTATTCAATTCAATCCAAAATATACATTTGAGCTAATTTACACATTAGCCCCAAAACTTTCACATCTTTTACAATTTAGTCCTTATTTCATAAAATCACAAATTAAGAAAATTCAAAATATACCCATGCTAGCCGAATTACCATAATGCCCCTAACAGCTAGAGGTGGGCATGGGCCGGGCCGGGTTTGGGCCGGGCCCAACTAAAAATTTAGGCCCGTCCATTGGGCTCAGGCCGGGCCGGGCCCAAAAAATGGGTCTAAAATTTTGCCCAAGCCCGACCCATATAAAAATGCTAAAACCCGGGCCCGGCCCGACCCGCCCGTATTAATTTTTTATATTATTTTATATACTTTTTAAATATATATAATACATCAAAAATATTAAAAAAATCAAAATAAATATTTTTCAACAAATTGAAAATAAATTTTAAAATATATGTAGACTTAAATAACACTAAAATAGATGCAACTTAACAAGCAAATGCCTCTAAAATAATAACAAAATTAACAAATGTCTTTAAAATAATAACAAAATTAACAATAAAATAAGTTTTATATAATATCTAAACAATAACATTAAAATAATAGAAACATAATAGTAAAATGGTAGCAAAAATAAGGAGAAAAATAATAAGAAAAAAATATTAAAAAATAGTTTTTTTTTCCTTTAATGAATTCGGGCCTGGTCGGGCCGGGCCCGCCAAAATGCCTTACAGAGCCCGCCCATTTTTAAACGGGCCTTATTTTTTTGTCTAAGCCTATTTTTCAGGCCTATATTTTTGCCCAAACCCTCCCACATTTCGGGCGGGCCTTCGGGCCGGGCCGGGCCGCCCGGCCCATGCCCACCTCTACTAACAGCCCATACTTTTCATTTATTTCACATTTCAACCACAAAGTTTCAACATTTCTCAATTTAATCCCTATTTTTCATTTTCACTAAAAATCACTTTACAAAACTTATTTAACTATAAAAAAAACATTAAAAATCTATCATCAATCACCAAAAATCATACATATTCATCAATGGCGACATTCAAAATCTTTAACAGTTTTGCAAATTAGTCCCTGGGCTAGCTAGTATTAGCTGCAACGATCACAAAAACATAGAAATAATTAAAAACGGGACAAAAACCATACCTAATTGAGCATAAATGTCTTGGCCGAATGTAAAAGAGAAAAATGGCTTCCTTATTACCCTAAATTCGGTGAAGAAGATGATAATAGGTAATGTATTTTGTTTTTGTTTTATTTATTTTAAGTTAAATTACTAATTTACTAATATAACCTTAATTAATCACACTAATTTCAAAAATACCATTCTCATAAATGTCCACTGTCATATAAATGGTCCAATTACCACTTAAGGACCTTAACTTTAAGGTTCTATAGCTATTAGACACTTTTAGCTATTAGAACATCACTTTTGCACTTTACACGATTTAGTCCTTTTTACCGAATTAAGCATTCAAACGATAAAATTTCTAAACGAAACTTTCACACAATCATATATTCATGCTGTAGACCTTAAAATAATAATAAATTAATTATTTCGACATTGAATTTGTGGTTCTAAAACCATTATTCCGATTTGACCAAAAACGGGCTGTTACATTCTTCAATTTTCACAACTTTACACTTTAGTCCCTAAATCATGTTTCCATCAAAAATCAATTTGTTAAAGTTGTTTATCTATCAACAACCTACCATAAATTTCAAAATTTAAGCATATTCATCCATGACCTAATTTCCATACTTTGATAACTTTTCAAATTGATCCCCCAAATAGATAGATCAAGCTATCCCGGTTTCAAAAATATCAAAATTACTAAAAACGGGACAAGAAAACTTACCCAATTAAGCCAAGAAAGTTTCTTCTCTCTCTCCTAGGGTTTCCATTTATTTTGAGGTTGAAGATGATATAAAATAAGATGATAATTCTTTTATCATCTTTTAATTAATTAAATTATTTCAATTTCCAATTTAGTCCTTGCCCTTTTTCTAAATTTCCATGGATGAGTCACCAAAATATCTACATACTTTTCTTTAATGGTCTAATTACCATATAAGGACCTCAAGTTTTGAATTCCATAGCTATTTCATCCTTCTAGCTACTAGAATTCAACTTTTGCATTTTATGCGATTTAGTCCATCCCGTAATTAAGCATATAATCGGTAAAATTTTCTTATCAAAATTTTCACATGACATCTCTATCATAATACGGACCATGCAATAAAATAAAAATAAATTTTATTTTCGACTCGAATTTGTGGTCCCGAAACCACTATTCCGATTTCACTGAAAGTGGGCTGTTACACATAATTTCCATGACGACAAACAATGTTTAAGATCATCTCTAAACAACTTTTGAAGATCGCTCCAATACCACTTGGAAAACCTCGTTAGTTTGCTGTGAATATCACTTGACTGTTTAATAGCGAGTTCATTCACATCATTCAATAGACAATAAAATAGAAAAAAATTAACAAATGTAGGCAGAGATATACACACATTCGTTTGTTTACATAGTTAGAAAACAATCCTACTCTGCGGAGCCTTGCTCAGTGAACAATCTCTTATTCCTCAATTGATTCAACCACTTATTGGTGTAAGCCCAAACTATCCTTCAACAAGATGTATTTGCATCCCCAATAACTAGTCCCAACTAGTTACAACCACTTACCCAAACCTCACTTACAAAGGTTTAATTCACTCACAAATAATTCCTAAGACTGAATGTGAAAAGAAAGAGAACAATTAGCTAGAATATCAACTCATGTAATAGACTGTTTTCAGCGAAATTGAAATAGTGGTTTTGGGACCACAAATTCGAGTTAGAAAGAAAATTTATTTTAACATTATTGCACGGTCTGCATCATGATAGGAAAGACGTATGAAAATTTTGATAAGAAAATTTTACCGATTTCATGTTTAATTATAGAAAGGACCAAATTGCATAAAATGCAAAAGTTGAGTTCTAGTAGCTGTAAGTATCAATAGCTATGGAATTTAAAACTTGAGGTCCTTATATAGTAATTAGACCATTAAATGTAGTAGATATTTATGATGAATCATCCATAGAAAATTAGAAAAAGAAAAGGACTAAATTGGAATTTGGAATAAATAAAGATGATAATAGCTTAATATCATCTTATTTCATCATCTTCCCCAAATTTTCTATGGAAACCCTAGGAAAGAGAAAGAAAATCAAGCAAGCTTAATTAGATCTGGATAAGTCAAATAAGAAGTTAGATCGAGGAAAAGAAAAAGTGTTGGATTAGTAGATTTCCGTATACAAACAAGTGATGAGGTAAGTTCGTGTAACTAAATTGTGTATTCATATGTTTTAAATTGAATAATATGTATGTGAATTGTATCATTGTCATGAATATGAAATAAATCTTATATCCGACAAAGCCCGATACATGATAAGTCCCATTTGAATAATGGAATTCGATGGATACAAGATCTCTTGATTAGTTGTGGTCTTGCGGACACACCATAGCTTTTATGAACATCCCGTTATAAGCCCTCTCGAGCTTTCTGATACATGGTTCCTGAGAGCATCCTAATCGGTAATGATCCTGCATGTGTTGCGGACTACCGCAGCTCTTTGTGAGCATCCTGTTATATGATCGATTATGATCCTGCATATATTGCAGACACAAACGCAGCTCTTTCTGAGTGTCCTAATATAGGCTCTTTGTAAGCTTCCTGACATGGCTCACTTGAACATCCTGTTATATGGCTATCCGAAGCTCCCTGATAATAGCTCCCTGATAATGAGCTATCCTGTTATATGGCTATCCGAAGCTCCCTAATAATGAGCTTCCTGCTCTAAACTCTTATGAGTTTCCTAATTTAGTCCGGATAAGCTTCCTGTTACATTGCTCACATGAGCATCCTGTTATATGGCTCGAGAGAGTGCGTCCTAATTATGTTCCCTAATCGGTTACCCCTAAATATGAGTTGACGGTTTACAGTTTTGTACACTTTGAGTGTACTACATGTGTATCCATCGATATTTCAAATAAATTCAACATGAATAGTTTTGACATGGTTGAATTGAACTTAAGATGATTGATTATAGAAATGCACATGTTATATGGAAATACGATATGAAAAGCACATGTTTATGAAAGTTATTACATAATGAGCTCATCTTTGATTTTTGATGTTTACATGATATACATGACTAACAAATTTCTTGAGATCATATGTGTTTAGGCAAATGGCCATATTGATTTGGATGCATGTTTGTATACTTATTTTGAATGTACATGATTGGTAAGTTAAATTCTTGTTATACTAACTTACTAAGCATTTAAAATGCTTACTCGATTTTCTTTTCTCTGTTTTATAGTGCTCGGAAGCTCGTAAAGGTTGGAATCGGTTGGAGCATCATCACACTATCCTTTAGCACGTTTTGGTATAAATAGCAAACTTATTTTGGTAGAATGGCATGTATAGGCTAACTTGGCCAATGTTGGCATGTAAATAGTTGTTTGTAATCTAGCCATTGGAATGGCTAGTAATGGTATATTTAGTGAATATATACTTTAGGTTATAATATGGTTAATATATGTGTGCTTGATATGGTTAGATCGAATTATGGTAAACATATATGTCTTTCAAAAGGTAAGTTTGAATACATGTGATGATGTATCAATTATAATGTTAATGTTGGCTTGGTTTTAACATCTTGAATTGGTTGGTATATGTATGCAAGTATTAATGTAGGTACAAGGCTAAATTTGGGTGAGAAATAAGGCTTGGAAATGGCCTTATTTTTTCCACATAGGTAAGCACATGGGCGTGTGTTTCAACCGTGTGTGACACACAACCATACGCACGGGCGTGTGGTTTCGCCGTGTGTCCCCTGCATCTTAAAAATTGAGAAATCGAATGCTTAGAATTGGTCACACGGGCAGAGACACGGGCGTGTGTCTCAGTCGTGTGAATAACACGGCCCAACACACGGGCGTGTGTCTTGGCCGTGTGATTCCTGCACCTATTTTTGAAAATTAAATTGTTCACACGGCCTAACACACAGGCGTGTGGCTGGCCATGTGACCCAAGTCAGTAGCTACCCTAATTTGAACACGAGCTGGAACACGGCCGTGTACCTCACATCAAATACCCACACAGCCTAAGACACGGGCGTGTCACCTGGCTGTGTGAGTCACACGGCCTGACCACACGAGCGTGTGTCCCCTGTACCTAAGAAAAAGAAATTTTTGAAATTTCGCGAAAAACTCTCTTAGTTCTCGATTTAGTCCCGACTTGTTTCTAATGTATAAATAGGACCTCGAGGGTCCATTTAAGGGAAAACATGATTGAATTATGATTTGTTTCAGATATGAATAGTAAAAGACATGAATTAATTATATTTGTTCTGTAAATTCCGGTAATGCTCTGTAACCCTGTTCTGGCGACAGATATGGGTTAGGGGTGTTACAATTCACAACTCTCTACACAATAAAAAAAGAAATACCTCAAATGTACAAAGTACTACCTATGTATAGGAATCCTATGAAATAACAATAAATACCAAGAAATTTAGATAAACTAGACTTCATGTGTGCTTCATAATCAATCAATAGAGTTTTAAGCCAATCAAAGAATCATTCCTTGAAAATAGTCAATGTAACACCTGAAAACTGTATCCATCGCCGGAGTAGGATTATGGAGTATTACTAACTAATAGAAATATTTAACATACATATCATCAAATTATCATTCAAATCAAAGTTTAAAACATACCAAAATCACTCCATTTAACCTATTTTATAACCACTTATACATCAATAGAAAATTTCACATACACCTAACCATCTTAGGTTCAAATCAACATGCCCAATTATAGCTCCAACACAACATATGATCATATACATACCAAATCAACATTATACTCAAACTTAGGTAAATCATCAAAATGATCAAATCATTTAAGCAAACATTACTTTTAAGTAATGCATAAAACTTCAAACATGTATTTACAACCATTTAAACTTATAAATTCATATTCCCTAGGACTTACTAACAAAAGGGACATTATCACTAAATTTGTCTCCTAGGTACATGCCAAAAAGAAACACAAAAGACAACATCAGCAACATTGAGTACGGGATACTTGAAGAATGTCGAGTCCGGTTCTACTATTTATCTAACCTGCAAACATACAAATCAAATTTCATTCAATAGATTTCATTTATTTAGCTAATAACAAGAACAATTGACAATAATATAAAATTTTAACTTAACTAAATTAAACTTCAATTATTTTGATAAATCAAGTAACCTTGTTGTATGATCTATTAGCTATGTGGCACCCGGTGCCTAGCGGATAAACCACACAGGAGTTTGCGCCCTGCGCTAGTCGGGTTAACCGACAATATTGAAAGTGAGCCCAGCTCTAGTTGGATAAACCAACAATGTTTGCGCCCAGCGCTAGTCGGATATACCGACGATAATAAAAGTGAGCCCAACTCTAGTTGGATGAACCAACGGTGTTTGCGCTCAGCGCTAGCCGGATAAACCAGCGGTTGTGTGCCCAGCACTAGTCAGACAAGCTGACAAAGATTGCGCCTAGCGCTAGTCGAATATATCGACGATTGTACTATTATTTACTTCCACAAATTCCTCATTCATTTTCCTTAACATTAAATCGATAATATACATATATTTTATATCAAGAGCTAATTTAGCATTATTTAATTAAATAGTAGTTAGAAAAATTAAGTTCGAGTCCACGAACTTACCAGAATTATGCTTGTGAACAATTATTCAGTAGCTTTCTCTTTTCCACGATTGGCAACGGAAGCTCTCGTATCTCGATCTAGAAATATTAATTTAATTAAATCAATTACTCAACAAATATAGTTACACATTTAACCATTAACAATTGTTATTCAATCAACTTAACCCTTGCCACAAATATAACTAGACATCCGATTTCTATAATAATGTCTTCATACAACCGAGTATATTTATATACTTATGTGTGTATATATATATATATATAATTCTCAACAATCCTTATACTCTTGGAATTTATCACTCATTACCATGCCATCTAAAAATTTAACAGCAGCTACATGCTTAACCATTAACCCCATTCAAATCATCATACAATCACATTAAAATGATAATTGAAATTAACACCTCTACTTCATTTAATTATTTTTTTCTAGGTCATAAACATTCAAAGCAAAATAGCCTTTGCATGCCAAATTTCTCCCAACAACATTAAGCTCAATCTCATTATTCAATATATTACCAATGTGCAAATTATAAGATTATCCTTAACAAATATTTTTTTCCCTAAAACATCCATGCATTTAAGCTCACCATTAAATCTAAAAGAAAATTTAAACTACATCTATGGCATTATCCACTACTTCCAAAAATTCTCCTTTCTAGCATAAAGATTAGCAAAATTAATCTATTCCCAACTCAAGAATATAACAAAAATGAAAATCCCTTTGAGAAATACTTACATGCATTCAAAGATAGAAAATAAAATAACCAAGCTTTTCCCTTTTGCCTTCAATGGTTTTCTTGGCAGTAACGAGGAAGAAGAAAAACATTTTCCCCCTCCCCACTCACTTACTTTTCTTTATTATTTTCTTTTTCCTATAATCATTAATATTTTCTTTTGCTTTTATTTATTTCTCTTGCATATAATAATTATCCTATTATAATTATTAATGATATCACCTATATATATTATTATCATACTCATCCACTAACCCCATATGACTAAAAAAAATAGACTATTCAATTAAATAGTCCTTGACAACTATTTCTTTTTCTTGCTAAACCATCTCTTTTAATTTTTTTATAATTTATTATATATTCTAATTACCAATTGTTTCAATAATTTATATACATTTAGTATATATATACCATCATAAACTTCCACTATGAAAACCTATATAAGTAATGGCCTATTTATTGAATAAGTCCTTTAATCAAGTCCTACTTTGCCATTTAATAATAACTATTATTTCTTTCTCATAATTAATTTAGTCCCTAACAATTAAAATTATCAATTTAATATTCAATTAACTTCTAAAGTAACTCCCGAAATTATAATATTAATATTTTTAAACTCGATACAAGAAAGGCGGGGTCCCGGAAGTATATTTCCCGACACCCCCGACTTACAGGACGTTACAATCTCCTCCCCTTAAGAAATTTCGTCCCCGAAATTTACCTGAAAAGAGGTGAGGGTATTGTGACCTCATAATTTCTTCTGACTCCCACGTCGCTTCCTCGACATTATGGCTACGCCAAAGAACTTTCACTAATGGGACTCATTTGTTACGTAATTCTTTCACCTCATGTGTTAAGATTTCGACCGGTTCCTCTTCATATGTCAAATCAGATTGTAATTCGATTTCTTCTGCTGATAAGATATGATACGGATCCGACCGATATCTTATAAGCATCGACACATGGAAAACATCATGAATTTTCTGTAATTCCATTGGTAATGCTAGTTGATACGCAACAGGTCCAACTCTTTCAGTGATCTCATACGGACCTATAAAGCGAGGGCTTAATTTCCCTTTTCTTCCGAAACATAAAACTTTCTTCCACGGGGATACTCTTAAAAAGACTTTATCACCCACTGAGAATTCAATGTCCCGTCGTTTCAAATCTGCATAAGATTTTTGTCTGTCGGAAGCCGCTTTCAATCTATCTCGAATCACTTTAACCATATTTTTTGTTTCTTGAATCAACTCTACCCCAATCACTTTCTTCTCGCACAAGTCAGACCAACATACGGGTGTTCTACATCTCCGACCGTACAAAGCTTCGTAAGGGGAAATTTGAATGCTTGATTGGAAACTATTATTGTACACAAATTCGGCTAAGGGTAAATAACGTTCCCAACCAGACTCAAAGTCAATCACACAAGCCCGAAGCATATCTTCCAGAATCTGAATAACACATTCAGATTGTTCGTCCGTTTGAGGATGAAAAGCCGTGCTAAAATTTAGTCTTGTACCAAGTGACTCATGCAATTGTTTCCAAAATCGCGAAGTGAATCGGGGATCTCAATCAGATATAATTGACATAGGTATGCTGTGTAATCTTACAATTTCTTGAATATAGACTTCAGCTAGCTTTTGTAGAGACCAATCCATTCGGACCAAGATAAAATGAGCTGATTTTGTGAAACAATCGACTATCACCCAAATGGCATTTTTCTTATTTGAAGATAACGGTAACCCAGTGATGAAATCCATACGTTCCCATTTCCATTGAGGAATAGAAATAGGTTGAAGCAATCCTGTGGGGACTTGATGTTCCACCTTGACCCGTTGATAGGTTAGGAATTTAGCCACAAATTCAACTATCTCTCTCTTCATGCCCGGCCACCAATACAACTCTTGAAGGTCTCGATACATTTTTATTCCACCAGAGTGTAGAGCAAAAGAACTATCGTGAGCTTCGCGTAAAATCAATTCTTTTAATTCAACAACATTAGGGACACATATTCGATTACAAAATCTTAAACAACCCCGATCACCGATGCTGAAATCTTTAATTGATTCATCTTGAACCGTTTCAATTTTCTCTGACAATTTACGGTCCGACAATTGTGCTTCTCTAATCTGATCAAATAATATCGGTTTGATTCTCCATTCAGCCAGAAGACTGCCATCACAGTTAACACTGAGTTGAGCGAACATGGCTCGCAAATCAACTACCACTTTCCTGCTCAACCCATCTGCGACAACGTTAGCTTTACCAGGATGGTAATCTATAACATAGTCATAATCTTTCACAAGTTCGATCCAACGCCGTTGTCTTAAATTCAACTCCTTTTGTAACACCCCAAACTCGATCAACACACCACGACCGAATCTGGCATGCCACAGAGTGAAAACGATTCGAAGAAAACAGGTTACCAGTTTATTTTCGGTGAAAACTCTTCGATTACTTGTGTTTGGGGAAAACCGATGTATGTATAGTGGAAAATGTTAAGTTGCTTTGAAATCATGTGAATTGTATTACCCGATGGTAGAGTTTAGAAAACTCGTTGCATAGCTTAGTTTGAAAACTTTGATTACCAGGTTATTAAAGCAAATCAAGTAATTACTTAGTCATATTTAAAACCAAATCCAAAGCAGATAGAATAATCCAAACATAATTTAAAGGCCTTGTTACAACCCAAATAAAAACCAGAATTTAAAGTAAAATACCCAAATCAAATGTCCATGTAAAATCGAAGCAATTATCGCATGGTCACCTCGAGTCCACCCGACTCCTCATCTGCGATCTACGAATCACCTGAAAAGATAAGGGAGAAGGTAAGTCACCAAGACTCAGTGCATAATCCCCCTCCCGATTATTCCAACATGCTTACACAAATCATAATCAAGCAAACATATCATGCACCCAAACCTAGCCATCCACAACTCCTTTTTCTACCCCGTGTGGTACCAAACCACTGGTGGTGCCAAACCACTGGTGACCCAAAGTCACTGATATCAATAATAATGTGGTGCCAAACCACTGGTGACCCAAAGTCACGAATAATCCAATTGTGGGGCCAACCCATGTTGTGATACCAATTCACTGGCGACAATCCCGTTTTATCAAATATGGGGCCAACCCACTGTGGTGCTAAGCCACTGGGACGAGTCGCTATGAGGTGCCAAACCTCTGGTGACCCAAAGTCACAAATATCAATCTTCCCCCTCCTCTCATATCACCCACAATACTGCAATGCACATATAAATCATGCCATCATGCTTAATCATTAGACATATATCGAACATACATAGATATTATCATCAGAAATCATGTGCCGTAATCTCAACAAAACGGACTTACCCGAAATCCTTGCTCATACCCATAAAGGTATCATATCGAAATCTACATGACGACTTTTAACATAGTTTAGATTATTAAGAAGTTTACAACGATTATGAAGTGTGTAAGTTACACACCTGGTTACTAACGCGATCACTAAATCCCGAAGATCCCGATCTAACGCACTAGACCCCCTTTACCTAAATTCGGCCAAACCAAGATCATTAGCAAAAGCCATTCGGCTTCACTTGTAAATCCCGAAAAGTTAACGCATCTAGCAACCCTCCTTACCTTAACACTTTTCGAATACTAGGCACAACCCGAGATATGCGAGATCTCAGCCTTCCCCTACAATCGGCCAACATTCAACCACATAAAGCAATAGCCTTCGTCTTTTCAAAAGAATAAGGGAAAGAATGAATCGACATGAGACCTTACCACAGTCCTAACGAAATCGATTGGCATAGAGAGTAGATGACCACGATCCACTTCTTCCAAATCCCGAAGAACCTAGGAGAATCTGATTTCACAGATGAATGAGAATCAAGACAAATGCCGAAATTTGACTTTTGTCCCATGTGAGTCGACAGAGAAAGAAAGTGAGAATAGAGGAGATTCGGTCATGATAGACTTACCTATTCCAAATCGATTAGAGAAGAAATCAAGGGAGATCTCTGCTTGATTGATATTCGGCCAATAGTTAAAATGAGAAGGGGAGAGTAAAGAGATTTCGTCAATGGGGTAGAGTGATCAAGGTGATTCGGCTATGGCTTAAGATAGGAAATCAAAAGATTCCCCCAAGGAACTTTGATACAAATGAAGGAACAACAAGGCTTTCGGCTTTTCAACACAAAGGAAAGATGGAAGAGATTGAAGAAGAAGAAAAAAAAGGAATGGGAATGAATGGATTCGGCACAGGGAGGAAGAAAAGGTTTCGGCGCAAGGTGATTGAGAGAAAAGAAAGATGAATATTGCCGAAAAGAGAAGAGCAAGAAAGTGCCAATAGGGTTTCGGTTTCAAAGGAGAAAAAGAGAGAAATCTCAAATGGTTCTAAAGGATTCGACTTGTTGTGCTAGAGGGAAAAATCGACAAGACTAAGGGGGTTTCGGCTTTAGCACACAACCGAATGCTCCAAGGCATTCACTAGCCGAAAATGTCACTAAGGAATTTCGGTACTCCCTCCCCTAGTCTTCCAACCGATTACTCCTCCTCAATCAAGAGTTCAAATTTCGGCAACCTCTTCCAACTCCTCATAGCCAACCATTCAAATGAGTTTGAATCATTCAAACTCCTAAATTCTCTCTTCTCCACACGTTCAAATCAGTTTGACTTGCCCAACAGTTACCCATCAGAGTTTGAGCTGAGTATAACTCTTCCCCTCTCTGGCGTCAAAAAGAATTAGCAGCAAGGGATTTCTGCAGCTCGAACCCAAGCTCTTCTTCCCCTGCTTGTGGCGTCACTGCTTAAGGCCCTAAGTGGCGCCTTCTTGCCACTTTACCAAGGTAATTCTTGTGCTAAAGTTTACCACAAAATATTCTTAACCCCTAGCTCCTTCAGCTCCCCTTAACCAAAACTTAAAAATAAAAATTTTCCTATAGCTCGGGCCTGCCCTTGGCTTCTCCCTAGACCCTAAAAAACCTCACCTAATATCACAACCAATCCATACACATGCAAACAGTTCAAACATCATAGCCCCTATTTAAGGATGTTACAGTTCTACCCCCCTTAAAAATAATTTCGGCCTCGAAATTACCTGGTCAAAAGAGTTGAGGGTATTGCTATCTCATCACATCCTCTGGTTCCCACGTAGCTTCTTCCACGCCATGGTTCTGGCATAACACCTTTACTAATGGAACTGACTTCTTGCGCAAAACCTTCACATCCCGATCTAGAATCTGCACTGGTTCCTCTTCCATGGTCAAATCTGGGCTCACCTCAATTTCCTCCACCGATACAACATGCGATGGATCTGAACGGTAACGCCTAAGCATGGAAACGTGGAACACATCATGTATCTGACTCAGCTCTGCTGGCAACTCGAGCTGATAAGCTAATGGCCCCACTCGTCTCAACACCTTATACGGGCCAATGAACCTTTAATTGTAACACCCCAAACCCGGTCAACACACCACGACCGAATCTGGCATGTCACAGAGTGAAAACGATTCGAAGAAAATAGGTTACCGGTTAATTTTCGGTGAAAACTCTTCGATTGCTTGTGTTTGGGGAAAACCGATGTATGTATAGTGGAAAATGTTAAGTTGCTTTGAAATCATGTGAATTGTATTACCCGATGGTAGAGTTTAGAAAACTCATTGCGTAGCTTAGTTTGAAAACTTTGATTACCAGGTTATTAAAGCAAATCAAGTAATTACTTAGTCATATTTAAAACCAAATCCAAAGCAGATAGAATAATCCAAACATAATTTAAAGGCCTTGTTACAACCCAAATAAAAACCAGAATTTAAAGTAAAATACCCAAATCAAATGTCCATGTAAAACCGAAGCAATTATCGCATGGTCACCTCGAGTCCACCCGGCTCCTCATCCGCGATCTACGAATCACTGAAAAGATAAGGAGAAGGTGAGTCACCAAGACTCGATGCATAATCCCCTCCCGATTATTTCAATATGCTTACACAAATCATAATCAAGCAAACATATCATGCACCCAAACCTAACCATCCACAACTCCTTTTTCTACCCCGTGTGTACCAAACCACCGGTGGTGCCAAACCACCGGTGACCCAAAGTCACCGATATCAATAATAATGTGGTGCCAAACCCTTTGGTGACCCAAAGTCACGAATAATCCAATTGTGGGGCCAACCCACGTTGTGATACCAAATCATCGGCGACAATCCCATTTTATCAAATGTGGGGCCAACCTAATGTGGTGCTAAGCCACTGGGGACGACTCACTATGAGGTGCCAAACCTCCGTGACCCAAAGTCACAAAATCAACTGTGGTACCAAACCATTGGTGGTGCCAAACCACTTTAGTGACCCAAAGTCATAGATATCAATCTTCCCCTTCCTCTTATATCACCCACAATACTGCAATGCACATACAAATCATGCCATCATGCTTAATCATTAGACATATATCGAACATACATAGATATTATCATCAGAAATCATGTACCGTAATCTCAACAAAACGGGCTTACCCAAATCCTTGCTCATACCCATAAAGGTATCATATCGAAATCTACGAGCTTTGACTTTTAACATAGTTTAGGTTATTAACAAGTTTACAACGATTATGAAGTGTGTAAGTTACACACCTGATTACTAACGCGATCACTGAATCCCGAAGATCCCGATCTAACGCACTAGACCCCCTTTACCTACATTCAGCCAAACCAAGATCATTAGCAAAAGCCATTCGGCTCCACTTGTAAATCCCGAAAAGTTAACGCATCTAGCAACCCTCCTTACCTTAACGCTTTTCGAATACTAGCCACAAACACTACCCCTTGGAATTCTAGGGGTACATCCCTATCTGACTTATTTACTTCTACAGAGTGACCTAGAGGGCTAATTCATCATCATCTCCTAGAAGTAGTCTCAAAGTCTAGGTTCATGGTCTCTACTATGCTACTAGCAACATACGAATCGTCGAACCCACATCTATCAAAGCGGATATGGTAATCCAAAGATTAAGAACGTCACGGGTTATGACGTCCGGTCGTCGCCTCCTCTCTCAACGCCTCACAGCATATACAAATCCCGGTGTCTTGCCTCGGTGTTGCTGCACCTCTGCCCGGTGCTGCGCCCCGACCAAACCATTACCTCCTCTACGAACCACGACCCTCTCTGGTTGCGGTCCTCATTCCTAAAGCCGAGCACGACCACATCCCTCGGTGAATCTCGGCTAACTTCACGTAGACAATCCCTCACACGATGATCCAACGAGCCACATTCAAAGCATCCTTTTCCACCAATCCAACATTCTCCCCAATGAGATTTCCCACACCGATTACACTGCGCTGGACCCTGATTAGCAGTAACAGGCCTCCCGGATTGATTTGGCCCACCATGCCTAGCCCTTTTCTGAGAATTACCGACCGACCCAGATGATCCAAAACCTCTCTTATGTCTATTCCTGTCCTGATTCTGCCTCACAGATTCCTTTACCCCTTCGGCTATCTTAGCCTTTTCTACTAACACAGCAAACTCTCGCTCCAGCTGTGGAGCAATCAGCAATCTTAGCTCATCCCTCAATCCGTTCTCGAACCTGACACATCGCTCGTGCTCCATAGCCACGATACCTCGAGCATACCGGCTCAACCTTAAGAATTCTACCTCGTACTCCGATACGGACTTACTCCCCTGAACCAGTCTCAGAAACGCCTTTCGATGCGCATCAATGTAACTGGACCCAATATACTTCTTCTGGTACGCTGCCTTAAAATAGTCCCACGTGAGATCATCCGCCGCAAAGACCATCCCGAACCGTGAGCCACCACCGGTATGACTCATCCTCGAAGTAGTGACACTATCCCTTCAGTTTCTCTTGATGAGTCGATCCAAGTCGTCCATGATACGCTCCGTCGCCTCCAACCAATACTCAGCCGTATTGGGCGCCACACCAGAAACACCTCGAAAAACCTCGGCTCCATTGGCTCGAGTCGCTCGATATCTGCACTTACGAGCTCCGGTGCCTCCACCGCTCCACCACCTCTCTCAAGAACTCGTAGCATCGCCGCGAGCGTCTTTGCATCATCCTGTCGATCACGGTACTCAACACCGCACCGGTGGTGGTGGCATCTCATTCTCTGACCCCTGACCAGATCCCACTAGTTCAGACACAGTCATCCTACCCCGACCGCATCCACGCATATTACGACCCCGACCTCGAGTGCTCATGTCTAACGTCTCGACTTATCTGATTTAAAAGTTTTATGCGTCAGTCTTTATTCCACTATTATTAAGGCACAGTCTTATGAACAGTTTCTATTACAGAGTTTTGTTTTCGCGAGTCACAGAGTCATATAGGTTTCAGTCTCTAGGATAGTCCACTATCACTAGCCGTTCATAGCATATATCATCAAAAATCATAATCATATGCAAACATCAGTAGGGGTACTTACCTGGGCAGATTGGTACCGGAGACTCGGTGCCATGCGTTTCAGACTATACATTTTCCAGTAAAACTCTTTGAAACCTTATCTTAAAACATTTTGGGCCTCGGGATCAATCTTCCCCCTCCTCTCATATCACCCACAATACTGCAATGCACATACAAATCATGCCATCATGCTTAATCATTAGACATATATCGAACATACATAGATATTATCATAAGAAATCATGTGCCGTAATCTCAACAAAACGGACTTACCCGAAATCCTTGCTCATACCCATAAAGGTATCATATCGAAATCTACACAGTTTCAGCTTTTAACATAGTTTAGGTTATTAACAAGTTTACAACGATTATGAAGTGTGTAAGTTACACACCTGGTTACTAACGCGATCACTGAATCCCGAAGATCCCGATCTAACGCACTAGACCCCCTTTACCTACATTCGGCCAAACCAAGATCATTAGCAAAAGCCATTCGGCTTCACCTGTAAATCCCAAAAAGGTTAACGCATCTAGCAACCCTCCTTACCTTAATGCTTTTCGAATACTAGCCACAACCCGAGATATGTGAGATCTCAGCCTTCCCCTACAATCGGCCAACATTCAACCACATAAAGCAATAGCCTTCGGCTTTTCAAAAGAATAAGGGAAAGAATGAATCGACATGAGACCTTACCACAATCCTAACGAAACCGATTGGCAGAGAGAGTAGATGACCACGATCCACTGCTTCCAAATCCCGAAGAACCTAGGAGAATCCGATTTCACAGATGAATGAGAATCAAGACAAATACCGAAATTCGACTTTTGTCCCATGTGAGTCGACAGAGAAAGAAAGTGAGAATAGAGGAGATTCGGTCATGACAGACTTACCTATTCCAAACCGATTAGAGAAGAAATCAAGGGAGATCTCTGCTTGATTGATATTCGGCCAATAGTTAAAATGAGAAGGGGAGAGTAAAGAGATTTCGGCAATGGGGTAGAGTGATCAAGGTGATTCGGCTATGGCTTAAGATAGGAAATCAAAAGATTTGGCCAAGGAACTTTGATGCAAATGAAGGAACAACAAGGCTTTCTGCTTTTCAACATAAAGGAAAGATGGAAGAGATTGAAGAAGAAGAAAAAAAGGAATGGGAATGAATGGATTCGGCACAGGGAGGAAGAAAAGGTTTCGGCATAAGGTGATTGAGAGAAAAGAAAGATGAATATTGCCGAAAAGAGAAGAGCAAGAAAGTCCCAATGGGGTTTCGGTTTCAAAGGAGAAAAAGAGAGAAATCTCAAATGGTTCTAAAGGATTCGGCTTGTTGTGCTAGAGGGAAAAATCGACAAGACTAAGGGGATTTTGGCTTTAGCACACAACCGAATGCTCCAAGGCATTCACTAGTCGAAAATGTCACTAAGGAATTTCGGCACTCCCTCCCCTAGTCTTCCAACCGATTACTCCTCCTCAATCAAGAGTTCAAATTTCGGCAACCTCTTCCAACTCCTCATAGCCAACCATTCAAATGAGTTTGAATCATTCAAACTCCTAAATTCTCTCTTCTCCACCCGTTCAAATTAGTTTGACTTTCCCAACAGTTACCCATCAGAGTTTGAGCTGAGCACAACTCTTCCCCTCTCTGGCGTCAAAAAGAATTAGCAGCAAGGGATTTCTGCAGCTCGAACCCAAGCTCTTCTTCCCCTGCTTGTGGCGTCACTGCTTAAGGCCCTAAGTGGCGCCTTCTTGCCACTTTACCAAGGTAATTCTTGTGCTAAAGTTTACCACAAAATATTCTTAACCCCTAGCTCCTTCAGCTCCTCTTAACCAAAACTTAAAAATAAAAATTTTCCTATAGCTCGGGCCTACCCTTGGCTTCTCCCTAGACCCTAAAACACCTCACCTAATATCACAACCAAGCCATACACATGCAAACAGTTCAAACATCATAGCCCCTATTTAAGGATGTTTCACCTTTTGGGTTAGGAGGTATTTAAGACTTTTATGATCAGTGTATAAAAGGCATCTCTCACCATATAGGTAATGTCTCCAAAATTTCAAAGCAAAGACTACTGCAGCTAACTCCAAATCATGTGTCGGATAAGTACGTTCATGAGTCTTCAGCTGTCGAGACGCGTACGCAATTACTTTTCCTTCTTTCATCAAAACATAGCCTAAACCACTTAGTGAAGCATCAGTATAAACCACAAATTCCTTTCCTGACTCGAGTAGGGTTAAAATCGGTGCTTCTATCAACAATTATTTTAACTTTTCAAAAATTTCCTGACACTTGTCGTTCTAAACAAACTGTACATTTTTCTGAATAAGCTGTGTCAATGGCATAGCTATTTTTGAGAATCCATTCACAAATCTTCGATAATATCTGGCTAAACAAACAAATCTATTAATCTCCGACACATTCTTTGGTGTTTTCCACTGAACAATTGCTTCGATATTTTTCAGATCTACTCGAATTTCATCCGCTGATATCACATGTCCCAAGAATACCACTTCGGTTAACAAGAATTCACATTTTCTGAATTTCCCAAACAACTGCTTCTCTCGCAATTCTTGTAACACAATTCGTAAATGTTATTCATGTTCAATTTCTGATTTTGAATAAATCAGAATATCATTAATGAAAACAAACCACGAATCGATCAAGATACGGTTGAAAAATACAGTTCATTAGATCCATAAACGCTGCTGGAGCAATCGTCAATCCGAAGGGCATCACCAAAAATTCATAGTGACCATACTATCTTTTACTTTCAACTGATAGTATCCTGATCTCATGTTGATCTTGGAGAGGACAAAAGCACCTTTAAGTTGATCAAACAGGTCATCGATACATGGGAGGGGGTATCGATTCTTAATTGTCAACTTGTTTAATTGACAATAATCAATGCAGAGTCGTATCGAACAGTCTTTCTTTTTAACAAATAACACTGGAGCACCCCAAGGTGATATACTCGGACGAATAAAACCACGTTCCAACAAATCCTGTAGTTGAACTTTCAACTCTTTCAACTCAATTGGCGCCATCTGATACGGAGCTATAGATACTAGATCCGTACCAGGAAACACTTCGATTGTAAATTCAACATTTCTGTTTGGTGGTAATCCCGGCAATTCTTCAGGAAATACGTCAGAAAACTCACAAACAGTCAGTCTGAATTTCACCAATGTTTTCGCTTCTAGTTTTTGAGTTAATAACATATTCTAAGAAAGCTTTTCAACCTTGCTTCAATAACTTATCTACTTGCATCGAAGAAATAATTTGATTTGACCCACTTGTTTTAACACCACTAACTTCTATGGCTTTCCCCTTTTTATCTTGAACCGAGAACTTTTTCTTGCCACAATCCAGAACCACTCCGTGTTCGGTCAACCAATCAATGCCTAAGATTATATCAAAATCACCAAAGGGCATAATCCATAAATCTACAGGGAACACTAAATTCTAGATCCCTAAAGGACAACGTTTACAAACTTAATCCACTAATACGGTTTGACCCAAGGGACTTGATACGGACATGGCTACTTTCGACATTTCATAATTCATATTCCCAGATTTAACAATATCAGAATTAACATACAAATAAGAATAACTAGGATCTATTAAAGTATAACAGGTGTTGAGAATAGAAGAAAAATATCTGCTACAACATCGGTAGCTTCTCTCTCATCACGAGTCCGCACTACATAAGCACGTGCCAGCGATCTGGTCTCAGGCTGATAAGCAACTATTTCATCCTTTTTTCTCAATCCGCCTCTCGAAACCGATCCACCTCTACTCGACCCTCGACCCCTCACCACGGAGGTAGCTCTCTAAAAATCATCTGGTGAATCATTTTCGTGCTTCGGACATTCTCTAGCAAAATGTTTTAATGACCACAATGGAAAAAACCTTTTGTTAATTTCCAGCATTTTCCCCAGTGCTTCTTTTCACAATGTTCACAATTTTGCGTCTCTAAAACTCTATTCGGTCCTTTTACACTACCCACTGATACCGTAGGTTAACGGTCTTGCACTTTAATTGGCGTACTCGATCTTGCAGTTGATTTCCCAAATTCCCGTGATTCCCTACTTCTTTTTGATGTAGAATAAGAATTAAAATTCCCGAATCGTTTACCTGTAGCACGAGGAGGTTCAACTTTCTTGCATAAACCCAAAGATTGCTCGACCATCTTTGCCCGTTCTAATAAGTTCAAAAACTCCTTAATTCTCAATGCTACTAGCTGAGTCTGAATTTCATTGCGCATGCCCCGTACATAACGTTCGCAATTTTCTTCTTCCGTCAGAATCAATTCCTTTGTATACTTGCTAAGTCGCGAGTATTCCCGTTCATAGTCTACTATAGACATATCTTCTTATTTTAACATGAGAAATTCTTGTTTCCTGTCTTCTAGATAGAGTTCACCCACGTATTTCTTCTGAAATTCAACTTGAAAAAATCCCAATCAGCTACTTCTGCAGGGACGTGCCTTGTAACTATTTTCCACCATGAATAGGCTTTCCCCTGTAATAGTGAAATGACACAAATAACGTTCTCTCGGGGGGTACATTCTAACTGTTGTAAAATTTGAATTGTTGACTCTAACCAAGATTCTGTCGTAGACGAGTCAACTCTCTTTATTCCAGCAAACTCAATAGTGCACTATCTTCTTAGTTCTTTAATAGGAGCTCGTCTAGCCCTAAATGTTGTCATCGGGAGTGGAGTGACTCCAGCTACCCTCTGAAGAGCTTCTGCTATAGCTCGCAATACATCATTATCATATTACCCCTCAATTGGGTCACTATTAGCATTAGATCGTCGTATACCATCAGCGTGAACACTCAGTGTTACCAATTCAAATTCATCAAATTTTTCGATGGATTCATCACCAATATGTACTTCTTGATCAACTACGTTATTAGCATCATCTGACATCTTGAAACCATAAATAAAAACATTAAGATCAGCATCAAATCCCGACTTAAACTCGACTCAACTTTGGCATGTACCTCAAAACTCAATACCGAGCTCGATTTAGTCCAAGAATCGACTAAACCTACAAGCTCTGATACTACTAATTGTAACAGCCCAAACCCGTATCCGTCGCCGGAGTAGGGTTATAGAGTATTACCAACTAATAGAAACATTTAACATACATATCATTAATGCATCATTCAAATCAAAGTTTAAAACATACCAAAATCACTCCATTTAACCTAGTTTATAACCACTTATACATCAATAGAAAATTTCACATACACCTAACCATCTTAGGTTCAAATCAACATGCCCAATTATAGCTCCAACACAACATATGATCATATACATACCAAATCAACATTATACTCAAACTTAACTTAGGTAAATCATCAAAAATGATCAAATCATTTAAGCAAACATTACTTTTAAGTAATGCATAAAACTTCAAACATGTATTTACAATCATTTAAACTTATAAATTCATATTCCCTAGGACTCACTAGCAAAAGGGACATTATCACTAAATTTGTCTCCTAGGTACATGCCAAAAAGAAACACAAAAGACAACATCAGCAACATTGAATACAGGATACTTGAAGGATGCCAAGTCCGGTTCTACTATTTATCTAACCTGCAAACATACAAATCAAATTACATTCAATAGATTTCATTTATTTAGCTAATAACAAGAACAATCGACAATAATATAAAATTTTAACTTAACCAAATGAAACTTCAATTATTTCGATAATTTAAGTAACCTTGTTGTATGATCTATTAGCTATGTGGCACCTAATGCCTAGCGGATAAACCACACAGGATTTTGCGCCCAGCGCTAGTCGGGTTAACTGACAATATTGAAAGTGAGCCCAGCTCTAGTTGGATAAACCAACAATGTTTGCACCCATCGCTAGTCAGATATACTGATGATAATAAAAGTGAGCCCAGCTCTAGTTGGATGAACCAACGGTGTGTAACACCCCTAACCCGTATCCGTCACCGGAATAGGGTTACAGAGCGTTACAAGAAATTTTCAGAATATTTACAGACATTTCATGTTAATCACTATTCAATCACCGAGATCGTTCAAAACGTCCCTTAATTGGACCCTCGAGGCCTAATACGAGCATTAGAATCGAGTTGGGACTTAATCGGGAACTCTAAAAATTTTTCACAAATTTTCAAAAAATTTCCAAGGTGCAGGGCTCACATGCCCGTGTGGTCCAAGGGACACGCCCGTGTGACCCTAGGACACGCCCGTGCTGGAGGCCGTGTTCGACCCCGTGTAACTCTCTAACTTGCACACATGGCCATTCCACACGCCCGTGTGCTAGGCCGTGTGGTCAATTAATTCATTTCGAAATTAGGGGTAGGTTTCACACGGCCAAGACACACGCCCGTGTAGCACACACGGCTGAGACACACGCCCGTGTCTCTACTCGTGTGCTCAATTCTGAGCATTCTGCTTCTCAAAATTAAGGTGCAGGGGACACACAGCCTAACCACACACCCGTATACCAGGCCATGTGTCAAACACAGTCTAGGCACACGCCCGTGTGTCTGCCCGTGTGGACAAAATAAAGCCATTTCCTAGCCTCATTTGTCACCCAAATTTACCATTTACATGCACTAAAACATACCAAGTATAATCTAACAATTCCAAGCATTCAATTTAAGCAAATTCCATTATTCATCATGGCATACCATTACATGCATATGTGTTTATAAACTTACCTTGGATTAACTTAGGCTTTAACATCATTTGATCACATATACTTAACATAACACATATGGATATATCATACTAGCCTACTTAATCATGCCAAAATAAGCCATTACTAGCCATTCCAATGGCTAGGTTACAAAACATCATTTTTCAAGTCACTACTGGCCAAGTTGTCCTATACCTGCCATTATACCAAAATGATTTTACTAAGTATACCCAAAATAATGAGTTGATAGTGTGTCGATGCTCCAATGATCTCCAACCTTCGTGAGCTTCTGAGCACTATAAAACAGAGGAAAATAAAACGGAGTAAACATTACATGCTTAGTAAGTTCGTATAACGGAAACTAAACTTACCAATATCGTTTATTAAATCTAAGTATACAATATCATGTTTTCCATCCATTAGCAAAATTGCCTAAACACATGCATTCAATCAAACATGTTAGTCACCAAATCTTCATATCAATCAAGTAAAAATAGATGAGCTCATCAAGCAATATTCTTTCAAGTCATTATCATTTCATCTCAAAATTCTCATACCAGGTCAAGAGTTGTGTCCGTTGAATCATTGAAATTTCGATGGATGCTTAAGTAGTATACTCGAGGTGTACGATTTAATAATCTGTCAATTCTTATTCTAGGGTACCCATTAGGGCACTTAACCAAGGAACACACTCTCAAGCCACATATCGTATAACAGGATTACCAGTCCAGGCTAAATCCTTTATATAACGTATGCTCAGAGGAGCTCCATTAGGATTACTAGTCCAGGTTAAATCCTAATCATAACGTATGCTTGAGAGGTATTATATCAAGATTAACAATCCGGGCTAAATCCTTTCTATAATGAGGTCAATAGGATTACTCCTTTGAGCTAAATCCCATCCGCAACAAATGCAGGACCTCATCCATTTCGGGAAAGCACATATGTTCATCGGAATTCAATATTCAATTGGGACATAACCCCTTTTTCACCATTTTCAAGCATGTATTAAATTTTCCATTATAGGATTCAAGCAATGCATATCAATATAAATCACATTACATACATACACAACATTCAATTAACATAATTACATGCTCGATTAAGTTACATGAACTTACCTCGACACTTGTTCGCGTATATAATCTACTAATCCAAAACCTTCTCTTTTCCTTGGTCTAACCTCGAATTTGTGTTGTTCGGATCCAATTAAGCCTTGAAAGTTTTTTCTCTCTCCTAGGGTTTCTATATAATTTTGGGGTTGAAGATGACAAAATAATAAGATGATATCTTTTATCATCTTTTTAATTAATTAATTATTTCCATTTCCAATTTAGTCCTTGCCCTTTTCTAATTTTTCCATGGATGAGTCACCAAAAATCTACATACTTTTCTTTAATGGTATAATTACCATATAAGGACCTCTAGTTTTTAATTCCATAGCTATTTAATCCTTATAGCTACTAGAATTCAACTTTCGCATTTTATGCGATTTAGTCCTTCTCGTAATTAAACATTTAATCGATAAAATTTTCGTATCAAAACTTTCACACGACACGTCTATCATAATACGAACCATATAATAAAATAAAAACAAACTTTATTTTCGGATCAGATTTGTGGTCCCAAAACCACTGTTCCGATTTCACTGAAAAATGGGCTGTTACAGGTTGTGTGCCCGGCACTAGTTAGACAAGCTGGTAAAGATTACGCCCAGCGCTAGTCGAATATATCGACAAAAATCCACAGTGAGCCCAGCTCTAGTCGAATATATCGACGATTGTACAATTATTTACTTCCACAAATTCCTTATTCATTTTCCTTAACATTAAATCGATAATATACATACATTTTATATCAAGAGCGAATTTAGCATTAATTAATTAAATAGTAATTAGAAAGATTAAGTTCGAGTCCACAAACTTACCGGAACTATGCTTGTGAACAATTATTCAGTAGCTTTCTCCTTTCCACAATTGGCAACGGAAGCTCTCGTATCACGATCTAAAAATATTAATTTAATTAAATCAATTACTCAACAATTATAGTTGCACATTTAACCATTAACAATTGTTACTCAATCAACTTAACCCTTGCCACAAATATAACTCGACCTCCGATTTCTACAATAATGTCCTCATACAACCGAGTATATTTATATACTTATGTATATATATATATATATATATATATATCTAATTCTCAACAATCCTTATACTCTTGGAATTTATCACTAATTACCATGCCATCTAAAAATTTAACAGCAACTACATGCTTAACCATTAATCCCATTCAAATCATCATACAATCACATTAAAATTGAAATTAACATCTCTACTTCATTTAATTATTTTTTTTCCAGCTCATAAACATTCAAAGCAAAACAGGCTTTGCATGCCAAATTTCTCCCAACAACATTAAACTCAATCTCATTATTCAATATATTACCAATGTGCAAATTATAAGATTATCCTTAACAATTTTTTTTTTCCTAAAACATCCATGCATTTAAGCTCACCATTAAATTCAAAAGAAAATTTAAACTACATCTATGGAATTATCCACTACTTCCAAAAATGCTCCATTCTTGCATAAAGATTAGCTAATTAATCTATTCCCAACTCAAAAATATATAAAAAAAAAATGAAAATCCCTTTCAGAAATACTTACATGCATTCAAAGATAGCAAATAAAATAACCAAGCTTTTCCCTTTTGCCTTCAATGGTTTTTTGGCAGTGACGAGGAAGAAGAAAAACATTTTCCCCCCTCCCCACTCACCTACTTTTCTTTATTATTTTCTTTTTCTTATAATCATTAATATTTTCTTTTGCTTTTATTTATTTCTCTTACATATAATAATTATCCTATTATAATTATTAATGATATCACTTATATATATATTATTCTCATACTCATCTACGAGTACTAACCCATATGACTAAAAAAATGGACTATTTAATTAAATAGTCCTTGACAACTATTTCTTTTTCTTATTAAACCATCTCTTTTAATTTTTTTATAATTTATTATATATTCTAATTACCAATTGTTTCAATAATTTATATATATATTTAGTATATATATATACCATCATAAACTTCCACTATGAAAACCTATATAAGTAATGGCCTATTTATTGAATAACTCCTTTAATCAAGTCCTACTTTGCCATTTAATAATAACTATTATTTTTTTCTCATAATTAATTTAGTCCCTAAAAATTAAAATTATCAATTTAATATTCAATTAACTTCTAAAGTAACTCCCGAAATTATAATATTAATATTTTTAAACTCGATACACGAAGGTGGGGTCCCAGAAGTATATTTCCCGACACCCCCGACTTATGGGACGTTACACATTGGCGACGCATTAAAGAGAGAAAAATGTTCTCTCTTTAATCCAAGTCGAATTCTACTTCAAACTCTTCACACACCGCTCCTCTTGATAATTTTGTTTTTGATAGCAAGAATGATGTATTTCATGAAACCCATTTGTTTTAAAAGCAAGGCCTATATCAAAAAGGCCAATACATAAAAATACACATATTGTCTTATATTGTGACTGACCAAGTCCATGAATGATTAGGTCACTGAACAAACATTACTCAATAGTCGTGGTCCTAAAATGAATATATCGACCTTCATGGTCTTAATCGAATTGTCTTAATATTTATTGGTTCGATTGGATAATTCAGTTAATTAATTTATATAAAATAATTAAAAAGTAATATGTATTTGTTATATATATTATAATTATATTTTTAAAAAATAATATATTAACTCAATTAAATTAATCGATTCAGTTATAAATTTTAATAGCTAATAATCTACCGTCAAAACCACTAAAATAAATAAAAGGAAAGTCTTACCTTTTTCGACCTTTTCTTTTTTTATGCTTTGTAGAAAGAAAAATAAAAGATGAATTTCCATTAAATAAACATTTGGAAATTTTGAAGAAATATTTCAATTTTTTGAATAAAAAGGTTTATAGATTTGATAAAATCAGTTAAAATAATATATTTGACAAAATGTGAAAATTTAAATTGACTCCCATATAATTTGTTCCAAAAAAATCATAATTAAATAAATTTAATTAATTAAAAAGTTAAAATTGTTATGAATATCTTATTAAGTGGATGTCCATTAAGGTCAAGATAAGTTTTGATTTACTTTAAATTCTAATTGTTATTAGAAGTAGATCTCTACTTCATTTATACTTCTTATGCTTATAAATAGAGACTTTGGAGAAATTTTGTAAATATTCTGATTGATCAATAAAATACGCTCTTTTTTGCTCTCCCATTTTCTTTGTTATTTATTCTCTGTCTATTTATTTTATAATACGTTATCAGCATGATTCTCTTTTAATTGCTTTTCTCCATAAGTCACAAAAATATCCCAAAATTTACTATTGTCGATTGCCTCCTACAGTTGCTGCTACTTCAATTGAGGCCTGCGCGCTATGGGTAATCATTAGAGCTTTTAACCACTCAGTGCTCGTGATAATAGCCAGGGTGATGACAATGATGTTAAAAGTCTTCAGGTATATTTTACTATGTTTTGTTTATTATATCATGTTTATTATAATTGGAGACTAATCACGACAACATGAATAGATAGATTTTGATTTGGAATCCACGCATGTTTGCGATGGTGATTATGAAATAAAGAATTTTTTGGGACGCTTATAAGTTTGTCCTAGTAAATCTATTGCATTCCCCAAAGTGAACGCAAAAGAAAATATAAACCAATATTATTCCAATATTTGGTAGTATAAAATTAGTCGAAAGCTCCAAAAGAGCTAATATATTAATATATTGTGATGGTTAATCCATTGGTTTTAAAAGATATTCATTATAATGGATATCATATTGAGATTGTGAATGAAGAAAATATTATACTTCACATGAATCACTATTTCTATAAATATATATTTTGAAAGGATGAAAAAAAGGGAGGATTGAGTTATTGATTACTCTTGTTATTAAATTGAATTGACTGTGGCTATTTTTGTGATCTTCTTTTGTCATCATCCCCATTAAGGGATTGAAGCAAAATATTTGATTGTGAAAGATCTACTTACGAGCAATAAAATATGGTAAATCTATCTAAAGGTCGTTATGGTTGGATGCACCTGAAGTTGTAAGTTTTTTTTTTAAAAATTGTGAGTATAACTCTACAGTATTAAGAATTACGTGGAAAAATATTACTGATAAGAACTTGCAAGAGAGAAAACTTATATATTAAAAGTAATTGGTTATGTACCGATTGTACACCTGGAAAATAGTGATTTAGACTTTACATTGATTTAGACATTTCTAGTAGTAAATGTCACAATAGTGTTTATATGTGGATACAAAGTAAAAGGAATGACAGTAAAATTATTAATTTGTCACAATTTATATTGACATTATTAGTACAATTGAAATGCATGTTAAAGTAAACCAAAAGTTTATTGGTACAAATGCATTTACTACTTGGTTTGACCAGTTAGACCATTCTGGATCATATATGATGCGAAAATTAATTAAGAATTCATATGGACATTCATTAAAGAATCAAAAGATTCTTTAATTTAAAAAATTCTCTTTTTTGCTTGTTCTCAATGAAAATTGATTCTTAGAAACTTACTAGCTAAAGTTGAGATTTAATGTCTTGCATTTCTAAAATGAATATGGGCTTATTCATCCACCATGTGGATAGTTTTGATATTATATGATTTTGGTAGATGCATCTACGAAATAATCACGTATGTGTTATCAACTTGCAACCTGTCGTTTGCAAGATTGCTTGTTTAAATAATTAATTTCAGATTATTCAATTAAGACAATTCATATTGCTAACACTACAGTAAAACAGGTTTTTAGCGACCTTTTTTGGCCAACGCCGCTAAAACAATTTGCGGCGCTTAACGCCGCTAAATTTTGCGGCGTTTATGTGGAAAAACGCCGCTATAGAACATGATCTTTAGCGGTGCTTCTCATAAAAACGCCGCTAAAGAAAATGACCTTTAGGGGCGATTGTGGGAAAAGCGCCGCTAAAGATCATGTTCTTTATCGGTGTTTTTATGAGAAGCGTCGCTAAAGGTCATGTTCTTTAGTGGCGTTTGTGGGAAAAGTGCCACTAACTTTAGAAAATTTTACCAAACCATTTTAATTCATATAGAACTCAAATTTTCAACATAATTTCCTGTAACATCAAATCCAACCAAAAACTTCAAATCTGAATGACACTATCACGAAAGAAATATATGTATATGATCTAAATTAATAAATGAAATAACAAAATATATTATATTAAAAAGTTATATTATTAAGATATTCTCACAATAAGAAAACAAAAATCTAATATGGTGGATTCTGCGACTGCTGAAACATCTTCATCATTGTAACAGCCCGATTTTGGGGCTAGTCGGAACAGTGGTTTCGGGACCACTAATCCAAGGTTGAAGAAAATTATTTTAATATTATTTTATGTGTTATAGCATGATTATAAGGATGCATGAAATTTTTGGTGCTTTAATTTTAGCGATTGTATGCTTAATGGTGAAAAAAGACTAAATCGCATAAAGTGCTAAAGTTCTATTTTATAAGCTAGAGGTGTCTAATAGCTATGGGATAATAAATTGGAGGTCCTTAATGTGCAATTAGGCCAATGAGAGGGTGTTGGTCGGCCATAGGGACAAGGGAGATAAGAGCATTAAATTTGGTCAAAATTTTGGTAATATTAGGTGACTAAAAAAATGAATAAAATAAGATAAAGAAAGAAGATATCATCTTTACTATTCCCATTTCTTCTTCCACCGAAAATTGAAGAGAAAATTGGGGGTTTTGGAGTTCAAACTTTCAGCCAAGCCATTCCTTAGCAAGTAAGTGATTTTAGAGGTCTTTCTTGATAATTTTTGTACTTTTGGAACCCCTAAAGCTTAAGCTAGCTAATGAGGGGACTATGTTGCAAAATGGTTGAAAGTTTAGGGATTTTCCATGAGAGTGTTCATGTTGTTTGCTAGGCTTTTATGGAAGAAAATGAATGTTAGTAGGTTAAGGAATAACTTTTGTGAAAGACTCTTCCATGAAAACACCTAAATGGGACTTAATTGTAAAGATTGTAATTGAGTAATAAATGCAGGAAATGATATGTTTTGTGAATTGTTGCAAGAGAAATAAATGTTCAGCTAAGCTTGTTTAATGAGAAAATGTGATGAAAAACGATTTACGAGCTTAAGGGCAAAATTGTAATTTTGCCAAAGTATAAGGGCAAAATGGTCATTTTTACCTAAGTAGAAATTTTGAGGTACCATGAGTTGTGTAGTGATTAAATGAGTAAATTTTATTATTATAGATCAAGAAGAGCATAGAAACAACCTTGACCGAGGAAAAGGCAAGGTTACGGACTAAACCGTCAATTAACACATTTTGCACCGAGGTAAGTTTATGTGTAAACGATACATCTTTTATACATATGTTGTTATCTATTGATGCATTGTGTGGGAGTAAATACTTATTGGTGAGATTGATTAAAAATAATAGAAATGAGTAATTCTCGAATGAACCTCGGAATAGAAATGTGGGCACGGGTAAATATCCGTAAATATGTAATTGTCGATGGGCTGTGTGTGATACCATTGTTTTTATTATCATTTGGTGGGCTGTGTGCGATACCGCCTTGTAATTTATTTACGATGGGCTATGTACAATACCATCGTTTATATTATCATTTGGTGGGCTATGTGCGATACCATTGTAATTATCCTTGTTGGTGGGCTATGTGCGATACCACCCCATTATCGATTAATGGTGGGCTGTGTCCGAAACCACCGGGTACTTTGTATCATTTTGAAGAGTTCACCGAGGAACTTGTTTAAGTAAACATTTCATGTGGCTTTGTGGTGATAAGTGCAGGGCATAAGTACAAATAAATTTGAGCAATGTGTATGATTTATGGTTGGGATGTGGGAAGAGATGAGATGAGTAAGCATGATTATGAAAATGTGAAATGTTCTTATATAGTATGGAATGCTTTTGGTTTATTAGCATATGGTATGATGCTTATTGTTTACATGTAGACTTACTAAGCTTAAAGCTTACTCCCCTTCTTTTCCTTTGTTTTATAGTGTCAAAGAGCCAGCTCGGGATACGGAGATAAGCAAAGGATCACCCACACTATCAAAATATCTTGGTATAGTTAGATTTAACATTTTGAGTATGGCATGTATAGGGTCTAGACTTAGTTGAATGTCATATTGTTTTGGCCAAATGTGTTGGCTCATTCAAAGTTGAACTCTTTTGTATAATGCCATAGTTGATGGCTCCTCCTTATGAATCTATGAAAAGATGAAGTTATTCATGAATGTGTATAATGCATGATTGGGTTGCTTGGTTAAACTATGCATGAATGGATTGATGGTTGAATGTTATTTACGTTTACATGAGTTAGGGTGATAAAAAGAGCTTGGCAAATAGCCTTGTTCTTGTCCACACACGGTCGGCCTCATGGGCGTGTGGTTAGGCCGTGTGTACAAGTTAGTATGCTCAGTAGTAAACACACGGGCAGAGACACGATCGTGTGTCTCAACCGTGTGGAAGGCACGACCGTGGACATGGGCGTGTGCCCAGGCCGTGTGAAGTTTGCACCTGAAATTAGGAATTTAATTCGCCACACGGTCGAAGGACACGGGCGTGTGCCTAGGCCGTGTGACATTTATGGGGTGATGATGTCAGAAATAGATTGCTAAGGTTTTAGCACACGGGCTAAGACACGGGCGTGTCGAGGCCGTGAGGGACACTGGCCAGGGACACGGGCGTGTGTCTGGCTGTGTGAAAACCCTTGTAGGTTCGAATTGAAAAATAATTCCACACGGGTGTGGAACACGGGCATGTGATATGCCACACGGGCGTGTCCCTTTCTCCACACAGGCGTGTGGACCGTTTAGTGAAAATTTTCTAAGGTTTTCTAGAGGGCTTCAGAAGGGTTCGATTTGGTCCTGACCCATTCCTAAAGTGAGATTTAAGCCTCGTAGGCTTATTAAGAGGTGTAATAAAAGTTTTAAATTGGAGAGGAAAGTCAAGTCTCGGTAATGCATAATTGTTGGTGTATAAGTCTAGTAATGCCTCGTACCCTATTTCGGCGTCGAATACGGGTGAAGGGTGTTACATTTAGTGGTATCAGAGCTATGGTTTAGTCGATTCTCGGACTACCATAGTGTGTGTGAGAGTCTATCTATACATGCGATAAATATATATTGATAGTGTAGTGACTCCTGACAATGTTAAATTGTGTTTTTGTATAGTAAATGGATCCAGATCGAGCGGCTGCTGATGACGCTGCTAGTAATGTGCCGGCTCCCGCGTAAGGGACCGCGCCTATAGAAAGTAGACCCGAGACTTTGGGTCAATGGGAAGAGGCTCAAGAAGCCTTTCTCCACATGATGCGTAATTGGTACACTGAGTTTGTACGAGCGAACCCTAATGCTCAACCTCCTCCACCCCCACCTATACCTCAGTCAGTCCCCGTGGCTCCTCAAGGTATAGATTTGGTGAGAATGAACAAATCCCCGGTCAATAAAATTCGAAAACAAGGGGCCGAGGAATTTAGAGCCAACATAGATGATGACCCTGAGAGAGCGGAGTTCTGGCTTGAGAACTCTATGAGGGTATTTGATGAACTCTTTTGCACGCCTGAGGAGAGCTTAAAATGTGTTGTGTTATTGCTAAGGGACTCGGCATATTGTTGGTGGAAAACACTGACATCTGTGGTACCAAGGGAGAGAGTGACATGGGACTTCTTTTTGGAAAAGTTTCGAAAGAAGTACATAAGTAAGAGATTTATAGATAAGAAACGGAAAGAGTTCCTTGAATTGAAACAAGGCAAAATGACTGTGGCAGAGTATGAGCGCGAGTTTGTTAGGCTTAGCAAGTATGCGCAAGAGTGTGTGTCTACGGAAGCTATCTTGTGCAAGATGTTCGAAGATGGGCTGAATGAGGATATTAGATTGCTAGTTGGGATCTTGGAATTGAAAGAATTTGTGGTGTTGGTTGATAGAGCCTGCAAGGCTGAAGAGTTGAATAAGGAAAAGAGAAAAGCTATGATTGAGGCCCGAGATGCAAGAAAGAGGCCAATGAGTAAATCGTTCCAAGCTCAATCAAAGAGGTCCAAGGAAATGAACCCTCGGACAACTGATTCAGTGGGGTATTCACACCGCGATCGAGGTAATACGAATACGGGCCCGAGAGTTCAAGCTACTTCGATGGAAAGCGTGGGCAATACAAGGTCAAATAAACCTAAGTGTCCAAATTGTGGTAGACAACATACTGGGGAGTGTTGGGGGAAATAATCGAACTTGCTACAAGTGTGGTTCGCCCGACCATTTCATTAGGAGTTGTCCAAAGAGGGATGAGAAATACAGAAAACAAGAAGTGAGGGCAAGCAATGTACCTTCGAGGGGTAGACCACAAAGGAACCCGGGGAGTGGGACTAGTAGTAGAGGTGTGCCTAGAGACTCTGCTGTGAGATCGGAGGGTCGAGCACCTGCAAGGACTTATGCCATTCGCGCTCGTGAAGAGGCATCATCTCCCAATGTGATAATAGGTACTTTTTCTCTTCATGATATCTATGTTGTTGCTTTGATTGATCCGGGGTCTACCCATTCTTATATTTGTATGAATTTGGTATCTAGCATGAGTATGATGGTTGAGTCTACAGATTTTGTGGTAAAAGTGTCAAACCTGATAGGTAAACATGTGCTAGTTGACAAAGTGTGTAGGAATTGTCTTTTGATAATTAGAGGTCATTATTTTTCGGCAAATCTCAAGTTGTTATCGTTTAATGAATTTGACCTGATTCTTGGTATGGATTGGTTGACTGCTCATAATGTTTCACTAAATTGTGGTAGTAAGTTTATTGAATTGAGATGTGTAAATGGAGATGTCATTCGGGTTGAATCAGGTAAATCGGATTATATGCCTGTAGTGATTTCATCTTTGGTAGCTAGGAAATACATGAGAAACGGGTATGAGTCCTATCTCGCCTTTGTGTTGAATACTCAAGAGGTAGAGGTAAAGATTGAATCAGTGCCTGTGGTGTGCGAGTATCCGGAAGTGTTTCTGGAAGAGTTACCCGAATTGCCTCTAGTTAGAGAGGTCGAATTTGGTATTGAGTTAGTTCCGGGTACAGCACCTATTTCGGTCGCCTCGTATAGAATGGCACCGTTAGAGTTAAAAGAGTTGAAGGTTCAGTTGCAAGAGTAACGGATAAAGGTTTTGCAAGACCGAGCTATTCACTGTGGGGTGCTCCGGTACTTTTTTTGAAAAAGAAAGATGGGTCGATGAGATTGTGTATAGACTACAGATAGCTCAACAAGGTGACAGTGAAGAATAAGTATCCTTTGCCAAGGATCAATGACTTGTTCGACCAATTGAAGGGAGCTACGGTGTTTTCTAAGATAGACTTAAGGTCTGGCTATTATCAGTTGAGGGTTAAGGAGCAAGATGTGCCGAAAACTGCATTTCGGATGAGGTATGGCCATTATGAGTTTCTTGTCATGCCATTTGGTATAACGAATGCTCCCGCGATCTTTATGGATTTAATGAACCGTATCTTCCAGCAGTATTTGGATAAGTTCGTAGTCATTTTTTTTGACGACATACTAATTTATTCTCGGGATGAGAATGAACACGCAGAACACCTGAGAACCGTGTTGCAGACTCTAAGAGACAAGCAGTTTTATGCTAAATTTAGCAAGAGTGAGTTTTGGCTCCGAGAAGTCGGATTCCTTGGACACATTGTGTTTGGTGATGGCATTAGATTTGATCCTAGTAAGATCTCGGCTATTGTGGAGTGGAAATCGCCGAGGAATTTATCCGAGATTAGGAGCTTCTTGGGTTTAGTGGGGTACTACAGACGGTTCATTAAAGGGTTCTCCATGATTGCTACACCGATGACAAGACTGCTGCATAAAGATGTTAAGTTTGAGTGGACAGTCAAATGCCAATAGAGTTTTGAGAAATTGAAAGCTTTGTTGACTGAAGCTCCAGTTTTAGTACAACTTGAGTCGGGGAAAGAGTTTGTGGTCTACAGTGATGCGTCATTAAATGGTCTTGGCTGTGTGTTGATGCAAGAGGGTAAAGTAGTAGCTTATGCCTCGAGGCAGCTAAAACCACATGAGAAGAATTATCCGACTCACGATTTGGAGTTGGCTGCGATCATTTTTGCTTTGAAGATTTGGCGTCGTTATTTGTATGGTGAAAAGTGTCGAATCTTCACCGATCACAAGAGTTTGAAATACTTGATGGACCAAAAGGATTTGAATTTGCGACAACGGAGGTGGCTCGAATTACTGAAGGATTATGAGCTAGTAATTGATTACCTCCTGGGGAAAGCGAATGTGGTTGCAGATGCCTTGAGCAGAAAATCCATGTATGCTTTGAAAGCTATGAATACGAGTTTAGCATTGTCTGATGATGGTGTTATATTGGCCGAGTTGAGGGCTAGACCATTATTTCTTCAGCAGATACGTGAAGCTCAAAAGAATGATAGTGAGATGCAAGTTAAGAGAGCTCAGTGCAAATCGGAGAATAACTCTGATTTTCGGATTGGTTCAGAAGATTGTTTGATGTTTCATGATAGAGTTTGTGTACCTAAAGATGATGAGTTGATTCGGAAAATTTTGCATGAGGCACACAATGGTTTCTTGTCAGTACATCTGGGCAGTACAAAAATGTATAATGATTTGAAGAAGTTGTATTGGTGGCCGAGTATGAAAAGAGATATCTTCGAGTTTGTTACAAAGTGTTTGATCTATCAACAAGTGAAAGCCTAGCATCAAGTACCTTCGGGATTACTTCAGCCAGTGATGACTCCCGAATGGAAGTGGGACTGAATTACGATGGATTTCGTAACGGGATTACCTATGACCCCTAAAAAGAAAGATGCTGTGTGGGTCATCGTTGATAGATTAACGAAATCGGCTCACTTTATACCGGTGCGTGTGAATTATTCACTTGACAAGTTGGCTGAGCTGTATATTGCTGAGGTGGTGAGATTACATAGGGTGCCTATATCCATTATCTCGGATAGAGACCCAAGATTTACTTCGAGGTTTTGGAAAAAGTTGTAAGAATCCTTGGGTACGAAATTGAATTTTAGTACCGCGTTCCATCCACAAACCGATGGCCAATCTGAAAGAGTGATTCAAGTTCTTGAGGATATGCTCCGATGCTATGTGTTACAGTTCGAAGGTAGTTGGGAAAGATATCTACCTTTGGTTGAATTTGCCTACAACAACAGTTATCAGTCTATGATACGGATGGCACCATATGAAGCCTTATATGGACGCAAGTGTCGGACTCCATTGTATTGGACCGAGCTTAGTGAGAAGCAATTTCACGGAGTTGATCTAGTTAAAGAAACCGAGGAGAAAGTGAAAGTGATCCGTGATAGTCTGAAAGGTACTTCAGATAAAAAAAAGTCATACGCGGATTTAAAAAGGAAAGAAATTGAATTTCAGGTGGGGAATAAAGTATTCCTGAAAGTATCCCCGTGGAAGAAAATATTGAGATTTGGTCGAAAGGGCAAGTTGAGTCCACGATTCATAGGGCCGTATGAGGTTATTGAGAGGATTGGACCAGTAGCTTATCGGTTGTCCTTGCCGGCAGAGTTAGAGAGAATACACAACGTGTTTCATGTGTCAATGTTGTGACGATATCATTCCGATCCTACGCATGTGATTCCTCCAACCGAAATTGAGATTCGACCAGATATGACCTATGAAGAGGAACCAATTAAGATTTTAGCTTGAGAGGTTAAAAAGTTAAGGAACAAAAGTATAGCCTTAGTGAAAGTGTTGTGGCAAAAGCACGGTGTAGAAGAGGCTACGTGGGAACCGGAAGAAGCTATGAGAGAACAGTACCCAAACCTTTTTACCGATAAGATTTTCGGGGACAAAAATCTCTAAAGGGGGGAGAGTTGTAACAGCCCGATTTTGGGGCTAGTCGGAACAATGGTTTTGGTACCACTAATTCGAGGTTGAAGAAAATTATTTTAATATTATTTTATGTGTTATAGCATGATTATAAGGATGCATGAAAATTTTGATGCTTTAATTTTAGCGATTGTATGCTTAATGGTGAAAAAGAACTAAATCGCATAAAGTGCGAAAGTTCTATTTTACAAGCTAGAGGTGTCTAATAGCTATGGGATATTAAATTGGAGGTCCTTAATGTGTAATTAGGCCAATGAGAGTGTGTTGGCCGGCCATAGGGACAAGGGAGACAAGACCATTAAATTTGGTCAAAATTTTGGTAATATTAGGTGACTAAAAAATGAATAAAATAAGATAAAGAAAGAAGATATCATCTTTACTATTCCCATTTCTTCTTTCACCGAAAATTGAAGAGAAAATAGAGGTTTTTGGAGTTCAAACTTTCAGCCAAGCCATTCCCTAGCAAGTAAGTGATGTTAGAGGTCTTTCTTGATAATTTTTGTACTTTTGGAACCCTTAAAGCTTAAGCTACCTAATGAGGGGACTATGTTGCAAAATTGTTGAAAGTTTAGGGATTTTCCATGAGAGTGTTCGTGTTGTTTGCTGATTTTTTTATGGAAGAAAATGAATGTTAGTAGGTTAAGGAATAACTTTTGTGAAAGACTCTTCCATGTAAACACCTAAATGGGACTTAATTGTAAAAGTTGTAATTGAGTAATAAATGCAGGAAATGATATGTTTTGTGAATTGTTGCAAGAGAAATAAATGTTCAGCTAAGCTTGTTTAATGAGAAAATGTGATGAAAAACGATTTACGAGCCTAGGGGTAAAATCGTAATTTTGCCAAAGTATAAGGGCAAAATGGTCATTTTTGCCTAAGTAGAAATTTTGAGGTACCATGAGTTGTGTAGTGATTAAATGAGTAAATTTTAATATTATAGATCAAGAAGAGCGCAGAAACAACCTTGACCGAGGAAAAGGCAAGGTTACGGACTAAACCGTCAATTAACACATTTTGCACCGAGGTATGTTTATATGTAAACGATACATCTTTTATACATATGTTGTTATCTATTGATGCATTGTATGGGAGTAAATACTTATTGGTGAGATTGATTGAAAATGATAGAAATGAGTATTTCACGAATGAACCTCAGAATAGAAATGTGGGCACGGGTAAATATCCGTAAATATGTAATTGTCGATGGGCTGTGTGTGATACCATCATTTTTATTATCATTTGGTGGGTTGTGTGCAATACCGCCTTGTAATTTATTTACAATAGGCTATGTGCGAAACCATCGTTTATATTATCATTTGGTGGGCTATGTGCAATACCACCGTAATTTTCCTTGTTGGTGGGCTATGTGCGATACAACCCTATTATCGATTAATGGTGGGCTGTGTGCAAAACCACCGGGTACTTTGTATCATTTTAAAGAGTTCACCGAGGAACTTGTTTAAGTAAACATTTCATGTGGCTTTGTGGTGATAAGTGCAGGGCATAAGTACAAATAAATGTGAGCAATGTGTATGATTTATGGTTGGGATGTGGTAAGAGATGAGATGAGTAAGCATGATTATGAAAATGTGAATTGTTCTTATATAGTATGGAATGCTTTTGGTTGATTAGCATATGGTATGATGCTTATTGTTTACATGTAGACTTACTAAGCTTAAAGCTTACTCCCTTTCTTTTCCCTTCTTTTATAGTGTCAAAGAGTCAACTCAGGATACAGAGATAAGCAAAGGATCACCCACACTATCAACACATCTTCGTATAGTTAGATTTAACATTTTGAGTATGGCATGTATAGGGTCTAGACTTAGTTGAATGTCATACTGTTTTGGCCAAATGTGTTGGCTCATTCAAAGATGAACTCTTTTGTATAATGCCATAGTTGATGGCTCCTCCTTATGAATCTATGAAAAGATGAGGTTATTCATGAATGTGTATAATGCATGATTGGGTTGCTTGGTTATAGTATGCATGAATGAATTGATGGTTGAATGTGATTTACGTTTGCATGAGTTAGGGTGATAAAAAGAGCTTGGCAAATAGCCTTGTTCTTGTCCACACGGGTAGACACACGGGCGTGTGTCTAGGCCGTGTGTGACACACGGTCGGCCTCATGGGCATGTAGTTAGGCCGTGTGTACAAGTTAGTATGCTCAGTAGTAAACACACGGGCAGAGACACGGTCGTGTGTCTCAGCCGTGTGGAAGGCACGGCCGTGGACATGGGCGTGTGCCTAGGCCGTGTGAAGTTTGCACCTAAAATTAGGAATTTAATTTGCCACACGGTCGAAGGACACGGGCGTGTGCCTAGGCCGTGTGACATTTATGGGGTGATGATGTCAGAAACAGAATGCCAAGGTTTTAGCACACGGGCTAAGACACGGGCGTGTCGAGGCCGTGTGAGGGACACGGGCTAGGGACACGAGCGTGTGTCCGGCCGTGTGAAAACCCCTGTATGTTCGAATTGAAAAATAATTCCACACGGGTGTGGAACACAGGCATGTGATATGCCACACGAGCGTGTCCCTTACTCCACACGGGCGTGTGGACTGTTTAGTGAAAATTTTCTAAGGTTTTCTAGAGGGCTTCAGAATGGTTCGATTTGGTCCCGACCCATTCCTAAAGCGAGATTTAAGCCTCGTAGGCTTATTAAGAGGTGTAATAAAAGTTTTAAATTGGAGAGTAAAGTTAAGTCTCGGTAATGCATAATTGTTGGTGTATAAGTCTAGTAATGCCTCGTATCCTGTTCCGGCGTCGAATACGAGTAAGGGGTCTTACAATCATATTCTGAAGCTGTAGCTATAGCTGGAGTTCATCATATTTTCTTTGAGCCTCTACTTCTCTCTATGCTGCCTCCGCTTTAAGTTGAGCAATTTGCTCAATTGTGCTTGCTTGCATCTGAGACATATTGTCTCTTAACCTCTGAACTTCAGCTTGAGCCTGATTCACCGAAGGCCTGAATTGCTGCGAGCTGGATTCAAAATATTGGGTTGGGTTAACAAAAGATCCTTGGAATCGAACCCGACCATACCTTTCAGGACCCAAAACTTTAGTAATAATTCGGTTATCAATATCGTCCAAATTAACTGAACTATCACTTGAAGCGATCGCTTCATACTCCGCCCTTTTGTCCTTTAGTTTCTCCTAATAAATCAATTAAGGAGTTAGAAACGAAATATATAATCAAACAAATGCAACATAACTTGGCATTATTTTCATTACAAACAATGATTTAAACCATTATAATTAAACATGATAAATTTTTAAAATAATTCAAATTTTATTAAGTAAATATACCATAATTTCTGCAGCTTCAGTAGTCATAGGAGATCCATCTTTCTTTCTATGTGTAATTTCAAAAAGTTGAAGGCGTCCAACTTTTTGACCAGACGATAGTTTCTACAATATAGTAGGAAAAATATTATTTAGTAGAAAGTAATTAATATTTGACACAATTAATAAATTCAAAATACCTCGTCATCAGCTACACAAGCAAAACTTTTCAACCCAGTTGTGTGCATGAATTTTTGTTTTTTTTCCTAGTAGTTCCAACTCGCTCACGATCCTAAATTATGAAATTATTATTACATATATAGTAAATACTATAAACCGAAATAATTATAAGAGTTTGGAAGTACGTAATACCTCTCATTTCTTTGAATTCCAAAATCTAACTGCATCTTCCCATTGGTACCTCAGCATTCCCAGCGGGACATTTCGCAATTTCTCTTTGAGGCTTATATTTTTCTTAAAATATTCATTCTTTAAAGTACTTTTATGGTCTCTCCATTTCTTTCCTAATGCCTTCTTCACATAATTATCCGAGACCTCTAAAGCAAATCTCTCCTGCAAATAACACAAGTTTAGAAAGTAAATATAAATGAAACTTAAACCAAAGTATTATAAACTACATTCACGTTATTACCTTAATATTATCGAAAGCTTTATTTTTTTTACTATCCGGCATATGATGCCATGACTCATAGTTGATTGGCAACAGATTGGCATTTCGTGCTATAATGGCCAAGTATCCTGCTAAAAGTCGAGCTTCTGATCCAATAGGCTGACCATGACTGTTTCTAGCTACTTTGACACGCTCGTCAGAATTTAGATTGTATAAATCTTTTAATAGTGTACATCCTCGAGTTTTGCGCCTCCCACCACTTTCATCTAAAAAAATGGTATATGACAATATAAGAATTTGAAAAAAAAATCAATAATAAAAGTCAACATGCATGTAAATTAAAGTTAACATTACTTTGAATTTCTGTAGGTTCGTCAGTTGTACTCGGAACATTCGAAGAGCCAATAGCAGTCTGTTGTTCACTATTTGTTTCTTCCGAATTTGGAGGATTTTGAATAATACTTAGATCTCACAATCTTCTTCTAGGCATATTATCTGCAATACACATAAAATAGTTGAAATATTAGTAACTAATTACAACAATAATAGTACATATAAAATAGTTGAAATATTTAACAAGATCAATATTTAAATTATAATATTACATATAATTAAAAAATCGTAAAATCTTACTACATCATGATTCATAAATAATTTCATCCATATCCTGGTGAACCCATTGAAATTGTGTACAGTACTAGGGATAGTTTCATTTAAGTTTTATTCTGGAAAATGCAAAGTTTTTTTATCTTTCGTCAATGTCATCTCTACTTCCATTGCCCATGTCAAACGTCAAACAAGTCTCTAGGGGTGTTACGGAGTACAACGTACCAACCCTCATCAGTTGGATCTTTCGAGTAAAAACCTTGTTTGACTTGAGAAGAAAATACATACGGCTCGTCTTTCAATTGTTGTCCAGTGTGAATTAATCGAGAGAAGTTCACCATTGTAAAACCAAATTGATATTTTTTAATTCCGCGAGCAGTATTAACATTAGCCCAATCACATCGAAATAAGACAACCTTTCGTTTGCCATAGTAATCCAACTCAATAATGTCCGTAAAAAGTCTGTAATACTCCACATTTCCCTCAACAGGATTGCTGTCCCTAGCACTAGCATAACTTGTAATTGAAGAATTAACAAATATTCAACAATTTTGAGTCCTCCTCAATCTTTCTCGAGATTTTGTATGAAACCTGAATCCATTAATGAGGAATGCGGTATATCTTTTTACTACTCTATTCGGACCTTGGGAAAGCCATTTAACTTTGTCATTGACGTCCTTTCCACTCCAAACCTATTGAATTGAAAGTATATTGATTAATTATAAATGTTATACGAAAACCTTATTATTTGTCAATGAAAGCTTCAGTTGCATTTTTGCCCTAACCATTCATGAAAAGATTCTGTGAATAACTTATGAATCTCTCGATGTTGTAATCTTTAGGAGCGTGAATGAAATCTCAAGACTTGTTTGTACTCACTATGTTAAAAATTGGATTACTTGGTTAGAAGATAAACAAATTAAAAAGATGGATATTTATCAAATTCTAAAACTTACTTGTGTAATGGTTCAATTGAATCGTGGTGAAAAAAGAACATATCGATGTACTTGTACCTAAGATCTATTATCTAAGTGTGTAATTTCAACTTTACCAATTGGTTGTCCATAACTTCGAAATAGATAATTTTCAAATAAGTTATGATTAGTGAGCCTAACATTTCTACTTGGTCTATTCAGTCTTGTTTCAACATCTTCTAAATATCTAGAGCAGAAAGTCATACACTTCTCTGCCAAGTAACCTTCAACAATTGATCCTTCTGGATAACGCTTATTACGACAATAAGACTTCAATTTGCATAGGAACCTAAACACGATATACAACATTATCAAAAGTTTTAATTAAAGGTATATTCATGAATGAATGAAAACTTTGAAAATAAATTAGCACCTCTCTATAGGATACATCCACCGATAGAAAATCGGTCCACCAAGTTTTGATTCATGAGGGAAATGGATTAGCAAGTGCACCATAATAGTAAAGAACTAAGGTGGAAAGATCTTCTCCAAGTTACATAAAGTCAAGGCGGCTCGATCTTGTACTTTCTCAAGTTCTTCAACAATCAAAACTTTGCCACAAATAGCTTTCATTATATTGGATAGTTCAATTATACAAGACATCACCTTTTTTGACATACAACACCGTAAAGAAACTGGTAGTAAATCTTGCATCAAGATGTGATAATCATGTGATTTTAGGGAATATAGTCTTCGATCTTTAATACTCACACATCGAGATATATTTGATGTATACACATCTGGGAACTTTATATCCTTCAACATCATGTAGAACACTTCTTTTTCTTTATTCGACATTCCAAAAATAGAAGGCGGCAACCGAGATTTTCCATTTGGAAGTAATTGGGGTAATATCACGTCGAGTTCCCATTTCAACTAGATCAAGTTGACTCTGAAGATTGTCTTTCGATTTTCTATCGACATTCAGAATTTTCCTGATGATGTTCTCGTAAACATTCTTTTCTATATGCATGACATCAAGATTGTGTCGCAAAATGTGATGCTCCCAATAAGGCAACTCAAAAAAAATACATTTTTTTCCATAAGTCCGCCTCATTAGGATCATTCTCTTCATCAAATTCATTATCACCCTGCCGGTTAACATCGCCAACATACGCCTCCCTAGGTCTTCTCTTTGTTTGTGTGTTGGGTGGTTAATTCATCTTCCCATAACTGTAATTGATATCTTTTAACATGAACAAGATTTCAGATCCAATGGTCTACTCAGGAGCTTCTCTGAACTCTTCAGTACCATCAAATAGAGTCCTCTGAAATCTAAATCTATGATTTCCATCTAACCATCGACGATGCCCCATATAAGAGAACTTATTCCCATTATATAACCACTTCGATCATGTTTGCGCCGCACAACAATGACAAGCATAATGTCCTTTGGTACTCCAACCAGATAAATTGGCATAAGCCAGGAAATCATTAATAGTCCACAACAAAGCTGTACGTAAATAAAAGTTCTCCTTTTTCAAGACATCATATGTTTCAGCACCCACCCATAATTGTTTCAACTCTTCAATAAGTGGCTGTATATAAATGTCAATATCATTCTCGGGACCTTTCTCTCCAGGGATAATCATAGATAAGATAAAAGAAGATTGCTTCATGCATATCCATGGAGGTAAATTATAAGGAACAAGCACTACAGGCCAATTACTGTACGAAGTACTCATGATTTTAAAAGGATTAAATCCATCAGATGCTAGCCCAAGCCTCACATTTCGAGGATCGCTTGCAAAGCTTGGAAATTTACTATAAAATGATTTCCAAGCTAAAGAATCCACAAGATACCTTAATAATCCATCACCGGTTCGTTGATCATGATGTCACCTCATAGACTTAGCTGTCTTTGACGACATGAAAAGCCTTTGAAGCCTTGGTATTAGTGGAGAATATCGCAAAATATTTACTGGCTTCTTTCTTGACTATGCCTCACCTCCATCCTCATTTACATCTTCTGCATTCCTATTCATCCAACGAGATTTACCGTAAATATGACAAGACTGTTGGTTTTTCCGATCACCCCAATACAACATGCAGTCATTTGGGCAACTATGAATTTTGTCGTACCCAAGGCCAAAATCCTTTATTAGTTTCTTCATATCTTTGCATGAATGAGAGATTTTTGCAAACAGAAACATATCTCTCAAAAACACTAACAGTAGTGTAAAGGAGTTTCCGATCCACCCTCCTAAACATTTTAAGTGAAAAAGACGAATGCAGAAGGACAGTTTTAAAAGTTTCGGTCCCTCATAAAGTTCTTCATTCATTTCATTAAGTAGCTTGTAGAACTTCGCCGCTTCTTCATTTGGCTCTTCATCAGGTGCACTTCTTCTCGTTTCACTAAAAGCATTTCTACCAATATCACAATCATCGGATGCAATAATTTCAGGTGGAAACGATTGCAAACCATGACTGTGCATATTAAATGCATCCCGCAACCTTCCATGTCATCTTCTCTAAAAGACCGATGGTAAGCATTATGAGGATAAGCCGAATTAATCGTTGAAGAGGTTCTACGAGGTGTACACTCTCCATGAAAAATCCATTTTTTTATAATAAAGCCATCAACAATTAGATGTTCGTAGACAACTTCACGAAAATGCCAATTGATGTTGCCACACTTCTTACACGGGCAAAAAATCATATTCTATTGGCTTGCATTTTGAAATGAAAAATTTAGAAAAGTTTGTACTCCATTTCGATAGTCGTTGCTTACCCTTGACAAATCCATCCAACTTTTATCCATTTCGTAGTTCTTGAAGTCTAAAGTTGACAATAAATTACAGTCCCCAAATCAAAAAATATATATATTGGTGACAACATTTTACGTTTGTATACTCCAAATTCGCTATAAAAAATTTACCTTGAAGATTTAATGCATTTTATTTTAATGGGTGTAAACTAATTCAGGTAAGTTGTTTATTTATAAGAATAATTAAGAGTAGGGAAAAACAATAATGTTTGTAATAGCCCGATTTAGGGCCTAGTCGGAATAGTGGTTGCGAGACTACAAATCCGAAGTAGAAATATGAGTTTTATAAATTTTATGAGGCTCATGATGTGTTTGCATGATTGTGTGAAAAAATCATGAGGAAATTTAATGAATTAGTGATCAATTGGTCCATTAGGACTAAATTGCAAAGATTAGAAAATATGAGATTCTAGAAGATTTAAGTATGAAATAGAATTATAAAAATTATTACAGGTCCTTATTTAGAAATTATACCATTAAATGTTAAGATGGACAAAAATGGACATGGGAAGGAAAAATCTAAAGAAAGGGCCTTGAGGGCATTTTTATCATTTGGTTAATAAAAGAATTAAAAGGGAAAAAGAAGTCAAAATTTATGTCCATCTTCTTCTCCATAGCCGAAAATTAAAAGGACTCTATAGCTAGGGTTTCTTCAACTTCCAAGTTTGATAGTAAGTGTCTCCTAACCCCGTTTTTAATGTTTTTCGTATTTTTTAGATCCTCGTAGCTCGATTTAGCTATTTCTAGCTATATTTTTAGCTAGGGTTTATGTTCAAAAATTTACCCATGTATGCCATGCATGTATTTTGATGTTTTATGGAAGAATATGAAAGTTTGATGTATGATAAACATCTTTTTCTAAGTGATTTTCATGAAAAATGCATAGAAGGACCAAATTGCAAAAGTTATAAAAATGGTCATACATGGATGAAATAGTGGCAATTAGGGGCTTTTGTAGTTAAGAAAATAATTCGGCTAGGCTTAAAATACAAGAAAGTTGAATAAAAATCATTTTACGAACCTAGGGGTAAAAGTGTAATTATGTGAAAGTTTAGGGGCAAAATCATAATTTTGCAGAAGTATGATTCATGAGTCAATTTAGTCAATGTGAGTATTAAACAAGTGAAATTTTTATTATAGATCAAGAAACACGAAGCCTGGACCGAAACCGAGGCAAGAACAAGGTTGTGGACTAAATCGAATATCTACACACATTTTGAATACCGATATAAGTTTGTGTAGATTTATAGCTACGTGATGTTATTATGTTTTTAATTGCTTTATTCTATGAGATGTGTATATTAATTCCATGAAGTTGATTAATGATGCTTCAATGAGATTGTAATGAATCATGTTGAGTTGAAGTCCCGGTTGAAGATTCGTAATAACGAGGATAACTATGTCACGACATGAGATAAGGAAGGTGCCGTATAAGACCATGTCTGGGACATGGCATCGGCACCGAATAAGGAAGGTCCCATATAAGACCATGTCTGGGACATGGCATCGGCACCGAATAAGGAAGGTCTCGTGTAAGACCATGTCTGGGACATGGCATCGGCACCGAATAAGGAAGGTCCCGTATAAGACCATGTCTGGGACATGGCTTCGGCACCAAAAGAACATCTCATGTAAGACCATGTCTAGGACATGGCATCTGTAACATCCTGAAATTAGAGGTTCTGCATTTTATGTTTGTTGTGTGTTGGCATGCTCAGTTGTTAATTTAGTATGTTTGGGGGTCCCGGGAAGGCTCGGGGTTAAGCTTGAGCCTTGGTGAAAATTTTGTTTTTAGGCTCTTTAGGGGAGAGCTGGTTGAGGCAGGTCTCAAGGGTAATTTCTGGTGTTTGTTGACACAAAAAGAAGTGTGGTGGAGTGGCAATAAGGCACCACTTAAGGTGCAGGAGTGTGATGCCACAAGGGAGCAGCAGGGGGAAGTGTTCGAGTCGCATTAACAGCATTCGGAAGCTTTATTTTTGCGCCTAGGGAGCTAAGTGTTGGCATTCGGCTGGACTCTTCATGGTGGTTGGTTGAATGAGTCAAAGTGTTTGAATGGAAGGTGTGGAGGGATTTGTGGAGGAAGACATGGTCTACTATTTCAAAATGGGTGAAGGGGAGTGAAAGTATGAGCAAAGCATGGAATTTGATGTTGGTGGAGCGGTGGCCGAATGAGGAAACTTGAAAGGGGGGAGAATTCGGTTTAGTGCTAGCTTAGGTGGTGTGCCAAAATTCTTGAGGCTGTAGGCATTTGTTTCATTTCCATTTTGTTTGCATATTCGGTCATTAGAGCAGGTAAGAGTGCCGATTTTGCTAGTCTCCTTTAGTTCTCCTTTTCTCTCATTTTGGCTTTCCTATTTTATCTGTGCCGAAACTGTCAGTTCTTTTATGGTTCTCCTTTGCTTTGTTGATTCTAGCCTAAAGTTGTGTGACTACCCTTCTTTCCTCTTCTTTTCTTTCTATCATCTCCTCTTTTGCCAAACTGAAACTCTCCTTCTTCTCTACCATTTTTTTCTCTAGCCGAATCATCTCTCAAACTCATCTTCTTCTTTAGCCGAAACTTTGCACCATCTCCATTGACACCTTTTGTTTTCCTTTTCTCTCTTTAGCTGAATAGCTCCCTTGGCTTTGTGAAGCGGTTTCATTCTGTTACTTGGTGGTTTAAGCCTAAGGTGTGAAGGGCTATTCTTCTCGATCAAATCTATCTTGGTTTTCTTCATCAATGACGCAAGGCCGAACTTTTGGTTCTCTTATAACTCATCTTTGATCCAAGGCCGAACCGGTTGCTGTGTGGTTCATCATTTACCAAGTCAATCGACGTTTTCTCTACCTTTGATCAAGTATATTTCATGGATTCAAGAAACAGTCAAGCTGAGGAGGGGAGTGTACCTGTAACACCCCAAACCCGGTCAATACGCCACGACCGAATTTGGTATGTCACAGGGGAAACGTTTTGAGGAAAAACGAGTTACAGATTAAATTTTAGTGAAAAACTCTTTGTTGTTCTAAGTTCATAGAAATCAGGTGTATAATAAATTAAAAACTGATAATTTACTTTGAAATCCCAAAATAAATCTTTAAAACTTAGTTGCAAACTTAGATTTGTAAACCTTTTATAAATTGAAAAGAAACTAAAGCGATTAGGTTGAAAACCGTATCTAATAGAAATTTGAAAACTGGAGTTTTGGAAAATAGTATGAGTTATCAAAAATACTTAAGTTGTTAAATACTATCAATTGATTTATGTTACCCGATGGTAACGTTTTAAAACCATCACGTTTAGTAGTTTAGAAAACTTGGTGCTCAAATTATTATATCAACCATGTAATTTATAAGCCATATTTAAAACAAATCCAAAGCATATAAATAATCCAAAAATATAATTAAAGAGGCCTTATTACAAATCCATAAAAAGATGAAAACGAATTAAAATAAAGTACCCAAATGGAAGTTCATGTAAAACCAAATTTTATTGCATGGCCTCCTCGAGTTCATCCGGCTCCTCATCCGCGATTTTACGAATCACCTGAAAAAAATAAGGGAGAAGGTGAGTCACCAAGACTCAGTGCATAATCCCTCTCCCGGGTAAATGCCACATACTTACACAAATTATAACCAAGCAATATATATATATAATGCACCCAACCTAGCCATCCAAAACTCCTTTTCTACCCCGTGTGGTACCAAACCACCGGGTGGTGCCAAACCACCGGTGACCCAAAGTCATGATATCCAATAATGTGATGCCAAATCACTGGTGACCCAAAGTCACGAATAATCAAGTTGTGGGGCCAACCCACGTGTGATACCAAATCACTGGCGACGATCCCAATACATCAAATGTGGGGCCAACCCACGGTGGTGTGAAACCACTGGGACGAGTCGCTATGAGGTGCCAAACCTCTGGTGTCCCAAAGACACGAAATATGTGGTACCAAACCACTGGAGGTGCCAAACCTCCAGTGTCCCAAAGACACGGATATCAATCTTCCCCCTCCTCTCATATCGCCCATACCAATGCAATAGATAACAAATCATGTCATTATACTTTGATATAAACATATAACCAATATATATCGTAGATCGTGATATTAACAACATATATCAACATCATATCGAAACGGACTTACCCGTATCCTTGCCCATACCCATCAAGGTATCATTTCAAGATCTCATAGTTTTCGGCTTTAACAACATGAATAGTTATTAACACACACATATATATATACGAAGTTATAAAGTGTGTAAGGTACACACCTTTCACTAACGCAAATACTAACTTCCAAGATCCGATCTACCGCACTAGATCACCTTGTCCTACATTCGGCCATACCACAAAACTATAAGCAAAAATCCATTCGGCCAACATCACATCTTAATCCCAATAGCCTTAGTCTTTATCCTTAAAAAGAATAATGAATCGACATGAATCTTACCACTTGACTTACCAACTTCGATTGCTAATGGAATGGCTTAGATCGATTGCTTCCAACGTCCCAAAGAGCCTAAAGGAAAAATCGGTTCCTAAATAATGGTTAGAACCTTGCAAACAAATGCCCAAAGATTCGGCCTTTGTCCACAAGAAAATGACTTAGAAAGGAAAAGGAAATAACGGAAATACGGCCATGAATACTTACCTATCTTCCAAAACCGATTGAAGAAAACCCAAAGATTATCTACCCTTGATGATATTCGCCAATATAACACCAAAAGAGAGAAAGAAGATTCGGCTATGGTGGAGTAAAAGAAAGGAAAAATAAAAGTGAAAGTGAAATAGGAGAAGGATGATTCAAAATGGAAGAAAGAAGAAAATAGAAAATGAAAATAGAATGGTAATGGATGTTTTTAACTTTGAAAAAAATGAAAGAGATGGGATTTGGGAAGGAGGAAGATTCGGCCAAGAGGAAGTGAAAAAGGAAATGTGGTTTTTGAGCAAGTATCAAAAGAAAGAAAAGAGAGAGATGGGAGAAAGAGGTTCGGCCAAACACCTAGTTTGCCGAAAAGAAAAGTGCACAAAAATGCAAATTGTGGTTTCGGTTTCAAAAGGAAATGAGAGGAAGAAATTAGATTTTGGTTCAAACACAAATGAGAACTAAATCAAAAGAAAAATTGCACCAAAATGCCTAAGATACATTCGCCAAAGAGGAGTTTTGGAGAGGAAGAGAAAATGCCAAATGATGCACAAAAATGCTAAAGTTGGCCAACTATTCCCCCAAACTTCCTATCAACATTCGCCACCCCTAGCCACACATGTCGTCCACATTCATGCACTAATGGCCATAGGAGAGTTTCCAAACAACACCCTTAAGCCAAGCCTTGAAATCCTCTACATTCCCAAAGTTGAAGAAATTTTATCCCCAAAATCTAGCAATTCTATCCCTTATTTCATGCTTACCATAACCTTAAGTCTTCTTGCCATAAAAGAAAATTGTCCATCTTATCCATATGAATAGTTGACCGACACTTAATGCTAGGATGCATAAAAAAATAAAATCCTTAATATGCCTTCCATGCTACTCGAACCACTTCCCTCAAGCAACCTTTCATGCGCCTTATCCACTATGCCACTAACTCCTCTTGTGTTAGAATTTAACACTTAATTTAACTTAAGTGTCAAGTTCATCTAATCCACTTCACTATATTTTCAATACTAAAAATCATTCTAGCTTAGCTAATAATTCCAAGCCTTCATAAAACTATACTAAGCACATAATAATAATCATACTCGAGCTAACACAAGTAACAAGATGATACTCAATTTTTTTTAGGATATTACAATTCTACCCCACTTAAGAAAATTTCGTCCTCGAAATTACCTGCTCAAAAGAGTTGAGGAAACTGCTGCCTCATCACATCCTCCGGTTCCCACGTAGCTTCTTCTATGCCATGGTTCCGCCATAAAACCTTCACTAAAGGAACTGACTTTCTACGCAAAACTTTCACATCTCGGTCTAGAATCGCACGTGTTCTTCTTCTACCGCCGATCTGGACTCGCCTCTATTTCCTCTCTCGCCACAACATGCGATGGATCGAACGATAGCGTCTAAGCATGGAGACATGGAACACATCGTGAATCTGACACAGCTCTAATGGCAACTCGAGCTGATAGGCTACTGGTCCCACTCGTCTCAACACCTTATACGGCCCAATAAACCTTGGACTTAACTTGCCTTTTCTCCCAAATCTTAACACTTTCTTCCATGGCGAGACTTTCAGAAAAACTTTGTCACCCACGGAAAATTCTATATCCCTCCGCTTGAGATCGGCATATGACTTCTGCCTATCCGAAGCTTCCTTCAACCGAGCTTGAATCAACTTCACCTTATCTTCGATTTCTGCAACCAACTCTGGTCCTAACATTTGACGCTCACTCAACTCGGTCCAGCATGTAGGTGTGCGACACCTCCTACCATACAACGCCTCATTTGGTGCCATCTTAATGCTTGCTCGATAACTATTGTTGTATGCGAACTCGCTAATGGTAAAAACTCTTCCCACCGCCTCTCAAGTCCAATACACAACCTCTCAACATATCCTCTAAAATCAGTATAACTCTTTCCGATCGCCGTCACGATCGTGGATGAAATGCGGTACTAAAATCCAACCGCGCACCCAAAGCTGATGTAACGCTCTCCAAAACCTCGACGTAAATCTAGGATCTCATGCGAGATGATCGACACCGTACACCGTGCAACCTTACTATCTCCGCCACATACAACTTAGTGAACTTCTGAAGCGAGTAATCCACCCTTACCGGAATAAAATGAGCTGACTTAGTCAGACGATCCACAATCACCCAAACTGAGTCCTTCTTACTTGGCGTAAGGGGTAATCCACTGACAAAGTCCATAGTGATCCTTTCCCACTTCCACTGTGGAATCTTCACCGGCTGAAGTAACCCAGACGGCAACTGATGCTCCGCCTTGACCTGCTGACACGTCAGACATTTACCCACAAACTCAGTTACCTCACGCTTCAGACCTGGCCACCAAAACTGCTCTCTTAAATCCCGATACATCTTGCTACCTCCAGGATGCATAGCGTATGGGCTGCTATGTGCGTCCCGAAGAATCCTTTGCCTCAACTCAACATCCTTTGGCATACAAGCTCTTCCTTTAAAACACAATACTCCATCCTTGGACAAACTATAATCCTCTAAACCACCATTCTGAACCTGTAACCTCCGATCATTCAAACCATCATCCTCTAACTGTTTCTCCTTGATCTGCTCTAACCAAGTCGGCTTGACTTGCAATTCAGCCAAAAGACTCCCATCGTCATATAAGCTAAGATGAGCAAACATCGATCTTAAGTCTGATACAACCTTTCGGCTCAACGCGTCTGCCACCACGTTAGCCTTGCCCGGATGATACTCAATCGAACAATCGTAGTCCTTCAACAACTCTATCCATCTACACTGCCTCAAGTTCAAATCCTTCTGAGTCAAAAGATACTTAAGACTCTTGTGATCCGTGTAGACTATCGACTTCTCTCCATACAAATAGTGTCTTCATATCTTCAAAGCAAAACCATCGCAGCTAATTCCAAGTCATGCGTCGGATAGTTAACTTCATGTGGTCTCAATCTGTCGAGATGCATAAGCCACTACCTTCCTTCCTGCATCAAAGACACATCCCAAACCAAGATGTGATGCATCACAAGAAACCGTGAATTCCTTGCACGCCTCAAAGTTGAATCAAAACCGAGCTTCATCGAGAATCTTCTTCAACTTGTCAAAACTTCCTTGCTCGCTTCTCGGTCCACACAAATGGAATTCCTTTCCTCAATAACTTAGTCATAGGTGCTGCTATCAAAGAAAATCCTTCCACAAATCTTCGGTAATACCCACTGCACCTAGGAAACTCCGAATCTCACCCATCGACTTAGGCGGCTTCAATCCAAAATCGCCTCAATCTTTCGAGGATCCACTCTAATCCCCTCACCGATACTACGTGACCCAAGAAAGTCACCTCCCTAAGCCAAAACTCGCACTTACTAAATTTTGCATAAAGTCGCTTCCTCAAAATCGCAACACTACTCTCGCAAATGCGCATCATGCTCCTCCTCGACTTGGAGTATACCAAAATATCGCCTATAAATACCACAACAAACCGATCCAAAAACTACCGGAATACCCGATTCATCATGTCCATGAATGCTTGCCACGCATTAGTCAACCCAAACGCGGCATTACCGTAAACTCGTGAGTGCCCATACCGAAAGTGCGAAATGCCGTCTTATGGATATCGACCTCTTTCACCTTCACCGATGATATCCGGACCTTAAATCAATCTTGGAAAACCGCCGCCCTCTTAAGGTGATCAAACAAGTCATCTATCCTCAAAGCCAAAGGATACTTGTTTTTGATCGTCGACTTATTCAATCGGCGATAGTCTATACACATCCGCATCGATCCATCCTTCTTCTTGACAAAAGTACCGGTGCTCCCAAGGCGAAACACTTGGTCTGGATAAAACCTCGATCCAACAACTCTTGAATTTGAGCCTTCAATTCCCTAATTCCTTCTTGCCATCCTATACGGAGCAATAGACACCGCGCAGATTCGCAATGAATCTATACCAAATTCAACTTCATGATCCGGAGGCAATCCCGGAAGTTCTTCCGGAAATACGTCAACATATTCCTTTACCGTTCGAACATTCCCCACAGTAGACTCCTTAGCCTCCAACGCACACACATGAACCACAAATGCCTCACAACCCTTCCTGACCAACTTCACAACTTTCAACGCAGATACCACGTTGGATAGATAATCTCTTCTATTACCTATCATAACCAAATTTCTTTGCCCTCAGCTGTCTTCAAAACCATGCGCTTAGCAGCAAAATCCAAACTTGCTTGATACTTGACCAACCAGTCCATCCCAAGAATCAGATCGAACTCCTCAAACGACAGTTCCATCAGATCAGCTACAAACATTACCCCTTGGAGTTCTAGGGTACATCTCTATACTGACTTATTTACTTCTCAGAGTGACCTGAGGGCTAATCTACATCGTCATCTTCCTAGAAATAGTCTCGAGTCTAGATTCATAGTCTCTACTATGTTACTAGCAACATACGAATGTGTCGAACCCACATCTATCAAAGCAGTATATGGTTCACCAAAGATTAAGAACGTACCAGTTATGACGTCTGATGCATCGCCCTCCTCTCGACGTCTCGCTGCATACACCAAACTAGGTTGTCTTGCTTCAGTGTTGCCAGCACCTCTGCCAGATGCTCCGCGGCCTCGACCAGAACCATTACCTCCTCTACCATTACCACGACCTCTCTGCGGTGACGGTCCCTCATTTCTGAACTGAGCACGACCTTGACCCTCGGGATCGATTCTGGCTAGCTTACGTGGGCGATCCCTCACACGATGATCCAAATGAGCCACACTCAAAACATCCTTTCCCTCCGGTCCAACATTCGCCCCAATGAAATTTTCCACATCGGTTACACTGTGCTGGTCCCTGATTAGCAGTAACAGGCCTCCCAGATTAATTCGGCCCACTCTACCTAACCCTCTTCTGAGAATTACCGGTGACCGGATGATCCAAAACTTCTCTTATGTTTATTCTTGTCGTGCCTCCGCCTTGCGATTCCTTTATCCCTTCGCTATCTTAGTCTTTTCAACTAGCGCAAAGAAACTCTCGCTCCCGATGTGGAACAATCAACAATCTCGATTCGTCCCTCAATCCATCCTCGAACCGGACACATCGCTCGTGCTCAAGCCATGATACCTCCAAAGATACCGGCTCAATCTTAAAAATTCGCCTCATATTCTAATACGGACTTACTTCCCTGGACCAAACTCAGAAATGCCTTACGATGTGCATCAATGTAACTAGACCCAACATATTTCTTCTGATACGCTGCCTTAAAATAATCCCAAGTGAGATCCTCCGCCGCGGCAAAGACTATTCGCATCGTGAGCCACCACCGATATGACTCATCCCGAAGAAGCGACACTATCCCTTTCACTTTTCCTCGGCATTCGGATCCAAGTCATCCATGATTCGCTCCGTCGCTTTTAACCAATACTCTGCCGTCTGGGAGCCACACCTGAAACACCTCGAAATACCTCAGCTCCATTGGCTCGGAGTCGCTCGGGTATAGATTTTCGAGCTCCCGCGCCTCCACCTATTCCAGTTACCCTCTCAAGGACTCGTAGCATCGCCTGAGATACTGCGTCATCCTCCGTTTGATCCTGATGCTCAACTCCAACCGGTGGTGGTGGGGGTAGTGGTACCTCATTTTCGGATCCTTGACCGCACCTCACCGGCTCGAACACGCCCATCCTACTCCCGACCGCGTCCCACGAGTAATACGACCACGACCTCGAGTACTCATGTCTAAAGTCTCGACTTATCCGATTTAAAAGTGTTATGCATTAGTCATTATTCCACTTTCTTTAAAACACAGTTTTATGAATAATTTTAATAAGAAGTTGTTTCGCGAGTACATTCAACCTATAGTTTGGGTCTCTAGAGTAGTTTCTACTACTAATCAGTCATACTAACATCATCATATCATCAAGATCAACAGTTTAAAGTACTTACCCATGGATCGATCGGTGTCGGAGACTCGGTGCCATGCCTTTCGTGATCATATAATTTTAAACAAAAACATTTTAATATCATACTTTAAATCATTTTGGGCCTTGGGCCCACAGTCGAGCTTTTGAACTTGGCTCTGATACCAATTTGTAACACCCCAAACTCGGTCAATACACCACAACCGAATTTGGTATGTCACAGGGGAAACGTTTTGAGGAAAAACGAGTTACCGATTAAATTTTAGTGAAAAACTCTTTGTTGTTCTAAGTTCGTAGAAATCAGTGTATAATAAATTAAAAACGATAATTTACTTTGAAATCCGAAAAATAAATCTTTAAAACTTAGTTGCAACTTAGATTTGTAAACCTTTTATAAATTGAAAAGAAACTAAAGCGATTAGGTTGAAAACCGTATCTAATAGAAATTTGGAAACCGGAGTTTTGGAAAATAGTATGAGTTATCAAAAATACTTAAGTTGTTAAATACTATCAATTGATTTATGTTACCCGATGGTAACGCTTTTAAAACCATCGCGTTTAGTAGTTTAGAAAACTTGGTGCTCAAATTATTATATCAACCATGTAATTTATAAGTCGTATTTAAAACAAATCTAAAGCATATAAATAATCCAAAAATATAATTAAAGAGGCCTTATTACAAATCCATAAAAAGATGAAAATGAATTAAAATAAAGTACCCAAATGGAAGTTCATGTAAAACCAAATTTTATTGCATGGCCTCCTCGAGTTCATCCGGCTCCTCATCCGCGATTTTACGAATCACCTGAAAAATAAGGGAGAAGGTGAGTCACCAAGACTCAGTGCATAATTCCTATCCCGGGTAAATGCCACATACTTACACAAATTATAACCAAGCAATATATATATATATATATATATAATGCACCCAACCTAGCCATCCAAAACTCCTTTTCTACCCCGTGGTGGTACCAAACCACTTGGTGGTGCCAAACCACCGGTGACCCAAAGTCACGATATCCAATAATGTGATGCCAAATCACCGGTGACCCAAAGTCACGAATAATCAAGTTGTGGGGCCAACCCACGCGTGATACCAAATCACCGCGACGATCCCAATACATCAAATGTGGGGCCAACCCACGGTGGTGTGAAACCACCGGGACGAGTCGCTATGAGGTGCCAAACCTCTGGTGTCCCAAAGACACGAAATATGTGGTACCAAACAACCTGGAGTGCCAAACCTCCAGTGTCCCAAAGACACGGATATCAATCTTCCCCACCTCTCATATCGCCCATACCAATGCAATAGATAACAAATCATGTCATTATACTTTGATATAAACATATAACCAATATATATCGTAGATCGTGATATTAACAACATATATCAACATCATATCAAAACGGACTTACCCGTATCCTTGCTCATACCCATCAAGGTATCATTTCAAGATCTCATAGTTTTTGGCTTTAACAACATGAATAGTTATTAACACACACACATATATATATATATATATACCGAGTTATAAAGTGTGTAAGGTACACACCTTTCACTAACGCAAATACTAACTTCCGAAGATCCGATCTACCGCACTAGATCACCTTGTCCTACATTCGGCCATACCACAAAACTATAAGCAAAAATCCATTCGGCCAACATCACATCTTAATCCCAATAGCCTTAGTCTTTATCCTCAAAAAGAATAATGAATCGACATGAATCTTACCACTTGACTTACCAACTTCGATTGCTAATGGAATGGCTTAGATCGATTGCTTCCAACGTCCCAAAGAGCCTAAAGGAAAAATCGGTTCCTAAATAATGGTTAGAACCTTGCAAACAAATGCCCAAAGATTCGGCCTTTGTCCACTAGAAAACGACTTAGAAAGGAAAAGGAAATAACGGAAATACGGCCATGAACACTTACCTATCTTCCAAAACCGATTGAAGAAAACCCAAAGATTATCTACCCTTGATGATATTCGGCCAATATAACACCAAAAGAGAGAAAGAAGATTCGGCTATGGTGGAGTAAAAATAAAGGAAAAATAAAAGTGAAAGTGAAATAGGAGAAGGATGATTCGAAAATGGAAGAAAGAAGAAAATAGAAAATGAAAATAGAATGGTAATGGATGTTTTTTAACTTTGAAAAAAAAATAAAAGAGATGGGATTTGGGAAGGAGGAAGATTCGGCCAAGAGGAAGTGAAAAAGGAAATGTGGTTTTTGAGCAAGTATCAAAAGAAAGAAAAGAGAGAGATGGGAGAAAGAGGTTCGGCCAAACACCTAGTTTGCCGAAAAGAAAAGTGCACAAAAATGCAAATTGTGGTTTCAGTTTCAAAAGGGAAATGAGAGGAAGAAATTAGATTTTGGTTCAAACACAAATGAGAGCTAAATCAAAAGCAAAATTGCACCAAAATGCCTAAGATACATTCGGCCAAAGAGGGAGTTTTTGGAGAGGAAGAGAAAAATGCCAAATGATGCACAAAAATGCTAAAGTTGGCCAACTATTCCCCCCCAAACTTCCTATCAACATTCGGCCATCCCCCTAGCCACACATGCCGTCCACATTCATGCACTAATGGCCATAGGAGAGTTTCCAAAACAACACCCTTAAGCCAAGCCTTGAAATCCTCTACATTCCCAAAGTTGAAGAAATTTTATCCCCAAAATCTAGCAATTCTATCCCTTATTTCATGCTTACCATAACCTTAAGTCTTCTTGCCATAAAAAGAAAATTGTCCATCTTATCCATATGAATAGTTGACCGACACTTAATGTTAGGATGCATAAAAAAATAAAATCCTTAATATGCCTTCCATGCTACTCGAACCACTTCCCTCAAGCAACATTTCATGCGCCTTATCCACTATGCCACTAACTCCTCTTGTGTTAGAATTTAACACTTAAATTAACTTAAGTGTCAAGTTCATCTAATCCACTTCACTATATTTTCAATACTAAAAATCATTCTAGCTTAGCTAATAATTCCAAGCCTTCATAAAACTATACTAAGCACATAATAATAATCATACTCGAGCTAACACAAGTAACAAGATGATACTCAATTTTTTCTTAGGATATTACAGTACCCATAGCCTCCGCTCCAAAGTTTAAAAGGCTTGCTGTGTTAGCGGTTCGAGACTATCTGCCAAGTTGTGGTAGAGAGCCGACGTCTACCTAGGATAGGCAAATATCTATTGTCCCTGCTAGTGAAAGTGTCGACGTAGAGAGTTTAGTGTTACGCGTTATCAGGTGTGTATTACTCACACGCTTCTTTGCTGTTTATGTTATTAATCGTGTTGGTGAAAAGCCAAACGATCGCTTGAATAGTCGGGATACCCTCGTGGGTAAGGTTGGAGACACCGGGTAAGTTCTGCTGTGATGAAACTTTCGATTATATGCATGCATGAAATAATTATTTGTTACACATTAAGAGTATGTTTTCAGTCATTCTTAGTATGATAAAATGAGCATGGGCTTGGGATTGAATGAAAGGGGAAGTGTGAATCAGTGACTATTGTCACGGTGGTCTAAGAACCACAGTGGTTTAAAACCACGTATACATATATCAGTGACTTGTCTCGGTGGTCTAAGACCACAGTGGGTTGGCCCCACGTATACATAAACTTATCAGAGATCGTCACGGTGGTCTGAGACCACAGTGGGTTGGCCCCACGATTATATATTTTAGTGACTTTTTCACGAGTGGTCCAGGACCACGGTGGTCAAGAACCACAGTGGCATAATGCCACGGGTGTTTGGATGATTCAGGTGTGTAGAGGATGGAAAACTAGGTTGGGCTGGGCTGCATTGCATACATGTGATATACGCTATAATGAATGGGCTAAGGCCCAATGTGCATCTGTGGGCTTAAGGCCCAGATTTTGTTTAATGGGGATTTACACACTGAGTCTCGGTGACTCACCCCTCTGCTTAAATTTTGCAGGTAATCACTAGATTGCGGATTTGGAGCTGAGGCGGACCCGAGGTGGCCATGCAGTAATTTCTAGTCATTTCGTCTTCTTTATTTTAAAAAAATCACTATTAACTCTGGGTTTTTGTTGTAATAAGGCCACTATAACTTTAATTTGGGTTTTGATTTAATGATGATATTGCATGCTTAATAAACTGTTGAAAATGGAGTTTATCTAAGATTAAAAACTTGAACAATAAGTTTTCAAAACGATTTGAATCAGAGACTTTACTTAAAACCGCAACATTGTTTTCAACTGGCAAGTTTTGTGGAATTTCTTAAACTCGACCTTTGACGAATAAACCTGACTCCGTAATACAGTTCAAATTAAACAACTATTTTAAATTTTCTTTAAAAGTTCGAAAACGAAACGCAAGGTTTTCCAAATCACGATTTTTGGTTAGTTTTGTTAAATTTACTATCCTTTAGCATACCAGACTTGGTCGTAGCGTATTGACCGGGTTTAGGGTGTTATAATTATGGTATCAGAGCCTAGGTTGCAAAACTCGGCTGTGGAATGGGTTCGAAAACGTTTTCCAAAAATAGATTTGAAAAATGGTTTTAAAATATATGTCTTTTTGGAAATATGGCACACCGAGTCTCCAGCACCAAATCTGCATGGTAAGTCTTCTGGCTATTGATTGTTTTGCATAAAGTAATTGTATTGTGCTGTGATTGCTAGTACTAAGAAAATCAACTTTAGAGACTGAAACCTTTAGGTATATGTATATGTGTTCGCGAGAACTACTTTTAATGTTATTTTCATAAGACTGTTCGGTAGTAAACAGTGAAAGAAATACTAATTCATAAAACTCTTAATCAGATTAAGTCGAATTAGTAGTCTTGAGCGCTAGAGGACGTGGACGTGGTATGCGAGGCCGTGGTAGAAGTCGAGGTGTTGGGGCTGAACTTTCAGAATCGGGTCAAGGGCCGGAAGGTGAAGTGCCGGCGTCACCAATTACGGAAACAGAATTTCAGGATCAAACTGGTAGAGACGATGCTGTGTCACAAGCTATGCTGTGAGTTCTGGAGCGGGTTGCTAGAGCAGGCACGGGGTCAGTAGCTCAAAAATCTGTGTCTAAGTGACTCTGAGCCAATGGGGCTGAGATGTTTAGGGGCATTTCTGTTATGGCTCCTAACGTAGCAGAGTACTGGCTGGAGGCAATGGAATGGATCATGGATGATCTTGACTGTACCGCGGAAGAGAAATTAAAAGGAGTGGTGTCTCTTCTACGGGATGAGGCATATCAGTGGTGGCTTACGATAAGGGATGGTACGGCAGCTGACCGCATTACCTGGGACTTTTTTGAATCAGCATTTCAAGGAAAGTATATTGGGTCGAGCTATGTGGACGCTCAGCGGAAGGCATTCCTAAACTTGGTTCAGGGGAGTAAGTCAGTGGCCGAATATGAGGCGAAATTCCTACGTCTAAGCCGTTATGCTCGAGGTATCGTTGCAACAGATCATGAGCGTTGTGTCCGATTTGAAGATGGTCTGAGGGATGAGTTGCGAGTATTGATAGCTCCGCAACGGGGAAGAGAATTTGCTATTTTAGTTGAGAAGGCTAAGCTAGCCGAGGAGGTGAAGCGGTCCGGTGCGAGAATCGGGACGGGGGACAAAGTGGTAGAAATAAAAGGAATTTTGGGTCGTCAGGATCTGCTGGGGGTTTCCAAAAGAGGCCTAGGCTCGGTGGGCCGAGTCGAGTTGCGAGGCCTGTTGTTGTTGGGCGGCCTCAGCAGTGTGCTACGTGTGGGAAGTTTCACTCGGGAGAGTGCTGGGTAAGAAGTAATGGATGTTACAGGTGTGGATCAATAGATCATCGGGTAAGGGACTGTCCGCAAGAGCTAAACAGAGCACGGCCAGTGGGTTAGAGTTATGTTCAGTCTGGAAGAGGTGGTCAGCAACCACACAGGGGTCGTGGTCCCGCTAGGGGTGAAAATGGTTTTGGCCGAGGGCGTGGAGCACCGGGCAGAGGTGCTGGGAATACAGATGCGAGACAGCCTGGGTTGGTTTATGCAGCTAGACGCCGAGAGGAGGGCGATGCACCGGATGTCATAACCGGTACGTTCCTTTTTTTTGGTTCACCTTTTATAGCATTGATTGATATTGGGTCAACGCATTCCTATGTTGCTAGTACTGTGTCTGGAACACTGAACATAGAATCTGAGATTGCTTCTAGAGAGATAACTGTGCTTAGCCCTTTAGGACAATCTGTAGTGGTGAACAAACTCTTAAGGAATGTGCCTTTAGAAGTACAAGGGATAGTTTTTCTGGCTGACTTGATGGAACTATCGTTCGGCGAGTTCAATTTGATCTTAGGCATGGACTGGTTAGTAAAGTATCGAGCGAACTAGGATTACGCGGCTAAGCGCATGGTTTTGAGAACTTCCGAGGATGATGAGGTGCTAGTGATAGGTGAAAGAAGGAATTATCTGTCCAATGTAGTGTCTGCTCTTAAGGCTGAAAGGATGGTGAGAAAAGGATGCGAGGCTTTCTTAGCTTTTGTTAGTGCGTTGGAAGCTAAAGAATTGTCCGTAAAGAATGTTAGAACAGTGAAGGAATTCTCCGATGTTTTTTCAGAAGAGCTTCCAGGGTTACCTCCGGATCGCGAGGTAGAGTTCGGTATTAATCTTCTTTCGGGAACAGCTCCAGTATCCATTGCTCCATATAGGATGGCGCCAAAGGAGCTGGTGGAACTAAAAGCTCAGATTCAGGAACTGTTGGATCAGGGTTTTATCCGACCAAGTGTGTCTCCATGGGGAGCACCGGTGTTGTTCGTCAAGAAGAAGGACGGGTCAATGCGGATGTGCATTGACTATAGGCAACTGAACAAGTTGACGATTAAGAACAAGTACCCGTTGCCGAGGATTGACGACTTGTTTGATCAACTGCGAGGCACTTCGGTTTTCTCAAAGATTGACATGAGGTCAGGATATCATCAGTTTAAGGTCAAGGAGGCAGATATTTATAAGACAGCCTTTCAAACTCGTTATGGTCATTATGAGTTCCTAGTGATGCCATTTGGGTTGACGAATGCACCAGCTGCGTTTATGGACATGATGAACCGGGTATTTCAACCCTATCTGGATCGGTTTGTCGTAGTGTTCATAGACGATATCTTGGTATATTCAAATATGGAGGAAGAGCATGATTCGCATCTTCGAGTGGTTCTGCAGATTCTGAGAGAGAAGCAGCTGTACACCAAATTCAGTAAGTGTGAATTTTGGTTGAGAGAAGTTACTTTTCTGGGACATGTCGTGTTTGTTGAGGGGATTAGGGTTGATCCCCGGAAGATTGAAGCCGTGTTGGACTGGAAACCGCCTAAGTCTGTGGCAGAAATTCAGAGTTTTCTTGGTCTGGATGGGTACTACAGAAGGTTTGTTGAGGGGTTCTCGTTAATAGCTACACCGTTAACCAAGATATTACGGAAAGGGGGTACCGTTTGTCAGGTCCTACGACAAGCGTGGGAAAGTTTTGAGAAGTTGAAGAGGATTTTGACCAAGCACCAGTGTTGATTCAGCCTGAGGCCAGAAAGGAGTTTGTCGTCTACTGTGATGCGTCGCACACAGGGTTAGGATGTGTGTTGATGAAATAGGGGAAAGTGGTAGCATATGCTTCTAGGCAATTGAGACCACATGAAGTGAACTATCCCACGCATGATCTGGAGTTAGCCACGGTAGTGCTCGCTCTGAAGGTTCGGAGACACTACCTGTATGGAGAGAAGTCGATTATCTACATCAACCACAAGAGCCTGAAATATCTCCTTACCTAGAAGGAGTTGAATTTAAGGCAGCGAAGGTGGATCTAGTTGTTGAAGGATTATGACTGCTCGATCAAGTACCACTCAGGTAAAGCTAACGTAGTGGCGGATGCATTGAGCCGTAAGGTAGTATCGGACTTGAGGGCGATGGTTGCTCATCTCAGCTTGTATGATGATGGAAGTTTGCTAGCAGAACTTCAAGTGAAGCCTTCTTGGGTCATTCAGATCAAAGAGAAACAATTGGCAGATGAATCATTAAGTTTAAAACTTCAGTCAGTAGCAGGTGGTGAGACAGCCGATTTTAGTGTGAACAGTGATGGGGTATTGTGTTTTTGTGGAAAGGTTTGTATGCTAAAGGATTCCGAGTTAAGGCAAAAGATTCTGCAGGAAGCGTATAGCAGTCCATACGCTATGCATCCTGGTGGAAGTAAAATGTATCGGGATCTGCGCGAACAATTTTGGTGGCCAGGTCTGAAGCAAGAAGTTACTGATTTTGTGAGTAAGTGCTTGACGTGTCAGCAGGTGAAGGCGAAACATCAGTTGCCGTCGGGGTTGCTGCAGCCAGTGAAGATTCCACTTTGGAAGTGGGAGAGGATAACGATGGACTTTGTTAGTGGGCTACCTCTTACGCCTAATAAGAAAAATTCGGTGTGGGTAATTATCGATCGGTTAACGAAGTCCGCTCACTTCATACCGGTTCGTGTTGATTACTCATTGCAGAAGTTGGCCAAGCTGTATGTGGCAGAGATTGTGAGGTTACATGGGGTACCAGTGTCTATCATATCAGACAGAGACCCTAGGTTTACATCGCGTTCGGAAGGCGTTGCATCAAGCGTTGGGTACAAAACGGATTCCAAAGACAACGTTTCATCCACTGCATCGATGGTCGATCGAGAGGGTAATTCAGATCTTGGAAGACATGTTGAGAGGTCATGTGTTATCGATTTCGGGGTAGTTGGGAGGATTTCTTACCGCTGACGAAATTCGCATACAACAATAGCTATCAATCCAAAGATTCGGATGGCACCCTATGAAGCGTTATATGGCGTAAGTGTCGTACTCCTACCCTTTGGACGAATTGAATGAGCGGCGGTTGTTGCGTCCGAGAATTGATCATAGAGACAGAGGAAAGGTTAAGTTGATTCAGACTCGGTTGAAGGAAGCTTCGGCGGCGTAAATCTTATGCTGATCTGAAGCGTAAGGATATAGAATTCACTGTGGGTGATCAAGTTTTTCTAAAAGTTTCACCTTGGAAAAAGGTCCTAAGATTTGGACGGAAAGGTAAATTGAGCCCCAGGTTCATCGGGCCTTATCGAGTGTTGAAACGTGTAGGACCAGTGGTGTATCAGCTTGATTTACCTCCAAAATTGAGGGAAATACATAATGTATTTCATGTCTCGATGTTAAGGCGTTATCGTTCAGATCCATCTCATATAGTGCCAGTGGAAGAAATTGAGGTAAGACCTAATTTATCTTTTGAGGAAGAACCAATTTAGATCTTAGACCGAGATGTTAAAGTTTTGAGAAAGAAGATAGTTTCGTTGGTTAAAGTTTTGTGGCGGAATCACGGTTCAGAGGAAGCCACGTGGGAGCCAGGGGATGTGATGCGTCAGCAATACCCTCACCTGTTTTGACCAGGTAAATTTCGAGGCCGAAATTTCTTTAAAGGGGTAGAATTGTAACATTCTAAAATTAGGGGTTCTGCATTTTATGTTTGTTGTGTGTTGGCATGATCAGTTGTTAATTTAGTATGTTTGGGGGTCCCGGAAAGGCTCGGGGTTAAGCTTGAGCCTTGGTGAAAATTTTGTTTTTAGGCTCTTTAGAGGAGAGCTAGTTGAGGCAGGTCTCAAGGGTAATTTCTGGTGTTTGTTGACACAAAAAGAAGTGTGGTGGAGTGGCAATAAGGCGCCACTTAAGGTGCAGGAGTGTGACGCCACAAAGGAGCAGCAAGGGGGGAAGTGTTCGAGTCGCATTAACAGCTTTCGGAAGCTTTATTTTTGCGCCTAGGGAGCTAAGTGTTGGCATTCGGCTGGACTCTTCATGGTGGTTGGTTGAATGAGTCAAAGTGTTTGAATGGAAGGTGTGGAGGGATTTGTGGAGGAAGACTCGGTCTACTATTTCAAAATGGGTGAAGGGGAGTGAAAGTAGGAGCAAAGCATGGGATTTGATGTTGGTGGAGTGGTGGCCGAATGGGGAAACTTAAAAGGGGGGAGAATTCGGTTTAGTGCTAGCTTAGGTGGTGTGCCGAAATTCTTGAGGCTGTAGGCATTTGATTCATTTCCATTTTGTTTGCATATTCGGTCATTAGAGCAGGTAAGAGTGCCGATTTTGCTAGTCTCCTTGAGTTCTCCTTTTCTCTCATTTTGGCTTTCCTATTTTATCTATGCCGAAACTGTCAGTTCTTTTATGGTTCTCCTTTGCTTTGTTGATTCTAGCCGAAAGTTGTGTGACTACCCTTCTTTCCTCTTCTTTTCTTTCTATCATCTCCTCTTTTGCCAAACCGAAACTCTCCTTCTTCTCTACCATTTTCTTCTCTAGCTGAAACATCTCTCAAACTCATCTTCTTCTTTAGCCGAAACCTTGCACCATCTCCATTGACACCTTTTGTTTTCCTTTTCTCTCTTTAGCCGAATAGCTCCCTTGGCTTTGTGAAGCGGTTTCATTCTGTTACTTGGTGGTTGAAGCCTAAGGTGTGAAGCTCTATTCTTCTCGATCAAATCTATCTTTGTTTTCTTCATCAATAACGCAAGGCCGAAATTTTGGTTCTCTTACAACTCATCTTTGATCCAAGGCCGAACCAGTTGCTTTGTGGTTCATCATTTACCAAGTCAATCGATGTTTTCTCTACCTCTGATCAAGTATATTTCATGGATTCAAGAAACGGTCAAGCTGAGGAGGGGAGTGTACCTATAGCCTCCGCTCCAAAGTTTAAAAGGCGTGCTGTGTTGGCGGTTTGAGACTATCCGCCAGGTTGTGGTAGAGAGCCGACGTCTTCCTGCGATAGGCAAATAGCTGTTGCCCCTGCTAGTGAAAGCGTCGACGTAGAGAGTTTAGTGTTACGCGTTATCAGGTGTGTATTACTCACACGCTTCTTTGTTGTTTATGTTATTAACTATGTTGGCTGAAAGCCGAAACGACTGTTTGAATAGTCGGGATACCCTCGTGGGTAAGGTTGGAGACACCGGGTAAGTTCTGCTGTGATGAAACTTTCGATTATATGCATGCATTAAATAATTATCTGTTACACATTGAGAGTATGTTTTCAGTCATTCTTAGTATGATAAAATGAGCATGGGCTTGGGATTGAATGAAAGGGGAAGTGTGAACCAGTGACTATTGTCACGGTGGTCTAAGAACCACAGTGGTTTAAAACCACGTATACATATATCAGTAACTTGTCTTGGTGGTCTAAAACCATAGTGGGTTGGCCCCACGTATACATAAACTTATCAGAGATCGTCACGGTGGTCTGAGACCACTGTGGGTTGGCCCCACGATTATATATTTTAGTGACTTTGTCACGAGTGGTCCGGGACCACGGTGGTCAAGAACCACAGTGGCATAATGCCACGGGTGTTTGGATTATTCAGGTGTGTAGAGGATGGAAAACTAGGTTGGGCTGGGCTGCATTGCATACATGTGATATATGCTATAATGAATGGGCTAAGGCCCAATGTGCATCTGTGGGCTTAAGGCCCAGATTTTGTTTAATGGGGATTTACACACTGAGTCTCGGTGACTCACCCCTCTGCTTAAATTTTGTAGGTAATCACTAGATTGTGGATTTGGAGCCGAGGCGGACCCGAGGTGGCCATGCAGTAATTTCTAGTCATTTTGTCTTCTTTATTTTAAAAAAAAATCACTATTAACTCTGGGTTTTTGTTGTAATAAGGCCACTATAACTTTAATTTGGGTTTTGATTTAATGTTGATATCGCATTCTTAATAAACTATTGAAAATGGAGTTTATCTAAGATTAAAAACTTGAACAATAAGTTTTCAAAACGATTTGAATCAGAGACTTTACTTAAAACCGCAACATTGTTTTCAACTGGCATGTTTTGTGGAATTTCTTAAACTCGACCTTTGACGAATAAACATGACTCCGTAATACAGTTCAAATTAAACAACTATTTTAAATTTTATTTAAAAGTTCTAAAACGAAACGCAAGGTTTTCCAAATCACAATTTTTGGTTAGTTTTGTTAAATTTACTATCTTGTAGCATACCAGACTTGGTCGTAGCGTATTGACCGGGTTTAGGGTGTTACAGCATCGACATCTATGTACAATCTCATATAAGACCATGTCTGGGACATGGCATCGACATCGAGCTAAGAGATCTCGTGTAAGACCATATCTGGGATATGGCATTGGCATCGTGATACATGTATGATGAGATTGAGTGTCCTCTGATATTCCGAGTAATTTAACGGGCAAAAGAGTTAAGTATGCAAAGATGACAAGAGCTAAGCTATACAAAGACGACAAAGAGTTACATTTAAGTGAAAGATGATTATGATTTAAGTTTATGTTCATGATAACATAAGTGCTAAATTATTTGATGAAGTGATACATGTACCATGAGTAAAATACGAGTTATGAAACCTTAATGTGATATGTGATGGGTAAGCGTAAGTATGAGTAAGTATGTCAAAGTACTTGAGAACTTGTGTTGTTATTGTTCTACGAGATGAATGGATTTTACCATGAGTAATTGTGTTGCTATTTTAATTCATGCAAACTTACTAAACTGTATGCTTACCCCTTTTCCTTTCCCTTTTTCCTTGTAGTTTCGCCAAGCTAGCTCGGGGATCGTAGGACATCAGAGCTCGGATCACACTATCAACTATTCTTTTCGTATAGTAAAGTTGATTCATTTTGAGTATGGCATGTATAGGAACTTGGTCATTTTGTGTTATGTCATATTTGAAAGTCAAAGTGTCGGCTATTAATGTTATACACTCATTTTGTAAATGGCCACTTAGAATTGGCCAATATTTGTCAAGTTTTATATCTTAATGATGATGAGTTCTATGTAGTGCATGAATGATGATTTGTGAGTCTTCATAGTGTGTTATTGCCATGTTATGTGTTTCTTGTGTTGGTATATGTGTGTTTATGTTTCAGGGTGGCAATAGGCTTGGAAAATAGCCTTCTAATTGTCCACACGGGTAGACACACGGACGTGTGTCTAGGCCGTGTGTGACACACGGTTAGCCCCATGGGTGTGTTGATAAGCCGTGTGTCCCCTGCATCAAATTTGCGAGAATTTGATTCACCACACGGGCGTGTGCCTCGGCCGTGTGCCCTTAAGAGTTTGCTGATGTCATAAATAGAATACCCAGGTTACAGACACGGGTGTGTGTCCGGCCGTGTGAAAACCCCTGTAGGTTTGAAATGAAAAATAAATTCCACACGGATTCGGAACATGGGCGTGTGTGACCACACGGTCTGCCCACACGGGCGTGTACCATTTCACACGGGCGTATGGCCCTGTTTAGGCAAAAACTTTCTAAGAGTGCAAAAGTTTTCAGTTGGGTTCCGAACCATCCCGTATATATGTTTAGGGCCTCGTAGGCTCATAATAAGTAAGTATGAATATGAATGAAAAGTTTTAAGTTGAAAAGAAATTTTATAGCCGATGTTGTACGTTTAAGCAAGTTAAGTCCGGTAATGCCTCGTATCCTGTCCCGGCGTCGGACACGAGTAAGGGGTGTTGCATTTAGTGGTATCAGAGCTACGGTTTAGTCGATTCTCGGACTAATGTAGCGTAAGCATGAGTCTAGCTATACATGCCATACACATGAGTATTTAAATTATGATAGTGTGACGACTCTTGACGATTTAAATTGTGTTTTCATATAGAAAATGGATCCCGATAGAGCTGTGGCGGATGATGTAGAAAGTAACGCGCCGGCTCTCGCTGAAGGGACGGTGCCGAATGAAAATGAGAATAGACCTACGACTGTAAGTCAGAGAGGAGGAGAAGAGGCTAGGGAAGCCTTTCTCCACATGATGAATGTATGGTATACGGAGTTCGTTCGTGCGAACCCGAATGCACAACCCCCTCTACCCCCACCTATTCCTCAACCTACCCAGTAGCTCCCCAAGTGGTAGAAGTGGTAAGGAGAGAAAAGCCTCCGGTTGATAGAATCCAGAAACAAGGAGTCGAGGAATTTCGAGCTAGTAAAGATGATGATCCAGAAAGAGCAGAATTCTGGCTCGAAAATACCATCCGGGTATTTGATGAGTTATCCTGCACACCTAAAGAGTGCATGAAATGTGTAGTGTCTCTTCTGAGAGATTCTGCTTATCAGTGGTGGAACACCCTTGTGTCGGTTGTACCAAGGGAAAGGATTACATGGGAATTTTTCCAAGAAGAATTTCAGAAGAAGTACATTAACCAAAGATTTATTGATCAGAAAAGAAAGGAGTTCCTTGAACTGAAACAAGGTAGAATGACAATGAATCGAATATGAGCTTGAATTTGTAAGGCTCTCGATGAAATGCGCTCGGAGTGTGTGTCCTCTGAAGCCATCATGTGTAAGAGGTTTGAGGACGGATTAAATGAAGATATCAGATTATTTGTTGGTGTCCTTGAGTTGAAGGAATTTGTTGTGCTAGTGGATCGGGCTTGTAAAGCCGAGGAATTGGTGAAAGAGAAAAGGAAAGCTGAGATGGAGTCTCGTGACTCAAGAAAGTGACAATTGAATAAGTCATTTCAGTCCTCGTCCAAGAAGTCGAGAGGTTTCCCTACCCGATCAGCTACTTTAGTCGGGTTTTCAAACAGAAGTAAGAGTAAATAGTACTCGGGGATTAAAGCTCACACTACCTCAGTTGCTAGTGTTGGGAACACTCGACCTAATAGACCGGAATGCCCACAGTGTGGCAGACGTCACCTCGGTGAGTGCCGAGCACACGAGAGAGCCTGTTTTAAGTGTGGTTCCCAAGATCATTTTATTAGAGAGTGCCTCGAGATGGTCGAAAAAGAGAAAATTCAGAGTACAAGATCGGGAAGTCCTACTAGAGAGAGACAACAGAGAAACCCGGGAAGTGGAATGAGTAGTAAGAGTGCACCCAGAGAGCAGGCTGGAAGATCTGAGGGTAGAGCGCCTGCAAGGACTTATGCCATTCGTGCTCGCGAAGAGGAGTCATCCCCTGATGTAATTACGGGTACATTTTCTCTCCATGATACTAATGTTGTTGCTTTAATTGATCTGGGATCTACCCACTCATATATTTGCATGAAATTAGTATCTAGTATGAGCATGCCCGTAGAGTCTACAAATTTTGTGATAAAAGTGTCCAATCCTTTAGGAAAAAGTTTATTAGTTGATAAGGTATACAAAGATTGCCCATTGATGATTAGAAGTCATTATTTTAAGGAAAATCTCATGCTATTGCCATTTGATGAATTCGATATAATTCTTGGTATGGACTGGTTAACCAATCATGATGTGACTATAAATTGTGGAAAGAAATACATTGAATTGAGGTGTGAAAAGGGGACACTCTTCGTGTTGAATCAGATGAACAGGACGGGTCGCCTGTAATGATCTCTCATATGTCTGCCCAGAAATATGTAAGAAAAGGATATGAAGCATATCTTGCCTTTGTGATAAACGCTAAAGAGACTGAGTTAAGAATTGAGTCAGTACCGATAGTATGTGAGTATCCAAATGTATTTCCAGAAGAGATGTCATGGTTGCCTCCGGTTAGAGAAATTTAATTTGGCATTGAGTTAACCCCTGGTACCGTACCTATATCGATTTCTCCGTACAGAATGGCTCCAAATGAGTTGAAAGAATTGAAGGCACAGTTACAAGAGTTGACAGAAAAAGGCTTTGAATGACCGAGCTATTCCTCGTGTGGTGCTCCAGTGCTATTTGTGAAAAAGAAAGATGGTTCCATGAGATTATGTGTAGATTACCGGCAGCTTAATAAGGTTACGGTGAAGAATAAGTACCCATTGCCAAGGATCGACGATTTGTTTGATCAATTGAAGGGAGCCACTGTGTTCTTAAAGATAGACTTGAGGTCCGGTTATTACCAGTTGAGGGTCAAAGACTCAGATGTGCCGAAAACTGCATTTCGGACAAGGTATGGGCACTATGAATTTCTAGTCATGCCTTTCGGTTTAACAAATGCCCCTGCCGTGTTTATGGACTTAATGAACTGTATATTTCGGCCATACTTGGATAAATTTGTTGTGGTTTTTATTGATGATATACTGATATATTCTCATGATGAGAATGAGCATGCCGAGCACTTGAGAACGGTTTTATAGATTTTACAAGATAATCAGTTGTATGCCAAGTTTAGAAAAAGTGAATTTTGGCTCAAAGAGGTTGGATTTTTGGGGCACATTGTCTCGGGAGATGGAATCCGAGTCGACCCAAGTAAGATTTTAGCTATTGTTGATTAGAAGTCGTCGAGAAATGTATCAGAGGTTAGAAGTTTTCTGGGCCTAGCTGGCTATTACCGACGATTTGTCAAGGGATTTTCCATGATAGCGACTCCGATGACGAGGCTATTACAAAAAGATGTAAAGTTTGATTGGACAGAAAAGTGCCAACAGAGTTTTGAGAAACTAAAGGCATTGTTGATTGAGGCTCCTATTCTAGTGCAACCTGAACCGGGAAAAGAATTTGTGATCTACAGCGATGCATCCTTGAATGGGTTGGGCTGTGTGCTTATGCAAGAGGGCAAGGTGATAGCATATGCCTCTAGACAGTTAAAGTCGCACGAGAAGAATTACCCGACACATGATTTAGAGTTGGCTGCCATTGTGTTTGCTTTGAAAATATGGAGACACCATTTGTATGGTGAAAAATGTCGGATATTCACCGATCATAAGAGCTTAAAGTACTTGATGACTCAGAAGGAATTGAATTTAACGCAGCGAAGATGGTTAGAGTTGATAAAGGACTATGAGCTGGTCATTGACTACCACCCGGGAAAGGCGAATGTAGTCGCCGATGCTTTGAGTAGAAAGTATCTATTCGCATTGAGGGCTATGAATACACGGGTGACTTTTTCGAATGATGGTTCCATTCTAGCCGAGTTGAGGGCTAGACCGATGTTCCTTCAAGAGATTTATGAGGCTCAGAAAGATGACAGCGACTTGCAAGCCAAAAGAGTTCAGTGTGAGTCGAGAGTTGAGCCTGACTTCCGGATAAATTCTGATGGATGTTTGATGTTCAGAGACAGAGTCTGCATACCGAGGGACAATGAGCTTATTCGAAAAATTTTACAAGAGGCACATAGCGGATGTCTATCTGTACATCCAGGCAGTACAAAAATGTATAATGACTTGAAGAAATGGTATTGGTGGCCAAGTATGAAGAAAGGCATCTCTGAATTTGTATCAAGATGTCTGATTTGTCAACAAGTGAAGGCTGAACACCAAGTACCTTCGGGTTTGCTTCAACCTATCATGGTTCCCGAGTGGAAATGGGACCATGTTACCATGGACTTTGTGATGGGTTTACCGTTGACACCGAGCAAGAAAGATGCTATATGGGTGGTGGTAGATAGACTTACGAAGTCGGCCCACTTCATACCGGTACGTGTTGATTACTCGCTTGATAAGTTGGCAGACTTGTAAGTTTCTGAGATTGTAAGGCTTCATGGAGTGCCCTTGTCGATTATATCGGATAGAGATCCGAGATTCACATCCCGATTTCGAAAAAAGTTGCAAGAAGCTTTGGGCACGAAGCTAAGTTTTAGTACGGCTTTTCACCCACAGACTGACGGACAGTCGGAGAGATTAATTCAGATACTTGAGGATATGCTTCGGTGTTGTGTTCTTGAGTTTCAGGGCAGCTGGGAAAAGTACTTACCATTGGTAGAGTTTGCTTACAATAACAGTTTTCAGTCGAGTCTGAAAATGGCGCCTTACGAGGCTTTGTATGGGCCTAAGTACCGAACGCCTTTGTATTGGACTGAACTCAAGGAAAATCAGATTCACGGGGTCGATCTGGTTAGGGAAACAAAAGAGAAAGTAAAAATAATCTGTGATTGTTTAAAAGCTGTTTCTGATAGACAAAAGTCCTATTTGGACTTGAAACGAAAAGAGATCGAGTTTCAAGTTGGTGATAAGGTATTCTTGAAAGTGTCACCATGGAAGAAAGTTCTCAGATTTGGCCGGAAAGGCAAATTGAGTCCGCGTTTTATCGGACCATACGAGATTACCGAGAGAATAGGGCCGGTAGCTTATCAATTGGCTTTGCCATCTGAGTTGGAAAAGATACTTGATGTGTTTCACGTGTCTATGTTACGACATTACCGATCTAATCATTCACGTGTGATTACACCGACAGAGGTTGAAATTCAACCCGGCATGACATATGGTGAAGAACCGGTTAAGATTCTAGCACGGGAAGTTAAACAGCTAAGGAATAAAAGTATAGCTTTCGTGAAAGTATTATGGCAAAGACATGGGGTAGAAGAGGCTACATGGGAGCCCGAGGAGGCTATGAGAAACCAGTACCCAAACCTTTTTACCGGTAAGATTTTTGGGGACGAAAATCCCTAAGAGGGGAGAATTGTAACAGCCCGATTTAGGGCCTAGTCGGAATAGCGGTTGCGAGACTACAAATCCAAAGTAGAAATATGAGTTTTATAAATTTTATGAGGCTCATGATGTGTTTTCATGATTGTGTGAAAAATTCATGAGGAAATTTTATGAATTAGTGATCAATTGGTCCATTAGGACTAAATTGCAAAAATTAGAAAATATGAGATTCTAGAAGATTTAAGTATGAAATAGAATTATAAAAATTATTAGAGGTCCTTATTTAGCAATTATACCATTAAATGTTAAGATGGACAAAAATGGACATGGGAAGGAAAAATCTAAAGAGAGGGCCTTAAGGGTATTTTTGTCATTTGATTAATAAAAGAATTAAAAGGGAAAAAGAAGTCAAAATTCATGTCCATCTTCTACTTCATAGCCAAAAATTACAAGGACTCAATAGCTAGGGTTTCTTCAACTTCCAAGCTTGATAGTAAGTGTCTCCTAGCCCCGTTTTTAATGTTCTTCGTATTTTTTAGATCCTCGTAGCTCGATTTAGCTATTTCTAGCTATATTTTGAGCTAGGGTTTATGTTCAAAAATTTACCCATGTATGACATGCATGTATTTTGATGTTTTATGGAAGAATATGAAAGTTTGATGTATGATAAACATCTTTTTCTAAGTGATTTTCATGAAAAATGCATAAAAGGACCAAATTGCAAACGTTATAAAAATGGTCATATATGGGTGAAATAGTGGCAATTAGGGGCTGTTTTAGTTAATAAAATAATTCGGGTAGGCTTAAAATACAAGAAAGTTGAGTAAAAATCATTTTACGAACCTAGGGGCAAAAATGTAATTATGTGAAAGTTTAGGGGCAAAATCATAATTTTGCCAAAGTATGATTCATGAGTCAATTTAGTCAATGTGATTATTAAACAAGTGAAATTGTTATTATAGATCAAGAAACACGAAGCATGGACCGAAACCGAGGCAAGAATAAGGTTGTGGACTAAATCGAATATATACACACATTTTGAGTACCGAGGTAAGTTTGTATGGATTTATAGCTACGTGATGTTATTATGTTTTTAATTGCTTTATTCTATGAGATGTGTATATTAATTCCATGAAGTTGATTAATGATACTTCAATGAGATTGTAATGAATCATGTTGAGTTGAAGTCCCGCTTGAAGATTCGGAATAACGAGGATACCTATGTCATGACATGAGATAAGGAAGGTCCCATATAAGACCATGTCTGGGACATGGCATCGGCACCGAATAAGGAAGGTCCCGTATAAGACCATGTCTGGGACATGGCATCGGCATCGAATAAGGAATGTCTCGTGTAAGACCATGTCTGGGACATGGCATCAGCACCGAATAAGGAAGGTCCCGTATAAGACCATGTCTGGGACATGGCTTCGGCACCAAAGGAACATCTCGTGTAAGATCATGTTTGGGACATGGCATCGACATCTATGTACGATCTTGTATAAGACTATGTCTGGGACATGGCATCGACATCGAGCTAAGAGATCCCGTGTAAGACCATATCTGGGATATGGCATTGGCATCGTGATACATGTATGATGAGATTGAGTATCCTCCGATATTCCAAGTAATTCAACGGGAAAAAAGAGTTAAGTATGCAAAGATGGCAAGAACTAAGCTATACAAAGACGACAAAGAGTTACATTTAAGTGAAAGATGATTATGATTTAAGTTTATGTTCATGAGAACATAAGTGCTAAATTATGTGATGAAGTGATACAGGTACCATGAGTAAAATACGAGTTATGAAACCTTAATGTGATATGTGATGGGTAAGCGTAAGTATGAGTAAGTATGTCAAAGTACTTGAGAACTTGTGTTGTTATTGTTTGTAAGACCCAATTTATGCCCGGCCCCGTTTTATAACCAATAACCAAATAATAACCAAATTAAAATGTTATACCTAAACTCCAAAAATAAGCCCAACATACCTAAACCCTTAATCCCAAGTCTTAGCCCACTACTTAAAACATTTTTCACAAAAAACCCTAGGGCTAGCTTCAGGCGCCGCAAGCCTCCACAGCGCACCTCCGTACGACTGCCGTACGCCACGTCACCACCACCGTACATCCACACGGCCTTGTACCTGCAAAAACAAACAACAGAGCACAGCAGGCAGGAAGCAAAAGGAATAATTTTGTATTTTGTATTTTGTATTTTGTATTTTTATTTTTATTACTTTGATTTTCTTCCACTCGGCTATAAACAGAGGCCGAAAACAAGTGTAAGGGGTTCCTTTCTTTCACGATTTATGAATACAAAGAAATACAAAAAAATTAAAAGGTGGTTCTCAGATCTTCTAAATATTTTTTAGTTGTATCTTCTTTTCTTTTGCATGCATAAAAAAAAGGGGCTTACCTGTTGGCATCGCTATCGGATCTCTGTTTGCTTCGTTATAATTGAAGCTCGGGCGGAGATTAGGAGCCTAAAAGTCTTCAGATATGCATTCAAATGAGGCCTTATCGACTCTCGCCTGACCATTCGTCGTTCATGGTGGCGGAATGGCAGTCGATCTAGTTCGTTTGGCAGAACAAAGAGGGAGGCGTTTAGGTTTTCTATGTTTTTGTGTCTATTCTGTTTAGAAGGGTTAAGTGTGCGTGTGTTTTAGGTTTTTTTTTAGTCTTTTAAAATGTATTAAACGACGTCGTTAAAGCCAAATTCATTGGTTTTGAAATGGCACCGTATAAGGCCTCCGACCCAAATCCGACCCGATGGGCAAGGAGATCCGCGCGTTTTTATTAAATGGGATAATTGTGCCCCAAGTCCCTCTGTGTTTTGGGCGCTTCTAGTTTGGTTTTTCTACTTCTTTTTATTTTATAAATTTGACCCCGTAGCTTTGTTGCATGTTTCAATCGAGCCCTTGATTCCCTGACAGTTGACACGTATCCGGATATTGGGATTTTTGACCATTCGATCCTCGCTCTTTTCGTCCCTTTTATTTTTGGTCCCAATTTGTCTATTTAGTTACAGTTTTTACTTTTAATTTTACTCCTATTTTGTTTTAGTCCTTTTAGTTCGTCATTAATTCATTCATGTTAATATTTTATGTGTTATTTATATTAAACGGCTTTATTTTATTTGTTGTTCTAAGTAATTATTTTAAATTATTTTATAAATCATTTGTTCTACATTGCTTTATTTATTTTTTGTAAACTCTCTTTTATTATTTATTTTAAATTGTTTTATTCTTATAAATTTATATATATACTGTTTATATTTAAATTTTTTATTGTTAAATCTTCATTCACTGTTTGCTTTTGAAATTTTTTTATACATTATTTATTTTTAAATTTTATGTATGTTGATTTTCTTTTACGCATTATTTATGTTGAACTTATTATATAAGTTATTTTATATATTATCTATTTTAAATTTCCTTTTACATATTATTTAGTTTAAATTTTTATATGTTATTTCAAATTGTTTTATAAATTAAGTTATTTTAAATCACTTTATAGATTATTTTATTTTAAACTGTTTTGTTCATTAATTATTTTAAACTATTTTATATTATTTCCACTTATAGTATTTATTTTAAACCTGGTTTTTATTTATTATTATTTTAAAACTTACTTACATTTTTTTAATAAAAAAAGCTTTTATTTGTTTTTTTACATGATTTGTTTCAAGCCTTGTATTTTTATTTTTATTTTACCTTAAATTGTATCATTTATTATTTATTCTAAACATTTTCATATCATTTTCTTTAATTTTTTTTTTATTATCTTTTACTTATATATCATTTTGTGTCGTTTTTGTCAACTGTTAATATTGAAATTGTGTGTTGTGTGATTATTGCTACCATGTGTATTGTACTTCTCAATTTGTATTCATTGGATTCATTAGTGTAATATTTTTTATGAATTATTACTTGGAGTTGCATATTATCATTCCATTGAATTTCATTTGCTTAAAAAAATCGAGTTTTAATATCGTTTAAGTTTTGGAATCATTTCATTCAAAAGTCTTCAAAATAAGGCAATATTCGGTATTTGAGATCTTCGAGAAGATTGTGCCCTAACTTACTGGGTTCCAATTTTCCTTATTGAATCTAAGTAACTGAATACCCTTTTTCAATCAAAACGTACAAGTTTCAAGTAAAAACTTATTCTCGGGAATTCGAAAACGTTGCGTCCTAAATCACTGAATGTGACATTTTGTTATCTCGAAATAAGGATTTCCAAAATAAAGGCAATGTTCTGTATTCGGGAATTTTGAGAAATCATGCCCTAACGTGCTGGGTTTCGGTTTTTCGTTTGACCAAATAACCGAATATCCTTTTCAGATTTCATTCGTGTTTTCTTAACTTTAAAAATAAGGCAATATCTTGTGTTTGGAAATCCGAGAAATCGTGCCCTAACGTGCTGGGTTTCGATTTTTCCGTATGACCAGACCCTCGAGTATCCTTTTACAAAATTTTCAATGCATGAATTTTGGAAATTACGAGATGATTTTGATATCATAAGTTTGAAATGTCATACTCTAACGTGTTGGACGTGAGATTTCATTCCTTCGGAATAAGAGAATTTCAACATCCACTTCATTTGTTTTAAAATTTTAAAATCGTTTCAAACTTTTCGACAATAGGACATTGATTAATCAATTTGGTACCAATTTTGGGCGTTGCGAGGGTGCTAATCCTTCCTCGTACGTAACCGACTCCCGAACCCATTTTTCTTAGAATTCGTAGACCAAAATTAAATTCTTTTAAAATAAAACAAAATGTTTTATAGGTGATCCGATCACACCTAAACAAAAAAGGATTGGTGGCGACTCCATATTCCCTTTAAAAGTCGATCCCCGTTTTTAGAAAATAAAAAAAATGGTTTCGACAGCTTGGCGACTCCACTGGGGACATAAGAGAGTCAAGCCGTAAATTGATTAATTTCCGTCCCTGTGTCGAAAATTGAAAATTTGATTTGAAAAATCACGATTCTTTTTATTGCATTCGCTTGCGTCATCTCATTTGAATGTTGTGGTTCGAGTCTTATAGAATACTTTGGCATCATATTGCATGACCGTCGGGTCACACCCTTTTAAGTGGGAGTGAGAAGCTACTCTTTCGTGAGGTTTTCACCTCCGTGCATGATAGTGAATCGCTTTCGGGATACATCCGTACCTATGTCTTCGTGAGATTTTCATCTCCGTGCAGCCATAGGGAAATGTATTCCCCTGAACTGAACTCGGTCTGTATGATCCTATAATGGGTGAGGATCGAGGAATCTGCTGGTTCGGGTACCTCTCTTTAGAACCGAACCTCATATAGCAATCCTTAAGAGCCTACCTTAGGTAGAGCCGTGCCAAACCCTAGTGGTCACCCATTTAGGTAATCTATTTTGGTTGTTTATTTTTTCTTGTACTAACGTGTTTTGTGTTGTTTATGATTGCATTGCATTGCATTGCATTGCATCACATCATCTTAGAAAGGAGGTGTTAATTCATATTTGATTGCTAAATAGAAGAGTTTGTCATAAGGAAATGGGTTACTTGATAAAGTGGATTATAATACGGTCGTTCGAACATAGTCCAAGTAAACAATGAGAGAAGGCTGATAGTCCACAGAAGAATATAAGACTTCGCCCGAGGATTCAAGTCGACAAAAAACTATTCAAGAGCCGTCACGTCTTGACTTTCTTAAAAGAGCTAACGAGCATCGTGGGGATAAGTGAGCAAAGGGTCATGGCCTGGATCAAGCAACAAGGAGCTAGAAGAAACATCTATTGAGAAAGTCCATGGGACACGACCATAACAAAGAAAAAGATTGGTGTCCTCACTTGGACTATAAGGACGAAACTGCATATGTAATCCGTTTTATGTAAAGATATTTGTTTTCAAGAAAAGTTCTTCTAATGGAATTGAATTCAGAATCAACTTCTCTCTTTCTTCTTGCATTCATTTCATGCATTTACATTTCATGCATTTGCATTACATCATTTGCATTGCATTTTGTGCATTAAATTTTCACATAAGGTCCCTAATTAGGTAAATTATTTCAGTAATCTGGAAACTGACAAAAGTCAAACAAGCACGCATCCTTACGGTACAAGAAGAAAAACTAAAGCAATGGATAAAAGACTAGAGAGGTTGGAACAAATGCAGAAAGAGATACAAGAACAAATGCAAGCACAAATGCAGGAGCAGCTCACTAAGATCCAACAGGATATGATGGACAAAATGATGGAATCTCAGGGAAATATGATGACTCAGATGACACAGCTGTTGAAGGGGCTTATGGATAAAGGAAAGAACCACATGGTAAATGTTGAGGAGAATACTGAGTATCTTCAATGTCCCCCTAGTTTTACTCTACCACATGTGTAAACACGACCTGAAGTAACTGTACAAAGGCCACTGATCGCTGTGAATCAGAGCTTTAAAATTTATAAAAAAAACGATCGAACCTGGAAACTAATTCTGACAACAATTAAAGGCAAGTGTACCTATCGAACAATAGTATAGCTTAGGCAAGACCGGATTATCGAACCCAAAGGAACTAAAAGTACTGATACTAACTTTCTTCTTATTATCTAGCCTAAAAATAAAGAGAGATTGTTTATCTAATCTAAATTAATTAACTACTAAACTAAAGACTCTAAGACAAAGAAGAATGAATTTGGAAAATAACTCGGGAAAAACTCAGGTGATTTAGATGATACCCTTGGAAGAATCCACCTAAACTTCACTTGTTATCTAACACTGAACCATACGATTTATTCACTTAGTTTGATCCGTAAGACTCCTTAACGTATATTAAACCCTCTCTCGAGGCGAATAACGTCTAACCCTAGGTTAATTAGTGGAACTCTCGTTCTCTTATAATAACCCCCTAGAATAGCAGTAAATCGATCTATGGATTCCCATATTAGGTTTCACCCTAATCCGGTAAAATCTCGTCACCCTATCTCTAGGCGTGCGATCAACTCCACTTAATTATGTTGGATCTACTCTTAGGCAGGGTCTATTCCTCCTCCACCTAAGCACATTAAATTTGGATTAAGCTCACATAATTAAGAACAAACTAAGTATTTATCATATAATTTAGAAAACAATAACAAGATTCATCATAGGTTTCATCCTCTTCGGGTATCCGAAGGGTTTAGTTCATAACAATAAAAGAAAACATCTCAAGAGAAAAGATAAAACAAAACATAAGAAATCCCTAAAACCCCCTGAAGGAATTGAAGGAGAGATCCTCTGTCTTGAGTATAATTCTGGCTTCTTGAGATGGATCAATTGGCTATCCCTGAGTGAATCCCCACAAATCTGCCTTCTCTGGCCTAGCACGACGCCCCTAAACGATGGCTTTCGGCCCTCCCTCTTAGGTCATACTTAGGGTGTATTTATAGGCTTTTGAAATACGTTTCTTTCTCCCTAAGTATCCTTTCCCGAATGAAATTGCTCTTCTCCATGACAGAGGTACGACCATGGCGTACGCCCGTGTGAATCGTGGCCAGGCCGTGTTCGGATTTCTTTAATGAGACACGGTCGTGTGAGTCGGGGTTAGACCGTGTTCTAGATGATTGATTTGGCACGGCCGTGTGGGTCCAAGTCCAGGCCGTGTCAATTTCCTCTTTGGCCCGTTTTGGTCTGTTTTGAGCCCGTTTCTCGTTCTTTTTATCCTTGGGTGCTTTCCTGGGTATAAGACATGAAAAGAAAGGATTAAGAGCACCTTTTTACATAAATCAAGGGATAATTCATCCAAAAGAATACTAAATGTGGGATTAAAATATGTTACTATTTCGGTTTATCATATACCCCCACACTTAAGCTTTTGCTTGTCCTCAAGCAAAATTCTCAACTTACAATTAAAACGAACTTCCTATAATTCATAATAGTCATTGATAGTGTCTCATCATAATTCAGAGATAATTTATACATGGATAATTCAACTCAAAGTGTCCTAAAAATTAAAACAATATAAGCCTTATATTTTATAGCGCAAAACATAGGTGTTTCCCTTCATCTAAATAATTACCTCTGATTCGAAATCGTCAAGGATTGACATCCTCACTAAAGATTCACTCAAGTCACTTAAAGTGTTTAAGGTTCAAAATTTAGGCACTCAAAAGTCAAACATGAAGAGTTAATCCCATAGGCTTGCATGAAAATCAAATCTCCACCACTGAAATATGAGATGAAACGCAAATCAAAAGGTCTTTGTTAGGGTTGTAACGGGCTAGGGTTAAGGTGTGGAATAAGGTCAATTAGAGGTTAGAATCGAGACCGAATTGACAAATTACCTAACTAAGAACTAATGAACCAATAATAATAATTACATCAATTGAAAACTAATAATACTAATAATACGAGCTTCTTCTTCGGTATTTGGAATTTAAATAAATGTATAAGCTCATTTAATCACATAACTAATAATGAATATACTTCATTTTTTTTAAGTACATAATAAATACATAATAAAGGATAAATTACTAAAATTCATAATTAGGTAACTAATCAGATCAAATATCGATATAGGGGTAGTTAGAAAGAATGGTGATAAAAAATTACAAAGGGTTTTGGGTTAATATTAGTGGGTGAGTCAATAAATAGGGTTGTTAGGATTAAAAGGGGTTCACTAGGGGTTAATTTGTGAAGGTAGGCTTTTAATGGAGTTAGTGGGTTAAAACCTAGGTGCCTTTATCATCTCTGTATATCAAATCAAAAGTGTGGTCTCGACATGTATAATCGATGCAAGTTCTAGAATAACAAATCAGTGTTGACATACTCATAATCAATAAAGTGAGCAAGAAAAAGAATTTATGCTCTTTAAGGCTCAAAACTCACAAAGATTATGGGTATTTTTGACATCAACCTTGTAAATTTCAAATTTCAAGGTAATATTTAAATTCAGGTAGACGACCTAGAAAATTTTTAATTTAGAAAAATAGACTTATTATGCTTGATTCTCTAGTATTCTTAGAATTTTATCATCAATGCACAATTATCAATGACTTAATCTAAAACATATCAATAAAAATCATAAATCATCAGAAATTTCATCCTAATTAGTAATATGAGGAAATTACTTTCAAACAAGACTAAATTCAGGGATTTTGAGAATAATGAAAAAAAAAAGTTAGGTACGTCTAAGATTCACCCCCCCCCCACACTTAAGATGTACATTGCCCTCAATGTACAAAGTTAGATAATATAAATGTAATGTTCAGATCAGAAGATATGGGGATAAGTAAAACTTCCTGAATTATGAATGAGCTCGTTGAGTTGGCAGTGGTCGTGGTGAAAGATAAGTTGGAGGGGCGGTCTAGGTGACGATCCTGCGCCAGATGAAGAAATTGGGAAGCTCATGCAGGATTAGCCAAGAAATCTAAAGAAACCTTAATAATATACTAATAATATAATTAAAGACAAGAAAGATAAAGAGAAGGAGACTAAGAAGGAAGATAAACTAAGTTTAAAAGATAAAGGGGCTTGAGAATCCTTATTGGTAGATGGTTCGAGAGGTGGGTGTGACTTTGAAGGTGACGGAGGTGTTGGTGATAGTGGAAGTGGCGTGATTCCCTAGCAGCCTTTAGAACCTAAAATTAAGAAACTAAGATGAAATAAACTATATTAAGCATAAGATTGTTAAAGGGAAGGAAATTGAAGCAAAAGAGAAAAATGAAATAAAAACTAGATAGCCTCAAATATCCTTGGCTTGTCGTGAGAATGAAGCGGCCGGCATGAACTTATGTAGATCGGTCTCCTTTGAGGAGATTATGCTTGATTCCTTCCGCTTCTTTGGCATGGTTCTAACGTAGCTCAAGAGTGATAGAGGCTTTATTTCTAAGGAAAGGGGAGAGATTTTTGAAAGAAAAAGAAGATGGAAGAAGGTGGGGTGAAGGGGGAGGGCTGTGGGGTTTAAATAAAATTTTGTATCTGAGGCTCTCCCACGCCCGTGGATGGAGGGTGTGCCGATTCACACGGCCGCATCGCACGGCCGTGTTCCTAGGTGTGTTGGTTACCCCACGCTCGTGTCTAGCCTGTGTTCGACAAGTTAGTATGTTGGCACGGTTACGGTCACGGGCGTGTTCAGCCCGTGGTTGGAAAGTCAGTAGCTTCACACGGTCATGGGGCACGGCCGTGCCCCTTTGTCGGTGCCCGTGGGGGAGTGGTTGAGTCCGTGGGTTCTAAATTTAGTTGCTCTGACTTGTACCATCCTTCCATGTTAGTACCAAGATTCTTAAGGTACACACGGCCACGGCCACGGCCGTGTGTAGGGTCGTGTGGCCTGGAATTCTGCACTTCTGGTTAGTTTATAACTAGGTGTAAAGAAAAGAAGAAAAATAAAAATAAATTTAAAGCAAAATGTAAAAATAAATTGTGTTAGTGCTCGGGTTGCCCCCCGAGAAGTGCTCGTTTATAGTCTTAAGCTAGACTCTCCTCTCGTTTGCATTGTCAGGGTGGTTTGAGGAGTTGAAAGTCCTTTCTCATGCCATCATTTGTATCCTCGTGAAAAGATTTAAGTCGAGATGCGTTTATAGTAAAAGTACCAAAAATAGGATTACTTACCTCGACTGTTCCGTATGGGAAACCACTGGTTACCCTAAAAGGTATTTTTTTGTTTGTGTTAGGGTCCGGAGGAGATATTTGAGGATCTGCCTGATCTAACAGTACCTGGTCCCCTATTTGGAAGTGGTTTGTTGTTCCTATTAGCTCTTTTGGGGGCTCCTTTGGTTTTATCTTGTGTGGTTCCGGTTCTTCGTAGTGTATCCCTAATTTTTCCTTGAAGTGTGTTTTCCACTCGTCTAGATCATCGAACTGAATCCTTCAATCTTCATGAACTACTTCCTTGTTGGCTTGGAGTTTAGGATCGGGTTCAGTTGTATTCTTTGGTGGTGCTTCCTGAAAATAGGGGTTAACCGAATGGTTATCAGTAGAATTTATGTTCTCACTTTGATTATTCAATGTTCTAGCCGAGTCGAGAGCCTTGATGGTGACTGTCTCATTACCTACACAAAGTATGAGTTCTCCTGCATCAACATCAATTTTAGTCCTGGCAGTCGCTAAAAAGGGTCTTCCTAAAATTAGGGGAATCGAATTATCCTCATCCATGTCTAAGACAACAAAATCTACTGGGAAAACGAATCTGTCAATTTTTACAAGAACATCTTCGATAATACCCTAGGAATTCTAACAGTTTTATCACCTAATTGAATGCTCATCCTAGTTTGCTTGGTTTCCCTAGACCTAGTTTTTAAATAATTTATAAGGCATGACATTAATGCTTGCCCCTAAATCAGCTAACGCATTATCAACGCTTAGTCTACCAATTAAACATGGAATTGTAAAACTCCCGGATCTTTTAGCTTTTGTGGTAGTCTATTCTGTAAACATTCTTTGAGCACGCTATGCGTTTAATTCCACATGTGGATCCTCGTCTAACTTGCGCTTATTCGTCAAGAGATGTTTTAAAAATTTCCTTGAATCTAGCATCTATGAAAGAGCTTCAAGTAGCGGTAAGTTAATATGTAATTTCTTTAAAAGTTTAAGAAACTTACCGAACTGTTCCTCTGTATTGTCTCTCGTTAACGCTTCGGGATATGGTATACGAGGTTGGTACTCCTTGATTACCGGTTTTGGCTTGTCTTGTGTTACCTCAACTTTACCTTTTTCTACCTCGTTTCCTTGTGTTGGACTGGGTTCGTCTACTTCTTCGCTTTATTGAGCTGTTATGGCTTGGATTTGCTCATTTGGATTAATTTCAGTATTACTCGGTAGACGCCCTTGCGGTCGTTCGGATAATAGCTTCGCAATTTGTTCGACTGACTGGGTAATTTCCCCGATTGCCTTTGTAAGTCCTCCAACTTGGTTCTCGATCATTTTGATCGATGTTTGTTGGGTGTCGAGTGTTACCTCAGTTTTTAAGAGACGGGCTTCTGTAGATGCTATGAATTTGTTCAACGTCTCTTCAAGATTCGGCTTCTTTTCTTGTGGATAGGGCTGATTTTGGAAATTTTGAGGAGGTTGTTGTCTTTTATTTCCTTGATTTCCTTGACCTCCCCATGAAAAATTTGGGTGGTTCCTCCAACCTGGATTATAATTATTACTATATGGGTTATTATTAGATCTGAAATTGTTACCTATATAGTTTATCTGCTTGCTTTCTGTGTCTTGGTTGGTAGGGTGGGTACTCGTGATTCGCCACAGCCCCACTTATGTCGCATCAGCATTCTTTGGATGTGCCTACGAAGAACACAAACTATCAAGCTTTTTATTTATCATCTCTACCTGTGTTGATAGCATGGTTACAGCATCTATGTTGAAAACTCCGGCCGATTTTGTTGGTTTGGTCCTTGTAACCTGCCACCGATAGTTATTCAAAGACATTTCTTCAATAAACTCGTGAAGGGTTTGCCTCAGAGTTTTATTATTCAGTGGTTCCACCGCGGTGAATCTATTAGTTGCCTCGTTGAGGGGTTTACACCGTTATAGGATGTCTGGACTTGGAGCCACAAAGGTAAACCATGGTGTGGACACCTTCTCAAGAGATCCTTAAATCTCTCCCATGTATCGTATAATGTCTCTAAATCCATCTGCACAAAAGAAGAGATATCATTACGTAATTTGGCCGTTTTGGCCGGTGGGAAATATTTTAATAAAAAATTTTCGGTCATTTGATCCCATGTAGTGATTGACCCTCATGGCAGCGAGTTTAACCACTGTTTAGCTTTATTCCTTAATGAAAAGGGTAATAACTGAAGTCGTATGGCATCACCAGAAACGCCATTTATTTTGAAGGTATTACAGAATTCTAAAAAGTTAGCTATATGAGTGTTTGGATCTTCGTCCTGCAAACCATCAAACTGAACAAACTGTTGAATCATTTGTATAGTGTTAGGCTTTAATTCAAAATTATTAGCAGCTATAGCAGGCCTAACAATACTTGATTCAGCTCCTGTTAAATAAGGTTTAGCATAATCAAACATACTACGAGGAGCATTATTTTCTCCCACATCTTGTGGTGGTGGGTTATTTTCGTCCATCCCTTCAGTAGGATTGGATCTGTCTTCTCGCTCTTCTTTCGTGTAATTTAGGGCTCGCCTAATTTCTCTGCGATTCCTGCGAACGGTAGCGTCAATATCACTGTCGTGTACTAAAGATCCTCTCGGGTTCCTTCTAGTCATAAACTAGAGGTACCTGCTAGGAAAAGAAAGAAAGAAAATTTAGCAAATTTAAAATTAAAACTAAAAATAAAAATAAATTACGAAAAATAAAAATAATGGCTAAAGTAATAAAAATAGAGCTTTCTTAATATTTTAGTTCCCCGGCAACGGCGCCAAAAACTTGATCGCTGTGAATTAGAGCTTTAAAATTTATAAAAAGAACGATCGAACCTGGAAGCTAATTCTGACAACGATTAAAGGCAAGTGTACCTATCGAATAGTAGTATAGCTTAGGCAAGACCGGATTATCGAACCCAAAGGAACTAAAAGTACTAATACTAACTTTCTTCTTATTATCTAGCCTAAAAATAAAGAGAGATTGTTTATCTAATCTAAATTAATTAACTACTAAACTAAAGACTCTAAGATAAAGAAGAATGAATTTGGAAAATAACCTGGGAAAAACTAAGTTGATTTAGATGATACTCTAGGAAGAATCCACCTAGACTTCCCTTGTCATCTAACACTGAACCATACGATTTATTCACTTAGTTTGATCCGTAAGACTCCCTAACGTATATTAAACCCTCTCTCGAGGCGAATAAAGTCTAACCCTAGGTTAATTAGTGGAAATCTCGTTCTCTTATAATAACCCCCTAGAATAGCAGTAAATCGATCTATGGATTCCCATATTAGGTTTCACCCTAATCCGGCAAAATCTCGTCACCCTATCTCTAGGCGTGCGATCCACTCCGCTTAATTATGTTGGATCTACTCTTAGGCAGGGTCTATTCCTCCTCCACCTAAGCACATTAAATTTGGATTAAGCTCACATAATTAAGAACAAACTAAGTATTTACCATATAATTCAGAAAACAATAACAAGATTCATCATAGGTTTCATCCCCTTCGGGTATCCGAAGGGTTTAGTTCATAACAATAAAGGAAAACATCTCAAGAGAAAAGATAAAACAAAACATAAGAAATCCCTAAAACCCCCTGAAGGAATTGAAGGAGAGATCCTCCGTCTTGAGTATAATTCTGGCTTCTTAAGATGGATCAACTGGCTATCCCTGAGTGAATCCCCACAAATCTGCCTTCTCTGGCCTAGCACGATGCCCCTAGACGATGGCTTTCGGCCCTCCCTCTTAGGTCATACTTAGGGTGTATTTATAGGCTTTTGAAATACGTTTCTTTCTCCCTAAGTATCCTTTCCCGAATGAAATTGCTCTTCTCCACGGCAGAGGCACGGCCATGGCACACGTCCATGTGAATCGTGGCCAGGTCGTGTTCGGATTTCTTTAATGAGACATGGTCGTGTGAGTCGAGGTTAGACCGTGTTCTAGATGATTGACTTGGCACGGCCGTGTGGGTCCAAGTCCAGGCCGTGTCGATTTCCTCTTTGGCCCGTTTTGGACCGTTTTGAGTCTGTTTCTCGTTCTTTTTATCCTTGGGTGCTTTCCTGGGTATAAGACATGAAAAGAAATGATTAAGAGCACCTTTTTACATAAATCAAGGGATAATTCATCCAAAAGCATACTAAATGTGGGATTAAAATATGTTACTATTTTGGTTTATCAGCCACCTGTCACGATCAGGCCTCAAGAATTCCAAGCTGGTGCTTCAGTGAACCTCCAAACTGGCTTAGGTTCAGGAGATAATCCAATCATTACTAATGTCCCTGATTTGGATGAAATAGCTGAAGGAGAGAGGACAAAAGCAGAATTGCCAAAGCAGCTAGAAGATAGATGTAAATAGTTGGAGGAAAAGTTTAAAAAAGCGATAGAAAGCGCCGATAGCTGTTATGGAATCGATGCCAAGGATTTAAACTTGGTCCCAGACTTGGTGCTCCCATACAAATTCAAAATGCCTAAATTTGAGAAATATAACGGGACAAGTTGTCCCGAAGCTCATATTACTATGTTTTGTAGAAGAATGACGGGGTACATTAATAATGACCAACTGTTGATCCATTGCTTCCAAGATAGCCTTGTGGGAGCAGCAGCCAAATGGTACAATCAGTTAACCCGTTCCCAAATTGGTGCATGGAAGGACTTGGCTCAAGCTTTCATAAAACAATACAGCCACGTGACAGACATAGCGCCCAACAGGATTACACTCCAGAACATGGAGAAGTGGACAAACGAGAGCTTTAGGCGGATGCCCAAATGATGGAGGGAGGTTGCCATCCAAGTCCAACCACCACCACTTCGGAGAAAGAGACCACAATGCTCTTTATTAATACAATCAAGGCCCCATTTATCACGCATATGCTAGGAAGTGCCACAAAGAGCTTCTCGGACATTGTAATGACCGAAGAAATGATCGAGAATGCCATAAAAAGTGGAAAGATCGAGGCAGGAGAAAGTAACAAGAGAATGGCCACAATGAAGAAAGAAAGTGAAGTGAATAACGCAAGCATGGGGTACTCAAATCAGCCAAAAATAGTGATTACTGGGTATCAAGGTTCATCAAGAAAAGAATCTGGCACAAGGCGAAATACTGAAAAACTCCAATTTACGTTGATCCCAATGACGTATAAGGAGTTATATCAGAGTTTATTTGATGCACACGTTGTGTCCCCCCACTACCCGAAACCGATGCAACCTCCATACCCAAAATGGTATGACCCAAATGCCCAATGTGAGTACCACGCGGGGGTCACGGGGTATTTGATAGAAAATTGCCTTGCTTTCAAGAAATTGGTGGAAAAGTTCATTAGCATGGGTATTATGAAATTAGATGACGCACCAAATGCAGAAATATAAACCCGGGAGCGTTTTGGACAATCGGACTGCGGAAGAATTCCTGTAGTATTTAGAGCTTACCTAGAGTAATGTACAAAACGCACTTGTTGCTTTAAGCCTAGAAGCAATAAGATTTCTTTTGTGAAATAGGCTTGTGTCCGGAGTTTTTATTTCAATAAAATGCATCTTTTTAAGCAAATATTTTTTCATTCTTTCCATTTCATATTATACATTCTTTATTCATGACCATACCATACAAATAATCATCCTTAGAACCATTTATTCTTTGGATTTTTTTACTTTCGTACCTAGGTACCCAGATATCAACGACATGAGCGACGTTGTTACTGACTCCCTTTTTGAATGAGATATGGGTCTAAGGGATCTAAGGACTTTGAAGATGACAGAAATTGTAGCCTATCCTTTGATTTGTTAAGGATGGTAGAACAAGTGAAAATAGACTCTACTTTGCAAAGGTTCAGTGGACTTTGTGAGCTTAGGAAAGGGGTAAAGATCGAAGCCTAACTCACCACAGAAATAAGGTGAGACATCATTGGGCTATTTTCAAGAATTCAAAGATGTTTTCGCATCAAGGCCCGCCAGACTACTGAAACGTAAGGATGTTGCTAAGGTTGAACCCATGTTAATGGTTCTACAATGGCTAGGCTAATTAAGAGGTTCAGGCTACTGGTTTGCCAAGAAAGGAAAACTGCATCAGTTACGCCGTAAATGTCAAATTAAGGAAGACAAGACTTATGTGCCTCTTCCATTCTTTCTATACGTGGGGCATAGATGTTATGGGGTCGATCTCGTCAAAAGTATCTAGCCGAAACCAATTCATCTTTGTGGTTGTCAATTACTTCACTAAGAGGGTGAAGGTCGCTTCATATGCCAAAGTTGCAAAGTCAACAGTCATCAAATTCAAATTCAAATCCGAATCCAAATTCAAATCCGAATCCAAATTCAAATCCAAATCCAAATCCAAATCCAAATCCAAATCCAACTTCGAATTCGAATTCAAATTCAAAAAAAAAAAGTGGCAATAAAGAATGTTAGAAAGAAACATAATTGCACAATGTCAAAAGTTTGCGGCCTGTTCAAAGATTAGGTGCCACATCGCAGTGCAGCAAAGGCAGCCAAAAAGAAAAAAAGATCATAAAAAAGACCGAGACTTGTAAAGATTGACATACAGAAGTTACTATTTACCCTCTATGCTTATCAAATGTTGGCCAGGACTGTCACCGGGGCAACACATTCCTCATTGGTTTCGCCCATTGAAGTCGAGATTCCTTTTCTTCGAGTCTTGTAAAGAGCTGAAATTGGAGGAGGCAGAATGGATCTGATCTCAATATGATTAGTTGAATTTGAAGAGAAAATGTTAAAAGCTATCTGTCATGGTCAGATGATGCGAGCTTACAACAAAAATGTTCGCCCTAGAAAATTTCATGATAGGGCTTTGAAGATGATTTTTCCCATGCAAAAGGGACTGCAGAAGAAAGTGGATACCAAACTGGGAAGGACCTCATGCAGCGAAGAAGGCCTGTTCTGGGGAAGCATGGATATTGACCGAGATGGATAGCAAAGACCTGCCCAATCCGGTGAATTCAGATTCAATAAAAAGTTTTCCAAAAAAAAAAGAAATGAAATGAAAATTTCAATCAGAAAAAAAGAAGAAAAAGGAGAGGCCAAGGTGAAAACCCGCAAAGGGCGCCTTGAGACCAAAGGGGATTTTGGTTGAAAACCCGAAAAGGGCAGCTCAAATTATGATCGAAAGTAAGGCATACAGTAGTCTTGCTATACTTGAATTAACAATGAAGAAGTATGCTACGTCTTGGGGCATCGACAAGTGCTATGGATCCCCTAAACACATATTAAGCTTAAAATGGTCCTCAAGAAGTTGTAACAGAGAAGCTCAGGCAGCGATATCTGGGGCACCTAGTTTCTATTTTACTCGTTTTAAATTTGTTATTTGTGATTATATTATTCTTTTCAAAATATGTTCACAATAAATTTCCTTCTTGATTGCGATTGCTATCTTTGCTTAGCTTATTTGTTTCGAGCTATGCTCCTAATTAATTTCCTTCTTGTCCATTGTTATGATCTCTTTCAAGCATTTTGCATTGAAATAAGGATTAGTGGGCTAATAATACTTTCATGAAAGGAGTTTCGCATATTACTCTGGAAGCTTCTGAATAATACAAGAACTTGAAACAGGACTATTGTTTAAAACTCACCAAGTTTAAGGAAGAGTCTAGACTAAGGCTATCTCTTCGGATTTTTGTCAAAAATGGTGACAAGATATTGCATCGGTGATACAATCTCGACGAAAAATGGTCAATGTTAACCCAAGTGTAAAAGGGGAATCATTCGCGAGAAAAAAATGATATTCTGCACCCATGCAAATATCATGCATACACACTTGGTTAGGTCACCGGCGTCGATTGATTGAACAAGTTACAGTCCTCTACCCCTGAGTTGCGGTGGTATGGATGGAAAATGATACAAGTCTGGTACCCTTGAATAGCAATGGGATGGATTGAAGAAGAAACAAATCCTACATTTTGGGAGTCGTAGTGGGATGGATTCAGATCTTACACCCCTAAGTCACAATGAGATGAACCACGGGTTACAATTGTGGGGCAAATCTGTTGAGCAAGATATAATCATTTTCTCAGGTTTTCTATCGAGAATACCAGCCGAACAAGATGGCAGTATAATATGTCAGTGATAAAGCCTTAATAAACAATGAGCGATGACACCTTAAACTTTTAACAAATGATCATTCTCATGACATTTTGCATTCATGCAAATGTCATCCATAATCATTTAGTTAGGAGCATTTGATTTATTCTGATCATTGCATCTTAATCATTGTAAAAAGACCATTCTCATGACATTCTGTATTCATGCAAATGTCATCCATAATACATTTAGTAGGAGCATTGGATTCATTCTGATTATTGCATCCTAACCATTTTACATAAGCATAAACACATAAAACTGATTTTACAGGATAAGTCCCCTAGAGGACGGGGTCGCGACATCGGTGAATTCACAGATCTTGTCTTCCTAAGTTTGCAGTGAAGCATATCGAAAATACCAGTATGGCATCCCTGAGTTTGCAGTGGAGCAGATTGAGGATAGCAGATCTGGTCTTTCTGGGTTTGCAACGAAGCAGATCGAAGATTGTAGTCTTATCTTCCTAAGATAGCAAGGAAGCAGACTGAAGATTTCAGATTTCGTTCCCTCGAGGTAGCAGTGGAGCAAATCAAGGATGACCAGTCCTTCTCTCTAAGCAGTAGTAGAGTAGGCTGAAGATTGTAGATCTTGTCACCCTAAATAATAGTGGAGCAGGTAAGTTAAAGATTGCAGATCGTATCTCACTGAGCAGTAGTGAAACAGATCGAACACCTGAATTTCTATCTCCTCGAAGTTCCAGTGGAGTAGGTTGAGGCTACAAATCCCTCCTCCCTGAGTTTACAATGAGGATCAATCCGTATTTTTTTGAAGTTTCAGCAGAGAAGATTGAAGTTATGAATCCCTTCTCTCTGAATTTCTATCTCCTCGAAGTTCCAGTGGAGTAGGTTGAAGCTACAAATCCCTCCTCCCTGAGTTTACAATGAGGATCAATCTGTATTTCTTTGAAGTTTTAGCAGAGAAGATTGAGGTTACGAATCTCTTCTCTCAGAATTTCTATCTCCTCGAAGTTCCAATGGAGTAGGTTGAAGCTACAAATCCCTCCTCCCTGAGTTGACAATGAAGATCAATCCGTACTTCTTTGAAGTTTCAGCAAAGAAGATTGAGGTTACGAATCTCTTCTCTCTGAATTTCTATCTCCTCGAAGTTCAAGTGGAGTAGGTTGAAGTTACAAATCCCTCCTCCCTGAGTTGACAATGAGGATCAATCTGTACTTCTTGGAAGTTTCAGTAGAGAAGATTGAGGTTACGAATCTCTTCTCTCTGAATTTCTATCTCCTCGAAGTTCCAGTGGAGTAGGTTGAAGCTACAAATCCCTTCTCCCTGAGTTGACAATGAGGATCAATCCGTACTTCTTTGAAGTTTCATCAGAGAAAATTGAGGTTACGAATCTCTTCCCCCTGAATTCTTATCGCCATGAAGTTCCGACAGAGCAAATGGAAGCTACAAGTCTAATTTTCTTGAATTGGATCGAAGCGCTAGTTCTTATACCCCTGAAGATGCAGTGGGATGGAATGAAGCTACTCGAATAAAAGAAGCACCAAAGAAGGCAATATTCAGCAAGACCTGGCAAAATTGGCTCTTTTAAGGTCTTTGCTCCATTCTCGTTACATGACAATGAGCAAAGAGGGGCAGTTGTAAGACCCAATTTATGCCCGATCCCGTTTTATAACAAAAAACCAAATAATAACCAAATTAAAATGTTATACCAAAACTAGGTCCAAAAATAAGCCCAACAAACCTAAACCCCTAAGCCCAAGTCTTAGCCCACTACTTAAAACATTTTTTACAGAAAACCCTAGGGCTAGCTTCAGGCGCCACAAGCCTCCACAGCGCACCTCCGTACGACCGCCGTACGCCACGTCACCACCACCGTACATCCACACAGCCTTGTACCTGCAAAAACAAACAACAGAGCACAGCAGGCAGGAAGCAAAAGGAATAATTTTGTATTTTTATTTTTATTTTTATTTTTATTATTTTGATTTTCTTCCACTCGGCTATAAACAGAGGCCGAAAACAATTGTAAGGGGTTCCTTTCTTTCACGATTTATGAATACAAAGAAATAAAAAAAAAATTAAAAGGTGATTCTCAGATCTTCTAAATATTTTTTAGTTGTATCTTCTTTTCTTTTGCATGCATAAAAAAAAAGGGGCTTACCTGTTGGCATCGCTATCGGATCTCTGTTCGCTTCGTTATAATCAAAGCTCGGGCGGAGATTAGGAGGCTAAAAGCCTTCAGATATGCATTCAAATGAGGCCTTATCGACTCTTGCCTAACCATTCGTTGTTCATGGTGGTGGAATGGCAGTCGATCTAGTTCGTTCGGCCGAACAAAGAGGAAGGCGTTTAGGTTTTCTATGGTTTTGTGTCTATTCTGTTTAGAAGGGTTAAGTGTGCGTGTGATTTAGGTTTTTTTTTAGTCTTTTAAAATGTATTAAACGACGTCGTTAAAGCCAAATTCATTGGTTTTGAAACGGCGCCGTATAAGGCCTCCGACCCGAATCCGACCCGATGGGCAAGGAGATCCGCGCATTTCTATTAAATGGGATAATTGTGCCCCAAGTCCCTCTGTGTTTTGGGCGCTTCTGATTTGGTTTTTCTACTTCTTTTTAATTTATAAATTTGACCCCGTAGCATTGTTGCATGTTTCAATCGAGCCCTTGATTCCCTGACAGTTGACACGTATCCAGATATTGGGATTTTTGCCCATTCGATCCTCGCTCTTTTCATCCCTTTTATTTTTTGTCCCAATTTATCTATTTAGTTACAGTTTTTACTTTTAATTTTACTCCTATTTTGTTTTAGTCCTTTTAGTTCGTCATTAATTTGTTCATGTTAATATTTTATGTGTTATTTAAACGGCTTTATTTTATTTGTTGTTCTAAGTAATTATTTTAAATTATTTTATAAATCATTTGTTCTACATTGCTTTATTTATTTTTTGTAAACTCTCTTTTATTATTTATTTTAAATTGTTTTATTCTTATAAATTTATATATATACTGTTTATTTTAAAAAATTTTATTGTTAAATCTTCATTCACTGTTTGCTTTTGAAATTTTTTTATACATTATTTATTTTTAAATTTTATGTACTACTTATGTTGATTTTCTTTTACGCATTATTTATGTTGAACTTATTATATAAGTTATTTTATATATTATCTATTTTAAATTTCCTTTTACATATTATTTAGTTTAAATTTTTATATGTTATTTCAAATTGTTTTATAAATTAAGTTATTTTAAATCACTTTATAGATTATTTTATTTTAAATTGTTTTGTACATTAATTATTTTAAACTATTTTATATTATTTCCACTTATAGTATTTATTTTAAACCTGGTTTTTATTTATTATTATTTTAAAACTTACTTACATTTTTTAATAAAAAAGCTTTTATTTGTTTTTTTACATGATTTGTTTCAAACCTTGTATTTTTATTTTTATTTTACCTTAAATTGTATCATTTATTATTTATTCTAAACATTTTCATATCATTTGCTTTCATTTTTTTTATCTTTTACTTATATATCATTTTGTGTCGTTTTTGTCAACTGTTAATATTGAAATTGTGTGTTGTGTGATTATTGCTACCATGTGTATTGTACTTCTCAATTCGTATTCATTGGATTCATTAGTGTAATATTTTTTATGAATTATTACTTGGTGTTGCATATTATGATTCCATTGAATTTCATTCGCTTAAAAAAAATCGTGTTTTAATATCGTTTAAGTTTTGGAATCATTTCATTCAAAAGTCTTCAAAATAAGGCAATATTCGGTATTTGAGATCTTCGAGAAGATTGTGCCCTAACTTACTGGGTTCCAATTTTCCTTGTTGGATCTAAGTAACCGAATACCCTTTTTCAATCAAAACGTACAAGTTTCAAGTAAAAACTTATTCTCGGGAATTCGAAAAAGTTGCGTCCTAACTCACTGGATGTGACATATTGTTATCTCGAAATAAGGATTTCCAAAATAAAGGCAATGTTCTGTATTCGGGAATTTTGAGAAACCGTGCCCTAACGTGCTGGGTTCCGATTTTTTCGTATGACCAGACCCTCGAGTATCCTTTTAAAAAATTTTCAATGCATGAATTTTGGAAATTACGAGATGATTTTGATATCGTGAGTTTGAAATGTCATACTCTAACGTGTTGGGCGTGAGATTTCATTCCTTCAGAATAAGAGAATTTCAACATCCACTTCATTTGTTTTAAAATTTTAAAATCGTTTCAAACTTTTCGACATTAGGACATTGATTAATCAATTTGGTATCAATTTTGGGCATTGCGAGGGTGCTAATCCTTCCTCGTACGTAACCGACTCCCGAACCCGTTTTTCTTAGAATTTGTAGACCAAAATTAAATTCTTTTAAAATAAAATAAAATGTTTTATAGGTGATCCGATCACACCTAAACAAAAAACGATTGGTGGCGACTCCATATTCCCTTTAAAAGTTGATCCCCGTTTTCAGAAAATAAAAAAAAATGGTTTCGACATTGTTCTACGAGATGAATGGATTTTACCATGAGTAATTATGTTGCTATTTTAATTCATGCAAACTTTCTAAGCTATATGCTTACCCCTTTTCTTTTCCCTTTTTCCTTGTAGTTTCGCCAAGCTAGCTCGGGGACCGTAGGACGTTAGAGCTCGGATCACACTATCAACTATTCTTTTGGTATAGTAAAGTTGATTCATTTTGAGTATTGCATGTATAGGAACTTGGTCATTTTGTGTTATGTCATACTTGAATGCCAAAGTGTTGGCTATTAATGTTATACACTCATTTTGTAAATGGCCATTAAGAATTGGCCAATATTTGTCAAGTTTTATATCTTAATGATGATGAGTTCTATGTAGTGCATGAATGATGATTTGTGAGTCTTCATAGTGTATTATTTCCATGTTATGTGTTGCTTGTGTTGGTATATGTGTGTTTATGTTTCAGGGTGGCAATAGGCTTGGAAAATAGCCTTCTAATTGTCCATACGGGTAGACACACGGGCATGTGTCTAGGCCGTGTGTGACACACGGTTAGCCCCATGGGTGTGTTGATAGGCCGTGTGTCCCCTGCATCAAATTTGCGAGAATTCGATTCGCCACACGGGCCAGCACACGAGCGTGTGCCTAGGCCGTGTGCCCTTAAGAGTTTGCTGATGTCATAAACAGAATACCCAGGTTTTCACACACGGGTTAGGACACGGGCGTGTCTAGGCCGTGTGAGGGACACGGGCCACAGACACGGGCGTGTGTTCGGCTGTATGAAAACCCCTGTAGGTTCGAAATGAAAAATAAATTCCACACGGATTCGAAACATGGGCGTGTGTGACCACACGGCCTGCCCACATGGGCGTGTACCATTCCACACGGGCGTGTGGCCCTGTTTAGGCAAAAAATTTCTAAGAGTGCAAAAGTTTCCGGTTGGGTTCCGAACCATCCCGTATATATGTTTAGGGCCTCGTAGGCTCATAATAAGTAAGTAGGAATATGAATGAAAAGTTTTAAGTTGAAAAGAAATTTTATAGCCGATGTTGTATGTTTAAGCAAGTTAAGTCCGGTAATGCCTCGTATCCTGTCCCGGCGTCGGACACAATTAAGGGGTGTTACAGTGTTGCCCTAATTTATGTGATTTTTATATATTTTGATCCAAAGTTTTATGTAAGTTATGATATGATATATATTTTTTTTATATTCTCTAAATGTTAGAAATTACATTTTTTTTATATTCTCTAAATGTTTATGTAAGTTATGATAATCATTAACTTTAAATGTTTAAATGTTTATGTAAATTATGATAGTCATTAACTTTAAATATAAAGAGTTAAATTTATTGAATTATTTAAAATTGAGATCAAATCGATAGAATATATAAGTATTGAGGACTAAATGTATTATCATACCAATTACAAATATACTTACTATTATCAATTTAATAGCGGGGATCAAAATAGAATAGTACCTAAATTAAAAATTTATAAAGTTAAGTAACCAAAAGATGAACACGAACATAATTGGGTGATCATTTTTATAATTTAACTTTATTAATAAAGTTTTAAACCCTAAGAATCCGGGCAATATACCCATATATACCAAAAAAAAATTTACGGAAAAAGGCGAGTTTTTTTTTAATTTACTTTAAAAGGGCCATTTCCCACAAAAACTCGTCCACGTCAATACGTTGTGTGGGAATGCGAGAGGAAGCGCGCCCTCGGGAGCGCTTTACCACATCAACACAAAGTGCGCTGACGGAGGCGCGCTGGCTGATGTGGCAAAAGCACTCCGAGAGGCGCGCTTTCTCACTGCATCCCCACAAAATGCGCTGACATGGACGCGTTTTTGCCTTCCTTCCCCGTCTGCCCTTTCAGCTGTTTTTAGTGTTAGGGTATGAAATTTTAAGGTTTATGGAGTAGATTAAGGTTAATTAGGGTTTAGTAAAAATATATTTAGGGTTTTGGGCAAAATATATTAGCCAAAAAAAATTATTTGAATTTTTTTGACAGTTGTATCTGGCAAAATAATTTTGAGAAGACGTTTCTAAACAAACAGTTGCCAAAAACGCTTCAAGCATGATGTACTGTCAGCAAGAGTACTGAAAAGAGCTCCCACATGGACGCTCTTTTGCTACAGTAGTCTCCGAAAAAATAATTTTGAGAAGACGTTTACAACAAACAAGATGGCCAACGCTTCCAGCAGGATGCACTGTCAGGAAGAGTACTAAAAAGAGCTCCCACGTGGACGCTCTTTTGCTACAGTAGTCTCCGGAAAAATAATTTTGAGAAGACGTTTCTGAACAAACAGTGGTCAAAACGCTTCCGGCAGATGCACCGTCGGAAAAAGTCGCAAAAGAGCTCCCACGTGGAGCTCTTTTGCTCTGATATTCTCGGTAAAATAATGTTGAGAAGACGTTTACGAACAAACAATGGCCAAAACGCTTCAAGAAAGATGCACCACGAAGAAGAGTAATCGAAAAGAGCTCCCACGTGGGCGCTCTTTTGCTCACGATGAGTCTGTGGCAATCCTTAGACTATAAATCACCAAATTGCATTCTCGTGGTTAAATAGAAATTGAGGCAAAAGAAAAATAGAAACCGAAAATGAGTGAATGTATTAATGCTGTTATTTACTACGATGATGAGGTTTGTGACACCGAAAATGGTGTTGTTTTTTTATCCGAGAACACAATGTGATCGGGTTTTAATCGGAACATAGATTTGTTAGAACTTCGCAAAAGAATCAGCGTAAAATCTTCTAACAATGTCAATGAAAGTTCAGTCTATTAAGTATAGATTTTGCGCTTCGGTTGATCCGGTGAGATATGAATCATTCGACATCAAAGGTCCTCGGAGCTTTGAGGCAATGGTGGAGACTCATCTTGCCAGTGGATCACCCTATCTTGAGGAATACGAGAATTTTCATCGCCAAGTGATCTTCCTTCGACCTCAACATCTACTGCTCATTCGGGGAATACACGACCCCAAGCCGACACTCATTGCTAGTGAGAGGCAGAATACGGAAGTGCCTGTGTTTGGTGGTAGTATGGAAAACATAACCCCTGCACGACATTCGGTTGGTGGATGGGACATGCATATCCTTCCTTCGACATCTGATGATAGAAATACGTATTGGGGAACGTCATCAACTTCTAGTGGTTGGCAATCCACATATGATTGGGAACGTTAGGAAAGATGTTTAAGGAGGGATAATGTACTCTCCACGACATCCACTGGCGAGGGGCCCTCGTTCGTTGTAGATTATGGTTGATCGGATGATGAGTCGGATGTGGATCCACCTCGAGAGCCCGGGCCCGATGGTGCAGAAGTTGGATTATTTTCTGAACCGGAGCCTGTTCCAACAAGATACACTGAGATGTTGAGGCGGTTCAGATGAAGAAGAAGAAGATCCGCTATTCAGGGCGTACTCGCCTCCAGCCCACATGCATAATGTCAATCTATCTCAAGACGATGCATTGGAGTTTCCTGAACTACCACACCGGACGCATGACCGTACAACTTCGTCGTTGGATTCGGGCGAATTAGAAGTTGGTAACGAGTTTTCCAACAAGGATGCTTTTCTTGCTGCATTGAAATAGTACAGCATCAAGAACGGGGTTAACTATAACGTGGTTAAATCCAAGCTCGATAAGTACGAGGCAAAGTGTGCAGTGCAAGACGGTACATGTTCTTGGAAAATCATGGCCTCGTTGAGGAAAAGGACAGGCTTGTGGAAGATCAAAAAGTACAAAGGTCCACATACATGTCTTGCCGGTACAGTATCATTATGTGTTCAATGTTTTTGAATAATACTAATATTACGTAATGTTGCATTATTTAACGTTCTTCGTTGACAGGTGTTACACAAGATCATCCGAAGATGGATTCAGAGATGTTGGCTGACTTAATGATACCGACGGTGAATGTCGATCCCAAGACTACAGTGCCGGCCTTAATTGGAAATATTTGTAGCCAATTGGGGTACACGCCTTCTTACAGGAAGGCTTGGACAGCCAAGCAGAAGGTGTTGGAAAAGTTGCATGGTCGGTGGGACGCTTCATATAATGAAGTGTGGCAGTGGTGTCAGGTGCTGGCGAGATATGTCCCAGGCGGCATAACAGACCTTGAAATGGAACCGGCGTACTACAACGATCATTTACTCCGTGGATGCGCAGTGTTCAAGCGTCTTTTTTGGACATTTAAGCAATGCCGAGATGCATTTATATACTGCAAGCGATTGGTACAAATTGACGGTACCTTTATGTATGGTAGATATACGCGATCGGCTATTCCTAGTCGTGTACGGGACGGCGATGGGAGAATCCTTTCGATTGCGCTTTGCAATAACACCGAAGTCACCGATGCACGGGATTTCTTCCTATCTAGGTTAAGGAGGCATGTCCGCCTCAACCGATATATGCATTATATCGGATCGGGCCTCGGAATACTAGCCGCAATAGAGCGCTAGGGAAGCTCGTGGCATCGCACACACCATCGATATTGCCTAAGGCATGTTGCGACCAACTACTACGCAACATCGATCTAAAAGTCACACGGCAAGTGACCGATATGGGTATGTAATATTTATTAATATAATTTCGCTTTGTAATATTCAATTTTTTCTCAATTGAAGAGTGGTATGTAATATTCGCTATCAACGTATATTGGTAGGGTACGAGATCAATAAGACCCGTTTTGGAGATGTTGGCGAGTTTGCGATCGATAACGAAGAAGGCGCAAAAACTACCGTGCAATATTCCTTTCGAACAATGGACAAAATCATACGACGGCGGCTCACGATATGGTCATATGACCTCAAACCCGCACGCATAAATTACATTCTAAAAGGAACGCGTCATCCGCCGATAACATCGGTTTTGTGAGAGACATATTTTCGTTTAGTGGCACTATTTCCGAAGCGAGCAGCGAGTTAGAAAGGCCAAATGCAAGGAGGCCATGTATGGAGCGCGAAGGTCTTGCGAGAAATTAACAGGGGGAAGACACGGGCCAACACCATGCACACAGTGTGTCACGATCGCGACAGCCTATGGTTTCGTGTGACGGAGTTTGACAGACCGAACCAAGGTATTGTTGGCGGGCAGTATCGTGTACACTTGACAAATAGGACCTGGGACTGTGGGATATTTGATGCACTTTGTTACCCATGCGCTCATGTACTTGCGGCTTGTCAGAATCTCCATCTTGATCCCATGAGCTATGTCGACGAAGTGTATAAATTAGAAAACATGTACAACGTGTGGAGACACGTATTCCCACCAGTCCCAGATGAACGTAAGTAGTCGTCGGTATCGCTTGCACCGTATAAGCTATTGCCGGATAGACAACTGAGGCGCAAACCAAAAGGTCGACCTTGCTCGAGTAGAATACACAACAATATGGATATTCGAGAAACGAGCAACCAACGTAGGTTGTGCGGATGGTGTAGGAACCGAGGCCATACATCTCGCTCGTGTCCAAATCGGAATAGTTGACAGTCTTCTTAACTTTTTTTGTCTCTTGGTGTCTATGTAAATTCTATTTATTTGTTGATGAAAACGGTGAACTTTTGTAGAAGGACTAATTTGGATAAAAAAACCTTTAAGTTACAATAAAATTACAAATATTGGACTTTTATTTTTAAAATTAAATTTCAATAAAAAAATTAAACAAATTCTATTTTATTAAAGATAATAAAATTAAATCACAAAAAATAAAAACAACTATTTAATTTATTAAATATTTTAAAACTAAATTACAAAAAAATTAAAAATAAAAAACAACTTTTTATTTTATTAAATATATTAAAACTAAATTACAAAAAATAAAAAATAAAAAACAACTTCTTATTTTATTATATTACATATATTAAAATTATATTACAATAAAAAAATTAAACAATTTCTATGTTATTAAAGATATTAAAATTAAATTACAATAATTTTTTGACCGTTAAAAGAAAAGCGCCCTCTGGAGCCCTTTTGCCACATCAGCAAAGCGCGTCCACGTCAGCGCGCTTTGTGCTGATGTGGCTAAAGCGCTCCCCCGAGGGCGCGCTTTCCTGCTGCATCCCCACAAAACGCGCTGACGTGGACGTGTTTTGTGGGGAAATGATCATTTTCCGTAAATTTTAAAAAAACCAGCCCTTTTCCGTAAATTTTTTTTTTGGGTATATATGGGTATATTGCCCTAAGAATCCAACCAAATGATCTAGGGTATAGCCTAAAAAGGAAGTGAATAATAGAACTGATTTTGGGTTTCAAGTCACAAGAATCAGTGGACCTTTAATACAAAAAATTTTAAACCATGTTGGTAATTCAACTTTTGTTTGTTTGGTGTAAAGTTTTAGGGAAAATAATTTTACAAAAATTAATATTTAACGATTCTATGTATAGTATTTTTTTTCATTATTTAGTAAATTTATTTGAAATTATTTTTTAAAATTATTTTCAATCGAATAAACACAAATTAGCGGAAATTCTTTTTTATTTCATAATTAATATGGAGAAGTTTAATTAAAAATTAATTAAATCAGTAAACAACATTGATTTGAAATAACCTTTTCTATAATAATATAAAAAAACTAAAAATTAAGTAATATGTACATGATTAGAAAAATGAACAAATGCATAAATTAAGTAAACATACCATAATGAAAAAATGGGGTAAATATCCCATATATACCAAAAAATTGAATTATTTACGGAAATGGGCCAGTTTGAAGAATATTTACGGAAAAGGGCCGCTTCCCCCAAAAACGCGTCCACGTCAACGCGTTTTTGGGAAATAATAACAAGCGCGTCCTCGGGCGCGCTTTGCGTCGAATAATAACCAGAAAACGCTACCGACGTGGACGTGTTTTTGCCCTCCCTTTCCCGTCCACTTACAGTATGAAAAATTAATTGAATTTTTGGGCTAGGGAAAAAATTAATTGAATTTTTGTGACAGTAGTCTCCGGTAAAATAATTTTGAGAAGACGTTTCTGAACAAACAGTGGCAAAAAACGCTTCCAGCAGGTGCATCGTCGCCAGAGTACCAAAAGAGCTCCCACATGGACGCTCTTTTGCTCTGAGTCTCCGCAAAATTAATTTGAGGAGACGTTTAACACAACAAGGCCAAAAACGCCTAAAGAGGTGCACTCGTCGCCAGAGTACCGAAAGAGCTCCCACGTGGGCGCTCTTTTGCTCTGATAGTCTCTCTCGCAAAATTATTTTGAGGAGACGTTTCAAACAAACAAGCAAAAAATGCTTCCAAAGCAGGTGCACTATCGCCAGGAGTACCAAAAGAGCTCCCACGTGTACACTCTTTTGCTACAAGATCTCGGCAAAATTAGGCTATAAATCACCCAAATTTCATTCTCAAAGTTGCATAAGGGAAATTGAGGCAAAAGAAAAAAAAAAAGCGAAAATGAGTGAATGTATTAATGTCAAGTATTTACTACGATGGTGAAGTTCGTGACACCGAAAATGGTGTTGTTTTCTTATAGGAGAACACAGCGCGACTGAGTTTTAATCGGAACGTCGATTTGGTAGAACTTCGCAAAAGAATTAGGCGCAAAATATTCGGAACAACGCCAATGAAAGTTCAGTCTATTAAGTATAGATTTTGCGCTTCGGTTGATCCGGTGAGATATGACTCATTCGACATCAAAGGTCATCGGAGCTTTGAGGCAATGGTGGAGACTCATCTTGCCAGTGGATCACCCTATATCGAGGTATATGTAGAATTTTCATCTCCAAGTGATCTTTCTGCGACCTCAACATCTATTATCGTTCGAGGGGAATACACGACCCCAAGCCGAAACTCTGTAAGTGGGAGGCAAAACACAGAAGTTCCCATGTACGGTGGTAGTATGGAAAACATAACCCATGGACGACACTCGATTGGTGGATGGGACATGCATATCCGTCCTTCGACATCCGATGATAGAAATACGTATTGGGGGACATCATCAACTTCTAGTGGTTGGCAATCCACATATGATTGGGATCTTTACGAAAGATGTTTAAGAAGGGATGATGTACTCCCGACGACATCCACCGGTGAGGGGCCCTCGTTTGTTGCAGGCTATGGAGGGTCGGACGATGAATCTGATGTGGATCCACCTCGGGAGCCAGGGCCCGATGGTGCAGAAGTTAGATTATTTTCTCAACCGGAGCCCGCTCCAATTGTACTGAAGACGTTGAGGGCGTTCGCATTTAAGAAGAAGAAGATCCGCTATTCGTATGCGTACTTTCGCCTCCACCCACATGCATAATGTCGATCTATCTCAAGATGATGCATTGGAGTTTCTGAACTACCACACTTTGGGCGTGTGACAAGACAAATTCTTCATTGATTCGGACCAATTAGAAGTTGGTAACCGCTTTTCAACAAGAATACTTTTCTTGCCGCATTGAAACAATACAAAGATCGTGGACGGGGTTAACTACAATGTGGTTAAATCCAAGCTCGATAAGTACGAGGCAAAGTGTGCGATGTAAGACGGCACATGTTCATGGAAAATCATGGCGTCGTTGAGGAAAAGGACGAGGGTTGTGGAGATCAAAAGTACAAAGGTCCACATACATGTCTTGCTTCTGCATACAAGACTACTATGTGTTCAATAATTTCAAATAACACTAATATTATGTAATGTTGCATTATTTAACGTACTTTGTTGACAGGTGTAACACAAGATCATCCGAGGATGGATTCAGACATGTTGGTTGACTTAATAATCCCGACGGTGAAGGCTGATCCTAAGACTACGGTGCCGGCCTTAATTGGCAATATTCGTAGCCAATTGGGGTACACGCCTCTTCTGAAAAGGCTTGGATAGCCAAGCAGAAGGCGTTAGAAAAGTTGCACGGTCGGTGGGACGCTTCATATAATGAAGTGTGGCAGTGGTGTCAGGTGCTGGAGAGATATGTCCCAGGCAGCACAACAGACCTTGAAACGGAACCGGCGTACTACAACGATCGTCTGCTCCGCGGATGCGCAGTGTTCAAGCGTCTGTTCTGGACATTTAAGCAATGCCGAGATGCCTTTATATACTGCAAGCCATTGGTACAAATTGACGGTACCTTTATGTATGGTAGATATACGCATCGGCTATTGCTAGCTGTGGCACAAGACGGCTGTGGGAGAATCCTTCCGATTGCGTTCGCAATAACACCGGGGGAGTCAGCTGATGACTGGGACTTCTTCCTATCTAGGTTAAGGAGGCATGTCTGCCCCCAACCTGACATATGCGTTATATCGGATCGGGGCCCTGGAATACTTGCGGCAATAGAACGCCAGGGAAGCATGTGGCATCGCACACACCATCGATATTGCCTGAGGCATGTTTCATCCAACTACTATGGGCAACATCGATCTAAAAGACAGAAACAGCAAGTGACCGATATGGGTATGAAATATCTATTAATATAATTTCGTTTGTAATATTCAATTTATTCTCAATTGAAGAGTGGTATGTAATATTCGCTATCAACGTATATTGGCAGGGTACGAGATCAATAAAGACCGTTTTCACGAGATGTTGGCCAGTTTGCGCTCAGATAACGCCGAAGGCGCAAACTACTAGTGCAATATTCCTTTCGAACAGTGGACACAAGAATACGACGGTGGCCTACGATATGGTCATATGACCACAAACCTGGCCGAATGCATAAATTCTGTTCTAAAAGGAACCCGTCATCTGCCGATTACATCGGTTGTGCGAGAGAGACATATTTTCGCTTAGCGGCACTATTTTCAAGAGAGTAGCGAGTTATAGAGGGCGGATGCAAGGAGGCCATGTATGGAGCCCGGCGTCTTGCAAGAAATAAACCGTGGGAAGGCACGGCCAACACCATGCACACAGTATGTCACGATCGCGACAGCCTATGGTTTCGTGTCACGGAGTTTGACAGACCGAACCAAGGTATTATTGGCGGGCATTGTAACACCCCAAACCCGGCCCATGAGTCCTGACCGGATCTGGTATGTCACGGAGTAAAATAATTTGGACCAATTTGAAAGTTTGGTGAAAATTTGATAAAATTTGGCTAAGGTTTTAAAACGGTGTTGGAAAACTCAATTGGGCTTTTATAAACATGGTTGGGTTGATGAACCCTTTGAAATTGTCTGATTATTTAAAATTTAAGGAACTTTCAAAATCATGATTGACGTGGTAAATTTTGTTACCCGATGGTAACTTCTTTGAAAACTCGTAAAAGTTATTAAGTTAGAAAAGTTACTTTTAACCGGTTCAATTAATTTTTATAAGATTCCATTTGAAATAACATAAGTAAAGTAAAGCAATAAAATAAACATCCAAGAATTAGCGGCCTTATTACAACCCAAATTAAAAGACTTTAAAAAAATAAGATTAACTTAAACAAAGTAATTTCGCATCCACGATAAGCATGGTCGCCTCGAGTCCTCTCCTACTCCATCTCCGCGTTCTACTCATCTGCAAAATGGTAAAGGAAGGGGGTGAGTCACCAAGACTCAGCAGGTGTAAATCCCCACCCGAAAAATACATCTCATACACAATTCATTAATAAACATGCTCATGCAACCCAACTAGCCATCCATACTCCTTTTCTACCCCGTGTGGTCAAAACCACCGATGACTTAAAGTCACAATTTAAATGATGGGGCCAACCCATCGTGTGGTCAAAACCACCGATGACCATAGGTCACAATATATCAAATGTGGTCAAAACCATCGGTGGTACCAAACCACTTTGGGACTTAGTCGCAAATAATCAATCGTTGTGGTCAAAACCACCGATGACCATAGGTCACAATAATCTGATGGGGCCAACCCATCTTGTGGTCAAAACCACCGACGATACCCATAGTTCATCCCCTCCTCTCATCAATCCCACCATCACATGCTTATACAACAAATTTCATATATCATGTCATAGTATTAAACATCATGTGATGGCATGCAAACATATATCAAGAATCACAAGTTAGGGGACTTACCCTAATCCATGTTTAAGCCCACAAGAATATCATAGATCACTACCAAAATTTATACTCAAGACAATAATATAGCAAGTTTATTAAAAAGTGTGTAAAGAGTTTACACACTGCTTCTACCTAATTCCTAGATCCCGAAGATCCGATCTACGTCGCTAGATCTCTTGTCCTTACAAATGATTTGGTTTCCTACCAAATCCCGAGCCAACGATGGTTCACCCCTCGACAATCGGCCACACCTTCCTCCTAAACCGATTGGGAAAGAAGAGAGCACCCTTTTCTTTGATGTTCGGCCAAAACTACAAAGAAATAGGGAGGAGTAGATTCGGCTAAAGAGATGCTGGAATTTTGAATAATTTTGGGCAGTTTGTCTAAGGGAATTTCGGCAGCAAGATGGTAGGGGTTCGGCTAATGGAGGAAGAAAAGAAAAAGAAAATATGTAGGGGAAATCAATGGTGATTTTTGGCTAAGTAAAAGAGGAATATGCTTGGAAAATTTTGAAGGATTTCCTAGGGGAAATTCAAGCGTGAGAGAGAAAAAGAAGAAGAAATAGTTGCTTTGGAATTTTTGGGCACTTCTTGCTGTACAAAAATCAATTTTGAACAACCCCCAAGGAGTCCCAATGTCACCAATTCCTCCCTTTTAGGTGATAAATTCCAGCTTTTATTTATCACAAAACAAAGCGTAATTATCCTACATTTAATCATTTATTCACCTTCAACAATTAATAACAATTAAACTACTAATAATCCCCCCCTTCCAGCCGAATTTTTTGCAAAAATAAAACCTTATTTTTATCAATTTAAAGAGTCCACATTCATGCCAATTTCCACCCATGCACGCCAAAGAAAAAAAAAGAAAAGAAATTAAATACCAAATCACTATCTATGCTCGGCTCGAACTGACCTCAAGCAAGAAATTTCCCCTTTTCACGCCTTAAGCCACTCTTCCCTTTGGACTGTCATGACATAAATCCCTCACCTTTTAATTATAAGCCTTCTTCCTGGCCCTTACTCCTTCAACGCCAAAGCCCAAAAAATAAAACTCCTTGCGTCCCTTGCGTTTCGAACCTGAGACCTTCGTGCCAACACCCTTAAGTGGCGCCCCAAGCCACTTGTGCCAAGCCTATTCTTTGTGCCATAATTCGCCCAAATTTCTTTAAAGCCCTATCTCGCCTAGCTCCCCCCTTTCAGGTACTTAAAAAAAAGAAATTTTAATACTAAGTCAGGCCTAGCTCGGGTTTATTCTAGACCTTAGATCATGCCAAATAAATCATAATATTTATTTCTTCAAACACACTCACACACATGGGAACAAATAATTAAATTTTCAAATACCCCTCATTCAGGATGTTACAATTCTACCCCCCTTAAAAAGAATTTCGACCTCGAAATTACCTGGATCAGAAGAGCTGGGGGTATTGCTGCCGCATCGCGTCCTCGGGTTCCCATGTGGCCTCCTCCGTACCATGGTTCCGCCACAACACCTTCACCAAAGGCACTGACTTCCTACGTAGAACTTTGACATCCCGGTCCAATATTTGTACTGGCTCCTCCTCGAAAGACAAGTCTGAGTTCACTTCAATTTCCGCAACTGGCACTACGTGTGAGGGGTCTGATCGATAGCGCCTCAGCATCGAAACATGGAAAACGTCATGTATCTGGCTCAGCTCTGCTGGTAAGCTACCGGTCCCACTCGCTTTAGCACTGTGTACGGCCCAATGAACCTTGGGCTTAGCTTCCCTTTTCGCCCGAATCTTAACACCTTCTTCCAAGGTGACACTTTCAGAAGACTTTATCTCCCATCGCGATACTCCATTTCCTTACGCCTAAGATCGATAAGACTTCGTCTATCCGACGCTTCCTTGAGACGAGCCCGATCACCTTGACTTTCTCCTCGGTTTACTGTTAACAACCCTGGACCCAAAACTTGTCGTTCACCCAACTCCGTCCAACACGTAGGAGTACGGCATTTTCGCCCATATAGTGCTTCGTTCCGCCAACGGTAGATACTCTTCCCAACTACCACTGAAATCCAAAACACACCCTCTCAAAGATATCTTCTAGAATCAGATAACCCTTTCCGATTGCCCGTCGATCGTGGGTGGAAAGTCAGATCGAAGTTCAATCGTGTACCCAAAGCTTGATGCAACGCTTTCGAACCTCGACGTAAATCGGGATCCCTATCCGAGATGATTGTTACCGCACTCCATGCAACCTCACTATTTCGACACATCTGACTTAGCTAGCTTCGAGTGAGTAATCCACTTACCGATATGAAGTGTGCCGACTTGGTCGACGGTCCACAATCACCCAAATCTGCGTCCTTCTGCTGGGCGTGAGGGTAGTAGCCCACCGACGAAATCCATAGTGATCCTCTCCCACTTCCATCGAGGATCTTTACTTGGTTGAAGTAATCCCGATGGCAACCGATATTCGGCCTTTACCGCCGACAAGTCAGACACCTACCCACAAATTCAGTTACCTCACGCTTCAACCCTGGCCACCAGAACTGTCTCCGCAAATCTCCATACATCTTGCTACCTTCAGGGTGCATAGCATATGGGCTGCTATGTGCATCCTGAAGAATTCTTTGTCTTAATTCCACATCTTTCGGCATACAAGGCCGCCCTTGAAAACTTAATACGCCATCCTCAGTCAAACTATACCCTTCCAAACCACCATCTTGAACTTGCAACCTTATCGCATTCAACCCTTCGTCTACCAACCTGTTTTCCTTAATCTCCTCGATCCAGTTGGCTTAACTTGAAGCTCGCAAAAAGACTTCCATCGTCGATAGACCGAGGTGAGCAAACATCTCTCTTAAGTCCGTCCACGACCTTCCGACTCAATGCATCACCACCACGTTAGCCTTGCCTCGGATGGTACTCAATTGAATAGTCATAGTCCTTCAACAGCTCAATCCATCCAAGACTGCCTCAAATTCAAGTCCTTCGAGTCAAGAGATACCTCGGACTTTTGTGATCCGTATAGACTATCGACTTCTCCCCATACAAGTAATGTCTCCATATCTTCAAAGCAAATACCACCTGCCGCTAACTCCAAGTCGTGAGTCGGATAGTTAACCTCATGCGGTCTTAATCGACGGGGATGCATAGGCCACTACCTTCCCTTCCTCAGATCAACACACATCCCAAACCAAGATGGGATGCATCGCAATAAACCGTGAAATGGTTTCCGCCTCAGTCAGTCAGTTAGAACCGAGCTTCCACAAGATTTTCCTTAGCTTGTCAAAACTTTCCTGCTGCATCTCCGACCATACAAATGGGACTCCTTTTCTTAATAACTTAGTCAACGGTGCTGCGATTAAAGAGAACCCTTCCACAAACCTTCGATAGTACCCTGCCAAACCCAAAAAACTTCGAATTTCTGCCACTGACCTATGCGGTTTCCAATCCAACACCGCTTCAATCTTGCGAGGGTCCACTCTAATCCCTTCAGCTGACACTACGTGACCTAAGAAAGCCACCTCCCTTAGCCAAAATTCGCACTTACTGAATTTGGCATATAACTGCTTCTCCCTCAATACTTGCAGAACTATTCGCAAATGCTTATCATGCTCCTCCTCCGTCTTTGAGTAAACCAATATGTCGTCTATGAACACTACGACAAATTGATCCAAGTACTGCTGAAACACTCTATTCATCAAGTCCATAAACGCTGCAGGTGCGTTGGTCAACCCAAATGGCATCACCAGAAACTCGTAATGCCCATACCTTGTACAGAATGCCGTCTTTTGCACATCAACCTCCTTCACTTTAAGTTGATGATAACCCGACCTAAGATCTATCTTCGAAAACACCGATGCCCCCTTCAGTTGGTCAAACAGGTTATCAATCCGAGGCAACGGATACTTGTTCTTGATCGTCAATTTGTTTAGCTGGCGGTAGTCGATACACATCCGCATTGAACCGTCCTTCTTTTTGACAAACAACACAGGTGCTCCCCACGGAGATATACTTGGTCGAATAAACCCTCTATCCAAGAGCTCCTGAATTTGAGCCTTCAGCTCCACCAATTCCTTTGGTGCCATTCGGTAGGGTGCTATAGACACAGGCGCCGTTCCGGGTACCAAGTCTATACCGAATTCAACTTCCCCGTCTGGAGGTAGACCCGGAAGTTCTTCTGGGAACACATCAGCGAATTCCCCTACTGTTCGAACCTTCTCAACGGCTGACTCCTTAGCCTCCAAGGTACATATTAGAAACCAAAAACGCCTCACAACCCTTTCTGACCATCTTCTCTGCCTTCAACGCAGACACCACATTGGATAGATAATCCCTTCTATTACCTATCATAACCACTTCATCACCCTCAGCCATTTTAAGAACCATGCGCTTGGCAGCGCAATCCAACCTTGCCTGATACTTAACCAACCAGTCCATTCCAAGGACCAAATCGAACTCCCCAAACGGCAGTTCCATCAGATCAGCCACAAACACGACCCCTTGGAGTTCTAGGGGTACATTTTTATAAAGCTTGTTTACAACTACAGAGTGTCCTAGAGGGCTAATTACAGTCATCTCCCTAGAAGCAGTCTCAAAATCTAGGTTCATAGTCTCTACCACCCTACTAGCAACGTATGAATACGTCGAACCCACATCTATTAATGCAACATATAGGAGACCAAAAATTAGGAAAGTACCGGTTATGACGTCCGGTGCGTCTCCCTCCTCACGACGCCTCGCTGCATAGACTAAGCCAGGCTGCCTTGCCTCTGTGTTGCCTGCACCTCTGCCCTGCATTCCGCGACCTCTATTAGGACCATTGCCTCCTCTGCCATTACCACTACCCCTCTGAGGCTGTTGGTTATCCCTTCTGTTCGGTGCCCACTCCTGACCCTCAGATCTCAGTCTAGCTGCTTTCTTCGGACAGTCTCTAACTCGATGCTCCATAGACCCACATTCGAAGCATCCTCGATTATCATTCCAACACTCCCCCTTGTGAGGCTTGCCACACCAAGCACACTGTGGCGGCCATTGAGTATTGGCAGCAGCAGGCCTACCAGCTTGATCTGACCCACCAAACCTTGCCCTCTTTTGCTGATTACCAGAAAACTTTGAAGGTCCTGGAGCTCCTCTTATTCCAATTACTGTTCTGGTTCCGTCTAACCGATCGCCTTTACCCCTTCAAAGAACCTTAGATTTCTCCACTAGGACAGCAAACTCCCGTTCCTGCTGTAGAGCTATCATCATTCTCAGCTCATCTCTCAGCCCATCTTTAAATCTAACACAGCGTTAATGCTCGGTACCCACAATACCACGAGCATACCTACTCAACCGAAGGAATTCAGCTTCATACTCCGCCACTGTCTTATTGCCTTGAACCAGGTTCAAGAAAGCCTTCCGCTGTGCATCTACGTAGCTAGTTTCGATGTACTTCTTTTGATAGGCATCCTTGAAAAATTCCCAGGTGAGATTTTCTGCCACCGCTCTATCCCTTACAGTGAGCCACCACTGATATGACTCATCCCGAACCAAAGAAATTACACCCTTTAATTTCTCCTCAGCCGTAAAATCTATGTCATCCATGATCCTTTCAGTTGCTTCCAACCAGTACTCCGCCGCACTGGGTGCCACTCCGGAAACTCCCCTAAATACTTCTGCTCCGTTAGCCCGGAGTCGTTCAACCACAGATTTACGGGCTCCTGCACCCGCGCCAGCCTCAGCAACCCGTTCCAATACCCGTAATATAGCTTGAGATACGACATCATCACCACCTGTCTGATCTTGAAATTCAGTTTGCGCCGCCGGCAGATTCGGCATCTCATTTCCAGACCCGTGACCAGACCTTGCTGGCTCCGACAAGGTCATCCTACCCCTACCACGGCCACGCGGCGGACGTCCACGACCTCTTGAACTCATTCTAACGATTGCGCTTATCTGATTAAGAAATTTTTATGGATTAGTACGTGTTTCACTTTGGTTCTCCGCGACGAAATTTTATGAAAAGAGTTTAGTAGAAATTCTTTCGATCAATAAAAGGTTTAAGTCCTCTATCCTAGTTTACACAGAAGAGCACATCCATTCCCTAATATCTTTCATCCTTATTCACTCATCCCAGGGGTAGTTTCATCTTTTTCCTACAGGGGTGTTTTCGTAATTTCCTAAGTCAGGGTATTATTTATTGTGTTTGGCCTATGACTGAGTCCTCTTGGTTAAGGTGAATCGAAGCTACGCACCAGGTAGGAATCCCGCGAAGAGGAGGTGAGTCACGAGGACTGCTTAAGTACCAAACTCTTCCGGATCCAATCCTAGACATGCGCACCAAGATTACCACACCCTAACTCGGCGACTTGGTCCTAGGTTTGTTTAATTAGGCTTTTAAAGTCTTATGTCTTTTGTTGGGGTAACTAGTCCTAAGGTTTAAAGCACTTATCACTATCTACGTTCCATGCTTCCTACCCTTCTACAGACAATAAATCATACAGAAGTTAGGAGTACTTACCTGGGCGGATAGGTGCCGGAGACTCGGTGCCATGCTATTCAAAACCAAAAATATTTTTCAAAGGCCTACTAAAATATTTTTGGGCCTTGGGCCCCCACAGCTGAGTTTTGAACTTGGCTCTGATACCAATTTGTAACACCCCAAACCTGGCCCATGAGTCCTGACCGGATCTGGTATGTCACGGAGTAAAATAATTTGGACCAATTTGAAAGTTTGGTGAAAATTTGATAAAATTTGGCTAAGGTTTTAAAACGGTGTTGGATAACTCAATTGGGCTTTTATAAACATGGTTGGGTTGATGAACCCTTTGAAATTGTCTGATTATTTAAAATTTAAGGAACTTTCAAAATCATGATTGACGTGGTGAATTTTGTTACCCGATGGTAACTTCTTTGAAAACTCGTAAAATTATTAAGTTAGAAAAGTTACTTTTAACCGGTTCAATTAATTTTTATAAGATTCCATTTGAAATAACATAAGTAAAGTAAAGCAATAAAATAAACATCCAAGAATTAGCGGCCTTATTACAACCCAAATTAAAAGACTTTAAAAAAATAAATAAATAAGATTAACTTAAACAAAGTAATTTCAGATCCATCGATAAGCATGGCCGCCGAGTCCTCTCGGCTCCATCTCCGCGTTCTACTCATCTGCAAAATGGTAAAGGAAGGGGGTGAGTCACCAAGACTCAGTGTGTAAATCCCCCACCCGGAAAATACATCTCATACACAATTCATTAATAAACATGCTCATGCAACCCAACTAGCCATCCATACTCCTTTTCTACCCCGTGTGGTCAAAACCACTGATGACTTAAAGTCACAATTTAAATGATGGGGCCAACCCATCGTGTGGTCAAAACCACCGATGACCATAGGTCACAATATATCAAATGTGGTCAAAACCATCGGGTGGTACCAAACCACCGGGACTTAGTCGCAAATAATCAATCGTTGTGGTCAAAACCACTGATGACCATAGGTCACAATAATCTGATGGGGCCAACCCATCTTGTGGTCAAAACCACTGACGACAGTCCATAGTTCATCCCCCTCCTCTCATCAATCCCACCATCACATGCTTATACAACAAATTTCATATATCATGTCATAGTATTAAACATCATGTGATGGCATACAAACATATATCAAAAATCACAAGTTAGGGGACTTACCCGGAATCCATGTTTAAGCCCACAAGCATATCATAGATCACTACCAAAATTTATACTCAAGACAATAATATAGCAAGTTTATTAAAAAGTGTGTAAAGAGTTTACACACTGCTTTCTACCTAAATTCCTAGATCCCAAGATCCGATCTACGTCGCTAGATCTCTTGTCCTTACAAATGATTTGGTTTCCTACCAAATCTCGAGCCAAGCGATGGTTCACCCCCCGACAATCGGCCACACCTTCCTCCTAAACCGATTGGGGAAGAAGAGAGCAACCTTTTCTTTGATGTTCGGCCAAAACTATAGCAAATAGGGAGGAGTAGATTCGGCTAAAGAGATGCTGGAATTTTGAATAATTTTGGGCGCTTTGTCTAAGGGAATTTCTAGAGACAAGATGGTAGGGTTCGCTAATGGAGGAAGAAAAGAAAAAGAAAATATGTAGGGAAATCAATGGTGATTTTTGGCTAAGTAAAAGAGGAAGATGCTGGAAAATTTTGAAGGATTTCCTAGGGGAAATTCGGCAGCAGCAGAGGAAAAAGAAAAAGAAATAGTTGCTGGAATTTTTGGGCACTTCTTGTGTACAAAAATCAATTTTGAACAAACCCCAAGGAGTCCCAATGCTGGCCAATTCCTCCCTTTTAGGTGATAAATTCCAGCTTTTATTTATCACAAAACAAAGCGAGAATTATCCTACATTTAATCATTTATTCACCTTCAACAATTAATAACAATTAAACTACTAATAATCCCCTTCCAAATTGAATTTTTGCAAAAATAAAACCTTATTTTTATCAATTTAAAGAGTCCACATTCATGCCAATTTCCACCCATGCACGCCAAAGAAAAAAAAAGAAAAGAAATTAAAGACCAAATCGCTGCTATCTTTGGCTCGAACCAGTGACCTCAAGCGGTAGCCCCCTTTTCACGCCTTAAGCCACTCTTCCCTTTGACCTGTCATGACATAAAGCCTCACCTTTTAATTATAAGCCTTCTTCCCGCCCCTTACTCCTTCAACGCCAAAGCCCAAAAATAAAACTCCTTGCGTCCCTTGCGTTTGAACTGAGACCTTCGTGCCAACACCCTTAAGTGGCGCCCCAAGCCACTTGTGCCAAGCCTATTCTTTGTGCCATAATTCGCCCAAATTTCTTTAAAGCCCTATCTCGCCTAGCTCCCCCCTTTCAGGTACTTAAAAAAAAGAAATTTTAATACTAAGTCAGGCCTAGCTCGGGTTTATTCTAGACCTTAGATCATGCCAAATAAATCATAATATTTATTTCTTCAAACACACTCACACACATGGGAACAAATAATTAAATTTTCAAATACCCCTCATTCAGGATGTTACAGGCATTATCGTGTACACTTGACAAATAGGACCTGCGACTGTGGGATATTTGATGCACTTCGTTACCCATGCGCTCATGTACTTGCGGCTTGTTAGAATCTCCGTCTTGATCCCATGAGCTATGTCGACGAATTGTATAAATTAGAAAACATGTACAACGTGTGGAGAAATGTATTCCCACCAGTCCCAGATGAACGTAAGTGGCCGTCGGTATCGCTTGCACCGTATAAGCTGTTGCTGGATAGACAATTGAGGCGCAAACCAAAAGGTTGACCTTGCTCGAGTAGAATACGTAACAATATGGATATCCGAGAAACGAGCAACCAAATTCGGCTGTACGGATGGTGTAGGAACCCGGGCCATACATCTCGCTCGTGTCCAAATTGGAATAGTTGACCGTGTTCTTAGCTTTTTTGTCTCCTGGTGGCTATGTAATTTCTATTTTTTTGGAGGAAAACGGTGAACTTTTGTACAAGAACTTTTATTTTATTCAAGTTATTAAAATTAAATTACAAAATTACAAAAAAAAATTAAACCATTTCTATTTTATCAAAGATATTAAAATTAAATTACAAAAAAATTTAAATTACAAAAAAAATTAAATTACAAAAAAAAAATCAAAGATGCCGGTGGGAACCAGTGCCACACGGGGGCGGTCGGCGGTTACACGCTAGATTCCTCCTTCTTCTAGCTTTCGGCGGGGGTCGTGGAACCTCGAGCGGAGAATCAGGTTCCTCCGGCAGTGGGTCTGGTTCTGGGTGTTGCGATGATGACCCACCTTGATAAAATAATGACCCCGGAGGTGTTTGCATAAACCACGGCGGGGTGATCGCATCCCGTCACGGCGCGAAGGAGCCCGGTAAAAGAAGTGCTCCCCGACGACGCCCTCTCGATCCCACATGCGACGTCGGCCTCACGATCGGTGGCGGCCGAGTAGTCGGGAATGACTCGAACCCGCCATGCATTCTAACTCGGGGTGGGGCTGGGAAATCAAACATATATGGGTTAGGAGGATACATATAAGGGGTAGGGTACGCACCTGGCATAAACGGTAGACGCTATGATGTCGGTGTTGTCGGCTGAACTGATGGGCCCGGTGGATCAGATAGGCGCTGTTTGTTGGGCCCGGTGATCGTGTTTCGTCGGCGCCGTTGATGGCCCCGCCTCATCACCCTTTTCCTTGGATTTAAAGGGCCCGACGTTCCCTTCGCTCGCGAAGTTGCCGTCGCCTCTCTTCTTCCGACAACATATACGGCTTTCAATGGATCCTAAACCATGGCATGTACTCCAGCACGCACGCTAACTCAAGAACGATGATCGGTTCTCGGATAGGTAAAAAGTCATACCGGTTCTCCCACGTCTCGATATGACCTGACCAAAATCTTGGCCAATCCGTATGCGACTGCCGTAAGTCCACTTTGTGCTCATCATCGAGCACCTCAGGTGGCACGGGAATCGGTTGTCGAAATCCAAATTATCGCAGAACCCGATCTGACTGGTGCATCTCCACGGTCGCGTAGGTGATCAATGGGACCTTAACGTGCCAACTGTTCGGATTTTCAAAGAACTCCTCCGGAATTACTGCCCGAATTTCTGGATCCTCGTACGGTGTCCATTGAAACTATATTAACATTACCAAAATATTAGTTATATACATAAAACTAGGCACTACATACGAAATACTAAATTATAATAATGAAATTCGAAACTTACTTGTGATTCCGACCGTTGGTCCAATAGGAGCCGTATATCCTCAAGCGAGTTAGGTATTCCAACATGACTCGCCGAATGGTTCCACCTAATTAAATAAACTTTTAGCATGCAATTATATTATAAATTTACGAAATAATTGTAAAATATAATATTAAATTTACCTCGTTATCAGTGGGAATGAATATGGCTGGTCGAGTCGAGGACGTAAAAATGAAAATCGAAACCATGCCCATGACTGCAGTAGTGATAGGCAACCTCCGGTTTTTGCTTTACTCGGCCGCGTCACCCCGTACATCTCCCGGTACAACCTCGATAGCACGACAGACCCCCAACTCAATTCACCGGCTGCTCTAAAATCAACAAGTTTCAGGAGCCATCTCAGGTGGACGAGGTTTCTAGAGAGGTCTGGCATCAGATAGCCTCCAATTATCTAAAGAATGTATGCCCGAGCATACTGTATTCTTTCTACTTCAGTCGAACCCTCGTTCGGCTCCGGGAATGTGTCTCGTAACCAGGCCATATCGATCCGAGCTCCTTGAATTTTATCCGGAATGGCACCCAAAAGCTCGTAGCATACGGCCATCCAATCGGTAGATGTTGCGGACCCGGTGACTACCGACCCGTCCACCGGTAATCCTAACTGCAACTGCACATCTTCTAGAGTGATGGTACACTCTCCGCATGGAAGATGGAAAGTGTGCGTCTCGGGTCTCCACCTCTCTATCAACACGCTGATCAAAGGCGGCTCCAACTTGAACCCCCGGCCTATCGTGGCCACGTGCCAAAAACCCGCTTCCCGCAGGTAATTCTCGATCAACGGCGATGGGGGACCATGCATGTTGCGAATATAACATTCCAACACCCGATCTACAGACTATTTAAAAAATTATAAAATTAAAAATTAATTAAAATTGCATAATTGAAAAAAAATTTAATCATATTGAAAAATTAAAAATTAAAACTTACCATTTTCATTTGCTCGACGGAGATGTGGTTGTTGTCTAGGCGAAGTAATTCCCCGGCCATTGTAATCCGATAAAAAATTTTAATAAATTTTCCAAAAAAAATATATTACAAAAATTATAAAGGGCTTTTTCGTAAATAGTAAAGGACTATTTTGAAATTTGAGCGTAAATTTCAAGGACTTTGAGAGAAAATTGAGAGAAAAGTGAGAGAAAATTGAGAAAGGATTGAAGTGTGAAAAAAATAAAGGGTTGGGGGTTTTTATACTTTTTTTTTGACCGTTGGGCCCCCAACGGTTAAAAAAAATTGGCCGTTGGGTTTTGACCGTTGCAGGGCTAGCGCGCGCTTTCGAGGGCGCGCTTTGTGCCACCTCAACAAAGCGCTTACGCGGCGCGCTTTTGCTTTGGTGGCACAAAGCGCGTCCTCGGCGCGCTTGAGTTGTTTCCCCAAAAACGCACTGACGTGGACGCGTTTTTGGGGGAAACGGCCCTTTTTCCGTAAATATTCTTCAAACTGGCCCATTTCCGTAAATAATTCAATTTTTTGGTATATATGGGATATTTACCCGAAAAAATGTGCACGGGAAAAAGCAGTTGGGAAAAATTCAGGGATCACATGTCCTATAATATAAGTGATTTCATTCTTGTTTAGGCGATTTTTCATATTTTTCTTCCTGCTAAATTTCTTTTTTAATATCAAAGTCATCATAATAATATCAAAAAGTATTTCTGAATTCTTGGATTGCCTGTTCATTCATGCTTAGCTACTTACTATTAGTTCAACTTCAGCTGTTCTGATTATTATCATTTTTTTTAATCCTCTTTCTTCCCAATAATTCAACTAAAAAAATTTTAATGCGCATGCAGTAATTGGCGTTGGCTTGAACCCAAAACATTTGTTTCTTGAACCCAAAAGTAACCTTAGTGATTGGGGTTGGCTTGAAGCACATGCAGTAATTGCAGCAGTTAGAATTGGTTAGGATGAAGCACATGCAGTGATTGACATTCATAATCTTTCCACTGGATGATGCTGATAATTTGCTAAATTAGTAACAGTGATCAACTAAACCATACAAGTAATAGCCTAAAAAGAGAAAAAAGGGTAACCATATGATACAAGTAATCAAAGCACTAAGTAACGGTTGAATAAGCGAAGTGAGTCTAGCTTTTAATTTCTAGAAGAAAAGAATGGTAAATTGGTGTTGAGGTGAGGTCTGGATTAAGTCTAGACTATGTGCAGTCATAAAAATTTTGCAAATCAAACACCACATAAGACTAGACTATGTGCTAGCCAAACTTTTCAATGAACCAAAAGAATCCATCAAATGAAAATCAAAGCTACATGCAAGCTATAAAGTGTTATACACTTTTCAATCGATATCTAACAGTCATATACCAATGCATAAAACAATATACTAACTAAATTAATTGTATAAAACAAATAGAAACTAAAATCTTCCTAAAACAGTTTACTACAAATTAATCCACATACCAATCCGTTCCTCAATATCTAACAGGCATATACCAATGCATGAACAGATTAAAAGATTTCAATTCTAAAAAGACAGAACAAAGGAAAAGAAAAAAAAAAGTTAATGATATAACCCAAAAAATAATAAAAATTAACCCAAAAGATAGAACAAAGAACATTATCTGAAATTAAAAAAAAATAGATATAAAAAATAATAAAATAAAATGAAAAATTACCAAATAAGGTTGTTGTTTGGGGCAAACTTGTTTCTGGGTTTCTGTTTATACAGAACAGATGTTTATGCGTTGCTGTGGGTTAGAATTTGAAAGATGAGAATAAATTAACAAACAAACTAGACCCTAAACAAAAAAACTTACACGGCGATGCAATAGAAGAGTGTCGACGGTGATGCGGCAGAGGAGTGTCGACGGCGATGGGGCAGAGGAGTGTCGACAATGATGCAATAGAGAGGACAGTCGACGGCAATGAAGCAGATGGTCGGGGAAAGTCTAAGGGATTTGGGGAGTTTTGATTTGAGGAAAATTTTTAGGGGAAAAAAATAAGGGATTCTGTGGATATGATTTGGGGATAAAACTAAGCAGAGCAAAACGGCGCCGTATCGTTTAAAATAAAATGATACTTTGCGACGCTTTTCTCATAAACGCCGCTATTGCTTACCTTTTTCGGCGCTTTTCTCATAAACGCCACTACTGCTTGACCTTTTATGGCGTTTTTCTCATAAACGCCGCTATTGCTTTACCTATTGCGGCGTTTTTCCATTAGTGCCACTAATGTATAATATTTGTGGCGTTTTCTGTCAAAACGCCACTAAAAATGCCGCTAAAACCATAATTTCCCTTAGTGTAAAGCTGACGAGTTTATATCTCAATCTTTTATTGATTGAATTTGAATTTTTTTTGTAGAAGCTTGTTATTTATGCGCATAATGGTTTAGAGAAATGATTGATTGAACACCTCTGATTAATGTCTAAACCATTACTTATGAGAACTAAACTTCCTATTTTAATATGAGATTATGTTGATTACGTGGTGCACGCATCAAGCCAATAAGTTATAAATACTCTCAATTACAATTGGTTTTTGATTAAGAGCTAAATATTTCACATCTTTGAATTTTTGTATGTGCTTATATGTTCCAATTGCTCCACCACAATGCATAAAGATGAGTGAATCCTCAAAGAAAATTGGGAATATATATTAATTGTAAGTCTATTTGTATTATGTTTTGAATGTATTGGAGATTCAATTATGACATGATTTGTGATTAAAATTTTGATTCGATAGTTTTCCCGACATTAGGGAGAGAGAAATAATAACTTGTAATGAGTTAGGGGGAGAGTAATTTGAACTAGAAGTTCAATAAGGATAACTCATTACAAGTTAACTGTTAGATGTATTTACAAACTTAATGAGAATAACCAATTAAATATACCATCTAATATTTTAATTTGAATCGAAGTCCCAGTAGGACAATCAGTTAGAATAAATAATTGATTGATTGGTTCCAAAGATGAAAATTCTTTTAAATGGTCATATAGTGGAGGCGAGTGCTCTAAAAGAGACCCAAGACATAACTAATAAGTAAAACTCCAGAAGAGATTTAGGTACTTGAAACTGAATATTAAAATAATGAGAATAAGAGATCTCGATAAGTTATGTCAATTCGAGAAAATGTGAAACCGAAGAATAAAAGTTGTTGACAATGATTTTGCATGCAATATTATTATTGAAATAATGAAATAAAAGGAGAATCTTGAATAAATCTATTGAGAAATATAGATATGGAATAAATTGATCAAAATAGAAAGACACAACTCAAGTACAACTAAATTTGTGCAGTTTTTGGACCAGTAGTCCAAATATCTAAAAGTATAAAGCCAGTGAGGGTGCAAATGAAGTAGTTTTGCAAAAACGGAATAAAAATATGAAGTTTTTCGCTAAGTACTAACATTGATTATGAAAAGATATATTCTTTTGTGGTGGATGCAATAACCTTTAGATATATTATTTTGATAATTCATAAAAGATTTAACTTGCGTCTAATGGTTGTTGTTACAACCTTTTATGAACCACTATATAGTAAAGTTTATATTAAAAACCTTGAAGGATTTAGGATGCTAGAAGCATATTGAAATTCTCGAGAAATTGTTCATTTATATGAATTGAAATAATTTGAACATATGTGGTAAATAGTAGTTGAAGGAGGATCATAAAATGATCCAAAATACCTATTTGTGTTTTTATAGAAGAATCATGATTAAAGTTTGCTATGATTATTGTTGAAACTCTTAAAGAGATCAAAATATATTTCCTCCAAAGTTTCCCTCACTCGTGACTTTCAAAATAATGGTGATATAAATGCTTAGCAAATCAATTCAAATAGTCATTTGAAAAACTAGTATTCAAGATTGAATACGTAGAATATGAGAAAGTATGTGATGTTTTCATAAGAGGGAGTAAATATGCGTTGTACTCTTTTTCCCTTAACCGAGATTTTGTCCCATTGGATTTTCCTTATAAAGTTTTTAATGAGGCAGCATATTATGCGTATTATAGATATGTGTACTATTTTTCCTTCACTAGGATTTTGTTCCCCACAGGGTTTTTATCCTAGTAAGGTTTTAACGAGGCACATTATCTACCAATAGACATTCAGGGGGGAGTGTTATGAATATCTTAGTAAGTGGATGTCCATCAAGATCAAGATAAGTTTTGATGTACTTTAAATTCTAATAGTTATTAGAAGTAGATTTCTACTTCTTATGCTTATAAATAGAGACTTTAGAGAAACTTTATAAATATTCTAATTGATCAAAAAATACGCTCTCTCTTTTGCTCTACCATTTTCTTTATTCTTTACTCTCTGTCTATTTATTTTATAACAAAAATAATATATTTTATCTCAAAGATCAAATAGTAAAATTTAATTACACTTTTTTTAAAAATTTTAAACAAAAAATATTAATTTCATAATTTAACCATTCTATAATCATTATGAAAAAATGATAAACAAAAGACTATATATACAAAAAAAAAAGATCTAAATAAATTGTAAAAATATTATTAAATAAAGAAAGTAAAAAAGAGGGCAAAGGAAGCCTAAATGACCGCCGAAATTCTTCTTCAATGGTTGAACCGTCGAAAGAGACTACGGGCCAGTTTGGCAATGCTTTTGAGAAGTGCTTTTGAAAAATTTAAGTGTTTGGCATTGCTGTCAAAAAGTACTTTTGAGAAGTAAAATGTCTATTTTAGACATGATATTATAAAGTAACAAATATGTATTTAAATAATGTTCAAATTAGTTAATATTATGATATTTTAGCAAAAATATAAAAATAATTTATTATAATTTATTGTTAATATTTTAATAAATAATATTAATTTTAAATATTTCTAAGTAATTAATATTAATTATTTATTAAATTTAATTAGAATATATAAACTATATTTAAATATAATAATTAAATATTTGTAATTAGATATTGACACAATTGTATTATTTTAAAAATTATTTTTTTTATTTTAAACCTTAACCTTTTTTCTTCTCACGGAGGAGTCTGGTTGCTATTTTGCAGATTTTGAGCATGACAGACCCTTGGACTTTAATTCTGGATGATGCATTAGCTAACTCTTTTATTGCACCAGCAACTGATGATATTAAAGATGACCATCAATTAATTTGTAAGTTCTCTAATCTTGACAAAGAAGTGCTACCCCCTTTGCCATTCTTTTCCAATAATTCTTATGTTGGCTCTTTTCCTTTGTACAATTCAACAAATTTGGATTGTTTCTGCAGTTGAGGAATATGAGAGATCATGGGAACAAAATGAAGAACTGGGCCTGAATGACATCGACAACTCTTTAGCTGATGCTGCTTACAACTCAACAGGGGTGACATCCAATGAGAACCCCCAAGAATAAGTGAACTGCAAATGATGTGTGATCGAGAGCAAGCATTGGATCAAACTGTGATGTGCAAAACTATTCATACTGGCTGCTGGACTGAAACAATGTATTCCTAAAAGATTTAGAGCCAAACTGCAATTTTGAGGCTTCATATATACTTATTACTGTAAAATTATACTGTCAGGATTTTTTGTCTACTATGACTAAATTTTAGAATTATGTTTGCTTTGATGTTTCTGCTTTGTCATTCATATATTTTTGAAGAGCTAACAATTTCGGATTGGATACAATTACAAGACAAAAAACCCCCTGTTAAGGCCTTAATGTTCTTGCCTAAGCACATACAAAATCATACACACACAAAGCAATGTTGTGTAATGTTTAATCAGTAGCCCTTTACTCTCTTTTTTTCCTATCCAATTTTGCCCTAGAATATGATGATCATTAAGTTTTGAGAAATACCCAAAATGAATAAAAATTGTATTAAAGTTGCTTATTAAGAATAGTACAAACTTCCCTTTCCAGAAAGGCATGTACATTTTCGAACTCTATTCAGATGGTGGTGATGTGCCATCAACAGGTTTCCCTTTCTCCCTCATCTTGGCCATAGCTTGTTTCATTGCTTCCTTTCTCTTCTTGCTAGCTAACACTTTCGCCTGCACCCCACTCACACTCGGGTCCTTTTTCTCCTCTGGTGGTGGAGGTGCCGGTCTTCTAGCTGCATTTGCTTGCCTCTGGTCACCAACATTCAAGCTCATCATTGCCCCTGCCAAGCTCAATGTCACAGTCCTGCACCATAGAACCCAACCCCACAAACATAACATAATGCTGCATTATTTGCATCCTCCATAACATAAAACGTACAATGTTGGGAAGTTATAATTTATCTGTTTGAACTTCAAACCCAGAAGTTTAACAAGTTTAGCAAGCATCAGTCAGGGTAATTCTCTAGCTTAGAGAGTAAAGCATAAGATTTCCCCTCACAAGTCACAGTTAAACACCAGAAATTAAGGACTAAACCCAAACATTTAGACCCTTTCTATGATACTGCAAATTTTTCAAACATGGGCATATTAGTATATGCGTACAATGATACAATATAAAAGGGCTTCAATATGCAAACCTGCGATGAACAATTTTATCATCCAAGACATGATGGGGTGTCTGGTAAGAAGCTGACACCGTCTGTAATCTTAAAGTAGGAATGTGAGATGCAAGCTTGTTTGATTTGGCAATGGGGGTTATTGCAGTGGCTGGAACAGGAGTTAGTGAATGTGCCATTGACACTCTCTCTGCCTCAAGTCTCAACCTTGAGGGACTTGTTTAAACTCCAATAAATAAAAGAGCCAACATATCTATAAAAGATAGAACTACGGCTAAACATATAAACAACAATCTGCATAAAAGCACAAAAGTACAATTGATGGTAGACATGGGAAAATAACAGTAGTTAATCTAAATGTACCATCACCCCTAACTCAGCCCTCAACATAGACATCATTTGTTAGGACTGGAAACAGCATCTGTGAAAAGGACTTTTGAATTTGAAGATATAGTGGCAGCACAACAAGCTTTTTTATCCTGTCTAGCTTAATCTGTGTTGCACATAATAAATGCTTATCAGTAATCAGTATATAACCTGAATTGAATTTGAAGATAGATCATTCAATGCTACACGGAGAATTCCAAATTAATATATGAAGTATAAAGTTCTTCAAAGGCATAACCAAATAAGAGCATACCCTTCTTTACTTTTCCGAGCTCGAAGAACAGATATTAGCTTAGCCAATGGCCGTTGAAGTAACTTAAACAGCCCAGGCAACCGTATTATATCCTGCACAAAGAAACATCATCACCTTAACACCATTGTAACTTGAAACCCACAAATGTTCATATGAAATACACACACAAACAACAAAAAAAGAACAAGCAAAATAACGTACAGGATCAGCAAACAAGTTATATAGAAAAGGTTGAACATCTTTAAGAGTCTCTGGCCCTCCAAGGTTCAAAAGAAGAACCCCAATTTTTTCCTCCATGGCATGTGAGTGATGAGATTCCACAACATCATGTTCACCCAAGGTGTAAACCCCCACCTCGCAAATTGCTTGCAAATGCAGATTTCTCCTCTGAATTAGGCCATCACTGAGAAAGGGTCCTTTGATAAGGGTTTTAGATGAAGATTAATTCACACCATTGAATCCATTAGATGAATGTCGTGAGAAAGACGCAACGCGTCTGCCCCGAGGAATCGACCAGAAAAAAAAACAACATAAAGAAACGGACAAATCCAAGAATTTAATCTTTGATTCACAAAAAGAAGCGCTAAGAACAATCTTAGGTTCTATAAAGTTTAAAAAAAAAAAAGAAAACCATTCAGACAAAAACTATAAAGCATAAACCTCTGATTAACAGTTCAAAGAAAATAAAAGGATTACCTTGAAAATCTATCATCAAAATGGCAGAGACTGATAAGCGTACCATCTGTGAAAAATGTTTCAACAGCAGCTTGAGAAAAGGGGAAAAAAAAAGAGAAGTGTTCGTCTATTTGGAGAAGAAATAATAAGGATAAAAATGTAAGACACCAGCAAAAGTCCTTTTACAGAGAGAAAAAGCTAAAATTTTTGCCATCTCCATCTCTGAAAAAGTGCTTCTCCAACGTTGAAAAAATTCTCCCACTGGCCCTTGTTCTTTATTCCATTTTAGTGAAAATGACTTTTGAACCCAAAAGTCCATCTGTGATAGAATGAAGAACGAGCCACCTTTACTAGACGCGTGCCATTTTTGCTTTAATTTGTTTTTTTATATATATAATTACAGATATATGAATGCGGAGAGAGCCGGAGGTGAGAAGATTTTTTCGAATAAAATTAACGATGTGTTGATCTAGTAATTAAAGTGTAGTTATTATTTTAAGTGTGATTTGGATTTAAGTGGCGTTAGTTAAATTGTTGCTAGAGCTTTACTTTCTTCTTGTTAATTCATAAAAAAGTGATTTTATATTTTATATAATATTTATTATTATTTTAATAATTTTACAGTTAAATTTTATTTTATTTTTATATAGATTATGCATGTCAAGTTTAACATAAATTAATTTTTTTAAAATATTTGTTTTATGTAGAAAAATTTCAACAATTAAATATATATTAATATAGATAATATTTTAAATCGATTAAATTTTTTACATACATAACAAACACAAATATCTTGATAAATACAACGGTTGAATTATTAAAATATTAATAATATACAAAAATACAAGAAAAAAATATAAAAGCACTTTTATGTTATATTATATGTAAGTAAATCTTTCCTTATAAAAATATATGATATGTCCTAATTTTAAAAAGTTGGCTTAAAAAGCAATGCGATTAAATTTTAAAATAGTTATAATTCATCATTGACTGTAATGGTTAATTAAACTTCTACTAAGATGTATGATGTATAGTAACTTTGAGATTAAAATATTTCATTGAATGCATTAAAAAGTGTTTATCTTTAATTAAGAATCGAAAATAAATTATGAATAGTTTTAAACATTACATATAAAAAAATATTTCGTTTAGAGAAATTTTAATTTGTGAATTCTAATAAATGTTTTAACGAGTACCAAATAAAAACAACCCAATCAATCAAGTTTAATTGTAATTTCGATAAACAATTTTAAAAAAAAAAAGCATTTGGGAAATTAGCAACATCTATGGTGGGAAATCAAATGGGTGAAATAGTGGTGATTGGTGTTTCTAAGTTTCAGAGTATAAATAAAAGGTGAGATTTTAGTTTGCATTGTTCGCGCACTGTAGTTGACAGTGGAATATATTCCTCATCTCAAATTCACATTTTCAGTACAGTTAGTACCTTGCTCAATTCGTTCGTTTATGGAGAATAACTTTATTTTCAGTTAATCAGAAGTCATAAGATTTATGTTTATTCACGTAACCGTATAGCTCTTCATGATGCATTGTCACTGCAAATAAGTAATCAATCCATTCAAGCTACTTTTCTTCAAAGAAAGTATTAGCTGCAATAAAAGCAACCCTACGAGGCAAGGAAAACAACTGTGAAAGAACAATTCGTGGCTTAGTGAATACATTCTGAGATATAATAAAGTATATATTACGTAGTCAGATACGAAAAAAAAGAAGAAATAGAATATTATAGTGATATGCTTAAATCACAATAGCAGATGATGGACTGGTGCACACATCTCAAAAGTCTTATTCAAGGTATAATAAATTCTGTAATGGAGAAAAGTGAGGCCTTTCTGTTAGCTTTTGTTTAAAATACCCACCAAAATATGCTCTCTTCTTCTAAATAATATCCATAAATTTGCTTATTCTGGAATCATTTGAGAAGACCCTTCGCTTGAAATTTCTTTATTGGCAACCAGATGACAGTGATTATAGTGGGTTAAATACCAAAATGAATCAAGCAACCATGAAATGTAAGGTTAATCTTAGAAGAGAATAATCATTGCAACATTATTGAGGTTAAGCATCTTTATCCCGATTTTTAGCTCCATCTACTCTTCTATTAATATTATACCGTATGATTCCCTTTTCTACATTTTATATCCTGAGTTGGACTCCCTTTAAAAACCTATCATCCCATCCATACAAAAATCCATGTGCCTGTAGTTCCCAATTTTCTTGGAAAGTAATACTGAACCATTGAGGGCAGGGTTGAGAGAAGTTATATAAATTCAGTGGGGAATGAATGGGAAAAAGGGCAGCGTGGAGATCGATATTCCACCACCTAATAAAGCCAAGCAACCGGAAGATGGCAACAAATCAGGCTTTCAGGGCTTTCCCTGCAAAGCTTGGATATGGAGTGCTTGGGAATTTTGCAAAGACGACGTTGATAGGGTAATATTCTCGTTTAAAGTAGGACTGGCTGTTCTGCTTGTTTCATTGCTCATACTTCTACGAGGAGCTTATGAAATTTTTGGTACAAACATCATTTGGTCAATCATCACTGTTGCCATCATGTTTGAATATACAGTTGGTACGTATGTGTGTTAATGCAAGACTTAATTTCATGATGAATGAAAATGAGAGGAAATGTATTTTCTTACTGTTGTGAATTTTGTGAAGGGGAAACTTTTAATCGAGGATTCAACCGAGCACTTGGAAGCTTGCTTGCTGCAATATTGGCTATTGCAGTTGGTCAGTTAGCTCAACTTACAGGCCGAATTGCTGAGCCTATAATAATCGGACTTAGCATCTTCCTTATTGGTATATCCTCTAGGCAGTCCAAACTATATGAAATAGACCTTTCCTTTTTATCCATGTACTATTAAAATGAAGGAAAAAGAAAAATCCACGTACTAATTGAAGTGCTGTTTTTGGACATTATGAGCAGGGGCTATTACTTCATTCGTGAAACTATGGCCATCGCTTGTTCCTTATGAACATGGTTTCCGGGTCATAATCTTCACCTATTGCTTCATAATAGTCTCTGGATATCGAATGGGGAACCCGATCAGAACTTCCATGGATAGGCTGTACTCTATTGCCATTGGAGGTTTTGTGGCAGCTTTCGTGAACGTACTTGTATTTCCTATGTGGGCTGGGGAGCAATTACACGAAGAGCTAGTCAACAGCTTTAACTCATTGGCTGACTCACTTGAAGGTAATTAGCAAATTTGGAAAATCTCTCCCATCCCTTTAAGGAGAAGACTTGAATTGGTCATTAGCTTTGGTGAAAGTTAAAATTGCTAAAACTTTCAGAATGTGTGAAGAAATATTTAGAAGATGAGGAGCTAAATCAAGCTGAATTTTCTGAGAAAGTAATGGATGAGTTCCCAGACGAACCTGCCTACAGAAAATGCCGAACCACATTAAACTCTTCTGCCAAATTGGAGTCCTTGGTAATCTAATTTACTCTGTCTTCATTGCATAAATTCTCCTACGTTTTTCCCTTGACAGTGGTTGATATAATTCTGACTGGTTTCAATCATTAGGCTGATGCATCAAAATGGGAGCCCCCACATGGCAGGTTCCGAAACTTCTTCTATCCATGGTCAGAGTATGTCAGAGTTGGGGCAGTTATTCGATACTGTGCTTATGAGGTTATGGCACTCCATGGAGTTCTTCACTCTGAGATTCAGGTATTTCCCCCTCTTCTCATAATAAGAACTAACCAGGAAAGAATTTCCAAATTCTGGATGGAATTAAGATTCTGTTCCTTGGTTTCCAGGCGCCTTACCACCTCCGAATCGCATTCCAATCAGAGATCCAGGATGCAGCAAACCAGGCAGCAGAGCTAGTGAGAAGCTTGGGCAAGGATATTTGGAACATGAAGCGAAGCCTCAAAACCTCCCTGTTAAACGGGGTTCACAGCTCAACCGAGCGACTCCAGCGTGTCATAGATATGCATTCATACCTGCTCACCACTCATTATGACCTTCCTGATTACTCTTCTAACCCTCTTCCAAAGCTTTCTCATGTTCTATCAACAACCCCGTACGACTTCCTAGACCAGCAGGAGGATGATGTTTGCAGCACAAATCATGAAAAAAGCTCAAATCACTTAACACAAAACTTGACAGAGTCGTACTATGAGATGATGAGGAAACAATCACGAAGGCTGAATTCTTGGCCCTCTAGCGAGGTGGATCCTTTCCAAAAGGGAGGGGGTTTTAGAATAGGCATTTTGCCCCAGATGAGAGCAGTGAAGAGCACCGCAGCATTATCACTTACTACCTTTACTTCGTTGCTCATTGAATTTGTAGTTAGGCTTGATCACCTGGTGGAAGCAGTTGATGAACTTTCAAAGACGGCAAAGTTCAAGCATGAGGATCTATAGAGGGGAAATCTAAACATGTATGCAGAACTCAGCTTTCTATTACCACACCATGCATGATTATACCATTCCAAACGAGGAGAAGAGGGAGAAACTACAGGCAAAAAGTTAGAGATGACAGCCTTCAGTTTGTAATTACAATGTATGGTGGTAATTGAAAACCGAGTGCTGATAGCCTTCAGTTGCAAGAATCTATAACGATGCTCTGGACAAAGTCCTAGAACATTTAGAGATGACAGGCAACAATAAATACTATAATAGATTTAGTTGAACAAAAAAAAAAAACAATAAACCCTTCGTTAATTTTATTTAATAAATCCACGCTAATCAAGGTTAAAATATGATTAAAAAGAACGGATTTAGTGTTTGAAAATATATGATATTAAGTTACATATTTTTATTGGATGCTTAAAAGTGACTTTTTAAGATTATCTTAATATCATTTAAACACTAAATGATAATAGACAAAACAAGTTTTTTTCCCAATTAAATTCTTCTATTAGTCTCTCTACTATGTATAAGTTTTGGGTTTAGTCCCTACACTTTAATTTAGTGAATTTTAGTCATTGTACTTTTCAAATTTTAAAATTATAGTCCTAACCGAACGATAATTGTTAAATCATAATCCTTGTACCTCAGTGTGTAATGCCATGTCAACTTACTATTTTTACATATTACTGACAAAAATGTCAGTAAATTGATTTAATGGTTATTGTTTGTGTTAAGACAAAAATTTAAAATTTGAAAAGTATATGGACTAAGAATGATCCTGTTGGAGAGCATGGACTAAATTGACAACTTTACACTTGTATAGGACTAGAAGCAAGATTTAATCAAATGTATTTAACTACTATCGTTTGGATCAAGACTGAAATTTCAAAATTCAGAAAGTACTAATTTGAAAAGTACAAGGACTAAAATTGACCAAATTGAATTACATGGATTAAATCCACAACTTATACAAAATACAAGGAATAATAGTATTTGACCTTTTCCCCTATCTTTCAGACGAGGGACCAATTGCCTGATTGCTGGATTTAAGAAACTGACAATAAACTAAGGAATAGAAATCTTTATCCCCATTAAGGTGCCCCACCTCCCTGCCCTATTTAACGACATCTTGACTATAACACCCCATACCCGATATAGTCGCTAGGTTCGAGCTATGGGATGCCACGTTTATTGTTGGAGCAACTATGATCAAATACAATTCAATTTAATTCTGAATATATACTAATAATTATATTACGCATATAAAATATATTATACAATCATTTTTGGGTCTTATATGAGCTTACGAAAGCTGTTAAGTTGACTTGGGATCGAATAAGGACCAAATCGTAAAATTTGTAAACTATCAGGTTTGTAACACCCCTAACCCGTCTCTGTCGCCAGATTAGAGTTACAAAGTATTACAACGCACATTCAATCAAATGACATCACAAAACCATTGAAATATTAATTTAAATATCAATATTCAATAAAAAAAATTAACATCATTAATTCATTCAATTATGTGTTTGAGAACTACACTAAAAACTCTATTTTGCTCGAGAAAAAGCTCGTTAAGTGTGTTGGAAAAGCCTAATTTCCCATGTCAATTTGTGGCAAATCAGAATTCCAAGAATAAAACTAGCTTCACCTAAGTCCTTCACGCTAACCTATTGAGTTAACCATAATTTAACCAATGACAATTCTCTTACATTGTTTTCGATAAGTAGAAGATCATCGACATACAAAATGAGGAAGACCATCTTTTTGTCGTTTATACACTTATAAACATAAGGTTCATCAATGTTTTGCTCATATCTAAATGTCTTGATCGTTTGATCAAATCTTTTATTCCATGAGCGGGACGTCTGCTTAAGTCCATAAATGGATCTTAGCAGTTTGCAAACTTTCTGCTCCTTTCCTTTGACAACATAACCAGTGGGTTGAGCCATGTAAATGGTCTCATCAAGATTGTCGTTCAAGAATGCTGTCTTGACATCCATTTGTCAGATCTCGTAATTGAGAGCAGCGGAAATGGATAAGAGTATGGGGATAGACTTGAGCATGGCTACCGGAGAAAAGGTCTCATCGGAATCGATGTCTTTTTTCTGTACGTAGACTTTCACTACAAGTCTAGCTTTGTGTGTTTCCACTTTCCCTTCCGCATTTCTCTTCTTCATGTAGATCCACTTACACCCTATGAGTTTAATCTCAATTGGTAAGTCTACAAGTTCCTACACCGTATTAGATTTCATACAATCTATCTCAGCATCCATGGGCTATTTCGAGATCTTGGAATCAACGTCCTGCATAGCCTCCTCATAAGTGAGTTGATCATCATCCTCATGATTGACTTCCGTATTATAAATACTACCATCATTGTAGCATCCCAAAAGTTAGGGGTTAGTAGTTTTGCTTGAATCCATGTTGTGTTTATTTGGCTTGCTGTTTGAGTGAGTTTGGGGGGTCCTTTAGAGGCTTGGGTTCGAGGTTGAGCCTGGGAAAAATTTTGTTTTTTGGTCTTTAGTGGAGAGGGCTTCAGAAAGTAGGACTTATGTTTAATTGTGTGTGATTAAGAGACACAAGGTGAGCATATGGCAAGGTGGCTGTGGCGTCAAGGAGGGAGCAAGGAGGAAGGAGTTCGAATCCCACATGTGGCAAGTTGGAGGCTTTTATTTTGCTCAGGAGATGACAAGAGGTTGTGTTGGAATCAAATTCTAATGGAAGAGTGTTTGAATTGGTCAAGGTGGTTGGGTGTTTTCGAATGAGATATGGAGAATGAATTGAGGAGAGAATCAGGGGATTTGGGGGTGAGAGGTAGTGGTTGGCCGAATGTGGGGTGTGGGGAGGAGAAATTCGGCTAGGGGTTGATTTTGGCATGAAATTCGGCATTTGGTGAGTAGCAATAGGAGAAAACTGAAAACTTTTGGAGGGTGTGCCGAAATTTTCTTGTGTTCTTAGCATTTTTGACATTTTAGGCTTTCTCCTTATACATTTCGGGTTCTTTGTTCTTCACGTTTCCTTCTATTCTCTTTTGCACATTCTTTTCTACTATCCCCTAACTTGTTTTCTTTTGTGCTCTCCATAACCGAAACATCTTTACTTCTTCATTGTGCTTCTACTACTTTCTCCATAAGCCGAATTCCCCTTTGCCCCATTTGAATCAGTTTCCTTTTCTTTTGCCATTAGCCGAACTTGATCTAGTCTGAAGCGTGATGTGTTTTCGATCATCGAATCTCCCTTTTTATTCGGTTTTTCTATAGTTGTAAGGTAATAGTCTCTTTTCTTTTTATATTCTCCTTCTCTTTTCTCTCTCAAAGGACTGAAACACTCATCTTCTAATTCCTTTAATCAGGCCGAATCTGAACATTTCTCTCCATCTCAAATCTTGTTTGTTCCTTTGAAAAAGCCGAAACCTTTGTTGGTCAGTTGCCGAATCTGTGGCACTTTGGTAAGGATGGCTATGGTCGAATGGAGGGGATGGTTGGTTGTTCTTTATTTTAGGTTCATTTAGGCTGAAAGGCCGTTTCTTCGTTATTTTTAACAATATCGCTAACCCGTGCTATTCTTTAGGGACTCAACTTCGTAAGAGAGTAGACTGATCGTTCAAGCGTAGCAAGAGTTGCCGTCGTTCTTGGTAAGTAGTGTGGTGAGTTGTCAGTTTCAACCTAATGGATATGTCTTACTTTGGTTAAGGCTAATGATTAAAGTATATGGATTTATAGGTGCGTAATCCCAAGGGTTCAACCTACGCTCATAACAGGTGTGTACTCACACCATTCTGACTATAGATCAGCAAATGCCGAAAAGCCAAAACACTGGAAAACGATGCCACATGAGCGTGCGAACGCACGTGTGGTGAACTGAGCCCACGGAAATGGGTGCACGATGCGTGAGGCCACCATGAGCGTTCTCATGGGCTTGGGCAGTTTTGGGCCTCGTTTGGTTTTATTGGGCCGAGTGGGCCCAACGGGTCCGTGGGCCCTGCGTGATTAAATGTTGTGGGCGTATAGGAAATAAGGAGCCGGCTATGGCGATCACATGGCCAAAGGCAGTTTTGGGCCGAATGGGCCACACGAGAGTGTGGGCCCATCTGGGTCGAGTTTTGGGCTTTGGGCCCAAATACACTGTTTTGATTAAATGCGATATTTGTGTCGCTCGAGGCGACTGTAGACCTCCGAAAAGGTCATAAAATTACTAAAATACCCTTGAAGGGTAAAATGACTGAAATACCCCTAGAGGGTAAGATGACCGTTATGCCCTGAAGGGCAGAATGACTAAAATGCTCTACATGTTATATGATTGCTATCGTATGTTTATTATGGTATGTTGCATTCATGTGTTATTATGTTGCATAGGGATGGGACTATTAATACTGAATGAAGTGCTAATAGGATCGCATGGTCGCTGACGCATCGTGGATCCACCAAAGGCTTTTAAGCCATGAATGTACTCAGTTGCAACGATAAGTTAGTGCCACAACCGGGTGCTACATAAGGAGTGTAGGGATGGGTGGGTCGATTAAATCCCCACAGGAGTGCAGGGTTGGACAGGAGACGGAGTGCAGGGTTGGTATGGGCATTAATGCATTGCATACATGAATTTTAATATTGAGATGGGCTTAGGCCCAGATAAATATGATATGTGACATTTGATATGGGCTAAGGCCCAACCGAGGCTATTTTGGGCTGAGGCCTAATTGCCACCGTTTCTGTAATGGGCTTCGGCCCGGGTTGTTGAGATTCATGTTCTTACTAATGAGGGTTGTACACACTGAGTTTTCATAAACTCACCCCTCTCTTTTGAATTTTTCTCAGGTAGTCCTCAGTAGGCGGTTCGATGTACGGGAGGACTCGAGGTAGCCACTCTACGAGCAGCTTTAAAATTTGAGTATTCAATTTTACTCTATTAAATCGATTTCTATTCGGTTGTAATAAGGCCTCTCTTAATTTCTGGATTTTAATTTGGTATTTTCAGTTTATTACGATTTATATCTGCTAGAGGTAGAACGCAATTTTCTAAAAACGATAACTATTTTTAAAACACTAAGTTTTCGCAACTCAATTTTTGGATGACTCGTCTTCATAAATTATTATTTTAAATTAAGCTTCCGCAACAACGAGGTTTTGAAATTAATAACTTTTAATAAACGTTGATTAAAAATAAACAAACGCAAACTGAGACTTTAGTTTTTAAATATCAATAAGAGTTTTCAATGAAAACATGGTTTTTGAAAAATACTTCAATGTGACACGCCAGATTCGGGCCAAACTTTTAGGCCGGGTTTGGAGTGTTACATTTAGTGGTATCAGAGCCCGGTTACAAAACTCGGGCTGTGAAATGGGCTTTATTTTTTAAGATGTTTACAAGTGGTTTTGAAGTGGTTTTGGAAGATTTTGTGTGGCACTCTGAGTTTCCGGCGTCGGACCAAGTAAGTTCTCCTGATACTAAATTTTGTTTTAAACTGTTATACTGTAGATAGATACTGGGCTTACTTTAGATGGTAGACTATACTGAGACTCTTAGTTAGAGTAAAACTGAAGCCCGTAGGAGACTAAAACTGTAGTGAGCTTGCGATTGCGAAACAACTTTTAACAACTATCTCCATAAAACATTTGTTTAATTACTGGAACTATGAGATAAATTCATAAAACTTGTAATCCAGATAATACGCGAAGTGATAATGAGCGTTAGAAGGGGCGCAAGAGGCCGCGGTAGAGGTCGTGGAAGTGCTAGGCCTGGGTCTTCGGCGTCAGGCCACATGCCCAATGTCGAGGCGAGAGAAGCACCGGCTTCACTGGTAACCGAGATAGGGTCGTTCGATCGAGCTACTGGGGATGACGCACTATCTCAGGCAATGCTGCGTATTTTGGAAAGAGTTGCTGGGTCTGTTGGGCCTAATACCGTTGTTGGGGGCCGTGGGTCGGTTACGGAACGACTCCGGTCCAATGGAGCAGAGATCTTCAGGAGAGTTTCTGGGGTGGTCCCAAGTGTGGCAGAGTACTGGCTAGAGGCCACCGAAAGAATTATGGACGACCTCGACTGCACGCCGGAACAAAAGTTGAAGGGTGTTGTGTCTTTGCTGAGGGATGAAGCCTACCAGTGGTGGCTTACAGTAAAAGAGGGTACCCCGTCTGATCGATTGACCTGGGAATTCTTCAAGTCTACATTTCAGGGAAAGTACATGGGCGCTAGCTATGTCGACGCTCGTAGGAAAGAATTTCTGAATCTGGTTCAAGGTGACAAGTCTGTGGCTGAGTACGAGGCAGAATTTTTGCGACTTAGTCGGTATGCTCAAGGAATTGTGGCAACGGAGTACGAACATTGTGTTAGGTTCGAAGATGGCCTCAGGGACAGTCTTCGAGTGTTGATAGCTCCACAGAAGGAGCGAGACTTTGCCGCATTAGTAGAGAAATCTAAGATCGCTAAGGATGTGAAGCGCTCTGAGCGTCTAAATAGGGAAATAGAAAGGGGCAGAAACAAGAGGGAGTCTGAGCATTCCGATTCTGATCAGAGATTTAAGAGAAGGGCTAGAGTAGATGGGCCAGTCAGAGCTGGACCCCCTGTTGCTGCTACTAGGTTACCACCTTGTGCTACTTGTGGGAAAGGTTATGTGGGCGAATGCTGGAGAAGGACAGGGGCTTATTTGGGTTGTGGTTCCATGGGACATCGTTTCAGAGAGTGTCCCAGAAGATCGGATCAGAGGCAAGCTTTCGGTAGGGGTAATGTACAGCCACTGAGGGGTGGACAGCAGCCTCCCAGGGGCCGTAGACATGCCGGGGACGACAACAGTTTGGGCTGTGGAGCTCCGGGTAGAGGTGCTGGTCTTGAGGAGGCGAGGCAGCCAGCATTGGTTTATGCAGCACGTCGCCGAAAGGACGGAGATGCCTTAGATGCGAATACTGGTACGTACTTTACCCATAATGTACTATTTACTTAAGTTGCAATTAGGACTAGAGTGCGCAGCAGAAGCATAGTGGTATAACCGGTATTGTGCGGCTATTAGATAGTTGGAAATTTCGAGGACGAAATTTCTTTAAGGGAGGTAGAATTGTAGCATCCTAAAAGTTAGGGGTTAGTAGTTTTGCTTGAATCCATGTTGTGTTTATTTGGCTTGATGTTTGAGTGAGTTTGGGGGTCCTTTAGAGGCTTGGGTTCGAGGTTGAGCCTGGGAAAAATTTTGTTTTTTGGTCTTTAGTGAAGAGGGCTTCGGAAAGTAGGACTTAAGTTTAATTGTGTGTGATTAAGAGACACAAGGTGAGCATAAGGCAAGGTGGCTGTGGCATCAAGGATGGAGCAAGGGGGAAGGAGTTTGAATCCTACATGTGGAAAGTTGGAGGCTTTTATTTTGCTCAGGAGATGACAAGAGGTTGTGTTGGAATCAAATTCTGATGGAGGAGTGTTTGAATTGGTCAAGGTGGTTGGGTGTTTTCGAATGAGAGATGGAGAGTGAATTGAGGAGAGAATCAGGGGATTTGTGGGTGAGAGGTAGTGGTTGGCCGAATATGGGGTGTGGGGAGGAGAAATTCGGCTAGGGGTTGATTTTGGCATGAAATTCGGCATTTGGTGAGTAGAAATAGGAGAAAACCGAAACCTTTTGGAGGGTGTGCCAAAATTCTCTTGTGTTCTTAGCATTTTTGACATTTTAGGCTTTCTCCTTAGACATTTCGGGTTCTTTGTTCTTCACGTTTCCTTCTATTCTTTTTTGCACATTCTTTTCTACTCCCCCCTCACCTGTTTTCTTTTGTGCTCTCCATAACCGAAACATCTCTTCTTCTTCATTGTGCTTCTACTACTTTCTCCATAAGCCGAATTCCTCTTTGCCCCATTTTAATCTGTTTCCTTTTCTTTTGCCATTAGCCGAACTTGATCTAGTCTGAAGCGTGATGTGTTTTCGATCATCGAATCTCCCTTTTTATTCAGTTTTTCTATAGTTGCAAGGTAATAGTCTCTTTTCTTTTTATATTCTCCTTCTCTTTTCGCTCTCAAAGGACTAAAACACTCATCTTCTAATTCTTTTAATTAGGCCGAATTTGAACATTTCTATCCATCTCAAATCTTGTTTGTTCCTTTGAAAAAGCCGAAACCTTTGTTGGTCAGTTGCCGAATCTGTGGCACTTTGGTAAGGATGGCTATGGTCGAATGGGGGGGATGGTTGGTTGTTCTTTATTTTAGGTTCATTTAGGCCGAAGGGCTGTTTTTTCGTTATTTTTAACAACATCGCTAACCCGTGCTATTCTTTAGGGACTCAACTTCGTAAGAGAGTAGACTGAACGTTCAACCGTAGCAAGAGTTGTCGTCATTCTTGGTAAGTAGTGTGGTGAGTTGTCAGTTTCAACCTAATGGATATGTCTTACTTTGGTTAAGGCTAATGATTAAAGTATATGGATTTATAGGTGCGTAATCCCGAGGGTTCAACCTACGCTCATAACAGGTGTGTACTCACACCATTCTGACTATGGATCAGTAAATGCTGAAAAGCCGAAACATCGGCAAGCGATGCCACATGAGTGTGCGAACGCACGTGTAGTGAACCGAGCCCACAGAAATGGGCGCACGATGCGTGAGGCCACCATGAGCGTTCTCATGGGCTTGGCAGTTTTAGGCCTCGTTTGGTTGTAATGGGCTGAGTGGGCCCAACAGGCCCGTGGGCCCTGCGTGAGTAAAATTTGTGGACGTATAGGAAATAAGGAGCCGGCTATGGCGCTCACATGGTCAAAGGCAGTTTTGGGCCGAATGGGCCACACGAGAGTGTGGGCCCACCTGGGCCGAGTTTTGGGCTTTGGGCCCAAATACACCGTTTTGATTAAATGCGATATTTGTGTCGCTCGAGGCGACTGTAGACCTCTGAAAAGGTCGTAAAATTACTAAAATACCCTTGAAGGATAAAATGACTGAAATACCCCTTGAGGGTAAGATGACCGTTATGCCCCTGAAGGGTAGAATGACTAAAATGCTCTACATGTTATATGATTGCTATCGTATGTTTATTATGGTATGTTGCATTCATGTGTTATTATGTTGCATGGGGATGGGACTATTAATACGAAGGAAGTGCTAATAGGATCGCATGGTCGCTTGACGACTGTGGATCCACCGAAGGCTTGTAAGCCATGAGCAGCTCTGCTGCAACGATAAGTTTGTGCCACAACCGGTGCTACATAAGGAGTGTAGGGATGGGTGGGTCGAATAAATCCCCACAGGAGTGCAGGGTTGGACTGGAGACGGAGTGCAGGGTTGGTATGGGCATTAATGCATTGCATACATGGATTTTAATATTGAGATGGGCCTAGGCCCAGATAAATATGATATGTGACATTTGATATGGGCTAAGGCCCAACCGAGGCTATTTTGGGCTGAGGCCCAATTGCCACCGTTTCTGTAATGGGCTTCGGCCCGGGTTGTTGAGATTCATGTTCTTACTAATGAGGGTTGTACACACTGAGTTTTCGTAAACTCACCCCTCTCTTTTTAATTTTTCTCAGGTAGTCCTCAGTAGGCGGTTCGACGTATGGGAGGACTCGAGGTGGCCACTCTACGAGCAGCTTTGAAATTTGAGTATTCAATTTTACTCTATTAAACCGATTTCTATTGGGTTGTAATAAGGCCTCTCTTAATTTCTGGATTTTAATTTGGTATTTTCAGTTTATTACGATTTATATCTGCTAGAGGTAGAACACGATTTTCTAAAAACGATAACTCTTTTTAAAACACTACGTTTCCGCAACTCAATTTTTGGATGACTCGTCTTCGTAAATCATTATTTTAAATTAAGCTTCTGCAACAACGAGGTTTTGAAATTAATAACTTTTAATAAACGTTGATTAAAAATAAACAAACGCAAACTGAGACTTTAGTTTTTAAATATCAAGAAGAGTTCTCAATGAAAACATGGTTTTCGAAAAACACTTCAATGTGACACGCCAGATTCGGGCCTAACTTCTAGACCGAGTTTGGGGTGTTACAATCATAGATGAAGAAGTCTGTTTCTTAGAAACTCTCCCACTACAACAGATTCCCCTATGCTGTTAATCGTTTGTAGGTCTTTCTACAACTTTCTCGAGAATTAAACTTGGTGATTGTTTTACTACTCCCGAAAATTCCTCGAGTACCACTTTACTTCGAGGCTTAAAGTTATACATGTAGCTTTCCTCAAGAAAAGTAGCATGAGTAAAAACTTTAATCGTATTATCTTTCAGATTGTAGAATAATCCTTCTTTTGTTCCTTTTAGATATCCTACAAACATGCACAATTCTGTCCGTGCATCCAACTTCTTTACATCCTTATCTAGAACGTGTGCTGGACAACCCCATATTCTAAAGTGATTTAGATCGGGTTTCTTTTAATGCCATAGTTCATAAGGTGTCTTACAAGAAGACTTGGTTGGCACATCATTCAGAATATAGCAAGTCGTTTGTATCGCATATCCCCAGAAGGAAATAGAAAGTTGTGAATAGCTTAACATTGAACGAACCATGTCAAGAAAGGTTCTATTCCTTCTCCTCAGCTACGCCATTCTGCTGTGGAGTTCCCAGTGCAGTCAATTTGGATAAAATCCCATTCTCTATGAGGTATTCTAAGAACTCATCGGGCAAATATTCCCCACATCGGTCAGACCAAAATGCTTTATGGATAAATCTAATTGCTTTTCGACTTCCACACGAAAGTCTCAAAATTTATCAAAGGTTTCGCTTTTGTAGTGCATTAGATACACATATCCATCTCAAGAATAGTCGTCGATAAAAGTCACATAATAATTGTAACTTCCTCGGGCACTAATGCTCATGAGACCACATACATCAGTATGCACAAGTTCTAAAGGTTGGTTGGCCCTTGTACCTTTCACATTAAAAGACCTCCTAGTCATTTTACCTTCCAAGCAAGATTCACATTGTGGAAGACTAACTTCTTTAAGGATACTTAAGGGACTATCTTTCACGATTCTAGTGATTCTTTCTTGGTTATTATGACCAATTTTTAAATGCCATAGGTACCCCTCATTAGAGTGAGAAGTTTTAAGCTTTTTTTTTCACTATTTTAGTTTGAAGCATTGAGTAGTTATTTGGTTTGATAAAGTAGAGATTGTTTTCTATCCATCCATTATAGATTAAAGAAATATTTTTATGAATATCAATCCTTTATTGAATGTCACGTTATAACCGTCATAAAATGAACATGGTACAGAAATTAAATTCCTCTTAAAATAAGGTACATAAAACACGTTCTTTAAAACAATCTTCCTAAAATTATCAAAGTGTAAAATAACTTCTCACACTACTTTGGCTGAAAATAGCTCCCATCTTCGGTCAGCAACGAGAGGCTTTTGTCACGCAGACTTCTCGTTTCGCTGAACCCCTGTAAAGAAACACATACATGGTTAGTGGCTTCAGAATCAATAACCCAGTTGTCAATTGATCCTTCCACTAAGCAAGCTTCAACCATAAAAAGTTCCATACCTTTGCCCTTTTCGGCTAGGTAATCCAAATACTTCTTACAATTTGATTTGAAATGCCCTTTTCTGTTGTAGAAGAAAAAATTGATCTTTTTAGGATCTTTTGACTTTTTAGCCTTCTTCCTATCCACACGAGGTGGGACCGAAAATTTGGTCGGTTTCTTCTTTCCATTAGCTTTCTGTTTCCCCTTAGATGATGAGGGGACCACAACTAAGTTTGCCTTAGGTTTCTCCTAAATCGGCTTAACACCATTGAGCATCAACTCATAGAATTGTAATTCCTTCATGAGCTGAGTCAAGGTAAGCGCCTTGTTCCCCAAGTTTTAAGGAGCCCTAAAACAAGAAAACTCATTGGTTAAGGATTTGAACAATATTTCAATTTGTGTGTTCACATCTAGTTCAACCTCATTGTCCTTTTCTTCCGAAAAAATCCCATAAGCTTAATAATATGTTCTTTGACCGAAGTACTGATTTTCTATTGAGAATTCACCAAATTTGTTATAGCGGATTGTCGAGCCAATGGACTTGGCCTCTAAGCAAATCCTCCAAATTTGTCATAATCTCTTTGGCAGTACGTAAATTCTCGTGTTACTTTTGGAACACACTACTCATGCTCGCTAACTATAACATCAAGTAATCGAGTCAGAATCTCTCTAGCGATTTCTCGCTTTGGGCTGAGCTTCAAGAAGACATGTTTTGTCAAGAACAAATTTGTGTTTCTCACAGCTGAGAACTATCAGCAAGTTCTGTTTCCATTCTCGAAAGTTATCCCCATTTAATTTATTCTCAGTAAGAATGCTAATAAGAGGAGTAGGAGACATATTTGAACTGAAAAAAATAAATATTTCACTAATTACTATCTTTGCATTAAGAAAATATTTTTCATTTAAGCAACATATCAAGAATATAGTATGATGCATGCGACTTGTATTAAAACCTTGAAAAATATTTCATTGTTACGATTATTGTAACAGCCTGATTTTGGGTCTAGTCGGAACAGTGGTTTCGGGACCACAAATTCGACGCAGAAAAATTTATTTTTATTATAGTTTTATGGTCTACAATTTTATGGAATGATTTCGTGAAAATTTCATTCGAAAATTTTGACGTTTGGGCACTCAATTTAGTCAAAAGGACTAAATTGTAATAAGTTCAAAATGTGAGTTCTATAGGTTAAAGGAGTCTAATTGTTATGAAATTTTAAATTGGAGGTCCTTAAATGGTAATTAGGCCATTGGTTAAGTTGGTGGACAAAAATGGACATGGTTTGGTATGTTTCTAAAGTATTTAATTAAGGGCATTTTAGTAATTTGGTAATTAAATGAATTAAAAAGCCAAAATTTGTCCATCTTCTTCCTCCTTGGCCAAATTTTACAAGGAGAACCATGGCTAGGGTTTGTCAAGCTTTCAAGCTCGATTGTAAGTCCGTTCTAGCCCCATTTTTAATGATTTTTATGTTTTTGAAATCCTTGTAACATGATCTATCTATTTCTACCACTAATTTAAGATATGATCAAGGTCTAGGGTTTGACCCATATTAGACATGTGTGTATTTTTGTAACAGCCTAATTTAGGGCCTAGTCAGAATAGTGGTTGCAAGACCACAAATCTAAAGTACAAATATATGTTTTATGGTTTTTATGAGGTCTATGACATGTTTGCATAGTTGTGTGAAAATTTCATGAAGAAATTTTATGATTTAGTGATCAATTTATCTTTTAGGACTAAATTGCAAAAATTGAAAAATATGATATTCTAGAAGTTTTAAGTATGAGATAGCATTTGAAAATTTATTAGAGGTCCTTATTTAGTAATTAGACCATTATATCTCATGATGGACAAAAATGGACATGGAAGGGAAAAATCTCAAGGAAGGGCCTTAAGGGCATTTTGGTCATTTAGTTAATAAATTAATTAAAAGGGAAAAAGAAGTCAAAATTGGTGTCCATCTTCTTCCCTAAGTGCCGAAAATTGAAGAGAAGCCATAGCTAGGGTTTTGTTCATTTTCAAGCTCAAAGTAAGTGCATCCTAGCCCCGTTTTTAAAGTTCTTTACATTTTTGAGATCCTCGTAGCTCGATTTAGCTATTTCTAACCATATTTTAAGCTAGAGTTCATGTTCAAAAACTTACCCATGTATGTCATACATGTATTTTGATGTTTAATGGAGGAGTATGGAAGTTTGAGGTGTGATAAACATCTTTCTCTAAGTGATTTTTCATGGAAACACCTAAAAAGGACCTATTTGTAAATGTGATAAAATGTGTAGTAAAAATCGGTTTTTAAGGAAAAATGTGAGCTATTATAAGCTTAAGATAGGTTCGGCTAGGCATAGGTAACCAAGAAAATGAGTACATTTCATCATACGAGTCTAGGGACCATTTTGCAAATATGTGAAAGTTTAGGGGAAAATTATAATTTTTGCCAAAGTATGATTCATGGGCTGTTTTAGTCAATGTGATAATTAAATAAGTGAAATTTGTCATTATAGATCAAGAAGCACGAAGTCCGGACCTAAACCGAGGAAAGAACAAGGTGGTGGACTAAATTGAACAACTATCTATATTTTGATACCGAGGTAAGTTTGTGTGTAATAAATCAACATTATGTTATTATGTATTTAAATACTTGATATTATAGGAAATGTATATTCTTTTTATGAAATTGGTTAATGAGGTCTCGACGAAGAAAAAAAATTGATGAAGTTTTACTATATCGAAGTCCTGGTTGAACCTTAGGAATAGAAAGGATACCCTTGTCACGATATTAGATTAATAAGGTCCCATATAATACCGTATCTGGGATATGGCCTCGGCACCAAATTGAGATCTCGTGTAAGACCATATTTGGGATATGGCATCGGAATCGAATAGTGATTCCGTGTAAGACCACGTCTGGGACCTAGCTTCGGTATGAAATCGTGTAAGACTATGTCTGGGACATGGCATCGTCATACGATCTCGTGTAAGACCATATTTGGGATATGGCGTCGACATCGATATGAGATCCCGTATAAGACCATATCTGGGATATGGCATCGGCATCGACATGTGATCCCAAGTAAGACCATATCTGGGATATGGCATTGGCATCTTATTACGTGTATGACAATTTCTGAGTATCCTTCGATATTCCAAGTGGTTCAACGGGGTAAAGAATTAAAGTTAGGTTAAAGATGGAAAAAGGGCTAAAATTATGTGATGGAGTGATACAGGTACATATGCAAAACTCACGAGAAATAAGTCCGGTATGTGATATGTGGTCGGTAAAAGTGAGTATGAGTAAGCCATGTCATTGTTGCATTGAGAATTTTGTGTTAATTCATAATGTAATATGTGAATGTTATTTCAAGATTTTATGTTGTTATCTATTACATGCAAACTTATTAAGCTTTATGCTTACTCCCTCTCTTTTTCCTTTTCTTGTAGTATCGCCAAGCTAGCTCGGGGATCGAAGGACGTCGGAGCTCGATTCACACTATCAAGCTATTCTTTTGGGTATAGTAAAGTTTGATTATTTTGGGTATGGCATGTATAGGAACTTGGTCATTTTGTTATACGTCATAATGGTTAGCCAATGTGTTGGCTATTAACGTTACTTATTTCATTTTGTAAATGGCCATTGGAATTGGCCAATGCTAGCTAAGTTATATCTATTCAATGATGATGAAATTCATGAAGTGCAAGCTTCTGCAATTGAATGAGTAATGTGTGAAGTATATGCATGATGAACGCAGTGTGAAATTAAGGTGGGGATGTCTTGATTATGGATATTAGAGGTGCATTATTGTTATGTTATGTGTTGCTGGAAATGATATAAGTGTGGTTGCTTTTCAGGGTGGCAAATGGCTTGGAAAATAGCCTTGTATTTGTCCACACGGGTAGACACACAGTCAGCCCCGTGGGCGTGTTGATATGCTGTGTGTCCCCTGTATCCAAATTTAGCAAAATAAAATGCCTAGTAGTAAACACACGAGCAGAGACACGGCCGTGTGTCTCAGCCGTGTGAAGGACACGACCTCAGGACATGGGCGTGTGCCCAGGCCGTGTGAAGTTTGCACATTAATTGCGAGAATTAAATTCGCCACACGGCCTAGCATACGGGCGTGTGACTTGGCCGTGTGACCCTAAATATCTACTGACGTCATAAACAGAATGTCAAGATTTTCACACACGGGCTAAGACACAGGCGTTTCATGGCCGTGTGAGGGATGTGGGCTATAGACACGGGCGTGTGGCCCTGTTTTGAGCAAAAATTTTCTAAGTGTTCGTAAGCTTCTGATTCAGTCCCACATTATATGTATGATTCGAGTCTCGTAGGCCCATAATAGGGACGTTATGAATACGAATGAAAAGTTTTAAGTTAGAATGAAAATTTATGGACCGATTTTGTATGATTAAGTATGTTAAGTCTGGTAATGCCTCGTACCCTGGTTCCAGCGTCGAATACGGGTAAAGGGTGTTACAATTTTGATGTTTGATGGTAGAAAATGCATGTTTGTTGTTTGTTAAACGACTTTTGCTAAGTGATTTTCGGTAAAAATGTCAAAAAGGACTTATTTGTAAAAGTTATAAAATGAGTAGAAAAATATGAATAAATAAAAAATGTGGGCTGTTATGAGTATGAAAATAGTTTCGGCTAGGCTTGGGTGTGAAGAAATTGAATGAAATTCATTTTACGAGCCTGGGGACTAAAGTGTAAAATGTCAAAAGTTTAGGGGAAAAATGTAATTTTGCCATAATGTGACTTTTGGAATGAATTGAATAATGTGATGATTAAATGAGATGAATTTGATCAAGAAAAATGAAGTTCAAGTCTAGATCGGGGGAAAACCAAAGTGTTTGACGATTAGGTCCATTTCCGCTATTTTTGTATTGAGATAAGTTTGTATGTAAATAATGCAAAGTTATAATTGTATTTATAATGTTTTTTTTGTTGCATGAATTGTATGATTGACTATATGGATGAAATTGACGAAGTTTCGACAAGCGAGTAAATCCGGGTTGAACCTTAGGAATAGATAGGATACAAATGTCATGACATTAGGGCTACTGAGATTACGTGTAAGACCATATCTGGGATATGGCATCAATATGAGACTTCGTATAAGACATATTTAGGCTATTTGCATCGATACGAGATTACATGTAAGACCATATCTGGGATATGGCATTGATACGGTACTGTGTGTACGAGATTCTCGAGTATCCTTTAGTATTCCAAATGGTTCAACGGGAAATGTTGACGAAATGTTCAACGGGTATGTTGAAGATGAGAAAGTACGTGATTATATTACGAGTTGGTACAGGTATGTACGAAAAACTCAAAGAAAATGGATTCAGTATACGATGAACAATTAGTAAGAATGTGATTGAGTATGTTGTGCTTATGAAACTTAAACGACATTTATGTTGATATATGTTATGTTGATATTAAATGACATTTATGGTCATATGACATTTATGAAGTTTTAATGACATTTATGTTAATATTTGTTAAGCTATTTATATGTCAAATGTATGAATAATGTTTCGTATTATTTGCATATGAACTTACTAAGCTATATAGCTTACCCCCTTTTCTTTCTCTTATCTTATAGTGTTACCAAGCTAGCTCGGGATCAGAGATCGTCGGAGATTCGCATCACACTATCAAACCCTCTCGTTTTGGGTATGATGATAGTATTTTGAAAGTATGGTATGTATAGGGGCTTAGTTATTTTGTTATACGTGTCATTTACAATGTGGCCAAATGTATTGGCTTATAATGGTTAATGATTTCATTTTGTATATGGCCATGAATGATGGCTTATGTTGGTAGAAGTACATTTATATGTTGACATCATCCATGAATATGGAAACTTGCATGAATTGTATTGATAGATCATGATGTTTATGCATGTTAGAGGTTAGCATGTGGATGTGATGTTAATACCTTGGTTGTGGATGTTTTGGTTGCCTAAGTATGCCATGAATTGTGCCATTGAATTGGTGTAAGTGTAGGTGTAAATGAGGTTGGAAAATGGCTTGGTAAATAACCTTATTTTTGTCCATACGGGCGTGTGTCTAGGCCATGTGTGACACACGGTCTGCCCCACGAGCATGTGTTTAGGCCGTGTGTCCCCTGCACCCTAATTTTGAGAAACAGAATGTCCAGAATTTAGCACACGGGCAGAGACACGGGCGTGTGTCTCAGCCGTGTGTGCTACACGGCCTAGCACACGGGTTTGTGGCACGGCAGTGTGGCACAAGTCAGAGAGAACCCTAATTTGAACACATCTGAAGCACGGGCGTGTCTCCGGGGTCACACGGGTGTGTCCCTTGGACTACACGAGCGTGTGAGCCCTGCTTCTAGCAAAAAAATTCTAAGTTTTGTAAAAGTTTCCTGAGTTCTCGATTTAGTCCTGAACCACTTCCAATACATGTTTTGGGCCTCGTATGCTCGTAATAGGGACTTCATGATTGAATATGAATATTTTTAATTTGGACGCAAATTTTATGACTCAAAATTGTGTGATTACTTATGATGTGAGTCCGGTAATGCCTTGTACCCTGTTCCAGCGTCGAATATGGGTAAGGGGTGTTACATTTAGTGGTATCAGAGCTACGGTTTAGTCGATTCTCGGACTAACGTAGCGTATGTGAGTCTAGCTATACATGCCATATTACTACCTGTGATAGTGTGATATCTCCCAACTCTGATGAAATTATTTTGTTAAGGCAGAGATGCTTTCCAATCGAGCTATTTTCGAAAACGCTGAAAGTGATACTAAGATATTTGAAAATGTGTTTGTGATGAGTCAAAACTTGGAAAGGTATGAATAAGAGTTCATGATTTGTATGTGATGATGTACAAAATGAAATAACCATAAGTTGAGAAATATGGATAAAATGTCATTGCTCAGGTTGAACGTTGTATTTCGATGGATTATGGTGATTTTGTGAAACGGATAAAATGTTTTAAATGTTGCAAAAAGGATTTAGCCCGGAAGGGTAATCCTGAATTAAGCCCTCTCGAGCATATATTATGAAATGGATTTAGCCCGGACGAGTAATCCAGAGTAAGCCCTTTAGAGCATACGTTACTAAAAGTATTTAGCCTGAATTGGCAATCTTGTTATATCATATGTGGCTCTAGAGTGTGCTCTATGAATATGTGTCAAAAGGGCACTTTTCAATATGAATTCTTAGATTGTTGACATGCATACCTTGAGTATACTACCCGAGTATCCATCGAAATTGCAATAGTTTAATAGGAATTATTCTTGAAATATGGAAAGGTGAAATGAAATGAAAGTTTATATTGTGATAAGCTCATCCATGTTTGTTTAGCATTCATTTGATGTTATGTGCCTAACTTGTTTGATTAAGTGAATGCGATAAGTAAACTTACTCAAAATTTAGAGAATGTATGTTTAAGTACACTTGTTTGAATAAAGATAATCAGAAAGTTCGTGTAACATAAATATGTATGTTAATTAGCTTGAAGTGAATTATATGATTGTGAAGACATTATGTTGATGATGAATGCTAAGTTATATGTGTGTATTTATGAGATTCGAGTTAGAGGCTTTACGACCTCACCCCCTTACCAATATGGTATTTTGTAACGAAATTTCACGAGATTTAAGTTGAATGAGCTCAGAAGTAAGAGACTAAAGAGTTCAGTAGCGGAATAACTAATAATGTGGTCAGAGTTAAGAATAGTTTGGGCAAGTGAATACAGTTTTGGAAAAGATGCCAGGTTATTCTAAAGATCATTTGGATTTCGCGATGTCACGGTTAAAGAAAAAGTTAATCTCGGCTAATCGACTCATTCAGGTAAGATGTCTGAAGTATGTATTTGCTGGAATTTCGTCCGGAATGATTTTCATTAGTGAATGGAATAATACGGGATTAGTGATTACAGAATTAGTCAAAGAAATGATATTTGAATCGTCAAGATGTCTGAGTGTAACAGTTGTAATTAAATAGATTATGATGATCTCACCTGGGCATTTTAAATATTCATTTATCCTCATAGATATATGTGATTGTTCGTTTTCTGATGAAATTCTTATCGTATGAGAATGCTAGCTGATTATAATGTTAGTTGAAAGCACTATTGGTCTTGTTGGTTGATGAGCAGCATTTCTTATCTCTCTCTTTGGGATTATATTCTATTATGTTTGGAATAAAAGTTGATGGTAAAAATTTATGTGAGGCTATTCTTCTGTTTCTACTGGATGTTGTTTTGTTTTATATATATATTTGGAAAATATATTATCTCTGTTACAATTGATTCCAGAGCGTATAAGCATTGTTTTTCTTCTGGTTTTCTTTGAGGAATCATTAAGATCTTTATTATTTTCTTATAAGTTATGTTCTCAGACTTCCAGTATGATATTGCATCTTGGATTTCTTTATCTCGATTTTCTTATAATCTTTATTTCGTAAATTATCAATCATGGCTCATCTTTAAAGTGTGTTCTTTAGCTTGTGATAACTATGTATATTATGGTTGTATTTCTGGTTTGATCATAGGAATGTGGTGATTCTGGTATCAGAATTTCTCTAATTTTCGTGAAAGGAATTGACATCGGCAAAGGTATAGACAGTGAAAGCTCAAGCTCAAATTGTACGATGGTTTTCTTTTCTCAGGTAAGTTTGATTAAAGTCAATGAGTTCAATCAGGATATTTTGTTTCCTTGAGCTAATGCAATTGTAAAGATATTTGACTAGCATGTGAGGAAATTTTGAAAGATTGTATGTTTGGGTTGTTTTAACAGCATGAAAAAGAGAGTATTTTGATATGATATTATTTGATAGTTGAGATCGACTCAATTGTTTTTATCTGACCGAGATGGTTAGTTGAAGGGTAATTTGAGTTATATGGATTTAAGTTTATCTTCAGGTAAGAAGATTAAATCTTGTACATTCATGGGTAAATTGACGAACAGTCTGAATAAAGAATTTATATTAAAAAAGGGTGTGATACAAGGACGTACCTATTAGATCAGTTCTAATTGGATGATATTATTATGAGTTAAAGCTGTTTTGATTGATAAAGTTATCACATTTGTGAAAGTTTGAATGGTCTGTTGAGTGTTAGCAAATTTGAAAATAGTTGAAGGTATTGTTAACCGAAGCACTGATTCTAGGTCTAGTTTAAATTGAGTAAAGAATTTGTGATTTTTCAGCGATGCACTATCGAACAGATTGGAATGTGTTTTAATACAAGAATGTAAAGTAATAGTTTATGCTTTCAGACGGTTAAAGTCACATGAAAGGAACTGTTCGAAGGGTGATTTAGAGTCGACCACTTTTTATGTCTGTGTTGAGAATTTGATGAAATCGGTTGTCTGACGAAAAATTTCATATGTTTCCTGATCCAAGAGTTTAAAGTATCTAATGTCACAGAAGGATCTGAATTTAAAACAACATAGATGGCTTGAACTATTGAAAGATTTTGAGCAGTTATCGATTAACTTTTGGGAAAGCAGATATAGTTGCAAATGCTTGAATGGAAAACCTTTGATTATTTTGTGAGTATTGGATACATGATTAATATTATTTGATGACTGTCTGAATCTAGCTAAATTAGATGCTAAAACGATGTTTTCCTTGCAAGATTGAGAACCTCGGGAATGTGATAGTGAGTGGTAAACTAAATGAGTACAGTGTGAGACGACTATTAATTCTGAATTTCAAGTCAGACTTGATGACTGTTATCATTATTCCGAGATAGAATTTGCGCACTGAGTAATTCAGAGCTTATGCAGAAATTTTTGTACGAAGCTCAGTTGTAGCTCGTTTGTTCATTCAGGGAGTAATAAAATGTATAGTTATTTGAAATAGATGTTCTGGTGATCGAGTATGTAACATGATAGATTAGTTGAGTTATATGTTTCAGAGACTGTCCGATTCGAAATCGTACAGAAAGTAAAAGTGATTCGTGGCAGATTAGAATCCACTTCAGATTGTCAGAAAACGTATGTGAATTTGAAAATGAGGATATGAAATTCCCGTTCAGCAATAGCATGCTTCCGAAAGTATTGCCTTGGAAAAAGATTCAAAATGTGTTTTGTGTATCTATGTTGCGATGGCATCGATTGGACTCTTTGAGTATGAATTCTCCGATAGGGATTAAGATTCCGCCGATGTGTTGTATAACGAAGAATTGATCGGAATTTTGACATGAGATATTAAAAAGTTGGGAAATAAAAGCATAACCTTAGTGAGGGTTCTTTGGCAGTGTCACGAGATATAGGAGTCTACATGGAAATCGGATTTATATTCGGGTAAGGATTTCAGGGACGAAAATCCCTAAGGGGGGAGAGTTGTAACAGTCTGATTTTGGGTCTAGTCGGAACAGTGGTTTCGGGATCACAAATTCGACGCAAAAAAATTTATTTTTATTATATTTTTAGGGTTTACAGTTTTATGGAATGATTTCGTGAAAATTTCGTTCGAAAATTTTGACGTTTGGGCACTCAATTTAGTCAAAAGGACTAAATTGTAATAAGTGCAAAATGTGAGTTCTATAGGTTAAAGGTGTCTAATTGTTATGAAATTTTAAATTGGAGGTCCTTAAATGGTAATTAGACCATTGGTTAAGTTGGTGGACAAAAATGGACATGGTTTGGTATGTTTCTAAAGTTTTTCATTAAGGGCATTTTAGTAATTTTGTAATTAAATGAATTAAAAAGCCAAAATAAAGCCAAAATTTGTCCATCTTCTTCGACCTTGGCCGAATTTTACAAGAACCATGTCTAGGGTTTGTCAAGCTTTCAAGCTCGATTGTAAGTCCGTTCTAGCCCCGTTTTTAATGATTTTTATGTTTTTAAAATCCTTGAAACATGATCTATCTATTTCTACCACTAATTTAAGATATGATCAAGGTCTAGGGATTGACCCATATTAGACATGTGTGTATTTTGATGTTTGATAGTAGAAAATGCATGTTTTTTGTTTGTTAAACGACTTTTGCTAAGTGATTTTCGGTAAAAATGTTAAAAAGGACTTATTTGTAAAAGTTATAAAATGAGTAGAAAAATGTGGGCTGTTATGAGTATGAAAATAGTTTCGGCTAGGCTTGGATGTGAAGAAATTGAATGAAATTCATTTTACGAGCCTGGGGACTAAAGTTTAAAATGTCAAAAGTTTTGGGGCAAAAATGTAATTTTATTATAACGTGACTTTTGGAATGAATTGAATAATGTGATGATTAAATGAGATGAATTTGGTATTATAGATCAAGAAAACGAAGTTCGGGTCTAGATCGGGGGAAAACCAAAGTGTTTGACGATTAGGTCCATTTCCGCTATTTTTGTATCGAGGTAAGTTTGTATGTAAATAATGCAATGTTATAATTGTATTTATAATGTTTTGTTATTGCATGAATTGTATGATTGACTCTATGGATGAAATTGATGAAGTTTTGACAAGCGAGTAAATCTCGGTTGAACCTTAGGAATAGATACGATACAAATGTCATGACATTAGGGCTACTGAGATTACGTGTAAGACCATATCTGGGATATGGCATCGATATGAGACTTCATATAAGACCATAGCTGGGCTATTGGCATCGATACGAGATGATATGGCATTTCTACGATACTGTGTGTACGAGATTCCCGAGTATCCTTTAGTATTCCAAATGGTTCAACGGGAAATGTTGACGAAATGTTCAACGGGTATGTTGAAGATGAGAAAGTACGTGATTATGTTACGAGTTGGTACAGGTATGTATGGAAAACTCAAAGAGAATGGATTCAGTATATGATGAACAATTGGTAAGAATGTGATTGAGTATGTTGTGCTTATGAAACTTAAATGACATTTATGTTGATATATGTTATGTTGATATTAAATGACATTTATGGTCATACGGCATTTATGAAGTTTTAATGACATTTATGTTAATATTTTTTAAGTTATTTAAATGTCAAATGTATGAATAATGTTTCATATTATTTGCATATGAACTTACTAAGTTATATAGCTTACCCCATTTTCTTTCCCTTATCTTATAGTGTTACAAAGCTAGCTCGGGATCGGAGATCGTCGGAGATTTGCATCACACTATCAAACCCTCTCGTTTTGGGTATGATGATCTTAGTATTTTGAAAGTATGGAATGTATAGGGGCTTAGTTATTTTGTTATACGTGTCATTTGCAATGTGGCCAAATGTATTGGCTTATAATGGTTAATGATTTCATTTTGTATATGGCCATGAATGATGGCTTATGTTGGTAGAATTATATTTATATGTTGACATCATCCATGAATATGGAAACTTGCGTGACTTGTATTGATAGATCATGATGTTTATGCATGTTAGAGGTTAGCACATGGATGTGATGTTAATACCTTGGTTGTGGATGTTTTTGTTGCCTAAGTATGCCATGAATTGTACCATTGAATTGGTGTAAGTGTAGGTGTAAATGAGGGTGGAAAATGGCTTGGTAAATAACCTTATTTTTGTCCACACGGGTAGACATACGGGCGTGTGTCTAGGCCGTGTGTGACACACGTTCTGCCCCACGGGCATGTGTTCTGATCGTGTGTCCCCTGCACCTTAATTTTGAGAAACAGAATGTCCAGAATTGAGCACACGGGCAGAGACACGGGCGTGTGTCTCAGCATGTGTGTTACACGGCCTAGCACACGGGCGTGTGGCACGATGGTGTGGCACAAGTCAGAGCGCACCCTAATTTGAACATGGTCTGAAGCACAGGCATGTCCACGGGGTCACACGGGCGTGTCCCTTGGACCACACGGGCGTGTGATCCCTGCTTCTAGCAAAAAATTTTTAAGTTTTGTAAAAGTTTCATGAGTTCTCGGTTTAGTCCCAAACCACTTCCAATACATGTTTTGGGCCTCGTAGGCTCGTAATAGGGACTTCATGATCGAATATAAATGGTTTTAATTTGGACATAAATTTTATGACTCGGAATTGTGTGATTGCTTGATCCGGTAATGTAACAGCCTGATTTAGGGGCTAGTCAAAATAATGATCTCAGAATCACTAATTCAAGGTTAGAGAAAATTATTTTCATGATATGTTATATATTGTAACATGTTTATAAGGATGCATGAAAATTTTGGTGCCTTAATTTTAGCGATTTCTAGCTAAATTGTGATAAAGGACTAAATCGCATAAAGTGCGAAAGTTCTATTTTATTTTCTAGAGGTGCCAAATAGCTATGGATTATTAATTGGAGGTCCCAATTGTGTAATTTGGCCTTAATTTAGTGAGTTGGCCGGCCATAATAATATATAAGGGAAAAGAGCATTTATTATGATAGAAAGATGGTGATATTAGTTGGAAAATTGAATAAAATAAGATAATATAAGCTAAAGCTATCATCTTTTTATTTCTTCTCTTCTTCAACCGAAAATATCAGCCATGGGAGAGGTTTGAAAGCTTCAAATTTCAGCAAGCTTTACTCCATTCAAGTAAGTGATTTTGATGCTTATTTTTGATGAAAATTGCATTTTTGGAGTCCCCAAAGCTTAAGCTAGCTAATGGGAGGATTAATTTGCAACATGGTTGAAAGTCTAGGGACTTGCCATGAGAGAGTTTATGTTGTTTGATGAGTTTTTATGGAAGAAAATGAATGATAGGATGATGAGAAACAACTTTTGTGAAAGGTGTTGCCATGAAAACACCTAATTGGGACTAAAATGCAAAAGTTGTAATTTGTTCATTAAGGCATGAAATAGATGGAATTGTGGATAGTTGTAAGAGGATTAAATGTTTAGCTAGGCTTGCTTAATAAGAAATTGAGATGAAAATTTATTTACGAGCCTAGGGGCAAAATCATAATTTTGCCAAAGTGTAGGGGCAAGATAGTCATTTTTGCCTAAAGTGTAGATTATGGTGTATTATGATTTATAAATGATTAAATCAGTAAATTCCATTGTTCTAGATCAAAGAAAATGAGTTTCGGACCTAGAACGGGTGAAAAGAGAAAGGTAGGCAAAAAGGTCCCTTTCGGCCCTTTCAACATCGAGGTAAGTTCACGTGCAAACGTTGTAATTACGTGCGAGTTAATTTAACGTTCCAATGTGATATGGAATGTATATTTACCATATGAATGCATGAAATATCTTTTGATGAAATGTCAATAGAATTGAAATGTGTATAGCATGATATGATGATGGTTAAAGTCTCGAGTAAGACCATATTGGAATATGGCCTCGGTGTAAGAGTTCAGATAAGACCATGTCGTGACATGGCATCGACATGTTAATGTATGTAGGACCTTATTGGGGTATAATGTCAATGAGAACTATGTGTATGAGACTCAAGAGAGTTAGTTAACAATTTGAATGATTCAACGGATATGTTGAATGTAAGTGGTTGTACCACGAGAAGCCCAAGTATGTGTTAGAATTTAATGGAGATGAATTCAATATATGTTGAACCCCTAGTAGGATATGTGTAATTAATGCACCTTAGTTGCATGAGATAGGTTTATGGATGCACTGTGTGAATGCGAACGAGTATCGTAGAAAGTTAAGTAAGAATAAAAGTAGGCGAGGATGTTCTCGGATGAACATTTGAAATAGAGATATACTTGCGGATTACTATCCACGAATGTAAAATAACTGTGAGGTATGTGCGGTATCACCTTATTGATGGCAGTGACGGCCTGAGTGCGATACCATCAACTATATTAATATCGGTGGCTATGTGCATTATCACCTGATTAATTAGAAATCGATAGGTTGTGTGCGATACCATCGCTTACAAATGATTGGTGGCTGTGTACGATACCACCCTATTAGAGATTTAATGGTGGGATGAGTGCAAAACCACCGAGAGATTTGTAGTATGAGTAGCTCATTGAAATTGCTTGATGTGTTGTTCTATGTGATTACTTGACGATCAGTGCAGGAATGTGTGCTATTTAACACGAGCAGTTGGCTTGTGGCATGAGGTGAATGCGGTAAGAGATAGAATGAGTAAGCTTCAAGAGTGGTTAAGTTACCATGAGTTAATGAGAAAAACTCAGTATAATACCTTGTGGTTATATGTATTCAATAAATGTCGGTATTTGTCAGTTTAGGCAGATGAACTTACTAAGCATTATTTCTTACCCCTTTTCTTTTCCCCTCTCTTATAGGTTATTTTAACTAGCTCGGGTTGGAGGCCACCGGAGATGTTTTCACACTATCGAATAAATGCTTGGTATGGTGTTTCAAGTTCTTATGAGTCATGGCATGTATAGGGATTCTTTTAGAGTTGATTAAGTTCTAATTGTTGCAGCCAAATTGTGTTGGCCTAAGAGAACTTAGAGATTGGTTGTGTATAGCCATAGATGATGGCTTAAGTTACAATTGTAATTGCATTCGGAATAGTTCTCCCTAGTGTATGGGATGAAGTCTTTGTCTCTTTAAATGATTAAATGTCTTTAATTCAAGAGTTAAATTGATGCTATGTGGAGTTATGTGATGATGTATGAATTTATGTAAATGAGAGTGGTAAAAAGGCTTGGTAGATAGCCTCTAAGTGCCTACACGGATAGACACACGGGCGTGTGTCTCCTGCACCTTAGTATCTTAATCAGATTAGACCACGGACTGGTCACACGACCGTTTGTCCAGGCCGTGTGGTACACACGGTTGGCACATGGGCGTGTTCCAAGGCCGTGTGAAGTCTGCACTTGACACTTAGAAATTTAATTGTCACACGGCTGTCGCACACGGGCGTGTGTACAGACCGTGTGGATAAGACAGAATGCCAAGGTTTGGCACACGGGCCAGGGCCACGGGAGTGTCCAGGCCGTGTGTAATTTGCTAGTATCCTCCACGGGTGAAAGACACGGGTATGTTTTAGGGGTGCACGGGCGTGTCCCAAGTCACACGGACGTGTGACCCCTGTTTCTAGAGAAAGTTTCCAGATGAGTTCCGAAAGTTTCGGGACGTAAGTCTGAGGCCTCGTAGGCCCATGAAATGTCTGATTTGATTAAGAAAGAGAAGTTTTTAATTCGGAACAAAATTTTATGGCCCATAAGTACATGTTTAAGAAAGTTCAAGCATAGTAATGTCTCGTATCTGGTCTAAGCCTCAGACTCGAGTATGGGGTGTTACATTTAGTGGTATCAGAGCTATGGTTTAGTCGGTTCTAGGACTAACCTAGCGTTAGTAAGTGTCTAGCTATACATGCCGTATGTGGACCGTGATAGTGTGATGTCTCCCGGCTCTAACGAAATTATTTTGTTAAGACAGTGATGATTCCCAACCGAGCTAATTTCAGTAAGTTTATAAGATTTTCAAGCTCCATGAATATTTCATTGAATTGCTTGTGATGTTGTTATATGCACATTACTTCCATCAAAATGTTTACTGATTTATTAAACAAAGAAGTTACTAAGAGCATGTATATGAAAGTCCCGATTGAAAATGAATTACTTAGGATACTCAATTTGCCACATGAGACAAAAAAGTCCGTATAAGACCATGTCAAGACATGGCATCGGCAATCAAGCAAGTTATCATGTAAGACCAAGACAAGTCTTGGCATTGAAGAGTTACTATGAGATGAAGACCCATATAATCCCAAGCCAAGGCATGGCATTGGCGAGTCTCCAAGCAAAGATGTCATGTAAGTCCAAGACAAGTCTTGGCATTGAAAAGCTATCAAGAGATAGAGATCCCATGTAAGTCCAAGCCAATGCATGGTATTGGTGAGTAACAAGGAAGATTTCATGTAAGTCCAAGCCAAGGCTCGGCATTGACCAGTTCATGAGTAAAGTTACCAATAAGACCATGTCAAGACATGGCAATGGTAAGTTTCCAAGGGAACCCACAAGCAATACTTCGTGTAAGTCCATGTCAAGACATGGCATCGATACCAAGTAAGAGATCCCATGTAAGACTATATCAAGGATATAGCATTGGCATCAAGATACATGTGAAATGAGATTCAAAGATCCTCGATCATTCATAGTAATTAATTCGTCAAAAGAGAGTAAAGCTTAAATGAGATAGCAAGAAAGTTAGTAGTAAAGTTGATATTATGTCATGCTAGTGAAGGCTGACTAACAAGTATAATTCATGTTATGAATGATGATGTTGAGATTATGCTTGTTATAGTAAAGTATACTGATCTATGCGATCAAGTGTTATAGGTACCTTGTTTACCTTACAAACATGAAACTAGTAAGTGCCATGATGTATGTGAGAAGCAGTAAGAGTAAGTAACCATTTGAGATTTGTGATGCCATTGTGTATGATAAATATGTCCACATGGTTAAATCTCACGTGTGACTGTTAAAGTAGAGAAGGTATAATGTTTCGTCTTATGACCTTGTTACAAAGTCACACATATTATAGTGTGAGAGTTAAAACTGAAAAGTTTGACTAAGTAGAATGCAGGAGATGAGTACGGTCGTTCAATGATAAAATGATGAATAAGACCATGGTTGGACCATGGTGGTATATGTGATCCCATATAAGACCATGTCTGGGGCATGGCGTTGGCATCGATACATGATCCCGTATAAGACCATATCAGGGATATGGGTTCGGTATTGAATAAGTTAATCGGATAAGACCATATCTGGGATATGGCATCGATATTTGTTGTGAGATCCCGTATAAGACCATATCTGGGATATGGCATCGACATCAAATAGTAATCCCGTGTGAGACCACGTCTGAGACCTGGCTTCGGTATGAGATCGTGTAAGACCATATCTGGGATATGGCGTCGATATCGATATAAGATTTCGTGTAAGACCATATCTGGGATACGGCATCGGCATCGATATGAGTTTCCATGTAAGACCGTATCTGGGATATGGCATTGGTATTGATATGAGATTTCATGTAAGACTATAGCGAGGCTATGGCATCGTGATGACATGTAAAGCAATAGCTGGGCTATGATGTTGTGATACGAGTAAGACCATAGTTGGACTATGGAAATCAAGTAAACGACGTACTCAAAACTCGTAAGACATTCTTTAGATTAATAAGAAATAGTAAGAGGAATTAGAGATTAATGTTGAGTACTTGAGTAGACATTAATGTGGAACTTGAGTAAGTGAAGTCACTGTTCGAAATTATGGGTGATAGAAACCATTGTAACATGAGTAAGTATGAAAACTTGCCTGAGGCGAGTTATGTGACTATGATGATATTTCATTGACAATGAGTAGTAAATCATATGTATGTAGTCACGAGAGTTAGGCTAAGGGACCTTGCAACCTCACTCCCTTACCACTGTTGAATTATGATGAGATGTTATGAGAGTTAAATTTAGTAAGTTTATATGTGATTAATGCAGTATTTATGTTAGCATTTTGAGAATGCTTTGTATCACATTGATACATTATACTCTACTAGACAGGGTAATCGTTGTTGAACATGAGGTTGAAGTCCTGGGGGACTATAATGAAAAGGCTATCATTGAGATATGAAATAGATAAGGTCCCGTATAAGATCATGTTCGAGGCTTGGCCTCGGCACCAAGTAATGATTCTGTATAAGACCATATCTAGAATATGGCATCAGTAATGAATATGAGAATAGTATAAGACCATATTCAGAATATGGCATCGATACTTGATGTGGAAGTCCATATAAGACCTTATCCAGGATATGGCATTGGCATTTAGAGGTGACTCCATATAAGACCACCTCGGGGGTGTGGCATTGGTTTCGTGCCTACATGAATGACAAAAAAATTGCGTCTTTGATTATCCCTAGTGATCAATGGGACAAATAGATGAGTCTAGAAGTATAAATGAGATTAGTACTAAAGTCATGTGAAGGAGTGAATGCAGATATTCGTGAATGAATCACGAAGAAACTAGTACGATGTGTGGCACGATATGTGCTAAATAAATGGCAAGTATGAGTAAGTTGGCTCGAAGCCTGTAGTTTGTGCATGGTTAGTTGATGCCATGGATGGATTATAATAATAATCCCCTTAAGTATTATGTACTAATATCTGTTGCCTTTCAGGGCTGATGTGGTTGTTATTTTCATAAACAGTGACTGTATGAGAATGTTGGCAGATAGTAAAAATTAGATATTACGGTTGTCGATTTAGTTATTTGGAATCGACATTCCTTTACCTCCTTGTAACCCTATTCGGGTGCTTTGAGGGAGAAGTTGGAAATGATTCTAGTATAAGGAGTGAAATCATGAGTTTCACATGGTGTGATGGATTTTCGGGCAAGCCGAATAGAGTTAATGAATTCGATCAAGATGTCCCTGCTATCGTGAGTTGTAATGAGTTAGATGTTATGAAAAGATCTTTATTAAGTAATGCGAGTTAGTTACTCGGTTGACCCTAGTTGGCAACATCTTAGTTTCAAAGAAGGTTAATGACTAGAGCGAGTTTTCTTTTCAGAACAAAAAGGGTTCAGAAGAGATATAGTAAATGGTATTTTAAATAAGCTCAGAATGAGTTTATTTGAGATGGTAAATATAGGTTGTATAAGTTTTCCGCTGTTGATGATTTCTCGAAATAGAATTGGAATGATGATGAATCCAGAACTTATACAGAGTTTTGGTATGAGATTTAGTAGTAGCATATCTACTAATGCAAGAATAAGGAAGTACGGTTATGAACATAGATGTTTTGACAATAGAGTACATTTCACGATATGATTGAGTTTATGGTCAGGAGTAGTTGACCACTAAAAACTGAGTTTTTTTTAAGCGTACAAGTCAAGAGTATTAAAGTCGGTGAATGCTTTAATGAGAAAGTGAGATGAAACCTTATAGATTTCAAATTTGGTTTGAGAAAATTTCCAAGAAAGAGAAATGTCATTCGAATTGTAGTAAATCAACCAGTAAAGATTCGAATGATCATTTGGGTGCAGAGTTCCAAATTGGTAGATTGCAGAGTATATGCCCAGAGGAAGAATAACCTAGGTCTCAAGTTACGTTTCGACCTTGTGTATCACAGCTTCAGAGTTATTGGCAAGAGAAACTTGAGGATAAGTGGATTCGTGATTTTGAAGAGTAGATGGAAACATTTTAAGAATGTTTGTAGCAAATCCTCCTGATAAGATTTTCGGAGACGAAAATCCCTAAGGGGGAGAATTGTAACAACCCGATTTAGGGGCTAGTCAGAACAGTGATCTCGGAATCACTAATTTGAGGTTAGAGAAAATTATTTTCATGATATGTTATGTGTTATAACATGTTTATAAGGATGCATGAAAATTTTGGTGCCTTAATTTTAGCGATTTCTAGCTAAATTGTGAAAAAGGACTAAATCGCATAAAGTGCGAAAGTTCTATTTTATTTGCTAGAGGTGCCAAATAGCTATGGATTATTAATTGGAGGTCCCAATTATGCAATTTGGCCTTAATTTAGTGAGTTGGCCGGCCATAATAATATATAGGGGACAAGAGCATTTATTATGATAGAAAGATGGTGATATTAGTTGGAAAATTGAATAAAATAAGATGATATAAGCTAAAGCTATCATCTTTTTATTTCTTCTCTTCTTCAACCGAAAATATCAGCCATGGGAGAGGTTTGAAAGCTTCAAATTTCAGCAAGCTTTACTCCATTCAAGTAAGTGATTTTGATGCTTATTTTTGATGAAAATTGCATTTTTAGAGTCCCCAAAGCTTAAGCTAGCTAATGGGAAGATTAATTTGCAACATGGTTGAAAGTCTAGAGACTTTCCATGAGAGAGTTTATGTTGTTTGATGAGTTTTTATGGAAGAAAATGAATGATAGGATGATGAGAAACAACTTTTGTGAAAGGTGTTGTCATGAAAACACCTAATTGGGACTAAAATGCAAAAGTTGTAATTTGTTCATTAAGGCATGAAATAGATGGAATTGTGGATAGTTGTAAGAGGATTAAATGTTCAGCTAGGCTTGCTTAATAAGAAATTGAGATGAAAATTTATTTACGAGCCTAGAGGCAAAATTGTAATTTTGCCAAAGTGTAGGGGCAAGATAGTCATTTTTGTCTAAAGTGTAGATTATGGTGTATTATGATTTATAAATGATTAAATCAGTAAATTCCATTGTTCTAGATGTAACAACCCGATTTAGGGGCTAGTCAGAACAGTGACCTCAGAATCACTAATTTGAGGTTAGAGAAAATTATTTTCATGATATGTTATGTGTTATAACATGTTTATAAGGATGCATGAAAATTTTGGTGCCTTAATTTTAGCGATTTCTAGCTAAATTGTGAAAAAGGACTAAATCGCATAAAGTGCGAAAGTTCTATTTTAATTGCTAGAGGTACCAAAAAGCTATGGTTTATAAATTGGAGGTCCCAAATGTGCAATTAGGCCATGGGAATTAGCTTGGCCGGTCAAAGAAGACAAAGGGGACAGGGGCATTAAATGTTGTCATGTTAGGTAATTAAAAAGAAATAAAATAAGATGGAATAAGCCAAAAAGCTATCATCCTTTTTATTTCTTCTCTTTCAACCGAAAATATCAGCCATGGGAGGGCTTTGAAAGCTTGAAAATTTCAGCAAGCTTCTCTTCACTCAAGTAAGTGATTTTGATGGATTTAGATCTTAATTTTTGTACTTTTGAGACCCCTAAAGCTTAAGCTTTCTAAAGAGGGGACTAGTTTGCAATATGGTTGAAAGTCTAGGGACTTACCATGAGAGAGTTTATGTTGTTTGATGAGTTTTATGAAAGAAAATGAATGATAGGATGATGAGAAACAACTTTTGTGAAAGGTGTTGTCATGAAAACACCTATTTGGGACTAAAATGCAAAAGTTGTAATTTGTTCATTAAGGCATGAAATTGATGGAATTGAGAATAGTTGTAAGAAAATTTAATGTTCAGCTAGGCCTGTTTAACAAGAAAATGTGATGAAAATTTATTTACGAGCCTAGGGGCAAAATCATAATTTTGCCAAAGTATAGGGGCAAAATGGTCATTTTTGCCTAAGTAGAGATTATGTTATAAAACGATCATTAAGTGATTAAATGAGTAAATTTCATTGTTTTAGGTCAAAGAAAATGAGTTTCGGACCTAGAACGGATGAAAAGAGAAATGTGGGCAAAAAGTCCTTTTCGGCTCTTTCGACATCGAGGTAAGTTCATGTGCAAATGTTGAAATTACGTATGAGCTTATTTAGTATTTCAATGTTGTATGGAATGTATATTACTATATGAATGTATGAAATGTCTCTTGATGAGATGTCAATGGAATTGAATTTAGAGTAATGGGAAAGGTGTATAACACGATAGGACGATGGATAAAGGCTCGAGTAAGACCATATTGGAATATGGCCTCGGTGTAAGAATTCGTATAAGACCATGTCAGGGACATGGCATCGATATGTTAGTACATGTAAAACCCAATTGGGGTAGAGTGACAACGAGAACTATGTGCATGAGACTCAAAAGAGTTATTTAACAATTCGAATGATTCATTGTGTATGTGAATGTATATGGTTATACCATGAGTAGCACAAGTATGTGTAGAATTTAATTGAGATGAATTCAATAAATGACGAACCCCTAGTGGGGTATGTGTATTTGATGCACTGTGTGAATGAGAACGAATATCGTAGAAAGTTAAGTAAAAATGAAAACATGTGAGAATGTTCTTGAATGAACATTTGAAATAGAGTTATACTTGTGAATTATTATCCATGAATGTAAATAACGGTAAGCTATGTGCGATATGACCTTATTGATTGTAGATCGATGGGCTATGTGTGATACCATCACTTATAAATGATTGGTGGGTTATATGCGATGCCTCTCTATTAGAGATTCAATGGTGGGCTAAGTGCAAAACCACCGAGATATTAGTAGCATGAGCGGCTTATTGAAAATGCTTGATGTGTTGTTATATATGACCTTGTGATGATCAGTGCAGGAACGTATACTAGTTAAACGAACGAATTGGCTTGTGATATGGTGAGAATGTGGTAAGAGATTGAATGAGTAAGTTTCAAGAATGGTTGAGTAAGTAACTATGAGTTGATGAGAAAAATTCAACATATTGCCTTGGGGTTATGTATATTCAGTGAATATCAATATTTGCCAAATTATACAGATGAACTTACTAAGCATTATTGCTTACTCTTTTACTTTTCTCATCTTTTATAGGTTTTATTACTTAGCTCCGGTTGGAGACCGCAGGAGATGTTTCACACTATCGGGCAGACCCTTGGTATAAGGTATCAAGTCCTTAGAAGTTATGGCATGTATAGGGCTAGTACTTAAAGTTGATGAGGTCTAATTATTGTGTATAGCCATAGATGATGGCCTAAGTTGTCTGTAATAATATGAGAATTAGTTCTCCCTTGTGTATGGGATAAAGATCTTATTTCTTTTATAATCAAATGTCTACAGTTCAAGAGTAATGTTGATACTAGGTGTAGTTATGCGATGATGTATGAATGTATGCAAATGTGGGTGGAAAAAGGCTTGGTAGATAGCATCTAAGTGCCCACACGGATAGACACACGGGCGTGTGTCTAGGCCGTGTACATCCTGCACCTTAGTGCCTTAAGTTAGAATAGAACACGGGCTGATCACACGGCCGTTTGTTCAAGCCGTGTGATATGCACGGCCAGCACATGGGCATGTGCCCCGACCGTGTGTAATAAGTCAGTATATCAAGGTATAGTACACGGTCTAAGTCCACGGGCGTGTCAAGGCCGTGTGTAATTAGTCAGTGTCGACCACGGTCGGAAGACATGGGCGTGTAAAGGGGTGCACGGGCGTGTCCCAAACCTCATGGGCGTGTGCCTTATCCGTGGGGCATTTGGCAGAATGCTTGGGTTTTTAAGCACGGTTGTTGAACATGGGCGTGTGTGTCTACACACGGGCGTGTCTCATTCTACACGGGTGTGTGGCCCCTGTTTCAAAGAAAAGATTCTTTTAACTCGTAAAAGTTTCCAAACGCAAGCTTAAGGCCTCGTAGGCCCACGATACGAATGTCTTGACTAAGAAAGAGAAGTTTTTAATTTGAAAAGAAATTTTACAGCCCATAAGTGTATGATTAAGCAGTTAAAGCATAGTAATATCTCGTATCCGATCTAAGCCTCGGACTTGGGTATGGGGTGTTACATTTAGTGGTATCAGAGCTATGGTTTAGTCGGTTCTAGGACTAACCTAGCGTGAGTAAGAGTCTAGCTATACATGTCGTATGTGGATCGTGATAGTGTGATGTCTCCCGGCTCTAACGAAATTGTTTTGTTAAGACAGTGATGATTCCCAACCGAGCTAAATTCAGAAGGTTTGTATGATTTCTAAGCTTTATGATTTATATCATTGAATTGCTTAGTATAATGTACAATGTTATTATGAAAAATGTTTAATGTTATGTTAAACAAAGAAATTAATGAGATCAAGCATGAGAAAGCCCCGATTGAAGTTGAATAACTTAGGATACTCAATCTACCACATGAAACAAGAAAGTCCGTATAAGACCAAGCCGAGGCATGGCATCGGCAAGCAAGCAAGATATCATGTAAGTCCAAGGCAAGCTTGGCATTGAATAAGTTATCATGTAAGTCCAAGGCAAGCTTGGCATTGAACAAGTTATCATGTAAGTCCAAGGCAAGCTTGGCATTGAACCAGTTATCATGTAAGTCCAAGGCAAGCTTGGCATTGAACAAGTTATCATGTAAGTCCAAGGCAAGCTTGGCATTGAACAAGTTATCATGTAAGTCCAAGCCAAGGCATGGCATTGGTGAGAACGAGAAAGACTTCGTATAAGCCCATGTCAAGACATGGCCTCGAAACCAAGAAGAGAGATTCCATGTAAGACCGTATCTAGGATATGGCTTTGGCATCGAGCATGTGAGATGAGATTCAGTATCCTCGGTTATTCATGGAAATTCATCGGGCACACAAGTAAAGTTTAAATGGGATAACAAGAAAGTTAGTAGTAAAGTTGATATTATGTCATGCTAGTGAAGGCTGACTAACAAGTATAATTCATGTTATGAATGATGATGCTGAGATTATGTTTATTATAGTAAAGCATACTGATCTATATGATCAAGTGTTACAGGTACTTTGTTTACCTTACAAGCATGAGACTAGTAAGTGCCATGATGTATGTGAAAAGCAGTAAGAGTAAGTAAGCACTTGCGATTTGTGATGCCATTGTTTATGATAAATATGTTCACATGATTAAAAACTGAAAAGTTTGATTTAGTAGAATGCAGGATATGAGTACGGTCGTTCAATGATGAAAAGATGAATAAGACCATGGTTGGACCATGGCAATGAGAAGGTCAGTGTAAGACCATGTTTGGAACATGGCATCGACCATATTATGAGGGTCAGTGTAAGACCATGTTTGGAACATGGCATCGGCTGTATTATGAGTGCCATGTAAGACCATATTTGTAATATGGCATCGGCATTAAGACAAGAGTCGTGTAAGACCATATCCGGGATATGGCATCGACATTGACATGCGTTCCATGTAAGACCGTGATCGTGGATATGGCATTGGTATTGGTATGGGATTTCATGTAAGACCATAGCGAGGCTATGGCATCGTGATGACATATAAAGAAGTAGCTAGACTATCTTTGTCGTGATCTGAGTAAGACCATAGTTGGACTATGGCAATCAGTAGACGACGTACTCAAACCCGTACAACATTCATTAATTGATAAGTGATTGTAAGAGAAAGTAGGGTGAAATGTTGAGTACTCGAGCAGATATTAATGTGGAAATTGAATTATTAAAAGTTACAGTTCAAAAGTATAATGGATAGAAACAATTGTAGAGTGATAAATGCGAAAACCCACTCGAGATGAGTTATATGACTATGATGAATATTAAGTCATATGTATGTAGTCACGAGAGCCAAGTTAAGGGGCTTTGTGACCTCACTCTCCTTACCACTGTTGAATTATGATGAGATGTTAAGAGAGTTAAATTGAGTAAGTTTACATGTGATTAATGCAGTGTTTATGTTAGCACTTTAAGAATGCTTTGTATCACATTGATACATGATACTCTATTAGATAGAGTAATCGTTGTTGAACATGAGGTTGAAGTCCTAGGGGACTATAATGAAAAGGCTATCATTGGGATATGAGATAGATAAGGTCCCGTATGAGACCATGTTCGGGGCATGGCCTCGGTACCGAGTTGAAGTTCCGTATAAAACCATATTTGTAATATGGCATCGGTAATGAATATGAGAATCGTGTAAGACCATGTTCAGAATATGGCATCGATACTTGATGTAAAAGTCCATATAAGACCGCCTCAGGGATGTGGCATTAGTTTCGTACCTACATGAATGACGATGAATATGCGTCTTTGATTATCCCTAGTGATCAATGGGACACATAGATGAGTCTAGAGGTAGAAATGGAAATTGTACTAAAGCCATGTGAATGAGTAAATGTAGACACTCGTGAACGAGTCAAGAAGAAATGAGTACGATGTGTGGCATGGTATGTGCTAAATAAATTGAAAGTTTGAATAAGATGGCTTAAAGCCTGTAGTTTGTGCATGGTTAGTTGATGCCATGGATGGATTATAATAATAATCCCCTTGAGTATTACGTATAAATAACCGTTACCTTTCAAGGCTGACGTAGTTGTTCTTTTCATAAATTATAATTGTGTGAGAATGTTAGCTGATAGTAAAAATCAGACAAAATGGTTGTCGATTTGGTTAATTGAAATCGACATTCCTTTATCTTCTCGTAACCTTAACTGGGTACTTTGAGGAGGAAGTTGGTGATGATTCTTGTATAAAAAGTGAAATCGCAAGTATCACGTTGTGTGATGGGTTTTCGGGTAAACCGAAAAGAGTTAATGAGTTTGACCAAGATGACCCTGCTATCGTGAGATATGAAGACAACAAAGGTTTTAGATTAGCATAGCAAGATAAACTCAGATGGGTGTGTGCTCAAAATATGTTCTCAGTATGGAGAAAATAGTAGATTAATGTATTGAGATATGATTCAAGTTCTGTGTATATTCACGCATGAATCAGTAAAGAGAATAAAATTCTGTATGTACGTGAGTAGAGAGCATGATACAAAGATATACTCATCAAAATGTTCAAACCGTGATGGTTGAGTTGAAGGCTATAGAGGGAACTGCTAACTGAAAGTTTTAGCACCGAGTTCAGCACGAATCGAGAAAAAGAGCTGACAGGTTGGTGATCCAGAGATGATCACTTTTGTGTCTTTATTGTAAGCTAGATGTTATGAAATGATCCATGGGATCATCGATGCGTATTTTCTGAATTTTTTTTATGATGAAAGAGTATCATATACTATAGGAGATTTTGAAAATGAAATAGTGAAACGGCTTGAGCTAATACAATGACATGTATAGTTATTGTAATACTTTCGGATAGTAGACATAGTACAGATGTTTGAATGAATGATCCATGTTAAGCAATGCGAGTTGGTTACTCGATTGACCCTAGTTGATAAATCCAGATTGAATAAGATTACCGTTGTTGAAGTTTCCTCGAGATAGAATTTGAATGATGATGAATCCAAAACTTATACAGAAGTTTGGTACGAGATTTAGTAGTAGCATATCTACTAATGCAAGAATAAGGAAATGCAGTTATGTGCATAAATGTTTTGACGATAGAGTACATTTCACGATATGATTGAGATTATGGTCAGAAATAGTTGACCACTAAAAGCTGAGTTTTCAAAGCGTATAAGTCAAGACTATTATAGTTAGTAAACGCTTGAATGAGAAAATGAGATAAAACCTTATAGATTCAAATTTTATTTGACAAATTCCCAAGGAGGGGAATGTCATTCAAATTATAGTGAATCAACCAGTAAAGATTCGAATGATCATTTGAACATGTGCAGAGTTCCAAATTGGTAGATTTCAGAGTATATGCCCCAGAGGAAGAATAACCAAGGTCTCAAGTTACGTTTCGACCTTGTGTATCACAGCTTCAGAGTTATTGGCAAGAGAAACTTGAGGATAAGTGGATTCGCGATTTTGAAGAGTAGATGGAAACGTTTTAAGAATGTTGGTAGCAAATCTTCCTGATAAGATTTTCGGGGACGAAAATCCCTAAGGGGGGAGAATTGTAACAGCCCGATTTAGGGGCTAGTCGGAACAGTGACCTCAGAATCACTAATTCGAGGTTAGAGAAAATTATTTTCATGATATGTTATGTGTTATAACATGTTTATAAGGATGCATGAAAATTTTGGTGCCTTAATTTTAGCGATTTCTAGCTAAATTGTGAAAAAGGACTAAATCGCATAAAGTGCAAAAGTTTTATTTTAATTGCTAGAGGTACCAAAAAGCTATGGTTTATAAATTGGAGGTCTCAAATGTGCAATTAGGCCATGGGAATTAGCTTGGCCGGTCAAAGAAGACAAAGGGGACAAGGGCATTAAATGTTGTCATGTTAGGTAATTAAAAAGAAATAAAATAAGATGAAATAAGCCAAAAAGCTATCATCGTTTTTATTTCTTCTCTTTCAACCGAAAATATCAGCCATGGGAGGGCTTTGAAAGCTTGAAAATTTCAGCAAGCTTCTCTTCACTTAAGTAAGTGATTTTGATGGATTTAGATGTTAATTTTTGTACTTTTGAGACCCCTAAAGCTTAAGCTTTCTAAAGAGGGGACTAGTTTGCAATATGGTTGAAAGTCTAGGGACTTACCATGAGAGAGTTTATGTTGTTTGATGAGTTTTATGAAAGAAAATGAATGATAGGATGATGAGAAACAACTTTTGTGAAAGGTGTTGTCATGAAAACACCTATTTGGGACTAAAATGCAAAAGTTGTAATTTATTCATTAAGGCATGAAATTGATGGAATTGAGAATAGTTGTAAGAGGATTTAATGTTCAGCTAGGCTTGTTTAACAACAAAATGTGATGAAAATTTATTTACGAGCCTAGGGGCAAAATCATAATTTTGCCAAAGTATAGGGGCAAAATGGTCATTTTTGCCTAAGTAGAGATTATGTTGTAAAACGATCATTAAGTGATTAAATGAGTAAATTTAATTGTTTTAGATCAAATAAAATGAGTTTCGGACCTAGAACGGATGAAAAGAGAAATGTGGGCAAAAAGTCCTTTTCGGCTCTTTCGACATCGAGGTAAGTTCATGTGCAAATGTTGAAATTACGTATGAGTTTATTTAGTATTTCAATGTTGTATGGAATGTATATTACTATATGAATGTATGAAATGTCTCTTGATGAGATGTCAATGGAATTGAATTTAGAGTAATGGGAAAGGTGTATAACACGATAGGACGATGGATAAAGGCTCGAGTAAGACCATATTGGAATATGGCCTCGGTGTAAGAATTCGTATAAGACCATGTCAGGGACATGGCATCGATATGTTAGTACATGTAAAACCCAATTGGGGTAGAGTGACAACGAGAACTATGTGCATGAGACTCAAGAGAGTTATTTAACAATTCGAATGATTCATTGTGTATGTGAATGTATGTGGTTGTACCATGAGTAGGACAAGTATGTGTAGAATTTAATTGAGATGAATTCAATAAATGACGAACCCCTAGTGGGGTATGTGTATTTGATGCACTGTGTGAATGAGAACGAATATCGTAGAAAGTTAAGTAAAAATGGAAACATGTGAGAATGTTCTTGAATGAACATTTGAAATAGAGTTATACTTGTGAATTATTATCCATGAATTTAAATAACGGTAAGCTATGTCCGATATCACCTTATTGATTGTGGATCGATGGGCTATGTGTGATACCATCACTTATAAATGATTGGTGGGTTATATGCGATACCTCTCTATTAGAGATTCAATGGTGGGCTAAGTGCGAAACCATCGAGATTATAGTAGCATGAGCGGCTTATTGAAAATGCTTGATGTGTTGTTATATATGACCTTGTGACGATCAGTGCAGGAACGTATACTAGTTAAACGAACGAATTGGCTTGTGATATGGTGAGAATGTGGTAAGAGATTGAATGAGTAAGTTTCAAGAATGGTTGAGTAAGTAACTATGAGTTGATGAGAAAAATTCAACATATTGCCTTGGGGTTAAGTATATTCAGTGAATATCAATATTTGTCAAATTATACAGATGAACTTACTAAGCGTTATTGCTTACTCTTTTACTTTTCTCATCTTTTATAGGTTTTATTACTTAGCTCGGGTTGAAGACCACCGGAGATGTTTCACACTATCGAGCAGACCCTTGGTATAAGGTATCAAGTCCTTAGAAGTCATGGCTTGTATAGGGCTAGAACTTGAAGTTGATAAGGTCTAATTATTGTGTATAGCCATAGATGATGGCCTAAGTTGTCTGTAATAATATGAGAATTAGTTCTCCCTTGTGTATGGGATAAAGATCTTATTTCCTTTATAATCAAATGTCTACAGTTCAAGAGTAATGTTGATACTAGGTGCAGTTATGCGATAAGGTATGAATGTATGCAATTGTGGGTGGAAAAAGGCTTGGTAGATAGCATCTAAGTGCCCACACGGATAGACACACGGGCGTGTGTCTAGGCCGTGTACGTCCTGCACCTTAGTGCCTTAAGTTAGAATAGAACACGGGCTGATCACACTGGTACGCTTGTTTGCCGCAGTGTGATACGCACGGCAAAGACATGGGCGTGTGCCCGGCCGTGTGTAATAAGTCAGTATATCAAGGTATAGTACACGGTCTAAGTCCACGGGCGTGTCAAGGCCGTGTGTAATTAGTCAGTGTCGACCACGGTCATAAGACATGGGCGTGTAAAGGGGTGCATGGGCGTGTCCCAAACCGCATGGGTGTGTGCCTTAACCGTGGGGCATTTGGCAGAATGCTTGAGTTTTTAAGCACGATTGTTGAACATGGGCGTGTGTGTCTACACACGGGCGTGTCTCATTCTACACGGGCGTGTGGCCCCTATTTCAAAGAAAAGTTTCTTTTAACTCGTAAAAGTTTCCAAACGCAAGCTTAAGGCCTCGTAGGCCCACGATACGAATGTCTTGACTAAGAAAGAGAAGTTTTTAATTTGAAACGAAATTTTACAGCCCGTAAGTGTATGATTAAGCAGTTAAAGCATAGTAATATCTCGTATCTGATCTAAGCCTCAGACTCGGGTATGAGGTGTTACACTAGATCAAAGAAAACGAGTTTCAGACCTAAAACGGGTGAAAAGAGAAAGGTGGGCAAAAAGGTCCCTTTCAGCCCTTTCGACATCTAGGTAAGTTCACGTGCAAACATTGTAATTACGTACGAGTTAATTTAACGTTCCAATGTGATATGGAATGTATATTTACCATATGAATGCATGAAATATCTTTTGATGAAATGTCAATAGAATTGAAATGTGTATAGCATGATATGATGATGGTTAAAGTCTCGAGTAAGACCATATTGGAATATGGCCTCGGTGTAAGAGTTCGTATAAGACCATGTCAGGGACATGGCATCGACATGTTAATGTATGTAGGACCTTATTGGGGTATAATGTCAATGAGAACTATGTGTATGAGACTCAAGAGAGTTAGTTAACAATTTGAATGATTCAACGAATATGTTGAATGTAAGTGGTTGTACCACGAGAAGCACAAGTATGTGTTAGAATTGAATGGAGATGAATTCAATATATGCTGAACCCCTAGTGGGATATGTGTAATTAATGCACCTTAGTTGCATGAGATAGGTTTATGGATGCACTGTGTGAATGCGAACGAGTATCGTAGAAAGTTAAGTAAGAATAAAAGTAGGTGAGGATGTTCTCGGATGAACATTTGAAATAGAGATATACTTGCGGATTACTATCCACGAATGTAAAATAACGGTGAGCTATGTGCGGTATCACCTTATTGATGGTAGTGACGGGCTGAGTGCGATACCATCAACTATATTAATATCGGTGGCTATGTGCGTTATCACCTGATTAATTAGAAATCGATGGGCTGTGTGTGATACCATTGCTTATAAATGATTGGTGGCTGTGTGCGATACCACCGTATTAGAGATTTAATGGTGGGATGAGTGCGAAACCACCGAGAGATTTTTAGTATGAGTAGCTTATTGAAATTGCTTGATGTGTTGTTCTATGTGATTACTTGACGATCAGTGCAGGAATGTGTGCTATTTAACACGAGCAGTTGGCTTGTGGCATGAGGTGAATGCGGTAAGAGATAGAATGAGTAAGCTTCAAGAGTGGTTAAGTTACCATGAGTTAATGAGAAAAACTCAGTATAATACCTTGTGGTTATATGTATTCAATAAATGTCGGTATTTGTCAGTTTAGGCAGATGAACTTACTAAGCATTATTGCTTACCCCTTTTCTTTTCCCATCTCTTATAGGTTATTTTAACTAGCTCGGGTTGGAGGCCACCAGAGATGTTTTCACACTATCGAATAAACGCTTGGTATGGTGTTTTAAGTTTTTATGAGTCATGGCATGTATAGGGATTCTTTTAGAGTTGATTAAGTTCTAATTGTTGTAGCCAAATTGTGTTGGCCTAAGAGAACTTAGAGATTGGTTGTGTATAGCCATAGATGATGGCTTAAGTTACAATTGTAATTGCATTCGGAATAGTTCTCCCTAGTGTATGGGATGAAGTCTTTGTCTCTTTAAATTATTAAATGTCTTTAATTCAAGAGTTAAATTGATGCTATGTGGAGTTATGTGATGATGTATGAATTTATGTAAATGAGAGTGGTAAAAAGGCTTGGTAGATAGCCTCTAAGTGCCTACACGGATAGACACACGGGCGTGTGTCTAGGCCGTGTGTCTCCTGCACCTTAGTATCTTAAGTCAGATTAGACCAAGGACTGGTCACACGGCCGTTTGTCCAGGCTGTATGATACACACGGTTGGCACATGGGCGTGTTCCAAGGCCGTGTGAAGTCTACACTTGACACTTAGAAATTTAATTGTCACACGGCTGTCGCACATGGGCGTGTGTACAGACCGTGTGGATAAGAAAGAATGCCAAGGTTTGGCATACGAGCCAGGGCCACGGGCGTGTCCAGGCCGTGTGTAATTTGCCAGTATCCTCCACGGGTGAAAGACACGGGTATGTTCTAGGGGTGCCCGGGCATGTCCCAAGTCACACGGACGTGTGACCCCTGTTTCTAGTGAAAGTTTCCAGATGAGTTTCGAAAGTTTCGGGACATAAGTCTGAGGCCTCGTAGGCCCATGAAATGTCTGATTTGATTAAGAAAGAGAAGTTTTTAATTCGGAACAAAATTTTATAGCCCATAAGTACATGTTTAAGAAAGTTCAAGCATAGTAATGTCTCGTATCCGATCTAAGCCTCAAACTCGGGTATGGGGTGTTACAGGTAATGCCTCGTACCCTGTTCTGGCGTCGAATACGGGTAATGGGTGTTACAATCATTCTCACATCCATCAACCATGTCGCATTGGGGTCCCATGATTAACTAGAAAGAACATGGATTACATCCAATCAGTTTGTGAATCTTAATTCTCAAGAGTCCACACGATCTAACAACCGTTTAATGCTTGGCCATCATCTCTAGCTTAAATATCATTTCTTAGGAAACTATTTAATAAGAGATGATCTTGAGTGTCTAACTGTAACAACCCGATTTAGGGCCTAGTCAGAATAGTGGTTGCGAGACCACAAATTGGAAGTAGAAATATGTGTTTTATGATTTTTATGAGGCTTATGATATGTTTGCATGATTATGTGAAAATTTCATGAGGAAATTTTATTAATTAGTGATCAATTTGTCTATTAGGACTAAATTGCAAAAATTAGAAAATATGAGATTCTAGAAGGTTTAAGTATGAAATAGCATTATAAAAATTACTAGAAGTCCTTATTTAGCAATTAGACCAATATATGTCAAGATGGACAAAAATAGACACGGGAAGGAAAAATCTCAAGAAATGGGCCTTAAGGGCATTTTTGTCATTTGGTTAATAAAAGAATTAAAAGGGAAAAATAAGCTAGAAATCATGTCCATCTTCATCCTCCATAGCCGAAAATTACAAGGACTCCATAGCTAGGGTTTCCTCAACTTTCAAGCTTAATTGTAAGTACCTCCTAGCCCCGTTTTTAATGTTCCTCGTATTTTTGAGATCCTCGTAGCTCGATTTAGCTATTTCTAGCTATATTTTGAGCTAGGGTTTATGTTCAAAAATTTACCCATGTATGACATGCATGTATTTTGATGATTTATGAAAGAATATGATAGTTTGATGTATGATAAACATCTTTTTCTAAGTGATTTTCATGAAAAATGCATAAAAAGGACCAAATTGTAAAAGTCATGAAAATGGTCATACATGAGTGAATTAGTGGAAATTTGGGGCTATTGTAATTATGAAAATGATTCGGCTAGGCTTAAAATGCAAAGAAATTGAATGAAAATCATTTTACGAGCCTAGGGGTAAAAGTGTAATTATGTGAAAGTTTAGGGGCAAAATCATAATTTTACCAAAGTATGATTCATGGGTTAATTTAGTCAATGTGAGTATTAAACAAGTGACATTGCTATTATAGATCAAGAAACACGGTCTGCATCAAACCGAGGCAAGAACAAGGTTGTGGACTAAATCGAACAACTATACGTATTTTGAGTACCGAGGTAAGTTTGTGTGAAATTAAAGCTACATAATGTTATTATGTTTTTAATTACTTTATTTTATGAGAAATGTATATTATTTCCATGAAGTTGATTAATGATTCCTCAATGAGATTGTAATGAGATCATGTTAAGCTGAAGTCCCGGTTGAACGTTCGGAATAGCAAGAATACCAATGTCACAACATGAGATGAGGACAATCCCATATAAGACCATGTCTGGGACATGGCATCGGCACCAAATGAAGGAGGTCCCATATAAGACCATGTCTGGGACATGGCATCGGCACCAAATGAAGAAGGTCCCGTATAAGACCATGTCTGGGACATGGCATCGACATTTATATAAGATCTCGTATAAGACCATATCTCAGATATGGCATCGACATTGAGATACGAGATCCCATGTAAGACCATATCTGGGATATGGCATCGGGATCAAGATGTGATCCCATGTAAGACCATATCTGGGATGTGGCATTAGCATCATGATACATGTATGATGAGATTGAGTATCCTTCGATATTTCGAGTAGTTCAACGGGCAAAGAGCTAAATTTATATACAAATGACAAATAGCAAATTCTATGTTTAAAAAGTATAAAAGTGCTAAAGTTATGTGATGAAGTGATACAGGTACCCATGAGTAACTTATGAGAAATGAATGCAAAATGTGATACAAAATTAGGTAAGAGTATGCATGAGTAAGTTATGTTAATGTGTTTGAGAACTTGGGTATTATCTAATGAGATGAATGGATGCTATTATAAGTCTTAATGTTACTATTTATTTTGTGCAAACTTACTAAGCTTTATGCTTACCCCTCTCTTTTCCCTTTTCCTTGTAGTATCGCCAAGCTAACTCAGGGATCGTAGGACATCGGAGTTCGGGTCACACTATCAACTATTCTTTTGGTATAGTAAAGTTGATTTATTTTGGGCATGGCATGTATAGGAACTTGGTTATTTTGGTTATGTCATATTTGTTAGCCAAAGTGTTGGCTATTAATGTTATGCATTCATTTTGTAAATGGCCATTGGGAATTGGTCAATACTTGTTAAGTTTTATATATATATCCAATGATTATGATATTCATGAAGTGCAAGTTCGTATAATTGATCGAGTAAAATGTGAAGTGCATGCATGACGAATTTGTTATTCTTCATAGTGTATTACTTCTATGTTATGTGTTGCTTGTGGTGATATAAGTGTGTTTGTTTTTCAGGGTGGCAATTGGCTTGGTAAATAGCCTTCTAATTGTCCATACGAGTAGACACACGGGCATGTGTCTAGGCCGTGTGTGACACACGGCAAGCCCCATAGGTGTGTTGTTAGGCCGTGTATCCCCTGCATCAAAATTTCGAAAATTCAATTCGTCACACGGGCCAGCACATGGGCGTGTGACTAGGCCGTGTGTCTCTAAGTGTTTGCTGATGTCATAAATAGAATACTAAGGTTTTAACACACGGGTGAGGGCACGGGGGTGTCTTGGCCGTGTGAAGGACATGGGCCATAGACACGGGCGTGTACCAGGCCATGTAAAAACCCCTGTAGGTTCGAAATGAAAAATAAAATCCGCATGGGTTAGGAACATGGGCGTGTGTGACCACACGGCCTATCCACACAGGCATGTTCCATCCCACACGGGCGTGTGGCCCTGTTTTAAGCAAAAATTTTCTAGGTGTGCGAAAGTTTTTGGTTTAGTCCCAAACCATTTCGTATATACGTTTAGGGTCTCGTAGACCCATAATAGGGACGTTATGAATATGAATGAAAAAGTTTTAAGTTGAAACAAAATTTTATGGCTCGATGTTGTATGTTTAAGCAAGTTAAGTTTGGTAATGCCTCGTATCCGGTTACGGCGTTGAACACGGGTAAGGGGTGTTACATTTAGTGGTATCAGAGCCACAGTTTAGTTGATTCTCGGACTAACGTAGCGTATGCATGAGTCTAGCTATACATGGCATACCTATGAGTATTTACATAATGATAGTGTGACGACTCCTGACGATTTAAATTGTGTTTTCATATAGTAAATGGATCCCGATAGAGCTGTGGCAGATGATGTAGAAAGTAATACGCCGGCTCCCGCCTAAGGGACTGTGCCAAATGAAAATGAGAATAGACCAATGACTATAAGTGAGAGAGGAGGAGAAGAGGCTAGGCAAGCCTTTCTACACATGATGAATGCATCGTATACGGAGTTCGTTCGTACGAACCCGAATGCGCAACCCCCTCCACCCCTACCTATTCCTCAGCCTACCCTATAGCTCCCCAAGTGGTAGAAGTGGTAAGAAGAGAAAAGCCTCAGGTTGATAGAATCCGAAAACAAGGAGCCGAGGAATTTCGAGCTAGTAAAGATGACAATCTGAGAGGGCAGAATTTTGGCTTGAAAATACCATTAGAGTATTTGATGAATTATCTTGCACACCTGAAGAGTGCATGAAGTGTGTGGTGTCTCTCTTGAGAGATTCCACTTATCAATGGTGGAACACCCTTGTGTCAGTTGTACCAAGGTAGAGAGTTAATTTGGAGTTTTTCCAAGAAGAGTTCCGGAAGAAGTACATTAGCCAAAGATTTATTGATCAGAAGAGAAAGGAATTCCTTAAGTTAAAACAGGGTCGGATGACAGTAACCGAGTATGAGCGTGAGTTCAAAAGGCTCAGCAAAAACGCTCAGGAGTGTGTATCCTCTGAAGCCATTATGTGTAAAAGGTTTGAGGACAAATTAAATGAAGATATCCGATTATTTTTTGGTGTCCTAGAATTAAAGGAATTTGTTGTGCTAGTGGATAGGGCTTGCAAAGCCGAGGAGTATCATGACTCAAGAAAGAGACAACTAAACAAGCCATTTCAATCCTCATCCAAGAAGTCAAAAGATTTCACTACTCGATCAGCTACTTCAGCTGGGTTTCCAAGTAGAAGTAAGGGCAAACAGTACTCGGGGTCTAAAGCCCAGACCACTTCAGTTGCTAGTGTTGGGAACACTTGACCAAATAGACTGGAATGTCCACAGTGTGGCAGACGTCACCCCGGTCAGTGCCGAGCACATGAGAGAGCTTGTTTTAAGTGTGGTTCCCAAGATCATTTTATTAGAGAGTGCCCCGAGATGGTCGAAAAAAAGAAAATTCAAAGTACAAGATCGGGAAGTACTACTAGAGGGAGACAGTAGAGAAACCCGGGAAGTGGAACTAGTAGTAAGAGTATACCCAGAGAGCAGACTGCAAGATCTGAGGGTAGAGCGCCTGCGAGGACTTATGCCATTCGTGCTCGCGAAGAGGCGTCATCCCCTGATGTAATTACGGGTACATTTTCTCTCTATGATACTAATGTTGTTGCTTTAATTGATCCGAGATCTACCCACTCATATATTTGCATGAAATTAGTATCTAGTATGAGTATGCCTGGAAAGTCTACATAATTAGTGATAAAAGTGTCCAATCCCTTAGGAAAATTTGTATTAGTTGATAAGGTATGCAAAGATTGCCCATTGATGATTAGAGGTCATTATTTTAAGGCAAATCTTATGCTATTGCCATTTGATGAATTCGATATAATTCTTGGTATGGACTGGTTAACCTCTCATGATGTGACAATAAATTGTGGAAAGAAATACATTGAATTGAAATGTGAAAACAGGGACACTCTTCGTGTTGAATCAGATGAATAGGACAGATCGCCTGTAGTGATTTCTCATATGTCTGCCTAGAAATATGTAAGAAAAGGGTATGATGTAACACCCCATACCCGAGTCCGAGACTAAGACTGGATACGAGACATTACCATGCTTGAACTCACTTAATCATGTACTTACGGGCTATAAAATTTTATTCCGAATTAAAAACTTCTCTTTCTTAGTCAAATCAGACATTTCATGGGCCTACGAGGCCTCAGACTTGTGTCCCGAAACTTTTGAAACTCATCTGGAAACTTTCTCTCCAAACAGGGGTCACACGTTCGTGTGACTTGGGACACGTCCGTGCACCCCTAAAACATGCCCGTGTCTTTCTCCCGTGGTGGATACTGGCAAATCACACACAACCTGGACACACCCGTGGCCCCAAACCGTGCCTAAAACCCCAGCATTCTGCCATTGCCCCACCGCCAAGGCACACGCCCGTGCTTACCACCCGTGGTGTACACTGACTACCTTAACACGGCCTAGAGTCTAGACACACGCCCGTGTAGCTAACCCGTGGCCTGTTCTGACTTAAGATACAAACATACAGGGTGCACACGGCCTAGACACACGCCCGTGTGTCCATCCGTGTGGGCACTTAGAGGCTATTTACCAAGCCAATTGCCACCCTAAAATCAAGACCAAACTCATGCTCAATTCAGCAACTCAAGTATTACATCTAACATGAACAAGGATGCATACTTCACTGATAGATTAAAACATACATACTTAATCGTTCATGACTCATCTCTTTGGCCATGTACAAAAAGAATACTAAGCTTGATAGCCAACACTTTGGCTAGTTTTAAAACATAACTCAAAATGAAATGTTTCCTATACATGCCATACTTAATATAAACAACTTGGCTATACCAAAATAGCGATTGATAGTGTGCTTCGAGCTCCGGTGACGATGATCCACGAGATTAGCTTGGCGGGACTACATGGAAAGAAAGAATAAAGTACGCAAGCATTTAGCTTAGTAAGTTTGCATATAATGCACATAGCAACATACTTGCTCAATATGACCCATTTAACATAAACAATGGTATCATAAATTTCAGCTATTTAAGCTTACTTACTCATACTGATTCTTACATATCTTATGATACTTACTAGTCTCATACTCGTGAGGTAAACAAGGTACCTGTATCACTTGATCACATAGATCAGCATACTCTACAATAATAATCATAATATCTAGTTCATCATTCATAATATGAGTAATACTCATTTCTAACTTGATAATAGCTTTTCTTACTTGTCTTTCTTGTTATCATTTTAACTTTACTCATTTGCCCGATGAATTTCTGCGAATAACCGAGGATACTAAATCTCATCCCACATAACTCGATGCCAAAGCCATATCCTCGATATGGTCTTACATGGGATCTCTCATCTTGGTATTGATGCCATGTCTTGACATGGACTTACTCAAAGTCTTTCTTGTGTGTTCCCTGGGGAACTTACCATTGCCATGTCTTGACATGGTCTTACTTGGTATCTTTACTCATGAACTGGTCATTGTCGAGCCTTGGCTTGGACTTACATGAAATCTTTCTTGTTACTCACCAATGCCATGCCTTGGCTTGGACTTACATGGAATCTCTACCTCATGATAGCTTTTCAATGCCAAGACTTGTCTTGGACTTACATGACATCTTTGCTTGGAGACTCACCAATGCCATGCCTTGGCTTGGGCTTACATGGGTCTTCATCTCATAATAACTCTTCAATGCCAAGACTTGTCTTGGACTTACATGATAACTTGCTTGATTGCCGATGCCATGCCTTGGCTTGGTCTTATACGGACTTTCTTATCTCGTGTGGTAAATCGAGTATCCTAAGTAATTCAACTTCAATCGGGACTTTCTCATGCTTAATCTCATTAATTTCTTTGTTTAACATAGCATTAAACAATCTCATGGAGTTTAAAATATATTCTACATTATACTAAGCAATTTAATGATATTAATCGTAAAGCTTAGAAAACATACAAACTTACCTCAATATACAAAATGTATGTAGATATGCAATTTAGTCCTCGACTTTGTTCTTGCCTCGGTTTCGATCCGGGCTTCATTTTTCTTGATATATAATAATTAGATCATTTAATACTAACATTGACTAAATTGACTCTTAACTCATACTTTGGCAAAATTACTATTTTGCCCCTAAACTTTCTCTTATTTGCTCTTTTGCCCCTAGGCTCGTAAAATGATTCTCATTTAACTTTCTTAAACATCATGCTTAGCTGATTCATTTTATCTACTATAACAATCATCAATTCTCACTATTTCTAATAGGTATGACCAATTTCATAACTATTACAAATTAGTCCATACTATCATTTTTCATGAAATTCACTAAGGAAAAGATGTTTATCTAACATCAAACTCTCATAAACTTCCATAAAATATCATTTTACATGCATGATACACATGGGTAGATTTTTGAACATGCTTCTTAGCTCAACTTATAGCTAAAAATAGCTAATTCATAATGCGAGGACTCCAAAAATACGAAGAATATTAAAAACGGGGCTAGGATGACTTACTTGCAAGCTTCAAAAATTTGAAGAACCCTAGCTATGAAGTCTCCCAATTTTCCGCACAAGGAAGAAGATGAATGAAATTTTTATCATCTTTTTCCCATTTTAATCATTTAATTGGTAAATGACCAAAATGCCCTTCTCTTTAAAAATTTACAATTTACTAACTCATGTCCATTTTTGTCCAAAACTTATAATTTTGGAAAATTGCTATTTAAGGACTTCTAATTAATATTCTAAAGCTATTTCATACAAAAAGCTTCTAGAAACTCATATTTTGCAACTTTTGCAATTTAGTCCTATTTGATCATTCCATGTCAATTTCACAAAATTTCTACATGGAACTTTAATACTATCATGCAAACATGTCATAAACCTTAAGAACTCAATTTACTAACTCGTATTTGTGGTCTCGCACCCCTATTCCGACTAGGCCCTGAATCAGGATGTTACATATAAAGCCTATCTTGCCTTTGTGATGAATGCCAAAGAGACTGAGTTAAGAATTGAATCAGTACCGATAGTATGTGAGTATCCAGATGTATTCCAAGAAGAATTGCCAGGGTTGCCTCCGGTTAAAGAAATTGAATTTGGCATTGGGTTAGCCCCTGGTACTACACCTATATTGATTGCTACATACAGAATGGCTCCAACTGAGTTGAAAGAATTGAAGGCACAGTTACAAGAGTTGACGGACAAAGGCTTTGCACAACCGAGTTATTCTCCGTGGGGTGCTCCAATATTATTTGTGAAAAAGAAAGATGGTTCCATGAGATTATGTGCAGATTATCGGCAGCTTAATAAGGTAACAGTGAAGAACAAGTACCTATGGCCAAGGATCGACGATTTGTTTGATCAATTGAAAGGAGCCACTGTGTTTTCCAAGATAGATTTGAGGTCGGGATATTACAAGTTGAGAGTCAAGGACTCAGATGTGCCGAAAATCGCATTTCGGACAAGGTATGGGCACTATGAGTTTTTAGTCATGCCTTTCGATTTAACAAATGCCCCTGCTGTGTTTATGGATTTAATGAACCGCATCTTTCGGCCATACTTGGACAAATTTGTTGTGGTTTTTATTGATAACATATTGATTTATTCTCGTGATGAGAATGAGCACGCCGAGCACTTGAGGACAGTTTTACAGATTTTACGAGATAATCAATTGTATGCCAAGTTTAGCAAAAGTGAATTTTGACTCAAAGAAGTTGGATTTTTGGGGCATATTGTCTCGGGAGATGGAATCCGAGTTGACCCGAGCAAGATTTCAGCTATTGTTGATTGGAAACCGCCGAGAAATGTATCAGAGGTTAGAAGTTTTTTGGGCCTAGATGGCTATTACAGACGGTTTGTCAAGGGATTTTCTATGATAGCCATTCCGATGACGAGACTATTACAGAAAGATGTAATGTTCGAATGGATAGAAAAGTGCCAACAGAGTTTTGAGAAATTAAAGGCATTGTTGACTGAGGCTCCAGTTCTAGTGCAACCTGAACCGGGAAAAGAATTTGTGGTTTATAGTGATGCATCCTTGAATGGATTGGGCTGTGTGCTTATGCAAGAGGGCAAGGTGATAACATATGCCTCCAGACAGTTAAAGCCGCACGAGAAGAATTACCGGACACATGATTTAGAGTTGGCTGGCATAGTGTTTACATTGAAGATATGGAGACACCATTTGTATGTTGAAAAATGTCAGATATTCACCGATCAGAAAAGCTTAAAGTACTTGATGACTCAAAAGGAATTGAATTTAAGGCAACGAAGATGGTTAGAGCTGATAAAGGATTATGAGCTAGTGTTTGACTACCACCGAGAAAGGCGAATGTAGTCACCGATGCTTTGAGCAGGAAATCCTTGTTTGCGTTGAGAGCCATGAATACACAGATGACTTTGTCAGATGATGGTTCTATCCTAACTGAATTGAGAGCTAGATCAATGTTTCTCCAAGAGATTTGTGAAGCTCAGAAAGGTGACAGCGACTTGCAAGCCAAAAGAGTTCTAAAACACCCCAAACCCGGCCCACGAACCCTGACCGGATCCGGTATGTTCCTGGAGTAAAACAGTTCAAAACTTGTTTGTTTCTTGGAAAACTTTGGGTGATTTAGGAGAAAAATTTGGATTGGGTTCAAATTGAAAACATCGTTATTCTCGAAGATTAGGCTTTATTAAGACTTTATTGTTATATTTCAAAACCATAAGTTAAAGGAAAAAGTCGAGTTTTTAGAGTTTACTATTTAAATTGAAAATCATTTGTGTTAGGTGTTAAAACATTTAAAGATTTATTTTTAAGAAAAGTTGCTTAAACTTTAAATTGATAAAAATTGTATCATAATAAAATAAATAAAATGCATGCATAATCAGTTTATAGCTATGGCCTTATTACATTAAAACAAAAAACCGATAAATCCCAAAATACTTAGAAATAAAGAGTCCAAAATTAAAATAAAGTCTGAGTTGAACATGGCCACCACTAAGCTCCTGCCGACCTGGTCCATTACTGAGTGTCACCTGAAAAATATCCCACAACGGGGTGAGTCAAACAGACTCAGTGTGTATAACCAACACTAAGTCCCAACGATTCAGGCATATCATATCATATCATACGTATATATAACAGATAGAAATAATGATGCAAACCCGAACCCATACCTAGATAACCACCCGCTACACATCACCTGTACCAACCATCACACCGTGGGGACTACTAAGTCGACCCTCCATCCGCTACACATCATCGAAGTCAGTCGCTGCAGACGACTTGCTCAGTCGCTCCACCACAGCTCATCCTTGTTGCAAAATAAAACTCCCATTTGCATCCCTTGTGGCTCGAACTCAAGCCCTTCTCCACTGCTTGAGGCGTCACTTACCAATGCCTTAAGTGGCGCCTCCTTGCCACTTTAAATAGCTGATTCTTATGTCCAATTTCCCCTACAATTTCTCTTAAGGCCTCTCAGGCTTAGCTCCCCTTTAAAACTTAAAATTGAATATTTTCTAAGGCATTCACCTACACTCTTAAGGTTCTAAAAATTCATAAAACATATTTACAACACACACATGCATGCTACTTCACATAATTACGCAATAATGCACAAGCCATAAATCCCAGATATTACAGTTCTACCCCTTAAAATAATTTCGTCCTCAAAATTACAGGCCGAAATAAGTGAGGGTATTCTTTGTCGCATTGTTTCTTCCGGCTCCCACGGCTTCTTCCGATCCATGATTGCACCATAACACTTTGACTAAGGGAACCGATTTCCTTCGTAATACCTTCACATCTCGCTCCAAGATCCGGATCGGCTCCTCCTCGTAGGGACAAATCGCCTTAACTCCACCTCCTCAACCGGCACTACATGAGACGGATCCGATCGATAACGACGAGCATAGAAACATGGAACACATCGCGCATCCGCTTCAACTCCGAGGCAACTCTAATCGTAAGCCACCGGTCCAACCCGCTTCAATACCCGATAAGGTCCTATAAACTCGGGACTTAACTTCCTTTTGTGACCAAATCTCATCACCTTCTTCCATTGCGAAACTTTAAGAAACACCTGATCTCCCACAAGAAATTCTATTTCCTTCGCTTAAGATCCGCATACGACTTCTCGCCTCTCGGATGCCTCCTTTAACCGCGTGCGAATTGACTTAACCTTTTCTTCGGATTCTCGCCACAATCTCTCGACCCAAAACTTGACGTTCTCCTAATTTCGCCCAACACGTAGGTGTACGACACTTCCGCCCATACAACCGCTTCATACGGTGCCATTCGAATGCTCGCTTGATAGTCATTATTATATGCAAATTTTGCTAAAGGCAAGTATTCTTCCCAACTTCCTCTAAAATCTATTACATGTGCCCTCAACATATCTTCCAACACTTGATCACTCGCTCGGATCGGCCGTCCGATCGTGGATGAAATGCCGTCTCAAGTCTAATCTGGTGCCCAAAGCTTGATGTAGTGCTTTCCGAACCGAGAGACGTAAACCTTGGATCCCTATCTCAAATAATTGACACCTGTACTCCATGCAACCTCACAATTTCCGCCACATACAACTTCGCCAACCTCTCGCAAAGAATAGTCAACCCAGACCGGTATGAAATGCGCGGATTTTGTCAATCGGTCCACTATCACCCATACCCGAGTCCTTCTTAGTAGGCGTAAGGGGAAGCCCACTAACGAAGTCCATGGTGATTCTCTCCCACTTCCACAAATGGAATCTTTATCTACCAAGCAATGTCGACTGAACTTGGTGTTCACTTTAACTTGTCGACACGCCAAGCATTTCCCTACAAATTCGGTAACTTCCTCTTAAGACCAGGCCACTAAAACTGCTCCCTTTAGATCTCTATACAACTTACTACCTCCGGGATGCATAGCATAGGGGCTACTATGCGATTCTGAAGAATTCTCCGCCTTAACTCCTTATCCTTAGGCATACTGGACCTTACCCTTGCAACATAATACTCCATCGCCGCTAACTTCATAATCCTCTAACTCCCCTCTCTGCACCTGCCGCAACTTAGCACTTATATCATCATCTGCCAACAGTTCACAAAAATGTTCACAAAAACTTATTTGGGCTCAATTTTTGAAAACGTTGTGGGCTTTATACCCAAGGCCGAGAGTTTAAAACTGGGCTCTGATACCAAACTGAAACACCCCAAACCCGGCCCACGAACCCTGACCGGATCTGGTATGTTCCTGGAGTAAAACAGTTCAAAACTTGTTTGTTTCTTGGAAAACTTTGGGTGATTTAGGAGAAAAATTTGGATTGGGTTCAAATTGAAAACATCGTTATTCTCGAAGATTAGGCTTTATTAAGACTTTATTGTTATATTTCAAAACCATAAGTTAAAGGAAAAAGTCGAGTTTTTAGAGTTTACTATTTAAATTGAAAATCATTTGTGTTAGGTGTTAAAACATTTAAAGATTTATTTTTAAGAAAAGTTGCTTAAACTTTAAATTGATAAAAATTGTATCATAATAAAATAAATAAAATGCATGCATAATCAGTTTATAGCTATGGCCTTATTACATTAAAACAAAACCCGAATAAATCCAAAATACTTAGAAATAAAGAGTCCAAAATTAAAATAAAGTCCGAGTTGAACATGGCCACCACTAAGCTCCTGCCGACCCGGTCCAGAATCGAGTGTCACTCAAAAAAATATCCCACAACTGGGTGAGTCAAACAGACTCGGTGTGTATAACCAACACTAAGTCCCAACGATTCGGGCATATCATATCATATCATACGTATATATAACGTATAGAAATAATGATGCAAACCCAACCCATACCTAGATAACCATCCGCTACACATCACCCGTACCAACCATCACACCGTGGGGACTACTAAGTCGACCCTCCATCCGCTACACATCATCGGCGCGGTCACAGCATTTAACTTGCTCATCGCCTTATAAATTTTGTGGCATAGCCACTGGACATTATTTTGTGACATAAGTCACCACATTCGATTTCGTGACATGAGTCACCACATTCGAATATTGTGGTATAAACCACCGATCACTTCCCTTTTCATATAACCCATATGCCCCATGTCACACGTATATGCAATATCATGCCTTATTCCTTATTCCACATTCTTATCGATATTCACATATGTACCATATTCCAAATATTCATATCATAATATTATTCATATCATTTATTAACATAATGTTAAGGTTACTTACACGAGTACTTTGTACCATCACATGGTACCTTTGCCCACTTTTCACATTATTATAAACACATATATTAAATTGATGCCATAAATCTATTAAGAGTTAGTGTGGGGTACACACCGGTTTATAACGAATTCACCGAAATCCCTAAAATCCCGATCTAAACCTCTAGATCCTTAGTTCCTTCTTTCACGATTTGATTACTAATCAAATCCCAAACTTTGTGATGTTCCTCTCTGCAATCGGCCAACTACTAATTCACTTAACCTAAGTTAATTTCACTTTTGAATAAATAAGAAATAGATCTGAATCACCAAATATGGCCTTAGCCGAATGTCAAATTCACTTACCTTGTGGATCTAAATCCCGAAAAGTGTCCCTTGGTTGGTATCTGTCAAAATATCTATAAGCTCGTGTTAGATCTGATTTCCAATACTTAATGGACACCATACATGGCCTTCGGCCTAATATTACACTTTACTTACCTTGAAGAATCAAATCCCGAATGATCTCCCTAGAAGTCGGCTACCCCAAAATCCCGAAAAGATCCTTCATAGTTTCGGCCAAAGAGTGATATTGGGATTAGTTCCTAAGTTTCGGCTAAAAGAAAAGAAAAGAAATTGAATAGCATCTGATCTTACCCTTAATGCTGTAGTCGACTGCTCCCTTGCTTAAATCCACAGAGAAATTCGGCTATGGCTAGAAAGAACTTGCTTTTGGCTTTTGAGATTTGCGAAAAGAAGAAGAGAAAGGTTGAGTAATTTCGATAATGGTGATAGATAAAGATTCGGCTAGCACAAGGAATGTTTCGGCTTTTGATGCTAGGAAGAAATCGGCTAGAAAAGAAAAACTTTGAGAAAAGAAGAGGATAATTAGGGAGGAAAAGTGCATAAGAAAAATGCCTAAACTTTACTATGCACATTCGATTTCCCCCCCCTTTCCCATGACCGAATATTGACATCCAAAGTATCCCTTGGCCGGCCAACTCTCCTTCCCTTATCAGCTTCCTCCTTTTTCTCCTATTTCCTCTCTTCTTTACCCATTCAAAATAATTTAAATAAATCAACAATTATCTTCCTACCTTAGCCGAATTTTGAATGCATTTGACTTGATCAAATGCTCATCCATCAAGTGTCCCATTGCCGTCCCATTTGTGTCCCTTGCTGCAAAATAAAACTCCCATTTGCGTCCCTTGTGGCTCGAACTCAAGCCCTTCTCCACTGCTTGAGGCGTCACTTACCAATGCCTTAAGTGGCACCTCCTTGCCACTTTAACAAGCTGATTCTTATGTCCAATTTCACCTACAATTTCTCTTAAGGCCTCTCAGGCTTAGCTCCCCTTTAAAACTTAAAATTTAATATTTTCTAAGGCATTCACCTACACTCTTAAGGTTCTAAAAATTCATAAAACATATTTACAACACACACAGGCATGCTACTTCACATAATTACGCAATAATGCACAAGCCATAAATCCCAGATATTACAGTTCTACCCCCCTTAAAATAATTTCGTCCTCAAAATTACCTGGCTGAAATAAGTGAGGGTATTGCTATCGCATTGTTTCTTCCGGCTCCCACGAAGCTTCTTCCGATCCATGATTGCACCATAACACTTTGACTAAAGGAACTGATTTCCTTCGTAATACCTTCACATCTCGTTCCAAGATCTGGATCGGCTCCTCCTCGTAGGACAAATCTGGCCTTAGCTCCACCTCCTCAACCGGCACTACATGAGACGGATCCGATCGATAACGACGTAGCATAGAAACATGGAACACATCGTGCAGCTGCTTCAACTCCGGAGGCAACTCTAACTGGTATGCCACTGTCCAACCCGCTTCAATACCCGATAAAGGTCCTATAAACCTAGGACTTAACTTCCTTTGCGACCAAATCTCATCACCTTCTTCCATGGCGAAACTTTAAGAAACACCGATCTCCCACAAAGAAATTCTATTTCCCTTCACTTAAGATCCGCATACGACTTCACGCCGCCGATGCCTCCTTTAACCGCGCCCGAATTAACTTAACCTTTTCTTCGGATTCGCCCACAATCTCCGACCCAAAACTTGACGCTCTCCTAATTTCGCCCAACACGTAGGTGTACGACACTTCCGCCCATACAAATAGCTTCATACGGTGCCATTCGAATGCTGGCGTGATAGCTGTTATTATATGCAAATTCTGCTAAAGGCAGGTATTCTTCCCAACTTCCTCTAAAATCTATTACACAGCCCCTCAACATATCTTCCAACACTTCGATCACTCGCCAGATCGCCGCCGATCGTGGATGAAATGCCGATCAAGTCTAATCTGGTGCACAAAGCTTGATGTAGTGCTTTCCGAACCGAGACGTAAACCTTGGATCCCTATCTGAAATAATTGACACCGGCACTCCATGCAACCTCACAATTTCCGCCACATACAACTTCGCCAACCTCTGCAAAGAATAGTTAACCCAAGATCGGTATGAAATGCGCAGATTTTGTCAATCGGTCCACTATCACCATATACCGAGTCCTTCTTAGTAGGCGTAAGGGGAAGCCTACTAACGAAGTCCATGGTGATTCTCTCCCACTTCCATCATGCGGAATCTTTATCTACCAAGCAATCCTCGACGGAACTTGGTGTTCAAATTTGACTTGTCGACACGCCAAGCATTTCCCTACAAATTTGGTAACTTCCTCTTAAAACCAAAGCCACCAAAACTGCTCCTTTAGATCTCTATACAACTTACTACCTCCGGGATGCATAGCATAGGGGCTACTATGCGATTCCTAAAGAATTCTCCGCCTTAACTCCTTATCCTTAGGCATACGCACCTTACCCTTGCAACACAATACTCCATCGCCGCTAACTCCATAATCCTCTAACTCCCTCTCAGATCCGCCGCAACTTAGCACTTATATCATCATCCGCCAACCGACTCTCTTTCACCTCCTCCAACCATGTCGGCTTAACTTGCACTTACCGCCAGAGACTTCCATCACATCATACAAGCTAAGATGTGCAAACATCGCCTCGTGATCCGACACTACTTTCCGACTTAGGGCATCTCGCTACCACATTCGCCTTGCCTGATGATATTCAATAGAACAATCGTAGTCTTTCAATAACTCCACCCACCTTCACTGCCTCAGTTTAGCTCTTTCTCGAGTCAACAGATACTTAAGGCTCTTGTGGTCCAGTGTAAATCACCGACTTTTCTCCATATAAATAGTGCCTCCATACTTTAAGAGCAAAGACCACCGCCGCCAATTCCAAGTCGTAAGGTCGGATAGTTAACCTCATGTGGCCTTAATTGTCTAGACGCATAAGCAACTACTTTCCCATCTTGCATTAAAACACATCCTAATCCTGTGTGAGAAGCATCGCAGTACACCACAAAGTCCTTCCCTGCCTCAGGGTGAATCAGGACTGGAGCTTCAGTCAAGACCCTCTTCAGCTTCTCAAAGCTCTCCTGTTGCCTATCTGTCCATACGAAAGGTACCTCCTTTCTCAACAACTTCATCAAAGGAGCAGCTATTGATGAGAACCCTTCCACGAACCTTCTGTAGTAGCCTGCCAATCCCAAGAAACTACGAACCTCTGCCACCGACTTAGGTGGTTTCCAATCCAGCACTGCTTCGATCTTCCTAGGATCCACCCTTATTCCTTCCGCAGACACTACATGCCCTAAGAACGCAACTTCCTTAAGCCAAAATTCACACTTACTGAATTTGGCATATAGCTTCTTTTCCCTTAACACTTGCAACACTATCCGGAGATGCTCGTCATGTTCCTCCTCCGACTTAGAATACACTAGGATGTCGTCTATGAACACAACGACGAATCGATCCAAGTAGGGTTGAAAAACCCGGTTCATCATATCCATGAACGCGGTTGGGGCGTTCGTCAATCCAAACGGCATTACTACGAACTCAAAATGCCCGTATCTTGTCCGGAAAGCTGTCTTATGGATATCCACCTCCTTCACCTTAAGCTGATGATATCCAAACCTTAGATCTATCTTCAAAAACACCGCGGCTCCCTTAAGCTGATCGAACAAGTCGTCTATCCTTGGCAACGGGTACTTGTTCTTGATGGTCAGCTTATTCAACTGACGGTAATCTATGCACATACGCATAGTCCCGTCCTTCTTCTTCACAAACAAGACCGGTGCTCCCCATGGAGACACACTGGGTCAAATAAACCCACGATCAAGCAACTCCTGGATTTGAGCCTTGAGCTCCACCAACTCCTTTGGTGCCATTCTATACGGAGCGATAGATACTGGCACCGTTCCAGGCAGTAAGTCAATTCCAAACTCCACCTCCCTCTTAGGGGGTATTCCAAGTAACTCCTCCAGGAAAACATCCACAAATTCCCTTACGGTTCTAACTCCACTAACTCCTTCTTCTTTTGCATCCAATGCACTAACGAAAGCCAAGAATGCCTTGCACCCTTTTCGAACCATCTTATCAGCCTTTAATGCAGAAACTATGTTAGACAAGTAGTTTCTTCTTTCTCCTATCATAATTACCTCCCTTGCTCCTCAAGAGACTTGAACCTCAGACCACAAGCTTCACTCCCTACGCCACTTACCACTAAGCCACTAGCTCCTCTTCAGCAGTCAGATCCAGCTCATCCATAATTCGCTCTGTCGCTTCCAACCAATACTCAGCCGTACTGGGTGCCACACCAGATACGCCACGGAATGCTTCAGCTCCATTGGCTCGGAGTCGCTCGGGTACAGATTTCCGAGCTCCCCCACCTCCACCTGCTCCAGCCACCCTCTCAAGAACCCGCAGCATCGCCTGCGATACTCCATCATCCCCCGTCTGATCCTGATGCTCAACGCCAGCAGCTGGTGGTGGTGGTGGTACCTCATTCTTGGACCCTTGACCAGACCTAACGGGTTCCGATACGGCTATTCTGCCTCTACCACGTCCTCGCACATTACGACCACGTCCCCTAGAACTCATGTCTACGATCGCGATTTAATCTGTTTTAGAAAGTTTTATGCATCAGTCTTTGTTCCACTAATTATCCACGAACAAGTTTTATGTAAGGAAGTTTAGTAGTAGTTCTTTCGATCATTTCAGAGTTTTGTTTCAAGTCTTCTATCCTAGTTCAGGGAAAGATGCACCTTCATTCAGTAGTATCTACTACACACATTCATCACTTGTACATTTTTGTCCGTTTTAATCCCAGGGGTATTTTCATAAATTTCCAAACCAGGGTATCTTGATGTTTTGCAAAATAGTGGTTTTTGGTATTTTTGTAAAGTAAGAATATTTTAGAAAAAATTGAGGGTAGTGTGGTAATTTCATAAACCAAAGGTATTTTAGTAATCTTACAAACCAGGGGTATTTGGGTAATTTTTTTGTAAATCGAGAATATTGCAAAAAATTTTCTTTTTAAGGTCTAAAATAGTTTTTAAAAATCAGAGGGGTAATTTGGTGATTTTAAAACTAAGATTTATAAAACAATGTAGCAGGTCCCTTTCAGGTTTTAATTATTGAGTTTAGCCCGTGAATAAGTCCTCTTGGTTAGGGTGAACTGTCACTACGCACCAGGTAGGATTCGAGCGAAGAGGAGGTGAGTCACTAGGACTGCTTAAATACCAGGCTCTCCCTGAATCCAATCCTAGACATGCACACAATGGTTGCCACACCCTAACTCAACGACTTAGTCACAGGTTTGTTTAGTTAGGCCTTAAATTTTATGTAGTTCTTGTGTTGGGGTAAACTAATCGTAGGGTTCCATAACTTAATATACTAATCTATGTTCCCGTTATACCCATATACAAATCATGCATTAATTCACACAACGGTTAGGGGTACTTACCTGGTGGACTTCGGGTCAGAGACTTAGGTGCCATGCCAGAAAAACCTGCTCAATTCCAAAAATTTTCACAAAAACTTATTTGGGCTCAATTTTTAAAAATGTTGTGGGCTTTATACCCAAGGCCGAGAGTTTAAAACTGGGCTCGATACTAAAATCAAACACTTAAACCCACCCACGAACCCCGACCGAACTGGTATGTTCCTGAGTAAAACAGCTTCAAAACTTGTTTGTTTCTTGGAAAACTTTGGGTGATTTAGGAGAAAAATTTGGATTGGGTTCAAATTGAAAACATCGTTATTCTCAAGATTAGGCTTTATTAAGACTTTATTGTTATATTTCAAAACCATAAGTTAAAGGAAAAGTCGAGTTTTTAGAGTTTACTATTTAAATTGAAAATCATTTGTGTTAGGTGTTAAAACATTTAAAGATTTATTTTTAAGAAAAGTTGCTTAAACTTTAAATTGATAAAAATTGTATCATAATAAAATAAATAAAATGCATGCATAATCGCTTTATAGCTATGGCCTTATTACATTAAAACAAAACCCGAATAAATCCAAAATACTTAGAAATAAAGAGTCCAAAATTAAAATAAAGTCTGAGTTGAACATGGCCACCACTAAGCTCCTGCCGACCTGGTCCGTTCTCGAGTGTCACCTGAAAAATATCCCACAATGGGGTGAGTCAAACAGACTCGTGTGTATAACCAACACTAAGTCCCAACGATTCGGGCATATCATATCATATCATACGTATATATAATAGATAGAAATAATGATGCAAACTCGAACCCATACCTAGATAACCATCCGCTACACATCACCCGTACCAACCATCACACCGTGGGGACTACTAAGTCGACCCTCCATCCGCTACACATCATCGGCTGCGCGATCGCGCACGACTTGCTCATCACCCTTATAAATTTTGTGGCATAGCCACTGTGCATTATTTTGTGACATAAGTCACCACATTCGATTTCGTGACATGAGTCACCACATTCGAGATATTGTGGTATAAACCACGAGATCACTTCCCCTTTCCATATAACCCATATGCCCCATGTCACACGTAATATGCAATATCATGCCTTATGCCTTATTCCATATTCTTATCGATATTCACATATGTACCATATTCCAAATATTCATATCATAATATTATTCATATCATTTATTAACATAATGTTAAGGTTACTTACTCGAGTACTTTGTACCATCACATGGTACCTTTGCCCACTTTTCACATTATTATAAACACATATATTAAATTGATGCCATAAATCTATTAAGAGTTAGTGTGGGGTACACACCGGTTTATTAACGAATTCAACTGAAATCCCTAAAATCCCGATCTAAACCTCTAGATCCTTAGTTCCTTCTTCACGATTTGATTACTAATCAAATCCCAAACTTTGTGATGTTCCCTCTTGCAATTGGCCAACTACTAATTCACTTAACCTACTAATTTCGACTTTTGAATAAATAAGAAATAGATCTGAATCACCAAATATGGCCTTAGCCGAATGTCAGATTCACTTACCTTGTGGATCTAAATCTCGAAAAGTGTCCCTTGGTTGGTATCTGTCGAAATACCTATAAGCTCGTGTTAGATCTCGATTCCCAATACTTAATGGACACTATACATGGCCTTCTACCCTAATATTGCACTTTACTTACCTTGAAGAATCAAATCCCAATGATCTCCCTAGAAGTCGGCTACCCCAAAATCCTAAAAAGATCCTTCATAGTTTCGGCCAAAGAGTGATATTAGGATTAGTTCCTAAGTTTCGGCTAAAAGAAAAGAAAATAAATTGAATAGCATCTGATCTTACCATTAATGTCAGTAGTCGATCGCTCCCTGCTTAAATCCACAGAGAAATTCGGCTATGGCTAGAAAGAACTTGCTTTCTCGCTTTTGAGATTTGCGAAAAAGAAGAAGAGAAAGGTTGAGTAATTTCGACAATGGTGATAGATAAAGATTCGGCTAGCACAAGAAATGTTTCGGCTTTTGATGCTAGGAAGAAATCAGCTAGAAAAGAAAAACTTTGAGAAAAGAAAAGGATAATTAGGGAGGAAAAGTGCACAAGAAAAATGCCTAAACTTTACTATGCATATTCGGTTTTCCCCCCCTTTCCCATGACCGAATATTGACATCCAAAGTATCCCTTGGTCGGCCAACTCTCCTTCCCTTATCAACTTCCTCCTTTTTCTCCTATTTCCTCTCTTCTTTACCCATTAAAAATAATTTAAATAAATCAACAATTATCTTCCTACCTTAGCCGAATTTTGAATGCATTTGACTTGACCAAATGCTCATCCATCAAGTGTCCCATTGCCGTCCACCACTGCTTATCCTTGCTGCAAAATAAAACTCCCATTTGCGTCCCTTGTGGCTCGAACTCAAGCCCTTCTCCACTGCTTGAGGCGTCACTTACCAATGCCTTAAGTGGCGCCTCCTTGCCACTTTAACAAGGTGATTCTTATGTCCAATTTCCCCTACAATTTCTCTTAAGGCCTCTCAGGCTTAGCTCCCCTTTAAAACTTAAAATTTAATATTTTCTAAGGTATTCACCTACACTCTTAAGGTTCTAAAAATTCATAAAACATATTTACAACACACACAGGCATGCTACTTCACATAATTACGCAATAATGCACAAGCCATAAATCCCGGATATTACAAGTTCAGTGTGAGTCAGGTGTTAAATTAGATTTTCGTATTAATTCTAATGGATGTTTGATGTTCCGAGATAGAGTCCTTGTACGAAGAGATGAGGAGCTCATTCAAAAAATTTTACACGAGGCACATAGCAAATGTCTATCTGTACATCCAGGCAGCACAAAAATGTACAATGACTTGAAGAAATGGTATTGGTGGCCGAGTATGAAGAAAGTTATTTCTGAGTTTGTATCGAAATGCTTGATTTGTCAGCAAGTGAAGGCTGAGCACCAAGTACCTTCGGGTTTACTTCAGCCTGTTATGGTTCCCGAGTGGAAATGGGATCGTATTACTATGGACTTTGTGACGGGTTTGCCGTTGACACCGAGTAAGAAAGATGCTGTATGGGTTGTAGTCGATAGACTTACGAAGTCGGCCCATTTCATACCGGTATGTGTTGATTATTCGCTTGATAAGTTGGCAGACTTGTATGTTTCAGAGATTGTAAGACTACATGGAGTGCCTTTGTCAATTATATCGGATAGAGATCCGAGATTCACAACACGATTTTGAAAAAAGTTGCAAGAAGCTTTGGGCACAAAGTTAAGTTTAGTACAGACTTTTCCATCTCGCAAACCGACGGACAAATGGAGAGATTAATATAGATACTTGAGGATATGCTCCTGTTGTGTCCTTGAGTTTCAGTGGCACTGAAAAGTACTTACCGTTGGTAGAGTTTGCATATAATAACAGTTTCCAGTCGAGTTTGAGAATGGCGCCTTATGAGGCTTTGTATGGGCGTAAGTGCCGAACGCCTTTGTATTGGACCGAACTCAAAGAAAATCAAATTCACGGGGTCGATCTGGTTAGAGAAACCAAAGAGAAGGTAAAAATAATTCGTGATTGTTTAAAAGCTGCTTCGGATAGACAAAAGTCCTACTCGGACTTGAAACGGAAAGAGATCGAATTTCCAGTTGGTGATAAGGTATTCTTGAAAGTGTCACCATGGAAGAAAGTTCTCAGATTTGGCCAAAAAGGCAAATTGAGTCTGCATTTTATCGGACCATATGAGATTACCGAGAGGATAGGACCAGTAGCTTATCGATTGGCTTTACCATCCGAGTTGGAAAAGATTCATGATGTGTTCCACGTGTCTATGTTATGTCGTTACCAATCAGATCCTTCGCATGTGATTACACCGACAGAGGTTGAAATTCAACCTGACATGACTTATTGCGAAGAACCAGTTAAGATTTTGGCACAAGAAGTTAAACAATTGAGAAACAAAAGTATAGCCCTTGTGAAAGTACTATGGCAAAGACATGGGGTAGAAGAGGCTACATGGGAGCCTAAGGAGGCTATGAGAAATCAATATCCAAACCTTTTTACCGGTAAGATTTTCGGGGACGAAAATCCCTAAGGGGGAGAATTGTAACAGCCCGATTTAGGGCCTAGTCAGAATAGTGGTTGCGAGACCACAAATCTGAAGTAGAAATATGTGTTTTATGATTTTTATGAGGCTTATGATATGTTTACTTGATTATGTGAAAATTTCATGAGGAAATTTTATTAATTAGTGATCAATTTGTCTATTAGGACTAAATTGCAAAGATTGTAAAATATGAGATTCTAGAAGGTTTAAGTATGAAATAGCATTATAAAAATTATTAGAAGTCCTTATTTAGCAATTAGACCAATATATGTCAAGATGGACAAAAATAGACTTGGGAAGGAAAAATCTCAAGAAAGGGGCGTTAAGGGCATTTTTGTCATTTGGTTAATAAAAGAATTAAAAGGGAAAAATAAGCTAGAAATCATGTCCATCTTCATCCTCCATAGCAGAAAATTACAAGGACTCCATAGCTAGGGTTTCCTCAACTTTCAAGCTTAATTGTAAGTACCTTCTAGCCCCGTTTTTAATGTTCCTCGTATTTTTGAGATCCTCGTAGCTCGATTTAGCTATTTCTAGCTATATTTTCAGCTAGGGTTTATGTTCAAAAATTTACCCATGTATGACATGCATTTATTTTGATGAATTATGGAAGAATATGAAAGTTTGATGTATGATAAACATTTTTTTCTAAGTGATTTTCATGAAAAATGCATAAAAGGGACCAAATTGTAAAAGTCATGAAAATGGTCATACATGAGTGAATTATTGGAAATTGGGGGCTGTTGTAATTATGAAAATGATTTGGCTAGGCTTAAAATGCAAATAAATTGAATGAAAATCATTTTACGAGCCTAGGGCCAAAGTGTAATTATGTGAAAGTTTAGGGGCAAAATCGTAATTTTTCCAAAGTATGATTCATGGGTTAATTTAGTCAATGTGAGTATTAAACAAGTGAAATTGCTATTATAGATCAAGAAAAACGAAGCCCAGACCGAAACCGAGGCAAGAACAAGGTTGTGGACTAAATCGAACAACTATATGTATTTTAAGTACCGAGGTAAGTTTGTGTGAAATTAAAGCTACATAATGTTATTATGTTTTTAATTACTTTATTTTATGAGAAATGTATATTATTTCCATGAAGTTGATTAATGATGCCTCAATGAGATTGTAATGAGATCATGTTAAGTTGAAGTCTCGGTTGAACGTTCGGAATAGCAAGGATACCAGTGTCACAACATGAGATCAGGAAGGTCCGGTATAAGACCATGTCTGGGACATGGCATTAGCACCAAATGAAGGAGGTCCCGTATAAGACCATGTTTGGGACATGGCATCGGCACCAAATGAAGGAGGTCTCGTATAAGACCATGTCTGGGACATGGCCTCGGAACCAAAGAAAGATCTCGTGTAAGACCATGTCTGGGACATGGCATCGACATCTATATACGATCTCGTATAAGACCATATCTGGGATATGGCATCGACATCGAGATATGAGATCCCATGTAAGACCATATCTGGGATATGGCATCGACATCAAGATGTGATCCCATGTAAGACCATATCTGGGATATGGCATTGGCATCATGATACATGTATGATGAGATTGAGTATCCTTCGATATTCCGAGTAGTTCAACGGGCAAAGAGCTAAGTTTATTTACAAATGACAAAGAGCAAATTCTATGTTTAAAAAGTATAAAAGTGCTAAAGTTATGTGATGAAGTGATACAGGTACCCATGAGTAACTTATGAGAAATGAATGCAAAATGTGATACGAAATTTGGTAAGAGTATGGATGAGTAAGTTATGTTGATGTGTTTGAGAACTTGAGTATTATCCAATGAGATGAATGGTGTTATTATAAGTCTTAATGTTGCTATTTATTTCGTGCAAACTTACTAAGCTTTATGCTTACCCCTCTCTTTTCCATTTTCCTTGTAGTATCGCCAAGCTAACTCAGGGATCGTAGGACGTCGGAGTTCGGGTCACACTATCAACTATTCTTTTGGTATAGTAAAGTTGATTTATTTTGGGCATGGCATGTATAGGAACTTAGTCATTTTGGTTATGTCATATTTGTTAGCCAAAGTGTTGGCTATTAATGTTATGCATTCATTTTGTAAATGGCCATTGGGAATTGGTCAATACTTGTTAAGTTTTATATATATATATATATCCAATGATGATGATATTCATGAAGTGCAAGTTCGTATAATTGATCGAGTAAAATGTGAAGTGTATGCATGACGAATTAGTGATTCTTCATAGTGTATTACTGTTATGTTATGTGTTGCTTGTGGTGATATAAGTGTGTTTGTTTTTCAGGGCGGCAATTGGCTTGGTAAATAGCCTTCTAATTGTCCACATGAGTAGACTCACGGGTGTGTGTCTAGGCCGTGTGTGACACACGGCCAGCCCCATGGGTGTGTTGTTAAGCCGTGTGTCCCCTGCATCAAAATTTTTGAAAATTCAATTCGTCACACGGGCCAACACACGGGTGTGTGACTAGGCCGTGTGCCCCTAAGTGTTTGCTGACGTCATAAACAGAATACTAAGGTTTTCACACACGGGTGAGGGCACGGGCGTGTCTTGGCCGTGTGAAGGACACGAGCCATAGACACGGGCGTGTGCCAGGCCGTGTGAAAACCCCTGTAGGTTTGAAATGAAAAATAAAATCCACATGGTTTAGGAACATGGGCGTGTGTGACCACACGGCCTGTCCACACGGGCGTGTTCCATCCCACACGGGCTTGTGGCCCTGTTTTAAGCATAAATTTTCTAAGTCTGTGAAAGTTTCCGGTTTAGTCCCGAACCATTCCGTAAAGATGTTTAGGGTCTCGTAGACCTATAATAGGGACATTATGAATATGAATGAAAAAGTTTTAAGTTGAAACGTATTTTTATGGCCCGATGTTGTATGTTTAAGCAAGTTAAGTTTGGTAATGCCTCGTATCTGGTTCTGACGTTGAACACGGGTAAGGGGTGTTACAGTAACCATTGACTCAACGTCCATTATGAACATTCTTTCATTTGTGAGTCATCTTGGGACAATCTCTTTGAAAGTCATGCATGACCAGTTGTCTTTAAAAGGAAATCCCATCTTATGAACCTAAATGACAAAGTTTACCTTGGGGTGTGGCCATGGTAGTAACCAGCTCGAAACTTTATCATGCTATCACTTATGGACCATCAATGGAGGTCGTAGGTCTTGTTTAAGGACCTTCTCCCACTCAATATTTTAAAAACATGCAAGGTTTTTATCCCAAATTTCAGGAATGATCATATAATAGTCCTAGTGGCATTCTTACCTAATATAAATGACATGTGTCCAATATATGCATGGCATGCTATGGAAATAATATTCATTCACAAGAATAAATTAATCTTAAAACAATCAATTTTTATTCTCCACAGTTTTCTTTTAAGGGAAAAATCGAAGAAGTGAATGCGAACCGTGCGGGTCCCAGGAAATGGAGGTGAGTAAAATTTGACCGCTTAAAAATCAAGACTTTCCTAGCCAGAGTCAATTCTAGACATGCACCTTCTCATTTCCACACTTCTCACAGTTATCGAATAACCTAAAGAAGTGAATAGAACAATACAACACATGTATTTTCTCATTACCACACTTCTTATTTTTAATCAATCAACTGTGGATCATCTCATATATATATCACAATTATAACATTACATAATATAAATATTATAAGCAATTATAAAACAAATATATAATGAGATATGTAATTAAAATAAAATTGGCAGCCAAGGTTTCCATGGTTTTATTTCTAGAAAATAAATGGAAAAATAAAATTACATAGTTTTCACCACAAGACATTCCTTAGGTCTTCAATCGCCATCACATCTTTTCCTCGTCATGGACTCCTTTCGAAAAATTACATTTAAGTCCTATGTCCGTTTCCGGCTCATAAGAATTCTGTAACAGCCCGATTTTTGGTCTAATCGGAACAGTGGTTTTGGGACCACAAATCTGACACAGTAAAATTCATTTTTATTATATTTTTATGGTCTACGATTTTATGGAACGATTTCGTGAAAATTTCGTTCGAAAATTTTAACGTTTGGGCACTCAATTTAGTTAAAAGGACTAAATTGCAAAAGGTGCAAAATATGTGTTCTAGAAGCTAGAGGTGTCTAATTGCTATGAAATTTTAAATTGGAGGTCCTTAACTGGTAATTAGACCATTATACTTAGTATGGACAAAAAAGGACATGGCTAGGTGAAATTTCAAAGTTTGGCATTAAGGGCATTTTGGTAAAATGGTAAATAAAGACAAAATTAACTAAATAAAAGATGGTCATCTTCATCAAATTAGTCCCTTGGCCGAAATTCACAAGAGGAGTCCATAGCTAGGGTTTGTTCATCTTCCAAGCTCGATTGTAAGTCCGTTCTTGCCCCGTTTTTCATGATTTTTATGTTTTTGAGATCCTTGCAACCTAATCTAGCTATTTCAAGGACTAATTTGAAAGAAAATCAAATTCTAAAATTTTACCCATGTTAGATATTTGTGTATTTTGATGTCTAATGGTAGATTATGTATGTTTGATGTTAGATAAACAACTTTTACTAAGTGATTTTTGATGAAAATGCCTAAAAGGACCTATTTGTAAAAGTTTTAAAATATGTAGTAAAAATGTGAATAAATGAAAAATGTGGGCTGCTATGAGCATGAAAAAGATTCGGCTAGGCTTGGGTAATGAAAATCATTTTACTAAGTTAGGGGAAAAATTTAATTTTTTGCTATAAGGTGTTTTTGGGATTAAATTGAATAATGTGATAAAATTAAATTTGATATAATAGATCAAGAAAGACGAGGTTCTGACCTAGACCGGGGAAAGAACAAAGTTGTGGACTAAATCAAACTGTTAGCCATTTTGTACCGAGGTAAGTTCGTCTGTTAAAAATAAGTGGTGTGTCTCTAACTAACTATGATCACAATAAAGGCAAGCGCACCTATCGTTTAATAGTATAGTTATGGTAAGACCGGAAATATCGTATCCACAAGGACCAAGAGTACTAGTAATTACTATCTTCCTATTATCTAGCCTAAGAATTGGAGTGATTTCTCTTAAATTCAAAGCACGACAGAGAATGAATTGGGAAAATATTTTTAGACAACTTTATGAGAGAGACAATACCCAAGGAAGAATCCACCTAGACTTCATTTATTACTTCTGATTCATACGATTTATTCACTTGACTTAATCCGTAGAAATCCCTGATTTATGTTAATATCTCTTTCAAGACTAAAAACAACTGACTCTAGGTTGATTAATTGAAATTTCTTTCTAATTAAAATCCTTATTGTCGCATTAACTCGATCTATGGATTCCCTTATTAGATTTGACTCTAATCCGGCAGATTTATGTCGCCATATTTCTAGGGTTGCAATCAACTCCGCTTAATTGTGTTGATCTACTCTTAAACAGGGACTTTTGCTCCTCTGAATAAGCACATTTGACTTGAATCAATAACCTGAATTATTAAAACAAGAATAAGAACTGACAATTAAGAATAAAAACAAGTATTTATCTTATAAATCAAATAGTAATAAGATCCATCTAGGTTTCATCCCCTCAGGTATTTAAGGGATTTAGTTCATACTGATAGAGAGAAACATCTTAAAATAAGGAAAACAACAAAACATAAGAAAACCCAAAAACTTCAAGAGAAATTGATAGGAGATCTTCAGTCTTGAAGGAAATCCTTCTTCTGAGCTGCTCCCGATGGCTGTCTTTGAGTATTTCCTGCCTTCTACTCTGCGTGTCCTTTTAGGTCCTCCCCTAGGGTGTTTATATAGGCTTTGGAGCACCTTTCTTGGCCCACAAGTAGTCTTTTCCGAATAGAATTAGACTTGGGTCCGCCAGGGACATGCCCGTGTGACACGCCCGTGCGTGTTAGCTTAGGCCGTGCTCGATTATGCTCATCACACACGGCCGTGTGGTATAACTTAGGCCGTACTCGATTCTGCTCATCACACATGGCCGTGTGATCTTCCCGTGTGCTATAGTCTAGGCCGTATTGATTTCTGAGGTAGGCCCATTTTGTCCCTTTTGGCCCGCTTTCGCTCTTTTTCGACTCCTAAGCTCTCCCGAGTGTAAAACATGAAATTAAAGGATTAGGAGCATCGAATTCATCAAATCAAATGAAAATTCATCCAAAAATAAGCCAAGCATGGGGTCAAAATATGTATAAATTATGGTTTATCAAATACCCCCACACTTAAGCATTTTCTTGTCCTCAAGCAAAATCCTCAACTCACAATTAAAATTAACTCCCTCAATTCATAATTCTCATCAATAATGTTTTATCATAATTCACAAATAATTCATACATTGATAATTTAACTAATAGAGTCCTAAAGATTCAAACAATCTAAGTCACAAATTTTTATAGCCCGAAAAACATAGGTGTTTCCCTTTATCTAAATAGTTACCTTTAATTCAAAACCGACAAGAATTTACATCCTCACTAAAGATTCACTCAAATCACTCAAAGTGTTTAAGGTTCAAATTAAGCACTCAAAAGTCAAACATGAAAAGTTATTACCATAGGCTTGCATGAAAATCAAATCTCCACCACTATAAAATGAGATGATACACAAATCAAAAGGTCTTAAAAAGGGTTGTAAAGGGGCTTGGGTTAAAGGTGTGGATAAAGGCTGAAGAAGAAGGTTAAAAATCGAGATCGATTTGACAATTTACCTAACTAGAAAAATAAACTAATGCTGAATAATTACATCAATTGAAACCTTATCACTAATGACACGAGCTTCTTCTAAAGATGTGAAATTAACCGTTTAAGCTCATAGAACTAATAATGAATAAATTTCCAACTTTTTTTTTATTTTTAAGAATAAGAACAAGTAACAACCGAAATAAAGGACATAGTTAGGCAACTGCTCAAATCAAATTACGACAAAAAGGATCTAAAACAATAGAAAAATTCTCAATGAATCAAAAAGAATGAGTCTTGGGTTAATGTTAAGGGTAAATCAAGAAACGGTTTATTAGGATCAAAGGGGTTCACTAGGGGTTAATTATGAAGGTAGGCTTTTTGGGATAAGTGGGTTAAACCTAGGTGCCTTTATCATCTCAGTATATCTGTAACACTTCAAACCCGGCCTAGAAGTTAGGCCCGAATCTGGCGTGTCACATTGAAGTGTTTTTGCGAAAACCTTGTTTTCATTGAAAACCCTTCTAGAGAAAAGTTAAGTAAAATCCAGTTTGCTTTCAAAACGAGGTGTAGCCAAAAACCATTTCCTTGTTACTAAGTAAAAATTTCCTTTGACAGTGGAATCTTGTTCTTAAAACAAAATTATTTTAGAAAAACCTTGAAATACGTTTAAAAGAAATAAATCCAGGTTCCGTTTCAAAATTTCAATGCATAGTGAAAGTAATGGAATAATAACTAGAGGGAAAGCCTTATACAATTCGAAATAAATTAACTTAAAATAAATAACTTAAAATCCAGAATTTTGATATTAAGAAAACAAGTCTAATCGTCTTGCTAGTTGGCCACCTCTGAGTCCCTCCATCCGTCGAACCGCCTACTGAGGATAACCTGAGAAAAAGAAAAGAGGGAGTGAGTTTTTGAAAACTCAGTGTGTACGACCCTCGTCAAACAAATCACATACATATCATATTAATAACATAACAATATCATACATGCAATACTGTGCAAACCCTCCCCAAATGATCCATCCGATACACTTCGTCTCCGTCCAACCGAAACACATCTGTAGGGATTTCTAAATCGACCCACCCATCCGATACACTTCTAGGGTAGCCCGGTTGCGGTACTACCTAACATTGCAAAGAAAAGTCGCTTATCATATAATAGGCTTAGAAAGCCATCGGTGGATCCACAGCTTGTCAAGCAACCATGCGATCCTCATATACTTCCTCCGCTCCATAATTCCCAACCCATATGCAACCTAAATGAATATCATATGAATGCAAAGAAATGTACATGTAACATCCATAAGTCTTACATTCAACACATAGGGGCATTTTAGTCATTTTCGCCCTTAGGGGCATTTCGGTCTTTTCTCATTGTTATGGGTCTATTACTTACCTTGGCCCATTATCAAGTCCTCGTTGGCTAAATTGAACAGATACTATGCACCAGGTAGGATTCCAGAGAAGAGGAGGTGAGTCATTAAGACCGCTTAAATACCAAGCTCTCCCTAGATCCACTCCTAGACATGCATATACCCATTGCCAGACTTTAACCTTATGACTTGTCCACGGTCACAATTAGTTAATAAATTAAGTTTTATGCAGGTTAAGCAATTCACCAAATACTAAGCCTAAGACCCATTATAAAGCCCAAACAAATTCATATACGTTCGTATGGCCCACCACGCCCAATCTCATTCGTATGGCCCATTAGGCCCAAATCTCATTCATATGGCCCATCTGGCCCAAATCAATTCCAAGCCATGTAACCAGCATGACTAGCTCATCACTTATTACCAAATCATCAAATTTGCCTATTTTGAGCCTACGGCCCATCGAGCCCATTCTCGCCCATCCCGGCCCGACACAAAAACACGACCCAAGTCCATGAGATCGTTCATGGGGTCTCTGTTATCGATTCTATTTCCCCCATACGAGTGTTCGCACGCTCGCAAGACTACTGAAGCCAAACTTTCGGGATTCCAGGATTTCCCAATCCATTGTGTGTGTATAGTGTATGTACACACCTGATAACAAAACACGCTGCGATCTCCTTAGCCACGATCCTACAAACGATGTCACTCAATGATTAATCACATATACTTATCGAATACCTTACCAAAAAGCCGAAGTCTCACCTTAACCTTACCTAAAACACCAAGCCTTAATAGCTGTTCTTTGATCATTACTCACGTGTATCTCCTAAATCTGCATCATTCTTAATCATTAAAAATAGAATAAAAGGTGACTTGTATCCAACACAAGTCCCCCTTTCCCTACTTATGACCATTCGGCCAACACCTAAACCAAAATAGAGAATACTTACCCAAGAAGCAATCGGCCCAAGAGGTATTCAGCTTTTGAGATTAGTATAGTGGAAGGGGTTATTCGGCACAAATAAGAAGAAGAAGAGAAGAAGGAATCGACTAAAACCAAAAGTGAATCAAAAGAGAATTTGAGAAGAAAAAGTATGGAAGATTCGGCTTTTGAGTACTTAGAGAGAAAAAAGTGTTTCGGCAACTAAAAAATGAGGAATTCGGCTAAAGGAAAAAAAAACAATTTTGGCATTACCTTAGAATTCCCAAATCAGCACCTATATATAGCCTATAGCTGAATTTCTTACCCCCGTATTCCCAATTCGGCTCCACCTCTTCCACATATCTCATCTCCTAATTTTTCTCCACGATCTCTTCCTACAATCTGTCCATGACTATTTCAAACCTCTCATCCATCAGACTTTCACTGCAACACAAACTCTAGCCGTCCTGACAGCAAAATAAATACCCCAATAAAATACTACGCCACTACTCGAACCTTAGACTCCCTTGCCTGCTAATGACGCCACCTCCCTGCTCCCTAAGTGGCACCACTTTGCCACTACACCACAAGCTCTTTTTGTGTCATTTTTTCTAAAAGGCCTACTAACAGAAGTCACAATTCCCTTGGGGATAAAACCAAAATTTTTCCTATACCCTTACTTGATCCCAAGGCATCTCCAACACCTCTAGACACTCCAAATTCACTAAACCTCAAAGCCCACACGCCAATTGTCATTTTCTCATTCACTTAAAAATTTCCTGAGACCCAAAGCCCAAAGCCCAATAGGCCCAATTCTTCTAGGCCCAAAAATTTGGGGCGTTACAATATCAAATCAAGGGTGTGGTCTCGACATGCATAATCGAAGCAAGTTCTAGAATAAAAAATCAATATTGACACACTCGTAACCAATAATAAAGTGAACAAGAAGAATATATGCTCTAAAAGGCTCAAAATTTCACAAAAATTATTGCTTTTGATGTCATCCTTGCGAAATTTCAAACTTCAAAGTAATATTTAAATTTAGGGAAACAACCTAATAAATTTTTAATTCTGAAAATAGACTTATCATGCTTGATTCTCTAATGTCTTAAAGTTTAAACCATCAATGCACAATTACCTATGACTTAATCCAAAACATATCAATGAAAATCATAAGTCAATAGAAGTTTTATTCTAATTAGTAATATGAGAAAATTTGCTTAAGAACAAGAAATAATTCAGGGATTTTTTGATAATGATATACTTAAATAACTTCCCCACACTTAAGATGTACATTGTCCTCAATGTACAAAAATAGATAATGATAAGATAATAAGAATATCGTAAGAGAGGGAGAGAAGTGAAAATTACTGAATTATGGATGAAATCCTTAGAAAGTGAAAAAAAGCCTGATGAACTAGGCAGAGGTGAAGGTGGGGGAGAATACTCCGATAGTTTGGTCGTTCCTTAGTAGCACCTTGAACCTTTTGAAACTTCAAAGTCATCAGTAAAGTTTTAGGGAGTTTTATTAATGGTCGTTGTTATGGTTACTCAATAATAGACAGCCAGAGATATAAAGAAATCAAAATATACTAATAAAAATTTAAGACAAGAAAGATAAAGATAAAGAGTTCAAAAATTAAAATAAAAGAAAAATAAAAAATAAATGAACTCAAAGGTCCTCATCAGTAGATGGATTACGAGGTGGGGGTGGTGGCTATATATGAAAATGCTGATAAATCTGTTGCAAAGTTGCCTCGATGCCATCGAATCGTCGAGCATTGTCATTAAATTGTTGAGTGTAATAGCATCGCTCAAACGCAGTGAGGCACTCGTGAGATATCGACGCTGAAGCGTACCGCATGAACTGGTCGGTGTGGCGGTGGTGGCGCAAAAGGTGGCTCATCATGTTGTAGAGGGACATCATCAGTAATGTCCTCTAGGTCGTCCTGCTCGGTGGCTTGCGATAGCCTGTACTGGGGAGGATCAAACCCTCGACGGCGCTCAATTATCCTTATATGGAGCATCATTGAGATGCCTTGTGGGGGCATTTGCCCGATAAGGGTGAGCGAGGAAGACTGAGCTGCAGTGTTGAGAAGGCCAAAATATCGAGCCAGGCGCGTCACATAGGCGCCCATGGAGATGACTCCTCTCCTATGTCGCTCTGTCTGATGCCGAATGGCGAGGGCGATGAAGTAAGCTAAATCAAAGACGTGCCCATGTGCCATGCGCCATAAAAAGTAGGCGTCGTGTGTGTTGACGATGCCGGTTCTCTCTCACCTACCTATTAAAGTGTGAGATAGGATGGCGTGTACATACCTCAGGGATGGGGCGAGAGCTGATGCCTTGGAGCGACTGGGGTCATAAGTAGCCGAGGCGAGGACTAAGTCTCTCCAGTAGGAAGAAGGGGAGTAGCGGATGTGGCGATGGAGGTCCTCGAAGTCGTCGTCCTCCATGAATTCCTCGGTGTAAAGTCCCAAAGCGATCCCAAACTCCAGGATACTCAGCTCACATACGAGGCCTCTAAGGCGGAATTGGACTGTGCCTGGATCGTCAAAGTTGTTCACGACCGTTTGAAGGTGGAAGGTAGAACAGAGCTCCAAAGTAAGCTCTAAATAAGTCGGCTTGACAATCTCGAAAAAGTACCCCCATGGGTCGATAGTTAGTAGAGCCCGAATGGCGTCAGCTAGTTAGACCTGCTCTAAGGTGGCCATATCGATACATCTCCCTACGCGAGGGGTCATGCACGAAGTATCTGGAAAAGCTCCTCCTGGGGTCCCAGGGGAAACTGTAAGAAAGGATGGCGTACTTCGGCAGAGGCACTCGAGGAGGTCGCACCAGAACCCTTTCGCTTTTTCGAAGCGGGGACGGCGGTCTTTTTCCCACGTGGGGGAGTCATTACGTACTTGAAAATGTAAAAGATTTTCAATGAATCAAGTATCATCGCCAGCCAAAAATGTACTATCCTAGTAGTTCTAAATAGTATAGTCCTATAATAGTGAATTAGACTATCAAGTAATGCTAAAATCACTAAGAAGTAGTATTAAAATAATGATTAAACTTAGTAATAAAATTAAACTAAATAAAATAAACAATCAAAAGAACTAATAAATTAGAAATAGAAATCTAAATCATGATAAGAATGAAAATAAGAACAAAGAATAATATAAATAAATAAAAATTAAAGAAATAAATAACAATGGTGGAGAAGGGTGAACCATTGGAGGTGTTGAAAGGGGGTGCACGGACGTGGCGGTGGCGCACGGGCATGGTAGTCGTGCACGGGCATGGACTGCGGGGCTGGTGTGCATGGAGAAGAAAGGGGAAAGAAGAAATGGATAGAAAAAAAATGAGGGAAATAAGAGAAAGGGGAAGCGAATGGAGGAGGAGGAATAGTCGACGGTGGCCGGAATAGGGGAGAAGGAGAGGTTGTTTGGGTGAGAGCGGCTAGGGTTTTGGGGGGGTAAAATTTGGGGGAAGACGAACAGTGGTCGGGGTTTAAATAGAGATTGGGGCACACGGTCGTGTCCCACGCCCGTGCGCCCTGTGTTTAGCCCGTGTGTTTCATAAATTTTAAATTAGGGCGCGTCTGAATCGTGGCCCACGCCCGTGTTCTCTGGGAGTGTTGTGTCACACGGTCGAATTGCACGGTGATCGCTGTGAAGTCAGAGTTTTAAATTTATAAAGATAATTATCGAACCTGGAAACTAACTATGACAACGATTGAGGCAAGTGCACCTATCGAACAGTAGTATAGTTTAGGCAAGACCGGATTGTCGAACCCAAAGGAACTAAAAGTACTAATACTAACTTTCTTTCTATTATTTAGCCTAAGAATTAAGCGAATGGTTGTTTAATCTAAATTAAGTAACTACTAAACTTAAAGACTCTAAGACAAAGAAGAATGAATTTGGGAGAATACTTGAGGAAAAACCAATTAATTAAGACGACACCCAAGGAAGAATCCACCTAGACTTCACTTGTTATCTAACTCAACTGCACGATTTATTCATTTGACTTGATCCGTAGGATTCCCTAATTTATATTAAACCCTCTCTCGAGGCGAATAACGCCTAACCCTAGGTTGATTAATTGAAATCTCTTTCTAATTAAAACCCTTAGAATCGCATTAACTCGATCTACGGACTCCCATATTAGGTTTCACCTAATTCGCAACGCCTCGTCACCCTATCTCTAGGCGCATCGATCAACTCCGCTTAACTATGCTAGATCTACTCTTAGGCGGGGACTTTTGCTCCTCCACCTAAGCACATCCAACTTGAATTAATATTCATAAATATCAACACAAGAATTAAGAACACATAATTAAGAACAAATCAAATATTTATCATATAGTTCAAGAAACGATAACAAGATTCATCTAAGTTTCATCCCCTCGTATCTCGGGTTTAGTTCATAACAATAAAAGAAAACATCTCAAAAGAAAAGATAAAACAAAACATAAGAAATCCCTAAAACCCCTGAAGGAATTGAAGAGGAGATCCTCCGTCTTGAGTAGAATTCCCGCTTCTTGAGATGGATCAACTGGCTATCCCTGCCGAATCCCCACAAATCGCTTCTTCTCTAGCCTAGCAAGACACCCCTAAACGGTAGCTTTAGGCTCCCGTCGACTCCCCCCTTTTAGGTCATACTTAGGGTGTATTTATAGGCTTTTAGAATGTGTTTCTTTGCCCCTAAGTATCCAAATCCGATTGAAATAGTTCTTTCCATGCAAGGCAAATGACTACGGCCATGGCACAAGCCCGTGTGAATCGTCTTTAGGCCATGTTCGGACTTCATTAAAGAGGCACGACCGCGTATTTTGTGGCTTAGACCGTGTTCAAGATTATTGAGGAGGCACGACCGTGTGGTCTTGGGCCCAGGCCGTGTTGATTTCGTGCTTTGGCCCATTTGGCTCGTTTTAAGCCCATTTCTTGTCCTTTTCATCCTCCGGTGCTTCCCTGAGTATAAAACATGAAAAGAAAGGATTAAGAGCACCTTTTTACATAAATCAAAGGATAAATCATCCAAAAGTATGCTAAATGTGGGATTAAAATATGTTACTTCTACGGTTTATCACATACCCCCACACTTAAGCTTTTGCTTGTCCTCAAGCAAAATTCTCAACTTACAATTAAAATGAACTTTCCATGATTCAATATTCCTATCAACAATGTCTCATCATAATTCATAGATAATTTATACATGGATAATTTAACTCAAAGAGTCCTAAAGATTCAAACAGTCTAAAGTCATACATTTGTAGCACAAAAACATAGGTGTTTCCCCTCATCTAAATAATTACCTCTGATTCAAAATCTACAAGGGTTGACGTCCTCACTAAAGATTCACTCAAATCACTCGAAGTGTTTAAGGTTCAGAATTAAGCACTCAAATGTCAAACTGAAAAGTTAATCCCATAGGCTTGCATGAAAATCAAATCTCCACCACTGTAATATGAGATGATGCACAAATTAAAAGGTCTTTGAAAGGGTTGTAACGGGGCTTGGGTTAAAGGTGTGGTTAAATGCTGAATTAGAGGGTTAGAATCGAGATCGAATTGACAAATTACCTAACCAGAAACAACGAACTAAGTAAAAGTGATTACATCAATTTGAAAAAAAATACTAATACTACGAGCTTCTTTTTCAATATTTGGAATTCAAACGTATAAGCTCTTTTAATCACAAAACTAAAAATGAATAAACTATTTTTGATTTTGATTGATTTTTTTTACCAACAAATCATAAATACATAATAAAGGATAAATTACTGAAATAAAAAAATATAGTTAGGCTATTAATCAAATCAAATCTCGATATAAGGGTAGTCAAAAGGAATGGTGATAACAAAACAAAGGGTTTCAAGTTAAAATTAGTGGGTGAGTCAATAAAAAGGGTTGTTAGGTTTAAACGGGGTTCACTAGGGGTTAATTATGAAGGTAGGTTTTTAGTGGAGTAAGTGGGTTAAATCCTAGGTGCCTTTATCATTTCTGTATATCAAATCAAAGGTGTGGTCTCGACATGTATAATCGATGCAAGTTCTTGAATAACAAATCAATGTTGACACACTCATAGTCAATAAAGTGAGCAAGAAAAGGGATATATGCTCTTATAAGGCTCAAAATCTCACAAAAATTATGGGTATTTTGATATCAACCTCGTAAATTTCAAACTTCAAAGTAATATTTAAATTCAGGTAGACAACCTAGAAATATTTTTAATTCTGAAAAATAGACTTATCATTCTTGATTCTCTAGTATTCTTAGAATTCAATCATCAATGCACAATTATCAATGACTTAATCCAAAACATATCAATAAAAATCATAAATCATGGAAATTTCATCCTAATTAGTAATATGAGAAAATTACTTAAAAGCAAGACATAATTCAGGGATTTGAGAATAATGCAAAAAGTTTGGCACCTAATTTCAGGAATTTGAGAATAATGAAAAAAAGTTAGGCACCTTTTTAGGTTGTTCACCTCCCCACACTTAAGATGTACATTGCCCTCAATGTACAAAGTTAGATAATAACACAATAATACTAAAATCATGAGATATGGGGAGAAGTGAAACTTCCTGAATTTTGGATGGATTCCTTGAGTCAGAGGTCGAAGATAAGTTGGAGGGGCGTTCTTGATGATGATCCAGTGCTAGATGAAGAAAATGGGTAGCTCATGGAGGATTAGCCAGTATATAATAATAATAATTAAAACTATACTAATTAAATAATTAAAGAATATCAAGCTAAAGTGAAGAAAAATAAAGATGAAACTAAAATTAAAAGAAAAGATGGATGGACCGTAGAGTCCTTATTGTTGGATGGTTCGCGAGGTGGGTGTGACCTCTAAGGTTGCGGAGGTGCTGGCGGTGGTGGAAGTGGCGTGATTCCCTAGCAGCCTTTAGAACCTAAAATTAAGAAAATAAGATAAAATAAACTAAATTAAGCATAAGAGTGTTAAAGAGAATGAAAATAAAGGAGAAGAGTAAAGAAGAAGAAAAATTAAATGGTCTCAAAGACCCTTGGCTTGCCGAGTGATTGAAGCGGCTGGCATGAACTTATGTGGATTGGTCTCCATGAGAAAGACTGTGTTGGGATCCTTCCGTTTCTTCGACATGGCCAAAAGATTGAGAAGAATGCTATAAGAATGAAGAATTCTAAGAAGGTATGGTGTAAGGGTGTAAAGGAGGAAGAAGGGTGAAAGTTGCAAAGGGGTGAAAAGTTGAGAGTTAGTAGGAGAAGAGAAAAAAAAGAGGGGGTTTAAATAGATTTTCAAGCCTGGTACAACCCCACACCCGTGTATCGTGGGCGTGGCATCTCACACGGCCGAATCGCACGGCCGTGGTGGGCTTCGTTTGTTTCTCCCACGCTTATGCTCAGGTCGCCACGCCCGTTGGTGCTAAGTCAGTGTCATCCATGGCCGCGTCGCACGACCGTGGCATTTTATCGGTGCCCGTGGGTTGGTGGTTAGAGTCCGTGACTCAAAAATTTGATTCTTTCTAACTTGTACCCTCTCTGCCGTGTCAGTACGGCGATTCTGTACTTGCACACGGCCACAGCCACGACCGTGTGTAAGGCCGTGTGGCCTGGAAATCTGTACTTTTGGTTAGTTTAAAGCTAGGTGTTTAAGACTAAGAAAAGAAAAGAAAAATGATAACAAAAGCAAAAGTAACTACGGTTAGTGCTCGGGTTGCCTCCCGAGGAGCGCTCGTTTATAGTCTTAAGCTAGACTTTACCTCTCATTCGTATGGTCATGGTGGTTTGAGGAGGTGAAAATCCTTTCTCATGCGATCAATTTGGTTTTTGATAAATAATTTAAGTCGAGTAATGTTTTCCTCAAAAGTGCCGAAATTATAATGTGTTACCTCGACCGTTCCATCTGGGAAGATTTTGAGTACCTGATCTCCTATCTTAAGCTGGGTTGTCCCATTATTAAGTTCGACGTGGAGTTACCTTATTTTTGCTTCGTGTGTTTTTAGTCTCTCCTTGAAGTGTGTTTTCCATTCGTCTAGTTCATCGATCCAAAGCCTTCGTTCCTCATGAATTTCTTCTTTATCGACACGAGGCCTAGGATTTGGCATCTGCGAAAGAGCTTCTAGAAACGACAAGTTAATATGAAATTTCTTTGAAAGTTTAAGAGGCTTACCGAGTTATTCCTCTGTGTGGTCTTTCTTTGTCGCATCGGGGTATGGCACACGGGGTTGGTACTCTATAATCACTGGGTTTGGTAAATCATGGCTTACCTCAACCTTACCTTCACTTACCACAGGCTCTTGCCTTGGGTCAGATTCCACTAACCTTTCACTGTCATGAGCTGTTACGGCTTGAATTTGCTCTTTTGGGTTAGTTTCAATGTTGCTTGGCAAGCTTTCTTGTAGTTGTTTTGAGATTATCTTTGCAAGTTGTCCAACTGTGTTAGTAAGTTGTCCAACTGTCTTAGTAAGTTCCCCAACTTGGCTCTCGATCCCTTTGATTGATGCCTGTTGATTCTTAAGGATGGTGTCAGTGTCTTGGAGACAGTTATCTGTAGCTGCCATGAATTTTGTCAGCATCTCCTCATGGTTCGACTCCTCTCGCTGTTGGTGAGGTGGTTGCTGAAAATTTGGAGGAAGTTCCGGTCTTTGGCTACTTTGATCATCCCACGAGAAATTGGGATGGTACCTCCAACCTGCATTATAAGTGTTATCATAAAAATTATTTTGAGGTCTAGCATAGTTACCCATATAGTTGACTTGTTCGCTTTCCATGCCATGTCCGTAGGGTGGGTACTCAGTATTCGCCATGCCTCCGCTTGTTTCACATCGCATAACTGGATGTGCTCACGAGGAATCAGATAAACCATCAAATTTTTATGTAACATCTCTAATCTGGGTTGATAGCCCGGTTACCGGGTCGAGGTTGAGGATATCGCCGCTTTTGTTGGCTTTGTCCTCATAACTTGCCACTGGTTGTTATTCAGTGCCATCTCCTCTATAAACTAAAATTCTCCTGACAAAAGAAAATAAAAGAAAATTTCGCAAAGTAAAATAATAATAATAATAATAATGGCTAAAGAAATAAAAATAGAGTTTTCTTAATATTTTAGTTCCCGGCAACGGCGCCAAAAACTTGATCGCTGTGAAGTCAGAGTTTTAAATTTATAAAGATAATGATCGAACCTGGAAACTAACAATGACAACGATTGAGGCAAGTGCACCTATCGAACAGTAGTATAGTTTAGGCAAGACCGGATTGTCGAACCCAAAGGAACTAAAAGTACTAATACTAACTTTCTTTCTATTATTTAGCCTAAGAATTAAGCGAATGGTTGTTTAATCTAAATTAAGTAACTACTAAACTTAAAGGCTCTAAGACAAAGAAGAATGAATTTGGGAGAATACTTGAGGAAAAACCAATTAATTAAGACGACACCCAAGGAGGAATCCACCTAGACTTCACTTGTTATCTAACTCTGAACCAGACAATTTATTCATTTGACTTGATCCGTAGGATTCCCTAATTTATATTAAACCCTCTCTCGAGGCGAATAACGTCTAACCCTAGGTTGATTAATTGAAATCTCTTTCTAATTAAAACCCCTAGAATCGCATTAACTCAATCTATGGACTCCTCTATTAGGTTTCACCCTAATTAGGGAATGCCTCGTCACCCTATCTCTAGGAGCGTGATCAACTCCGCTTAACTATGCTAGATCTACTCTTAGGTAGGGACTTTTGCTCCTCCACCTAAGCACATCCAACTTGAATTAATATCTGCGAAATATCAACACAAGGATTAAGAACACATAATTAAGAACAAATCCAATATTTATCATATAGTTCAGTAAACGATAACAAGATTCATCTAAGTTTCATCCCCCTCAGGTATCTAAGGGTTTAGTTCATAACAATAAAAGAAAACATCTCAAAAGAAAAGATAAAACAAAACATAAGAAATCCCTAAAACCCCCTGAAGGAATTGAAGAGGAGATCCTCTGTCTTGAGTAGAATTCCGGCTTCTTGAGATGGATCAACTGGTTATCCCCGAGCGAATCCCCACAAATCTGCCTTCTCTGGCCTAGCAAGACACCCCTAAACGGTAGCTTTAGGCTCCCGTCGACTCCCCCCTTTTAGGTCATACTTAGGGTGTATTTATAGGATTTTGGAATGTGTTTTTTTGCCCCTAAGTATCCAAATCCGATTGAAATTGCTCTTTTCTGCGGTAGGGACACGGCCATGGCACACGCCCGTGTGAATCGTCTTTAGGCTGTGTTCAGACTTCATTAATGAGGCACGGCAGTGTATTTCGTGGCTTAGACCGTGTTTGAGATTATTGAGGAGGCACGGCCGTGTGGTCTTGGGCCCAGGCCGTGTTAATTTCGTGCTTTGGCCTATTTGGCTCGGTTTAAGCCCGTTTCTTGTTCTTTTCATCCTCCGGTGCTTCCCTGAGTATAAAACATGAAAAGAAAGGATTAAGAGCACCTTTTTACATAAATCAAAGGATAAATCATCCAAAAGTATGCTAAATGTGGGATTAAAATATGTTACTTCTACGGTTTATCACATACCCCCACACTTAAGCTTTTGCTTGTCCTCAAGCAAAATTCTCAACTTACAATTAAAACGAACTTTCCATGATTCAATATTCCTATCAACAATGTCTCATCATAATTCATAGATAATTTATACATGGATAATTTAACTCAAAGAGTCCTAAAGATTCAAACAGTCTAAGTCATACATTTGTAGCACAAAAACATAGGTGTTTCCCCTCATCTAAATAATTACCTCTGATTCAAAATCTACAAGGGTTGACGTCCTCACTAAAGATTCACTCAAATCACTCGAAGTGTTTAAGGTTCAGAATTAAGCACTCAAATGTCAAACCTGAAAAGTTAATCCCATAGGCTTGCATGAAAATCAAATCTCCACCACTGTAATATGAGATGATGCACAAATTAAGAGGTCTTTGAAAGGGTTGTAACGGGGCTTGGGTTAAAGGTGTGGTTAAATGCTGAATTAGAGGGTTAGAATCGAGATCGAATTGACAAATTACCTAACCAGAAACAACGAACTAAGTAAAAGTGATTACATCAATTTGAAAAAAAATACTAATACTACGAGCTTCTTTTTCAATATTTGGAATTCAAACGTATAAGCTCTTTTAATCACAAAACTAAAAATGAATAAACTGTTTTTGATTTTGATTAATTTTTTTTACGAACAAATCATAAATACATAACAAAGGATAAATTACTGAAATAAAAAGCATAGTTAGGCTATTAATCAAATCAAATCTCGATATAAGGGTAGTCAAAAGGAATGGTGATAACAAAAACAAAGGGTTTCTAGGTTAAAATTAGTGGGTGAGTCAATAAAAAGGGTTGTTTGGTTTAAACGGGGTTCACTAGGGGTTAATTATGAAGGTAGGTTTTTAGTGGAGTAAGTGGGTTAAATCCTAGGTGCCTTTATTGTAACACCCCAAACCCGGACAAGACACCACGTCCGAATCTGGTATGCTACGGGGAAAACGTCTTGGAAAACTAGATTTTTCGTTTAAAAGTGGGGTGAAAACACCGTGTGCTTGAAACAGATTTGAGTAGACTTGTTTGAAAAACTTTTGATGTATTTAAAACCCGGAGATTTTTAAAACTTAGCCAGAATTTGTAGTTGAACGAGTTTAAACCATTTAAAACCTCATTAGTTACTTAATGATACATAAAACACTTTTGAACTTAGGTGAATTACAAGTTAGAATTGGAAACCAGTTGAATTTATTTGTCACAAAGACTTAATGTGATACCCGATGGTATAGTTAAAAACACGTCAGCGTTATAATTTTGAAAACATTATCTTTCCAGTTTTAGTAAAACTTATACCGCTTATTTTGTTAAGGCATATTAAATCTAATTAAAACATCAACCAACTTAAGACATAAATTTAGAGGCCTTTTACAACCCAAATAAAAACCCAAATAAAAGTAAATAACTAAAGTACCCAAAATATAGAGTCCGAGTAAAGACTTTATTCAAAGATGGCATAAGCACCTCGAGTCCATCCCGGCTCCAAGTCCGCGTCTCACGAGTCACCCGAAATGTCAAAGGAGAGGGTGAGTCGAGTGACTCAAAGTGTAAATCCCGCCCCCAAAGAATTAACATGCTAACACACATCATACATAGCAACATGATTAATGCAACCCAACCTAACCATCCATATCGCCTTTTCTACCCCGTGTGGTACCAAACCACCGGTGGTGCCAAACCACCGGTGACATATAGTCACAATGTGCTACCAAAGCACTAGTGTCCCAAAGACACAATATCCGTCAATGTGCTACCAAAGCACCGGTGTCCCAAAGACACGCTTGTGCTACCAAAGCACGTGGTGACCGAAGTCACGAATCCAATGATGATGGGGCCAACCCATCGTGTGTTACCAAAACACTAGCGGATTTATCCCATATCTCAAGTGGGGCCAACCCACGGTGGTCAAACCACGTGGACAAGTCGCAATGAGGTGCCAAACCTCTCGTGTCCCAAAGACACGATGTGCTACCAAAGCACCGGTGACCGTAGTCACAAATCGTGATGGGGCCAACCCATCGTGTGTTACCAAAACATCGGCGCCAATCCCGTATAATCATCTGTGGGGCCAACCCATCGTGGTACCGAGCCACTGGGACGAGGCTGAGGTACCAAACCTCCGAGGTGCTAAACCTCTGGTGACCCAAAGTCACAAAGTGTGCTACCAAAGCACCGTGCTCGTCAAGACAATACATCACCGCTCCCTCCTCTCGTATCACCCATCAACATGCCAAACTCATGTAATCATGAATATCATGCTATCATGCATATCATACTATCATGCATATCATGCCAATATGTCTAATCTCATACCCCATGTCACATATCCATAACCATGGTATCATACGGATCATCAATAACTCATAATAATAGCACCGACTTACCCGAGTCCAAACTCGCACTCATGAGGGTATCATAATAGTCACCACTGCTCCATTAGTCATTGCACAAAGTTATTAACGATATTACTAAATATAAGTGTGTTAGTATACACACTGATAGCTACGAGTCTAAAGATCCCTACGAATCACTCTGAGTCCCTTGACTATCCGGCTCCTAGAATCGGCCAAAAGTAAACCATTAGGCAACCACAATATTCGCCAACATAGGGTTAGGCACTAAGACCATTCGGCCATAACCAAATGAACCACAAGGGTTAGCGTTGGACCCTTACCTTGCAAAAGTTTGGTTTCCTACCAAACCCGAACCAACTAATAGCCCCTTCTTTGATCACCAATCGGCTACACCTTAAGAGAGAATGGTTAATCCTTTGTCACCTTGACTTAATCAGATTTAAACGAATAATTGCGAATGATATCTTACCATCACTTACCTAATCGGTTCACAAAGAGAGAAGGCTCCACTGATCGCTTTCGATATCCAAGACCCTAACACAAGATGATAACCAAAGGTTAACATCCTTCCAAACCGACCATAATCGGCCCTTAACCCAAAACATAACCAAATAAAGAACCAAAAGAGGGAGATATGGCCATTCGGCCTTGCACTTACCAACACCCAACACCAAAATTCGGCCAAGAAACCACTAGGGGGGAGGGAGAGAAGGTTCGGCCTTGGTGTTTTACACACACCTATATTCGGCTTCCAAAGGTGAAAAATGGAGTGCAAACAAGAGAAGAGTTAGAGACTACGGCAACAGGTTTTGAGAAGAACAAAAGAAAGTTTTGCAAGTTGATATGGGTTCGGCACACCCAAAAAGATAGACAAGAAGAAATGGAGAAATCGGTTGGGGAAATGGTGAGTTTCGGCACTAGTGTTTTTCAAGAGGAGAGAGAAGAAAATGAATAAGAAGACAATTGGTACTAGTTTCACTTATGCAGTGAAGGAGAAGAGAAAATGCAAGAGTGCATTCGGCTACAAGAAGGTTGGAAGAAAAGCAAAACAAATTCGGCAAGCCTTAGAGGTTTGGTATTTCGGTTTTTCCAAGAAGAAAAGAATAAGAGACTCTCTTGAATTTTCAGTTTAAGCTGTTGACAAAAGAAGAAATTTTGTTCCCTACCTTTTTGACCAAACAACAAAATGCCAAATAGAATTTCGGCCTAGCCTTCCCACTTACTACCACAACCGCCACTCCCAAAACTCCCCCAAATATTCGGCCATATCCCCCAAAAGCTCCCATACACTCATTTGAATTGAGTGGACCAAGTCACACTCCTATCTTCACTCCACACCTTCCATTTGAAAGTGGAGACTGTCATAGGCGAGTTTGAACCGCCTACAAACTCCTCCCTCCATGCCGTCAAAATGAGTGCCAAAAGTGGCCACTCCGCAGCTCGAACACAAGGCCTCCACCTTGCTTTAGGCGTTACCCACTCCAAGCCTTAGTGGCGCCTACATTGCCACTCCACCAATTAATTTCTTGTGCTAACAAACTCCCAAAATAAATTTAAAAGCCCCACTTCCTCACCCTAATGCCTTAGCTCAAAAACAAAAATTTTCTAATTTACTCACCCATACACCTAAGCTATAGCTAAGCCCCTAAGACATAAAAACAAAGAACACAAAGACACTACAAACATGCAATATCATGCAACACCAAAACAGCCCCTAACCCGGAATATTACAGCTTCTACCCCTTAAAAATAATTTCGGCCTCGAAATTACCCGGTCAAAAGAGTTATGGGTATTGCTGTCTCATCGTATCCTCGGGTTCCCACGCCGCTTCTCTACGCCATGATTCCGCCAAAGTACCTTAACCAAAGGCACAGATTTCCTACGTAGAACCTTTACATCTCGATCAAGAATCATGCATGTTCTTCTTCCATAGTCAAGTCCGGATTTACCTCGATCTCTTCCATCGCTACCACATGTGACGGATCCGAACGATACCTCCAAGCATCGAAACATGAAAAACGTTGTGAATCGACTAAGCTCTGCTGGCAACTCAAGCCGATACGCTCATCGGTCCAACTCGCCTCAAAATCTTATACGCCCAATGAACCTCGGACTAAGCTTGCCTTTCTTTCCGAACCTCGCATTTTCTTCCAAGGCGAGACCTTCGAAACACTCGATCCCCAACAAAGAAACTCTATATCTCTTCGCTTAAGATCGGCATAAGACTTCGCGGCCTCGAAGCTTCCTTCAATCGAGCCCGAATCAACTTAACCTTGTCCTCGCCTCACTACCAACTCGGGTCCCAACAATCGACGCTCACCTAACTCCGCCCAACACGTAGGTGAGCGACACTTCCTACCATACAACGCCTCATACGGAGCCATCTTGATGCTCGCTTGATAATCGTTGTTGTAGGCAAACTCGCCAACGGTAGAAACTCCTCCCAACTACCCCGAAATCCAGACACGACCTCTCAAAGATATCCTCTAAGATCTGAATGACCCTTTCGATTGTCCGCCGATCATGCGGGTGAAAAGCCGTGGCTTTGAAATCCAAACGAGTACCCAGAGCTCGATGCAATGCCTTCCGTAACCTTGAAGTAAACTCGATCCCTATCCGAGATTATCGAAACCGCACACCGTGCAACCTCACTATCTCTCAAAACATACAGCTTTGCTAGCTTCAAGTGAGTAGTCAACCTCACCGGAATAAAGTGAGCTGATTTAGTCGACGATCCACCACTACCCAAATCGAATCCTTCTTGCTTGGCGTAAGCGGTAACCCACCGACAAAATCCATGGTTATCCTTTCCCACTTCCACCGAGGAATCTTTACAGTCAAGCAAACCCGACGGCAATCGATGTTCACCTTGACTGCGACAAGTCGACATTTTCCAACAAACTCCGTCACCTCTTTCTTCGCACTGTGCCACCAAAATCGCTCTCTAAGATCCTTATACATCTTGCTACCTCCAGATGCATAGCATGAGGATCGCTATATGCGTCCCAAAAATCTTTTGCCTCACCAACATCTTTAGGCATACAAGCCTTACCTTGAAAACACGTAACCTCGCTACTAGACAAGTCAGTAACCATCCACACCACCATTCTCGCACTTGCAACCTTCGCGCACCCGTAACCTCATCCTCTAATCAAGCTTCTCTCCGATCCGCTCAACCCAAGTAGGCTTAACTTGCAGCTCGCCAAAATACTCCGTCGTCATACAAGCTCAAATGGGCAAACAAAGCTCTTAAATCCGAAACAACCTTACGGCTCAACGCTGCGCCACCACGTTAGCCTTGCCCGATGATACTCAATAGAACAATCGTAATCCTTCAAAGAACTCAACCCATCTACGCCGCCTCAAATTCAAATCCTTCCGAGTCGGTAGATACTTCAAGCTCTTATGATCCGTGTAGACTATCGATCTCTCTCCATATAAGTAGTGCCTCCAAATCTTTAAGGCGAAAACTACGGCCGCTAGCTCCAGATCGTAAGCGTCGGATAGTTGACCTCATGTGGCCTCACCGCCTAGAAGCGTAAGCCACAACCTTACCTTTCCTCGCATCAAAGACACAACCTGCACTGTGTGATGCATCGCAGAGAGACTGTGTATTCTTTACCACCTCAAGTTGAATTAGAACCGAGCCTCGGTCAAAATCTTCTTTAACCTATCGAAGCTTTCTGTTGTTTCTCACCCAAACAAACGGAACCTCTTTCCTTAACAACTTAGTCATCGGCACCGCTATCAACGAGAACCCTCAACAAATCTTCTCGTAGTATCCAAAAAACCTGAAAACTACGAATCTCACCACCGACCTAGGTGGCTTCCAATCCGTAATGTACTCAATCTTACGAGGATCTACTCGAATACCCTCTCACGACACTACATGCCCCAAGAACGCCACTTCCTAAGCCGTAACTCACACTTACTAAACTTAGCATAGAGTTGCTTTTCCTCGTAATCTGCAGCACCACCCTCAAATGCTTATCATGCTCTTCCTCCGACCTTGAGTATACTAAGATGTCGCCTATAAAAACCACCACGAACCGATCCGATATCACTGAAACACCCTATTCATCATATCCATAACGCCGCTGGCATGTTAGTCAACCCGAATGGCATTACCAGAATTCGTGAGTGCCCATACCGAGTCCAAACGCTGCTTTATGGATATCGCCTCCTTAACCTTTAGCCGATGGTACCTGGATCTCAAGTCGATCTTCGAGAATACCGCAAAGACCCTTCAAATGATCAAACAAGTCATCTATCCGTGGCAACGGATACTTGTTTTTAATCGCCGGCTTGTTCAATCAAGCGTGTAGTCTATACACATCCGCATCGCACCATCTTTCTTCTTAACAAAGAGTACCGCGCACTTACGGCGAAACACTCGGCCCGATAAAACCTCGATCCAATAACTCCTGGTCCGAGCCTTAAGCTCCACCAATTCCTTTGGTGCCATCCTATACTGAGCAATAGACACCGACGCCGTCCCCGTAATGTATCAATCCCAAACTCTACCTCTCGATCCAAGCGGCAAACCCTAAGCTCTTCAGAAACACATCAAAGAAATTCCTTAACAATGCGAACCTCCTCAACAAAGCAGACTCTTTAGCCTCCAAGGCATACACATGAACCACATACGCCGCACCCTTCCCCGACCATCTTCTCCGCTTTCAGAGCAGATACCACATTTGATAAGTAATCCCTCCTATTACCTATCATAGCCACCTCAACGCCATCAACCGTCTTAAGAACCATACGCTTAGCCGCGCAATCCAACCTCGCCGGTACTTAACTAGCCAATCCATCCCGAGAATTAGATCGAACTCCCAAACGGCGGCTCCATCGATCAAGAAAGAAACACTACCCTTGGAGTTCTAGGGGTACCTCTCTAAATGGCTTTATCTACCACTACAGAGTGACCTAGAGGGCTAATCACGGTCATCCGCCTAGAAGATATCTCGAGTCTAAATCCATTGTCTCTACTATACTACCGGCAACATAAGAGTGCGTAGAACCCACATCGATTAAAGCAAAGATAAGGAGTACCAAAATCAAAAACGTCTTTGTTATGACGTCCGGTGCGGCCGCCTCTCTCTCTCGCCTCGCAACAGACACCAACCCAGCCGCCTAGCCTCGTAACTACCCGCACCTCGCCTTGCTCCACGGCCCCGACTGCATCCATAACCACCTCTGCCATTACCACGCCCCTCTGCGCAGCGGCGGTCCATTACCTCTGAATCGACACGCCCCGACTCTCGGGATCAATCTCGGCCATCCTACGCGGACAATCCCTAATGCGATGCTCCGCAGAACCACACTCGAAGCAACCTTTACCTCCACCCAAAGAACCACCCCAATGAGATTTCCCACACCGACATCATCTGCGGCGGTCCCCGCTTAGCAAAGAACAAACCTAGCGATCGATTCTCGCCCACTCGGTCCTAGCCTCTTCTCGGATTGCCGACGAACCGTAAGACCCAAAGCTCCTCTTAAGCCTACTCCTGTCCATGCTCTGTCTTACCGATTCTTTGACACCCTCGGCCACCTTAGCCTTCTCAACTAAGACAAGAAACTCGCTCTCCGCGCCGAGGAGCAATCAAGAGCCTCAACTCGCCTCGCACCCATCCTCGAAACGAACACACCTCTCATGCTCATGGGCCACAATGCCCTCGGCATACCTACTCACCTTCAGAACTCACCCTGACTCAAGAATGCACTTACTCCCCGAACAAGCCTCGTAAATGCCTTTCACTGGAGTCGATATAACTAGCTCCGATGTACTTCTTTTGATATGCAAATCTGAATAATCCCATGTCAAATCCTCACCGCCACACTGCCTCGCACCGTGAGCCACCATTGATATGACTCATCCCGGAGAAGAGATACGATACCCTTCAGCCTTCTCTTCCGTCGCCAAGTCCGATCATCCATGATCCGCCCGGGCTTGCCTCCACCAATATTCAAAGCAGTGCTAGGAGCAACACCGTAAACACCTCGGAAGAATTCACTCATAGCCCGAGTCGCCAGAACCGATTTCCTAACTCCCGCACCACCACTAGCCCCAGCTACCCTTTCCAACACTCGCAAAGATCGCTCGTGACACTGCGTCGCCTCCCGTCCCGATCTTGGAACTCACCACCTCCACCGGGTGGCGGAACCCAGATCTCATTTTCTCAACCCCCGCCTGATCCTACGGGCTCGTAAACTGTCATTCTACCCCTACCTCTACCACGTGTGTTACGACCACGTCCGCCTCGAGTGCTCATGTCAAATCTTTCTACTGGATCCGATTAAAGAGTTTTATGCATCGTGTTTATTCCACTTGTTTAAAAGCAAGTCTTATGAATATTTAAAGAGGATTTGTTCTCGCAAGTGTACGTAATCCTATCGGTTTCAATCTCTAAAGTAGCATACTATAGCTATTCATCAAATCATATCCAATCAAATCACAAGTAATAGTACGGGGTACTTACTCTGGCGAATCAAGTGCCGAGACTCGGTGCCATGCCTTTCAAAACCATATATTTCAAAACAAACACTTAAACAGGCTTTTGAAACCATTTTGGGCCTCAGGCCCACAGCCGAGCCTTTGAACTTGGCTCTGATACCACAAATGTAACACCCCAAACCCGGACAAGACACCACGTCCGAACTGCATGCTACGGGAAAACGTCTTGGAAAACTAGATTTTTCGTTTAAAAGTGGGGTGAAAACACCGTGTGCTTGAAACAGATTTGAGTAGACTTGTTTGAAAAACTTTTGATGTATTTAAAACCCGGAGATTTTTAAAACTTAGCCAGAATTTGTAGTTGAACGAGTTTAAACCATTTAAAACCTCATTAGTTACTTAATGATACATAAAACACTTTTGAACTTAGGTGAATTACAAGTTAGAATTGGAAACCAGTTGAATTTATTTGTCACAAAGACTTAATGTGATACCCGATGGTATAGTTAAAAACACGTCGCGTTATAATTTTGAAAACATTATCTTTCCAGGTTTTAGTAAAACTTATACCGGCTTATTTTGTTAAGGCATATTAAATCTAATTAAAACATCAACCAACTTAAGACATAAATTTAGAGGCCTTTACAACCCAAATAAAAACCCAAATAAAAGTAAATAACTAAAGTACCCAAAATATAGAGTCCGAGTAAAGACTTTATTCAAAGATGGCATAAGCACCTCGAGTCCATCCCGCCCAAGTCCGCGTCTCGAGTCACCCGAAATGTCAAAGGAGAGGGTGAGTCGAGTGACTCAAATGTGTAAATCCCGCTCCCAAAGAATTAACATGCTAACACACATCATACATAGCAACATGATTAATGCAACCCGAACCTAACCATCCATATCGCTTTTCTACCCCGTGTGGTACCAAACCCACCGGTGGTGCTAAACCACCGGTGACATATAGTCACAATGTGCTACAAAGCACTAGTGTCCCAAAGACACAATATCCGTCAATGTGCTACCAAAGCACCGGTGTCCCAAAGACACGCTTGTGCTACCAAAGCACCGGTGACCGAAGTCACGAATCCAATGATGATGGGGCCAACCCATCGTGTGTTACCAAAACACTAGCGCATTTATCCCATATCTCAAGTGGGGCCAACCCACGGTGGTCAAACCACGTGGACAAGTCGCAATGAGGTGCCAAACCTCCGGTGTCCCAAAGACACGATGTGCTACCAAAGCACCGTGACCGTAGTCACAAATCGGTGATGGGGCCAACCCATCGTGTGTTACCAAACACCGGCGCCAATCCCGTATAATCATCTCGTGGGGCCAACCCATCGTGGTACCGAGCCACTGGACGAGACGCTGAGGTACCAAACCTCTGGAGGTGCCAAACCTCTGTGACCCAAAGTCACAAAGTGTGCTACCAAAGCACCGGTGCTCGCCGACACAATACATCACTGCTCCCTCCTCTCAGATCACCCATCAACATGCCAAACTCATGTAATCATGAATATCATGCTATCATGCATATCATACTATCATGCATATCATGCCAATATGTCTAATCTCATACCCCATGTCACATATCCATAACCATGGTATCATACAGATCATCAATAACTCATAATAATAGCACTCGACTTACCCGAGTCCAAACTCGCACTCATGAGGGTATCATAATAGTCACCACTGTTCCATTAGTCATTGCACAGGTTATTAACGATATTACTAAATATAAGTGTGTTAGTATACACACCTGATAGCTACGAGTCTAAAGATCCCTACGAATCACTCTGAGTCCCTTGACTATCTGGCTCCTAGAATCGGCCAAAAGTAAACCATTAGGCAACCACAATATTCGGCCAACATAGGGGTTAGGCACTAAGACCATTCGGCCATAACCAAATGAACCACAAGGGTTAGCGTTGGACCCTTACCTTGCAAAAGTTTGGTTTCCTACCAAACCCGAACCAACTAATAGCCCCTTCTTTGATCACCAATCGGCTACACCTTAAGAGAGAATGGTTAATCCTTTGTCACCTTGACTTAATCAGATTTAAACGAATAATCATGAATGATATCTTACCATCACTTACCTAATCGGTTCACAAAGAGAGAAGGCTCCACCGATCGCTTTCGATATCCAAGACCCTAACACAAGATGATAACCAAAGGTTAACATCCTTCCAAACCGACCATAATCGGCCCTTAACCCAAAACACAACCAAATAAAGAACCAAAAGAGGGAGATATGGCCATTCGGCCTTGCACTTACCAACACCCAACACCAAAATTCGGCCAAGAAACCACTAGGGGGGAGGGAGAGAAGGTTCGGCCTTGGTGTTTTACACACACCTATATTCGGCTTCCAAAGGTGAAAAATGGAGTGCAAACAAGAGAAGAGTTAGAGACTACGGCAACAGGTTTTGAGAAGAACAAAAGAAAGTTTTGCAAGTTGATATGGGTTCTAAGACACCCAAAAAGATAGACAAGAAGAAATGGAGAAATCGGTTGGGGAAATGGTGAGTTTCTGCACTAGTGTTTTTCAAGAGGAGAGAGAAGAAAATGAATAAGAAGACAATTGGTACTAGTTTCGACTTATGCAGTGAAGGAGAAGAGAAAATGCAAGAGTGCATTCGGCTACAAGAAGGTTGGAAGAAAAGCAAAACAAATTCTAAAAGCCTTAGAGGTTTGGTATTTCGGTTTTCCAAGAAGAAAAGAATAAGAGACTCTCTTGAATTTTCAGTTTAAGTCGTTGACAAAAGAAGAAATTTTGTTCCCTACCTTTTGACCAAACAACAAAATGCCAAATAGAATTTCGGCCTAGCCTTCCCACTTACTACCACAACCGGCCACTCCCAAAACTCCCCCCCAAATATTCGGCCATATCCCCCAAAAGCTCCCATACACTCATTTGAATTGAGTGGACCAAGTCACACTCCTATCTTCACTCCACACCTTCCATTTGAAAGTGGAGACCAAGTCATAGGCGAGTTTGAACCGCCTACAAACTCCTCCCTCCATGCCACAAAATGAGTGCCAAAAAGTGGCCACTCCAGCTCGAACACAAGGCCTCCACCTTGCTTTAGGCGTTACCCACTCCAAGCCTTAGTGGCGCCTACATTGCCACTCCACCAATTAATTTCTTGTGCTAACAAACTCCCAAAATAAATTTAAAAGCCCCCACTTCCTCACTCCTAATGCCTTAGCTCAAAAACCAAAATTTTCTAATTTACTCACCATACACCTAAGCTATAGCTAAGCCCCTAAGACATAAAAACAAAGAACACAAAGACACTACAAACATGCAATATCATGCAACACCAAAACAGCCCCCTAACCCGGAATATTACATTTATCATTTCTGTATATCAAATCAAAGGTGTGGTCTCGACATGTATAATCGATGCAAGTTCTAGAATAACAAATCAATGTTGACACACTCATAATCAATAAAGTGAGCAAGAAAAAGGATATATGCTCTTATAAGGCTCAAAATCTCACAAAAATTATGGGTATTTTGATATCAACCTCGTAAATTTCAAAATTCAAAGTAATATTTAAATTTAGGTAGACAACCTAAAAATATTTTTAATTCTGAAAAATAGACTTATCATTCTTGATTCCCTAGTATTCTTAGAATTCAATCATCAATGCACAATTATCAATGACTTAATCTAAAACATATCAACAAAAATCATAAATCATGGAAATTTCATCCTAATTAGTAATATGAGAAAATTACTTAAAAGCAAGACATAATTCAGGGATTTGAGAATAATGCAAAAAGTTTGGCACCTAATTTCAGGAATTTGAGAATAATGAAAAAAAGTTAGGCACCTTTTTAGGTAGTTCACCCCCCCACACTTAAGATGTACATTGCCCTCAATGTACAAAGTTAGATAATAACACAATAATACTAAAATCATGAGATATGGGGAGAAGTGAAACTTCCTGAATTTTGGATGGATTCCTTGAGTCAGAGGTGGAAGATAAGTTGGAGGGGCGTTCTTGATGATGATCCGGTGCTAGATGAAGAAAATGGGTAGCTCATGGAGGATTAGCCAGGATATAATAATAATAATTAAAACTATACTAATTAAATAATTAAAGAATATCAAGATAAAGTGAAGAAAAATAAAGATGAAACTAAAATTAAAAGAAAAGATGGATGGACCGTAGAGTCCTTATTGTTGGATGGTTCGCGAGGTGGGTGTGACCTCTAAGGTTGCGGAGGTGCTGGCGGTGGCGGAAGTGGCGTGATTCCCTAACAGCCTTTAGAACCTAAAATTAAGAAACTAAGATAAAATAAACTAAATTAAGCATAAGAGTGTTAAAGAGAAGGAAAATAAAGGAGAAGAGTAAAGAAGAAGAAAAATTAAATGGTCTCAAAGACCCTTGGCTTGTCGAGTGATTGAAGCGGCCGGCATAAAATTATGTAGATCGGTCTCTATGAGAAAGACTGTGCTGGGATCCTTCCGTTTCTTCGACATGGCCAAAAGATTGAGAAGAATGCTATAAGAATGAAGAATTCTAAGAAGGTATAGTGTAAGGGTGTAAAGGAGGAAGAAGGGTGAAAATTGCAAAGGGGTGAAAAGTTGAGAGTTAGTAGGAGAAGGGAAAAAAAAGAGGGGGTTTAAATAGATTTTCAAGCCTGGTACAACCCCACGCCCGTGTATCGTGGGTGTGGCATCTCACACGACCGAATCACACGGCCGTGGTGGGCTTCGTTTGTTTCTCCCACGCCCATGCTCAGGTCGCCACGCCCGTTGGTGCTAAGTCAGTGTCGTCCACGGTCGCGTCGCACGGCCATGGCATTTTGTCGGTGCCCGTGGGTTGGTGGTTGGAGTCCGTGACTCAAAGATTTGATTCTTTCTTACTTTTACCCTCTCTGTCGTGTCAGTACGGCGATTCTGTACTTCCACACGGCCACGGCCACGGCCGTGTGTAAGGCCGTATGGCCTGGAAATCTGCACTTTTGGTTAGTTTAAAGCTAGGTGTTTAAGACTAAGAAAAGAAAAGAAAAATGATAACAAAAGCAAAAGTAACTACGGTTAGTGCTCGGGTTGCCTCCCGAGGAGCGCTCTTTTATAGTCTTAAGCTAGACTTTTCCTCTCATTCGTATGGTCATGGTGGTTTGAAGAGGTGAAAATCCTTTCTCATGCGATCAATTCGGTTTTTGATAAATAATTTAAGTCGAGTAATGTTTTCCTCAAAAGTGCCAAAATTATAATGTGTTACCTCGACCGTTCCATCTGGGAAGATTTTGAGTACCTGATCTCCTATCTTAAGCTAGGTTGTCCCATTATTAAGTTCGACGTGGAGTTGCCTCGTTTTTGCTTCGTGTGTTTTTAGTCTCTCCTTGAAGTGTGTCTTCCATTCGTCTAGTTCATCGATCCAAAGCCTTCGTTCCTCATGAATTTCTTCTTTATCGACATGAGGCCTAGGATTTGGCATCTGCGAAAGAGCTTCTAGAAATGGCAAGTTAATATGAAATTTCTCTGAAAGTTTAAGAGGCTTACCGAGTTGCTCCTCTGTGTGGTCTTTCTTTGTCGCATCGGGGTATGGCACACGGGGTTGGTACTCTGTAATCTCCGGGTTTGGCAAATCATGGCTTACCTCAACCTTACCTTCACTTACCACATGCTCTTGCCTTGGGTCAGATTCCACTAACCTTTCACTGTCATGAGCTGTTACGGCTTGAATTTGCTCTTTTGGGTTAGTTTCAGTGTTGCTTGGCAAGCTTTCTTGTAGTTGTTCTGAGATTATCTCTGCAAGTTGTCCAACTGTCTTAGTAAGTTCCCCAACTTGGCTCTCGATCCCTTTGATTGATGCCTGTTGATTCTTAAGGGTGGTCTCAGTGTCTTGGAGCGGTTATCTCAGAGTCGCCATGAAATTTGTCAGCATCTCCTCAAGGTTCGACTCCTCTTCCTGTTGGTGAGGTGGTTGTTGAAAATTTGGAGGAAGTTCTGGTCTTTGGCTACTTTGATCATCCCACGAGAAATTGGGATGGTACCTCCAACCAGCATTATAAGTGTTATCATAAAAATTATTTTGAGGTCTAGCATAGTTACCCATATAGTTGACTTGTTCGCTTTCCATGCCATGTCCGTAGGGTGGGTACTCAGTATTCGCCACGCCTCCGCTTGTTTCACACTGCATAACTAGATGTGCCTACGAGGAACCGTATAAACCATCAAAATTTTTTATGTAACATCTCTAACTGGGTTGATAGCCTGGTTACTGGGTCGAGGTTATAGATATCGGCTGCTTTTGTTGGCTTTGTCCTCATAACTTGCCACTGGTAGTTATTCAGTGCCATCTCCTCTATAAACTAAAATTTTCCGGACAAAAGCAAATAAAAGAAAATTTAGCAAAGTAAAATAATAATAATAATAATAATGGCTAAAGTAATAAAAATAGAGTTTTCTTAATATTTTAGTTCCCGGCAACGGCGCCAAAAACTTGATCGCTGTGAAGTCAGAGTTTTAAATTTATAAAGATAATGATCGAACCTAGAAACTAACTATGACAACGATTGAGGCAAGTGCACCTATCGAACAGTAGTATAGTTTAGGCAAGACCGGATTGTCGAACCCAAAGGAACTAAAAGTACTAATAATAACTTTCTTTCTATTATTTAGCCTAAGAATTAAGCGAATGGTTGTTTAATCTAAATTAAGTAACTACTAAACTTAAAGACTCTAAGATAAAGAAGAATGAATTTGGGAGAATACTTGAGGAAAAACCAATTAATTAAGACGACACCCAAGGAAGAATCCACCTAGACTTCACTTGTTCTCTAACTCTAAACCAGATGATTTATTCATTTGACTTGATCCGTAGGATTTCCTAATTTATATTAAACCCTCTCTCGAGGCGAATAACGTCTAACCCTAGGTTGATTAATTGAAATCTCTTTCTAATTAAAACCCCTAGAATCACATTAACTCGATCTATGGACTCCCATATTAGGTTTCACCCTAATTCGGCAACGCCTCGTCACCCTATCTCTAGGCGCGCGATCAACTCCGCTTAACTATGCTAGATCTACTCTTAGGCAGGGACTTTTGCTCCTCCACCTAAGCACATCCAACTTGAATTAATATCCGCGAAATATCAACACAAGAATTAAGAACATATAATTAAGAACAAATCAAATATTTATCATATAGTTCAGTAAATGATAACAAGATTCATCTAAGTTTCATCCCCCTTAGGTATCTGAGGGTTTAGTTCATAACAATAAAAGAAAACATCTCAGAAGAAAAGACAAAACAAAACATAAGAAATCTTTAAAACCCCCTGAAGGAATTGAAGAGGAGATCCTCCGTCTTGAGTAGAATTCTGGCTTCTTGAGATGGATCAACTGGCTATCCCCGAGCGAATCCCCAAAAATTTGCCTTCTCAAGCCTAGCAAGACGCCCCTAAACGGTAGCTTTAGGCTCCCGTCGACTCCCCCCTTTTAGGTCATACTTAGGGTGTATTTATAGGCTTTTGGAATGTGTTTCTTTGCCCCTAAGTATCCAAATCCGATTGAAATTGCTATTTTCCGCGGTAGGGACACGGCCATGGCACACGCCCGTGTGAATCGTCTTTAGGATGTGTTCGGACTTCATTAATGAGGCACGGTCGTGTATTTCGTGGCTTAGACCGTGTTCGAGATTATTGAGGAGGCACGACCGTGTGGTCTTGGGCCCAGGTCATGTTGATTTCGTGCTTTGGCCCATTTGGCTCATTTTAAGCCCGTTTCTTGTTCTTTTCATCCTCCGGTGCTTCCCTGAGTATAAAACATGAAAAGAAAGAATTAAGAGCACCTTTTTACATAAATCAAAGGATAAATCATCCAAAAGTATGCTAAATGTGGGATTAAAATATGTTACTTCTATGGTTTATCACACGTCCGTGTGATGCTTCGTTCGTTTCTCCCACACCCGTGTAGAGGATCACACGCCCGTGTTAGTTAATCAATATCGACCACGGCCTAAAGGCACAGGCGTGTCGCACGCCCGTGTGATTCATTCAGTTTCAACCACGGCTTCTGGGCACGGGCGTGTCGCACGCCCGTGTCACTTACTCAGTATTGCCCACGGTTTTAAGGCACGCCCGTGTGGGTTTATCACAGCCCGTGTTCTTTAGGCAGGTTTGACCACGGCCGCATCGCACGGCCGTGGCATTTTATCGCAGCCCGTGTTTTAGGAAAAAAATTTGTCCTGTTTCTGCACGGTCTCCGCCACGCCGATGTGCCTACTCGTGATGTCCACATGGCCACGGCCACGCCTGTGTGCAAGGCCGTGTGGGTAGGGAAACCTGCACCTATTAATATGGTTAGTTTTTAGTTAGGTGCTAAAAATAAAAAAATATGGATATTAATAAGGTTAGTGCTCGGTTTTTCCTCCCGAGAAGCGCTTGTTTAAAGTCCTAAGCTAGACTTACCTTTCATTCACATGATCATGGTGGTTCGAGGAGTTGAAACTCCTCATTCCTGCTATCAATTTTGTTAAAATAATGTTTTAGACGAGTAATATTTACCTTGAAGGTGCCGAATTTGGAATGAGTTACCTCGACTGTACCGTATGGGAAAATATTAAGTACCGTGAAAGGGGTTGTTCCATTAGGTTCAGAAGCGGCAACACGAGGATCTGTATTATCCATTAGAACTCGGTCTCCAACCTTAATTTGACTCGTTTTATCTTTAGGCTCATCATGGCTCTACTTTGGTTCATCGTGTCTTTTCAATTTCTCCTTAAATTGTGTTTGCCATTCATCTAGTTCCTCGATCTAGAGCCTTCGTTCCTCATGAATGGTTCTATTCTTAATATAAGAGCTAGGCCATGGCTCTATCATCTTTTTTCGAGGGATTTCTTGCAAAGAAGATTTAACATTTAGTTCACTTACATTAACAGGACTTGTATCATCTTGATCACTAGATATTTTGATAGAATCACGTGCTTGGATTTTAATCATGTCATCACCTACACGAAGTATTAATTCCCCTATACCAACATCAATAATGGTCTTAGCAGTTGCTAAAAAGGGTCGTCCTAAAATTAAAGGAACGTCACTATCCTCATCCATGTCTAAAACAACAAAGTCTACTGGGAATATGAATTTATCAATTTCGACTAGCACATCTTCAATTATACCCCTAGGAAATCTAATGGTTTAACAGCCAATTGAATGCTCATCCTAGTTTGTTTGGGTTTCCAAAGACCTAGCTGTTTAAACATTTTATAAGGCATAACATTGATACTTGCCCCTAAATCAGCTAAAGCGTTATTAACAGATAAACCACAAATTAAGCAAGGAATCGTAAAACTCCCTGGATCTTTTAATTTACGGGACGCTTTATTCTCAGAAAATGCTTGAGCAAACGCATTTAGCTCCACATGCGACGCATCGCCTAGCTTCCGCTTGTTTGCCAAAAGCTCTTTTAAAAATTTTACTGAATTGGGCATCTACGAAAGAGCTTTAATAAACGGAAAGTTAATATGTAATTTTTTTAAATGTTTAAGAAATTTACCGAATTATTCATCTGTGCGGTCTTTCTTCGTCGTATTGGGATATGGCATACGAGGTTTGTACTGTAACATCCCGGTTTAGGGCCTAGTCATAATAGTGGTTCGAGACCACAAATTCGAGGGTCATGAATGAGTTTTTGAGGCTTATATCATGTATGCATGCTAGTGTGAAAGTTTCATGAAGCAATTTTGTGAAATTGTGGTTGAATTGTCCAAAAGGACTAAATTGCAAAAGTTGCAAAATGTGTGTTTCTAGAAGCTATATGTGTGAAATAGCTTTAGATTATTAATTATAGGTCCTTAAATACCAATTTATCCAAATTCTAATTTTTGGACAAAAATGGGCATGGATGAGTTAAAATTGAAAGTTTATCAAAAAGGGCATTTTGGGCATTTATCAATTAAGTGATTAAAATAGGTGAAAAGATGATAGAAATTCATTCATCTTCTTCCCATAGCTGCCGAAAATTTGAGAAGCCATTGTTAGGGTTCTTTCAATTTTTCAAGCTTGCTAGTAAGTGCTCCTAAGCCCGGCTTTTGATATTCTTCGTATTTTTGAAGTCCTAGTAGCATGAGTAAGCTATTTATAGCTATTTGGTGAGCTATTATGGATGTTCAAAAATGTACATATGTATGACATGCATGTATTTTGATGTTTTATGGAAGAATATGAAAGCTTGATGTAGTAGAAACATCTTTTGCTAAGTGATTTTCCATGAAAATGCATGTAGGGACTTAGTTGTGAAAATCTTAAGTTTGGTCATACATGGGTGATTTAGTGAGAATTGTTGAATGCTTTAGTTGAGTAAGTGGTTCGGCTAAGCATGAAAGGCTAGAAAGTTGAATAAAAATCACTTTACAAGCCTTTGGGACTAACGTGTAAATATGAGAAAGTTTAGGGGCAAAATAGTAATTTTGCTAAAGTATGAGATGTGGGTCAATTTAGTCAATGTGTGTATTGAATAAGCTGATTTATTCATTATAGATCACGAAAGACAAAGCCCGGATCGAAACCGAGGCAAAAGTAAGGTGGTGGACTAAATTGCACATTTCAATACTTTTGAGTATCGAGGTAAGTCTATGCATAAACAATGCATTCATACTTACAATTTGTAAATGCTAGCTAGGGTGTAGCATGAATGAGAATGAATGAGAATGATTGGGAACCTATGTGGTTCAAGTAGAATGAATGTAATATAGATGTGAATGGATGAATAATTGGGTAAATAAACTTGTGCATGTGTTGTGATAATGCTAGATGGTGGGCTAAGTGCGATACCATCCAAATGCATATTGACGATGAGCTGGCTATGTGCGATGCTATCGTTAGGTATATCATTTAGTGGCTATGTGCGAGGTCATGATGATTACCTTTGTGGTAGGCTAAGTGCGATACCACCTTATAAATTGATTGTGGTGTGCTAAGTGCGAAACCACCGAGATATTGGCTGTGTGGATTGATTGTGTATATTAGCTGTGTGTAATAGCTGTGTGGATAAGATATGTGGATTAGCTGTGTGGATTAGCTATGTGAGTTAGCTATGTGGATATATTATTGAGCAATAATGATGTGTTGTATATTGTGTAAATGTGATATTGAATGCAGGGGTGCATTTCAATAATTATGAGCAGGTGACTCATGATGTGTTGGTAATATGGTAAGGGATAGAAAGAGTAAGCATAGTTGTATATTATATGTTGGTATAATGCTAATTGTGGTTGGGCTTATACTATGATGCTTAATTGTTTATGTGTAAACTTACTAAGCTCAAAGCTTACTCTCTTTCTTTTCCCTTGTCTTATAGATTAAAAGCGTTGAATCGAGATACGAGGATCATCGAAAGATAGCCCACATATCAAAGACACTTTGGTACATGAAACTTAATGTTTTGTATATTGCATGTATAGGGGCTAGATAAGTTAGTAAATTTTGTTGTAAATGGCTAAGATGTGTTGGCCTATAGATGGATAGCTTATTTTGTATAATGCCATGGTTGTTGGCTATTACATTATATGAAAGAAAGATGTAGTTTTCTATGTGAGAATGCACATCAATTTGAGTTGATTATGATGGTGTTAGATGAGTATATGTTGTGTATGTTAGAAGGGTGAAAAGAACTTGACACTTAGTCTTGTTCTTGACCATGTGGGTAGACACACGAGCGTGTGTCGAGACCATGTGTAACACACGGTCAGCCCACGGGCGTGTGCTGTGGCCGTGCGTCCCCTGCATGTTAATATTTGAAAACAGAATAGACCACGGACTAGTGACACGGGCGTGTGCCTAGGGCGTGTGGGATTAATCAGTGTTGGCCACGGGCTAGCCACGTGGGCGTGTGTCTAGACTCTAGGCCGTGCGAGAGAAGTCAGTGTTCACCACGGTTGGGGAGCACGGGCGTGCCATGGCCGTGGGGCATTTGGCAGAATGCTTAGGTTTTTAGGCACAGTCTGAGGACATGGGCGTGTGTGCTCATGCACGGGCGTGTCTAATCTTGCACGGGCGTGTGAGACCTGTATAAAAGGAAAAAATTTTAAGGATTGTAAAAGTTTCGGATTAGTCTCGAGAGCCCTCGTGTGTATGAGTGAGGCCTCGTAAGTTGAGAATAAGGTTATAGCGAGTAATGACGTTGAGCCTAAGTGGCAATTAAGCGGTTTGAGTTTGGTAACGCCTTGGGCCCAGTTCCCGACGTAGAACCTGGGTAAGGGGTGTTACATTTAGTGGTATCAGAGCTATGGTTTAGTCGGTTCTAGGACTACCGTAGTGGGTATAAGAGTCTAGCTATACATGCCATAAGTGTACGATGATAGTGTGGTGGTTTCTGATTATTTTAAATCTTGTTTTATATAGAATATGGATTCTGATCCATTGACTGCTGATGAAGCAGCTAGTAATGCGCCGGCTCCTGTGCAAGGAACCGTGCCGGTGTAAAGTGGACCCGAGGCGAGGGGTCAAGGGGAAGAGGCACGAGAAGCCTTTCTTCATATGATGAGTAATTGGTACTCGGATTATGTCCGAGCGAACCCTAATGCTCAACCTCCTCCACCTCCTCCTATACCTCAACCAAATCCTGTGGCTCCTCAAGGTATGGATGTAGTGAGGATATCGAAACCCCCGGTGGTTAAGATTAGGAAACACGGGGCTGAGGAGTTTAGAGATAAGGTAGATGACGACCCTGAGAGGGCAGAGTTCTAGTTGGAGAACTCGATGAGGGTGTTCGATGAGCTCTCATGTACACCTGAGGAAAGTTTGAAGTGTGTCGTATCTTTGCTGAGAGACTCGGCATACCATTGGTGGAATACGCTGACATTAGTGGTCCCGAGAGAGTGGGTAACGTGGGACTTCTTTCTGGAAGAGTTCCGGAAGAAGTACATAAGCCAGAGGTTTACTGACCGAAAGAGGAAAGAATTCCTTGAGTTGAAGCAAGGAAGGATGACAGTAGCTGAATACGAGCGTGAGTTTGTTAGCCTTAGCAAATACACTCAAGAATGTGTGTCGACAGAGACCATCTTGTGCAAGAGGTTCGAAGATGGGCTGAATGAGGATATCAAACTCCTAGTTGGCCTTTTGGATTTGAAAGAATTTATGGTATCAGTTGAGAGGGCAAGTAAGGCCGAGGAATTGAGTTCAGAAAAGAGAAGGGCTGTGAGTGAAGCCCAAGATGCTAGAAAGAGACCGATGGGCAAGTCGTATCAAGCCCAGTCGAAAAGATCCAAGGAAATGAGTCCTTGGACGACGGCACCAGTGGGTTATTCGCATCGAGACTTGGACAATACTCGTCAGGGTTCGAGAGTCTGAGCCCCCTCGAAGGAAAGTGTGGGCAATACAAAGAGTAAACCGGAGTGTCCAAGTTGTGGTAGGTATCACACCGGAGAGTGTTGGGGAAACAGTCAGAAATGTTACAAATGTGGTTCCCCTGACCACTTTATCCGTAACTGTCCCGAGAGAGATGATAAGGAAGAGAGGCAAGAAGTGAGACCTAGTGAAGTGTCGACGAGGGGTAGACCACCAAGGAACCCAAGAGGTGGGGCTAGTGGTAGAGGTGCGCCTAGAGATTCTGCTATGAGACCGGAGGGTCGGGCACCTGCGAGGACATATGCTATTCGCGCTTCACAAGAGGCATCCTCCTCGATGTGATAACGGTACTTTTTCTCTCTTTGACACCTCTCAAGTTATTGCTTTAATAGATCCAGTGGTCTACTCACTCTTATATTTGCATGAGATTAGCATCTAGTTTAAGTATGACCGTTAAGTCTACGGACATTGTGATTAAGGTGTCAAACCCGTTAGGAAAGCATGTGTTAGTGGACAAAGTGTGTAAGAATTATCCTTTGTTGATTGAGAATCATTGTTTTCCGGCAAACCTTATGTTGTTGCCGTTTGATGAGTTTGATTTAATCTTAGGCATGGATTGGTTGACTACCCATAGTGTCTTAGTGAACTGTGGTAGTAAGTTTATTGAACTGAAATGTGAGAGTGGAGATGTAGTTCGGGTTGAATCAGGTGGATCGGACAGTCTACCCGTGATGATTTCTTCCTTAGTGGCTGAGAAATGTTTAAGAAAATGGTGTGAGTCCTATCTTGTGTTTGTGTTGAATACTCAAGAGGTTGGAGTAGGGTTTGAAATAGTGCCAGTGGTATGTGAGTACCCAGATGTGTTTCCGGAAGAGTTACCCGGATTACCTCCAGTGAGAGAGGTCGAGTTTGGAATTGAGTTGGTTCCGGGAACGACACCTATTTCGATTGCCCCGTATAGAATGGCACCTGTAGAGTTGAAAGAAATGAAGGTTCAGTTACAAGAGTTGACAGATAAGGGTTTTGCAAGACCGAGCTACTCGCCGTGGGGTGCTCCGGTATTGTTTGTGAAGAAGAGAGATGGGTCTATGAGGTTGTGTATAGACTATAGACAACTGAACAAGGTGACGGTTAAGAATAAGTATCCTTTACCAAGGATTGATGACCTTTTCAATCAACTGAAGGGAGCTACAGTGTTCTCCAAGATAGACTTGAGGTCTAGTTATTATCAGCTCAGAGTGAAAAAGCAAGATGTGTTGAAAACTGCATTTCGGACAAGGTATGGCCATTATGAGTTTTTGCTTATGCCGTTTGGTTTGACGAATGCACCTGCAATTTTTATGGATCTGATGAACCGTGTTTTCAGACCATATGTGGACAAGTTTGTGGTTGTCTTTATTGACGACATATTGATCTATTCTCGGGATGAGAACGATCATGAAGAGCACTTGAGAATTGTCTTGCAAACTTTGAGAGATAAGTAGTTGTATACTAAGTTTAGCAAGAGTGAGTTTTGGCTCCGAGAGGTCGGATTCCTAGGACACATGGTGTCAGGTGATGGTGTCAGAGTTGACCCGGGTAAGATAGCGACTGTTGTGGACTGGAAACCGCCGAGGAATGTTTCAGAAATCAGAAGTTTCTTGGGATTAGTGGGATATTACAGACGTTTCATAAAGGGGTTCTCTGTGATTGCTGCCCCGATGACGAAGCTATTGCATAAGGATGACAAGTTTGAATGGACTGAGACATGTCAACAGAGTTTCGAGAGACTGAAAACAATGTTGACTGAGGCACCGGGTTTGGTTCAACCAGAATCAGGGAAGGAGTTCGTGGTTTATAGTGATGCGTCATTTAATGGTCTCGGTTGCGTGTTGAAGCAAGAGGGTAAGGTAATCGCTTACGCCTCGAGGCAGTTAAAACCGTACGAGAAGAATTATCCGACTCACGATTTGGAGTTGGCTGCGATTGTGTTTGCGTTAAAGATTTGGCGACATTATTTGTATGGCGAAAAGTGCCGAATCTTCACGGATAACAAGAGTTTAAAGTATTTGATGGATCAGAAGGATCTAAATCTGAGACAGAGACGGTGGCTTGAATTGTTGAAAGACTATGAGTTAGTCATTGATTACCACCCGGGAAAAGCGAATGTGGTTGCGTATGCCTTAAGTAGGAAATCCCTGTATGCTCTAAGAGTTATGAGAGCGAGTTTAGCATTGTCTAATGATGGTGCTATTTTGGCTGAGTTGAGAGCTAGGCCACTATTTGTTCAACAAATATGTGAGGCTCAGAGAAATGACAGCGGGATGTAAGCTAAGATAGCTAAGTGCGGATCAGAAAGTGATTCTGATTTTCAAGTGGATTTGAATGGTTGTCTGATGTATTGTGAAAGAATTTGTGTTCCTAAAAATGAGGAGTTGATTCGAAAGGTTTTGTATGAGGCCCACAGTGGATGCTTGTCAAGACATCCGGCAAGATTTAAAATGTACAACGATTTGAGAAAGTTGTATTGGTGGCCGGGTATGAAAAGAGATATTTCAGAGTTTGTGATAGTGTCTTATTTGCCAACAAGTGAAAGCTGAGCATCAAGTGCCTTCGGGATTGCTTCAGCCAGTGATGGTTCCCGAATGGAAGTGGGATCGGGTTACCATGGATTTTGTAACGGGGTTGCCGACGACTCCGAGAAAGAGAGATGCTGTGTGGGTTGTTGTGGATAGATTGACGAAGTCAGCTCACTTTATTCCAGTACGTGTTGATTATTCACTGGATAAGTTAGCTGAGTTGTACGTGGCAGAGATAGTGAGATTGCATGGTGTACCTGTGTCTATTATATCGGATAGAGATCCGAGATTTACTTCGAGATTTTGGAAGAAGTTGCAAGAGGCCATGGGTACGAGATTGAATTTCAGTACTGCCTTCCATCCGCAATCCGATGGTCAGTCTAAAAGAGTGATTCAAGTTCTTGAAGATATGCTTCGATGTTGTGTGTTAGAATTCGAAGGTAATTGGGAGAGATATCTACCTTTGGTCGAATTCGCCTATAACAATAGTTATCAGTCGAGTATACAGATGGCACCGTATGAGGTTTTGTATGGCCATAAGTGTCGGACTCCTTTGTATTGGACCGATCTTAGCGAGAAACGGATCCATGGTGTCGATCTAGTAAAAGAGATCGAAGAGAAAGTGAAAGTAATCCGTAATAGTCTGAAAGCTGGTTCGGACCGACAGAAGTCGTATGCAGATTTGAAAAGATAAGAAATTGAGTTTGAGGTAGGTGACAAAGCATTTTTGAAAGTATCGCCGTGAAAGAAGATTATTAGATTTGGACAAAAAGGGAAATTGAGTCCAAGGTTCATAGGGCCGTATGAGATTACGCATGCACTGGGCCTCAGAAGCTTACCGGCTGGCTTTGCCAGTAGAGTTAGAAAAGATTCATAACGTGTTCCATGTGTCGATGTTGCGATGGTATCGCTCCGATCCTTCACATGTGATCCCTTCAACAAAATTGAGATAAGACCGGATATGTCTTATGAAGAGGAGCCGATTAAGATCTTGGCTCGAGAGGTGAAACAATTGAGAAATAAGAGCATAGCACTAGTGAAAGTGTTATGGCAGAAACATGGTGTTGAAGAGGCTACGTGGGAAACGGAAGAAGCTATGAGAGAGCAACATCCAAATCTCTTTTCTGGTAAGATTTTCGGGGACGAAAATCTCTAAAGGGGGGAGAGTTGTAACATCCCGGCTTAGGGCCTAGTTGGAATAGTGGTTCGAGACCACACATTCGAGGGTCATGAATGAGTTTTTGAGGCTTATATTATGTATGCATACTAGTGTGAAAGTTTCATGAAGCAATTTTGTGAAGTTATGGTTGAATTGTCCAAAAGGACTAAATTGCAAAAGTTGCAAAATATGTGTTTCTAGAAGCTATATGTGTGAAATAGCTTTAGATTATTAATTAGAGGTCCTTAAATAGCAATTTATCCAAATTCTAATTTTTGGACAAAAATGGGCATAGATGAGTTAAAATTGAAAGTTTATCAAAAAGGGCATTTTGGTCATCTATCAATTAAGTGATTAAAATAGGTGAAATGATGATAGAAATTCATTCATCTTCTTCCCATAGCTGCCGAAAATTTGAGAAGCCATTGTTAGGGTTTTTTCAATTTTTCAAGCTTGCTAGTAAGTGCTCCTAAGCCCAGTTTTTGATATTCTTCGTATTTTTGAAGTCCTAGTAGCATGAGTAACCTATTTATAGCTATTTGGTGAGCTATTATGGATGTTCAAAAATGTACATATGTATGACATGCATGTATTTTGATGTTTTATGGAAGAATATGAAAGCTTGATGTAGTAGAAACATCTTTTGCTAAGTGATTTTCCATGAAAATGCATGTAGGGACTTAGTTGTGAAAATCTTAAGTTTGGTCATACATGGGTGATTTAGTGAGACTTGTTGAATGCTTTAGTTGAGTAAGTGGTTCGGCTAAGCATGAAAGGCTAGAAAGTTGAATAAAAATCACTTTACGAGCCTTTGGGACTAAAGTGTAAATATGAGAAAGTTTAGAGGCAAAATAGTAATTTTGCTAAAGTATGAGATGTGGGTCAATTTAGTCAATGTGTGTATTGAATAAGCTGATTTATTCATTATAGATCAAGAAAGACGGCCGGATCGAAACCGAGGCAAAAGCAAGGTGGTGGACTAAATTGCACATTTCAATACTTTTGAGTATCGAGGTAAGTCTATGCATAAACAATGCATTCATACTTACAATTTGTAAATGCTAGCTAGGGTGTAGCATGAATGAGAATGAATGAGAATGATTGGGAACCTATGTGGTTCAAGTAGAATGAATGTAATATAGATGTGAATGGATGAATAATTGGGTAAATAGACTTGTGCATGTGTTGTGATAATGCTAGATGGTGGGCTAAGTGCGATACCATCCAAATGCATATTGACGATGAGCTGGCTATGTGCGATGCTATCATTAGGTACATCATTTAGTGGCCATGTGCGAGATCACGGTGATTACCTTTCTGGTAGGCTAAGTGCGATACCACCTTATAAATTGATTGTGGTGTGCTAAGTGCGAAACCACCGAGATATTGGCTGTGTGGATTAATTGTGTATATTAGATGTGTGTAATAGCTGTATGGATAAGATATGTGGATTAGCTGTGTGGATTAGCTATGTGAGTTAGCTATGTGGATATATTATTGAGCAATAATGACGTGTTGTATATTGTGTAAATGTGATATTGAATGCAGGGGTGCATTTCAATAATTATGAGCAGGTGACTCATGATGTGTTGGTAATATGGTAAGGGATAGAAAGAGTAAGCATAGTTGTATATTTTATGTTGGTATAATGCTAATTGTGGTTGGGCTTATACTATGATGCTTAATTGTTTATGTGTAAACTTACTAAGCTCAAAGCCTACTCTCTTTCTTTTCCCTTGTCTTATAGATTAAAAGCGTTGAATCGAGATACGAGGATCATCAGAAGATAGCCCACATATCAGTACACTTTGGTACATGAAACTTAATGTTTTGTATATGGCATGTATAGGGGCTAGATAAGTTAGTAAATTTTGTTGTAAATGGCTAAGATGTGTTGGCCTATAGATGGATAGCTTATTTTGTATAATGCCATGGTTGTTGGCTATTACATTATATGAAAGAAAGACGTAGTTTTCTATGTGAGAATGCACTTCAATTTGAGTTGATTATGATGGTGTTAGATGAGTATATGTTGTGTATGTTAGAAGGGTGAAAAGAACTTGACACTTAGTCTTGTTCTTGACCATGTGGGTAGACACACGCGCGCAGGTGTCTAGACCATGTGTGACACACGGCCACCCCACGGGCGCAGGCCGTGGCCGCATCCCCGCATGTTAATATTTGAAAATAGAATAGACCACGGACTAGTCACACGGGCGTGTGCCTAGGGCGTGTGGGATTAATCAGTGTTGGCCACGGGCTAGCCACACGGGCGTGTGTCTAGACTCTAGGCCGTGCGAGAGAAGTCAGTGTTCACCACGATTGGGGAGCACGGACGTGCCATGGCCGTGGGCCATTTGGCAGAATGCTTGGGTTTTTAGGCACGGTCTGGGGACATGGGCGTGTGTGCTCATGCACAGGCGTGTCTAATCTTGCACGGGCGTGTGAGACCTATATAAAAGAGAAAAATTTTAAGGATCGTAAAAGTTCCAGATTAGTCTCGAGAGCCCTCGTATGTATGAGTGAGGCCTCGAAAGTCGAGAATGAGGTTATAGCGAGTAATGACGTTGAGCCTAAGTGGCGATTAAGCGGTTTGAGTTCGGTAACGCCTCGGGCCCGGTTCCCGGTGTAGAACTTGGGTAAGGGGTGTTACATGTACTCTGTACTTACCAGTTTTGGTTTATTATGGCTTAGCTCAACCTTACCTTTATCTACCACATTTTCTTGCCTCTGTTTTGGTTCGTCTATCCCTTCACTATCGTGAGCAGTAATGGCATGAAGTTTCTCCTTTGAGTTAGTTTCAGTGTTGCTTGGAAGGCTGCCTTGTGTTCGTTCAGAGATCAGCTTAGCAAGATGACCTATTTGGTTTTCGAGCCCTTGAATTGATGCCTGCTGGTTTTTTAGTGCTGTTTCGGTGTTTTGAAAATGGGTTTCTGACACCGAAATGAATTTTGTTAGCATCTCCTCAAGGTTCGGCTTCTTCTCCTGTGGGTAGGGTTGCTGTTGAAAGCCTGGAGGGGGTTGTTGTCTCTGATTTCCTTGACCACTCCATGAGAAGTTTTGGTGGTTCCTCCAACCTGGATTGTAAGTGTAACTATAAGGGTTATTCTGAGGTCTAGATTTATTACCCATATAGTTCATCTGTTCGCTTTCTATGCCAGGGTTGTGGGATGGATATTCTATATTGCTCATTCCTCCTCCATTCGTATCGCACTGCATCACTAGATGTACCTGCGAAGAACCACAAAAGCCATCAATCTTTTTATTTAAAAGCTCTACCTGGTTTGATAGCATGGTGACTGCGTCGAGGTTGAAAACACCGGCTGCCTTTGTTGGCTTCGTCCTCATAACTTGCCACTGATAGTTATTCAGTGACATCTCCTCTATAAACTCATAAGCAGCCTCAGGTGTTTTGTTGTTTAGTGTATCGCCGGCAGCTGCATCAATCAATTGCTGAGTTGAGGGGTCACACCATTGTAAAAGGTTTGAACCTGTAGCCATAATCGTAACCCGTGTGAGGGCATCTTCTCAGTAGATCCTTGTATCTCTCCCATGCATCGTAAAGTGTTTCTAAATCCATCTGCATAAAAGAAGAGATATCATTCCTCAACTTAGCCGTTTTAGCCAGCAAAAAAATATTTGAGTAAAAATTTCTCGGTCATCTGTTCCCATGTAGTGATTGAAACTCGTGGTAACGAGTTCAACCAATGTTTAGCTTTATTCCTTAATGAAAAGGGAAATAATCGAAGGAGAATGGCATCATTAGAAATGACATTAATCTTGAAAGTGTCGCAGAATTCCAGAAAATTTGCCAAGTGATTGTTTGGATCCTCATCCTGCAAACAATCAAACTGAACAAACTGCCGAATCATCTGAATAGTGTTAGGTTTTAGTTCAAAATTATTTGCAGCAACAGCATGTCTAACAATACTTGACTCAGTTCCTATTAAAGTAGGCTTAGCATATTCATACATAGTACGAGGAGCAGGATTTTCGGCAACCACCGGGGGTATCGGATTATTATCAGCCATCTCTTCGGTAGTATTAATATTGTCCTCTTGTTATTCCTCTATGTATTGTAGACTTCGCCGTATCTCCCTACGATTTCTGCGAGCGGTGCCTTCTATATCACTGTCGTAAAGTAAATGTCATGGCGGGTTTCTTCTAGTCATAAACTAGAGACACCTGCCAGAAACAAAGAAAAAGAAAAATTAGAAAAGTAACTATAAAATAAAAATAAATTGCAATAAAATAAAAATGGCTAAAGTAATAAAAATTTAGTGTTCCTAATATCTTAGTCCCCGGAAACGGCGCCAAAAACTTGGTGTGTCTCTAACTAACTATGATCACAATAAAGGCAAGCACACCTATCGTTTAATAGTATAGTTATGGTAAGACCGAAAATATCGTATCCATAAGGACCAAGAGTACTAGTAATTACTATCTTCCTATTATCTAGCCTAAGAATTGGAGTGATTTCTCTTAAATTAAAAGCACGACAGGGAATGAATTGGGAAAATACTTTTAGACAACTTTATGAGAGAGACAATACCCAAGGAAGAATCTACCTAGACTTCATTTATTACTTCTGATTCATACAATTTATTCACTTGACTTAATCCGTAGAAATCCCTGATTTATGTTAATATCTCTTTCAAGACTAAAAACAACTGACTCTAGGTTGATTAATTAAAATTTATTTCTAATTAAAACCCCTATTGTCGCATTAACTCAATCTATGGATTCCCTTATTAGATTTTACTCTAATCCGGCAGATTTATGTCGCCCTATTTCTAGGGTTACAATCAACTCCACTTAATTGTGTTGATCTACTCTTAAATAGGGACTTTTGATCCTCTGAATAAGCACATTCGACTTGAATCAATAACCTAAAATATTAAAACAAGAATAAGAACTCATAATTAAGAATAAGAACAAGTATTTATCTTATAAATCAAATAGTAATAAGATCCATCTAGGTTTCATCCCCTCAGGTATTTAAGGGATATAGTTCATACTGATAGAGAGAAACATCTTAAAATAAGGAAAACAACAAAACATAAGAAAACCCAAAAACTTCAAGAGAAATTGATGGGAGATCTTTAGTCTTGACGGAAATCCTTCTTCCGAGCTGCTCCCGATGGCTGTCTTTGAGTATTTCCTGCCTTCTACTCTGCGTGTCCTTTTAGGTCCTCCCCTAGGGTGTTTATATAGGCTTTGGAGCACCTTTCTTGGCCCACAAGTAGTCTTTTCTGAATATAATTAGATTGGGTCCGGCAAGGACATGCCCGTGTGACACGCCCGTGCGTGTTAGCTTAGGCCGTGCTCGATTCTGCTCGTCACACACGGCCGTGTGATCTTCCTGTGTGCTATAGTCCAGGCCGTGTTGATTTCTGAGGTAGGCCCATGTTGTCCCTTTTTGGCCCGTTGTTCTTTTCGACTCCCTAAGCTCTCCTGAGTGTAAAACATTAAATTAAAGGATTAGGAGCATCAAATTCATATAATCTAATGAAAATTCATCCAAAAATAAGCCAGGCATGGGGTCAAAATATGTATAAATTATGGTTTATCAATAAGCTTTAGAATAATTGTATTTAAATGCTTTAATATTGTATGAACTGTTTGTTTGATTTTGTGAATGAGTACAATCCTACGAATGAGTCCGAAGACGAATCGACAAGCAAGAAATCACGTTTGAACCTTAGGAATAAGTTAGGATACAAGTGACATGTCACTAGGGTCATTATGTGTTATGTGGTTATGTGATTCGAGTGCTGGTCTCGTATGTCCTACTGGGTGGTCGAGTATACCGCATATATGTTGCGTATACTTGATGTACTTGTGTGAGCAAAGACCGTGTAGCTATGTCTTGACTGATAGCTTGTGTGAGCAGGCCCGTCGATAGCTCGAGAGCGAGCAATTATGTGATATGAAACTTAGGTAGCTTTGGCTACATATATGGCACTTAGTGTGCAAAGTTTTCCCGAGTATCCAACATTGTTATTCTGAGTGGTTCACGGGTATGTCAAAGATGAAAGTATGTATATATTCATTTTGAGATGACTCAGGTATGTGTGTAAAGCTTATGCTTATTAAATGTGTGAAATGATGAATATGAGGTAAGTTTTGTGATGGAATGAGTTATGATTATGAGATCATGGTAATTGTACATTTAATTATATTATATAATTTGAATGTTAAATGCATGGTAAGGTTGCTTATTTCTTGCATACGAGCTTACTAAGCTATATAGCTTGCTCCCCTTCCTTTCCCTTGTCTTATAGTGTCACCAAGCTAGCTCGAGTTTCGGAGATCGTTGGAGATCCATACACACTATCAACAATTATTTTGGTATCAATGAATTCAACATTTTGAATTATGGCATGTATAGGAGACTTGGTCATTTTGTTATGTGCCATAATTGATTTGGCCAAATGTGTTGGCTTATGTTGGTTAGAAGTTCATTTTGTATAAGGTCATTGAAATTGGCTGATATTGGTATAAGTATATTCATATGATGATGCCTTTCATGAATGAGGAAACTTGCATGATTTGAGTTGATAAGTTATGTGATATTTATGTATGTTAGATGTTAGCATGTGAATGATGTGTTGATGTCTTGGTTATGGATGATTTGATTGTATGTATAAGCTTGAATTGGTGCATGTTATGTTATGTAGGTGTGTGCATTAAAGGGGTGGCAAATGGCTTGGTAAATAGCCTTATTTTGTCCACACGGTCTGCCCCACGGGCATGTAGTTCAGCCGTGTGTCCCCTGCACCTTAATTGTTGCAAAACAGAATGTCCAGAATTGAGCACACGGGTAGAGACACGGGCATGTGTCTCGGCCGTGTGTGCTACACGGCCTTGAACATGGGCATGTGCCCCGGCCGTGTGAAGTCTGCACTTATTTTATGAAAAATTATGAAAATTAAATTGACCACACGGCCTAGCACACGGACGTGTGACACAGCCGTGTGGCACAAGTCATAGAGCACCCTAAATTGAACACGGCCTGTAGCACGAGCGTGTCTCAAGGTCACACGGGCGTGTCTCTTGAACCACATGGGCGTGTGACCCCTGTTACATGAAAAATTTTCTAAGCTTTGTAAAATTTTCTAAAGTTCTCGGTTTAGTCCTGAACGGCCTCCAAAGCATGTTTTGGGCCTCGTAGGCTCGTATAATAAACTTTATGATTGAATATGAATGGTTTTAAGTTGGACGCAAATTTATGACTCGGAATTGTGTGAATGCTTGTGTTATAAGTCCGGTAATGCCTCGAGCCTTGTTCCGGCGTTGAATACGGGTAAGGAGTATTACAAATTCTATGAATTTTTTTTAAAAAATATAACCCTACGTGGAGATGATAGTCCATGGTATATTTCCTAATAACCACAACCTCGACAATAAAGCCAATTATATAAAAAATATATAATATCACATCCATTCCCATATATAACTCAAAGCATGCATAATATCTAAATAATGTCACTTTCTATGTAATCAAATCATTCAAGAAGAAGAGAAATTTATTTTGATTATTTGTTTATACGTATAGATAGAACCAAACCTGGCTCGGATACCAATTGTTAGAAAAACGAGTTTGAAAAATGCAGTGGAAAATAAATTTAGGGAAAACCAAAGTTTTAATTTTTTTCCAAAACAAGATCTTGGTTGTGATATCTAAAGTAATAAACACTTAATCAAAATTGTACATTTTTTATTCATCTAGGATGTGCGCTTCGACCGAGTAGTCTTCTCTGCTATCCTCAAGCTCACGTCTGCCGAGTGTGGGCTCGCTTCGAATCAGAAAATTTTTCACAAAAATTACCAGTGGAGTAAATTTGCAATTTCTAAAAACTTTTGGGTCAAGTTGTAAATCAGAAAAATATCTCTAGAAATTTTCTAGAATAATCTCTTCAGTAAATTTTCTCACTACAACTTTCTCTTGAATTCAAGTGTGTGTAAATAATGACCCAAGGCTCTCTTTATATAGGGAGAGTTTAGAGAGTCCAACTATAATTAAACTTAATCACTTTAATATTAAATTAATATAATATTTATCAAGATAAATATTAGATTAAATTTAATATTAAATCTTATTAAATAATAGAATATTTATCTACAAGATAAACATTAAATTAAATTTAATATTAAGATAATCACTTTAATATTAAATTAATAAAATATTATTAAGATAAGTATTTAATTTAATTTAATTTAATACAAAACTATTAGAATAAGATTATTTTTGGAATAAATAGTTTGAAATCAAATTCTCTAGCAGAATTCTAGTAGAAATGTAATTCTTCCACTACTTAACTATCAACGACCAACCACCGCCACCATCGGACATCGCCGCCGCAAATTACCTGCATCGCACGTGTCTAGTGATGCAAAGCGCACCCTTTACGGCACTTCGAGCCAGCCGGTCCAGTCAATGATGACCCGACCGATCTAGTCTAGCATAGGTTGGATCGTCAGCCCGGTTTCACATACCGGGCCCGATTCGACCAGTTTTTGGGTCTTGGTCTCAGTTTTGGGCTACCGAGCCCAATTTACGATCTCAGGTCTAATTTTCAAGTTCAATTACCCATTGGAACAATTGTTTGACTTGAAAATTAACTTCCAAAAATATCATATTAATTTTAGTTTATTTGATTAATTTAATTTTACTTGATTAAAATTAATTTTTCCAAAAATCACTTAGATTTTCTAAACTAATTTTTCAAGAAAATTCTTTAATCAAATTCTCTAGTTGAACAATTCTCACGACCACCTAATTTAATTCCACATCGAATTAATCGACTCAATTAAATTATACCCAAAGTCGTAGAATTTTCTTTTGATTCAAATGTAGTCCGATTGAGCTTTTGTTGATCTAGTAGAGGGACCAATCGGACATATACAATTAGGCTCTAGTGATTGCAATTATGTCCAGAAGCATCGTTCCGATAATTCGCAATTACTTAACCATAGAGATAGTCCACAAGAAGTACCATGATTGAAAACTCCTTATTGTATACTCTTTACGAAAGCAATTCATCCAAATGCTTTGTCCAATGGCCTCGTCACGTGTGTGTTACCCTCATATGATATCCTTGATTCCTTTGAGTTAAATCTGTTCACTCAATATAATCCTATTTTGTTTCATTGTCACCATTGTGTCTTCTTAATGATAAATATGATCACTGTCAACAAATAACTGTAATAAATTGCTCGTCGAGAACAAGCAACCCGTGATCATGTTCCATATTTATCAATCCACACAATGCCAATGAGAGCATATCATTAACTCTTTAATTGAGCTATTAATTCCACTGTTGCTAGTAAAACCATGCCATACACAAGTCATGTACCCAACATACCGGCTATGGGCTCAATCATGTTTAGAGCATAAGCCTCCACTTATATCAAAGCACATGAGTTGCATACAAATGGTCAGTGACTAACTCGAGATTTAGGTATATCACACCATGAACGTCATAAGTGAATTAATTCACAGACGGATTCAGAATTAATTCATCTTAGGTCCGGTCCAATGTATCATTCTACCAATGAATACATCTATGTCTCTACTCGTGGAGTCAACTACTCCAATAGCCAAGAGTAGCCATCTCCCCAATTGGAATTGTAGATGACATAATAATCCTTCTCAGTATTTGAATCAAATGCTCACTTTGATTCTTTTATGGGATTACAGACTCATTTAGATTATCTACTGAAGTAAGTTGTCTTTCTCGTAATGTAAACGTTCTTTAAAATGCCACTTATCTTCAATTTGAACTTTAGACAATCAATGAGCTAATATTTGTTTGTCACAATTTTTCTATGCATATAAAATATAAAAGACAGAAAATACAAAAGACATAATAGTGAAATGTGAAATTAACTTTATTTATTTATTCATCGTTCAAATAAATAGAAAATAGTTACATGTTTACTACAATATGGACACATTTCCCAACACTTAATCCTTCAAATGAAGACAAGTTCTTTATTGATGCTGTCATTGATGATTTTATTAATTGAGATGTAGCCATTCTTGTAAAACAAGGAAGATGAAAAAGAAAGATGAAGAAGACAGAAAGGAGGCCAGGGAAAAGAAAAAGAAGAAAAAAAGAAAACAAAAGAAAAAGGGAAGAAAATGAGGGAAAAAAATAAAAGAGGTACAAGAGGACACTACATGGAGGCATGTGATTTTCTAGCGCTGCCATGTCAGCAAAAAACTAACGACGTTAGACTTGGGTACCAATTTAGTTAACGGAAAAAAAGTTCATGTATCAATCTTGGATAAAAAAAAACCATAAGTACTAATCTAGGAGAAGTGGACAAGTTCGGGTAGCAATTTTATATTTACCTCGTAATAGCATTTCAAATTAAAGAGTTACTTGTAGGGTCTGGCAATCTATAGAAAGAATATTCTACCATGAAGTCGGCTTTGATTGTTGTTTTCAGGGCATACTCTATTCCAAATTTTTCTAGCTCAATTCTCTATTTTGTCATTCTTCCTGAAGTATCTACCCTAGATAATATGTCTTTAATGGGTTGGTTTGTTATGACTGTCACAGGATGGGCTTGAAAATATGGTCCCAACTTGCGAGCTACCATTACTAAAGCAAAAATGAGATTCTCCATCTTTGAATATCTCTATTCGCCATTCTGCAACACTTTTCTAACATAGTATTTGAGAAACTAGTGAACCCTTTTTATCCTAATCAAGAGTGCTACAACTATTTCTTTAGACATTGGCAAAAAAAGAGAAAGAGTCTCCCCCACTCGCAGCAACATTAGAAGTGGTGGAGATTTTAAGTACGACTTAAGTTTTTTAAAAGTAGCCTAACATTCCTCTTTCCAATTGAAGGAAGTCCTCAATGCCTTGAAGAAAGGCAAACACTTATCTGTCATTCTAAACACAAACCTATTCAGTGCGACCACCCTCATTGTTAGACTCTGAATGTCTTTGATAGTCTTCAGGGGAGGCATATCTAGAATAGCTCGAATCTTCTTAGGGTTCACCTCTATACCTCTTTCTGAAACCATGAAGCCAAAAATTTGTCTACCCTTAACCCAAAGACACATTTCTCTGGATTCAACTTCATGTTATAAGCTTGCAGAAAAATGAAAGCTTCAGACAAATCCTCAATGTGCCCCTTCAAAGTAGTACTCTTCACTAACATATCGTCTATATAGACCTCAATACTACAACCAATTTGTTCCTTAAAAATCTTATTAACCAGTTGCTGATATGTTTCTCCTGTATTCTTCAGCCCAAAAGGCATAACTCGATAGCAAAATAGACCCTAATTTGTAACAAAGGTCATCTTATCTAGTCTCTAGAGCCATGAAAATTTGATTATACCCTGAGAATGCATCCGTGAAGCTAATGAACTTTTGGTCCTCCGAAGCATCCACTAACCTATCAATTGAGGGTAAAGGAAAACTATCTTTTGGGCAAGCCTTGTTGAGACTAGTAAAATCAATGCACATTCTCCATTTGTTGTCAGCCTTTTTTGCCATAACAATGTTTGATACCTAGTTAGGGTACGCCACTTTCCTAATACATCTCGCTGAAAGAAATTTACCCACCTCCTATTTGATGGCCTTCTCAACTTGTGGAGCGAACCCTCTCATTTTTTATTTGACTAGCTTGACCTCGGGGAACACTTTCAATTGATACACAATCACTTGAGGATCCACACCAGGCATGTCTTTTGCTAACCATGCAAAAATTTCTGAATTCTCGCTCAAGCACTGTACTAAGTCCTTCATTAATATTGATGAAATCCTTACCAAACTTTCTATGTCATCATAAAAAAATTGCATGGTTTCTATGACCTTTGCTGCTTTTGGCTTGCAAAATTTTTCCTCACTTCTAACATCCAAACCATCCAGATCTAAAACCTGACTAGCCACCTCTACCTACTACGAACTTTGTTCTTGTAGCTCATGTTCGCAAGTCTGTTTAACTGACAACATATGACACTGTTTGGCTAACTGCTTGTCAGACTTCATGAAATCTATCCCCGTCCAAGTAGGGATTTGATCTTCATAAGTGGAAATTATCATTCTGACCATTCTTATAATAGGACGCCCAAAAATGGTGTTGTAATCCATAGGATGTTCTACAACAAAGAATTGAACATATTTTGTAGTAGTGTGCTCGCCATCCTTAAGGGTAAGGGGTAGAGTAATACATCCTTTCACCTCAACTGGATGGTTAGTGAAGCCATACGAAGGGCTCACCTTCTTCAAAGCCTGCTCTTTTAGCCCCATCCTTTCATCAGCGTTTTGCTCAAACCCAAAAGTCTTGATCATTTGATCAAATCTTTTATTCCATGAACGGGGCACCTGCTTAAGTCCATAAATGGATCTTAGCAATTTTCAAACTTTCTCCTCATTTCCATTAACAACATAGCCAGTAGGTTGAACCATATAAATGATCTCATCAAGATAGCATTCAAGAATGCTGTCTTGACATCCATTTTCCAAATCTCGTAATCAAAAGCAGTGATAATGGATAAGAGTATGCGAATAAACTTGAGCATGTGTAACACCCATTACCTGTATTCAACACCGGAACAGGGTACGAGGCATTACTGGACTTACAACACAAGCATTCACACAATTCCGAGTCATAAATTTGCGTCCAAATTAAAACCATTCATGTTCAATCATAAAGTCCCTAATACGAGCCTACGAGGCCCAAAACATGCTTTAAAAGTGGTTCGGGACTAAACCGAGAACTCAGGAAATTTTTATAAGACTTAGAAATTTTTTGCAAGAAACAGGGCTCACACACCCGTGTGACCCTGGGACACGCCCGTGTGTCTAAGCCGTGGAAAAATAGGGCATACATACTAACTTGTCCACACGGCTTGAGACACGCCTGTGTGCCTCACCCGTGGTCGACACTGACTTGCACCACACGGCCAGTCACACGCCCGTGTGTCTAGCCCGTGGTCGAGCCTGACTTGTTTTGAAATACAACCACGAAGGATACGGTCGAGCCACACGCCCGTGTGCTCAACCGTGTGGGCAATTATAGGCCATTTACAAGGCCAATTTGCCACCCACACATTGGGTTATACCTACAAGCATTATACCAATTCAAATCATATCAAAATGACCATCTTTTCTAACTATTCAAGAACATATCAAGCATACCAATTTATGCAACATTTATCTCATCCTCATCACAAGCATTTCTAAATATAAACCATTCAAAAACTTACCAATTCAATGTGACAACCCTTCATCAATAATATGCCAGTTTTGCATCATAATACTTATCTTGAATTTGACCATTTCATCAATTCAACTATTAACCATTAGACATACCAAACTATGCATCATATAGTATAACTACTCATTCACATCATGCTCATTATCTAGCCATATCACATGGCTATATATATACAACTCAAAATATAATCCAAACCAACTAGCTTATACATGCCATATTTAACTATGTACACATTCAAAAGATACCAAAATGGAGTTTGATAGTGTGGTGATGAACCTCGATGATCCCCGAGCCTTCCGTAGTTTAAACGATCTATAAGACAATGCAAACACACACAAAGTAAGCTTTCAAAAGCTTAGTAAGCCATATACAAATAAACTTAACAAAATAAACATTTATAACCATTTTAATTGCAAAAACTTTAACATATCTCAATAGCTTATTCACATTTCTCCTTTCTAGCTCAATGGTATCTAACCATTTGCTTATCAACAAATCTCATCTCTATATAATTCTTTGAATCATATCACATTCATACATATATCACATTATGTCTCAACATTTCTATGCACATATTTCTCATTAGCAAATTCACATATACTTACATACTCAAACATAGAGTACATCTCAAACGTACCTGAAACGTTTACGCATCACATAGTATTTCATTTCTCGGAATTGCCCGTTGAACCATTCGGAATCAAATAGGATACTCAGAATACACAGAATAATCGTACAATGCCAACGTCCCAGACGTGGTCTTACATGTAATCGAATATCGATGCCACTGTCTCAGACAGGGTCTTACACGAAATCATATACGATGCCGATGTCCTAGACATGGTCTTACACGTAAATCTCAAATCAATGCCAATGCCCCAGACGTGGTCTTACATGATATCACATATCGGAGTTCCTATGTCATGACATATTAATCCTATCTATTCCTAGGTTCATACGGGACTTTTCGGACCTTGCTACCTTGTCAATACTTTCTCAGATTTCACATGTATATCTTCCAAAGCCATTCATCACATTTCAATAATATATGAACATGAATAAATCAACTTAAATACATTTATTTGTTTATAGACTTAACTCGTACGAATATAGACAGACGGATTCGACTATTCGATCACTTTCGACTTTCCTCGATCTAAATCCGTTTTCTTTGGTTCTTGATCTATACATATTCAAATTTAACTCTTTTATTCACAAATTCATTCAATTCAATCCAAAAACACACATTTAGGGCAATTTACAAATTACTTATTTCCTTGCGACTCGCTCACGAGTGCCTGTATTCACTCATTCATATGACTTTAGTGCAATTTTCCTTTCTACCTCTAGACTCATCTATCCGTCCCAAAGATCACTAGGGATACTCAAAGACGCATAATATAATCATTAACATAATTTCAAAGCCAAAGCCGCATTCTAGAGGTGACCTTATAAGGAAGCACTTCTAAATGCCAATGCCAATGCCATATTCAAAATATGGTCTTATATGGACTGCCACCTCAAGTATCGATGCCATATTCCGGATATTGACTTATACAATTCTCGTGTTCATTGTAGTCCCCTAGGACTTGAACCTCGTGTTCAACAACAATTACTCTATATAGTAGAGTATCATGTATCAATATGATACAAAACATTCTCAAAATGCTAACATAATCATTGCTCTAATCGAATACAAAGTTGCTCAACTTAACTCTCATAACATCTCGTCCATAATTCAACAAAGGGTAAGGGGTGAGGTCGAAGGCCCCATAACTTGACTCTCGTGACCACATACATATGATTTAACAGTCATCATCAATGAGATATCATCATAGTCACACAACTCACTCCAAGTGAGTTTTCACATTTTTTTCATGCCACAATTGTTCCTATCTCTCATTCTTTCGAACAGTGACTTTACTTATTCAAGTTCCACAATAATATCTACTTGAGTATTCAACATTTGATTCTACTTCCTCTTACTATTGCTTATCAATTTAGAGAGTGTCTTACGGGTTTTGAGTACGCCATTTACTTAATTTCCGTAGTCCAACTATGGTCTTACTCGTATCACAACATCATAGCCCAGCTATTACTTTACATGTTATCACGATGCCATAGCCTTGCTACGGTCTTACACGAAATCTCATATCAATACCAATGCCATATCCCAGATACGATCTTACATGGAAACTCATATCGATGTCGACGCCATATCCGAGATATGGTCTTACATGATCTCATACTGAAGCCAGGTCCCAGACGTGGTCTTACACGGGATCGCTATTTGTCACCAATGCCATGTCCCAGACATGGTCTTATTAATCATTTTATCATTGAACGACCGTACTCATCCCTGCATTCTACTTAGTCAACTTCCATGTTTAACTCTCACACCATAATACTTGTAGTTTCATACAGAGTCACGAAATAAAACATTATACATCATCTATTTTAATAGTCGCACATGAGATTCAACTTTGTGGACATATTGATCATGCATCATTCAAACAATTACACATACACATATACCCCATTCTCTGGGTAAATTTACTCACTATATGCACCTAACCCAATAGGTTGAGTATATAACGCCTTATGCACATCCAGCCAATGCAGATAAACTTCTCATTTCACGTATTATCACACATATGTCATATACTTCTACTCATACCTCTTCGAATCTCATCATTGCATAAGAGCATTTCAATTTCCCCATTATCACTAACAACATTATTGGATTTAGCTCGGTTGGGAACTATCACTGTTTTAACAAAATAATTTCGTTGGAGCCGGGGGACATCACTGTAATATCCCGGGTTGGGGGGCTATTTTGTTGTTGCATGATATTGCATGTGTTGGTGTGCTATGTTGCTATTTCTATGTTTTAGGGGCTTAGTTGTAGGCTAGGAGTATGCCTGAGGGAATGGGACAAATTTAGTTTTTGAGCTTTAGGTGTAGGGAGCTCATGGAGCCGAGGATATGTATTTTATTTGGTGCTTGTTGCACAAGTGAGGAGCCGGCAAAGTGGCAAGGCATGCGCTACTTGGGAGCTAGGTGTGGCGTCAATCGCATGAGGTGGAGGTCTTGTGTTCAAGCCGTAAAGACTCTCACATTTTGGCTTCCATTTTGACGGCATGGAAGGAAGAGTTTGTAGGCGCTCAAACTCGCTTGGACTTGGTCTACCCATTTGAATGGTGGGTGGAGAGGGATTTTAGGAGTAAGATTTGGTAAACACATTTGAAATGTGTGGTTGGGAGCTATTGGGGGATTATGGCCGAATTTGAGGGAGTTTGGAGTGGGGAGTGGACGGCTTGGTAGTATGGGTGTGGGGTAGTGCCAAATCCATTTTGAGTTTTGGTGTTTTTCTGGCCAAAATCTTTAGAAGCAAATTTTCTCTTTTGCCATACCAAAACCGAAAAGTGTAAGCTCTCAATTGCCGAACCTGTGTTGCCTTTTGAGAAGGTGTTAGCCGAAATTCATCTTGGTATTTTTGGGCATTTTTATTCGGTCACTTTGTTTCAAAACAAAGTTCTTTCTTTTGTCAAGAGCCTAAGCCGAATTTCCTCCAAGTAAGTCTCTCTTTTCCCTTTTCAAAACTGAAAGCTTTAAGCAACTTCATCCTTGCCGAATTTGGCTTTGTGTTTTCTCTCAAAATCCCTTGTTAAGCCGAACCTAGCACCCCACTTCCATTTCTTTTCTCTTTTGAAACCTTGTAAGTCAAACTCCACCTCTCCAAAACACCTTTTCCATCTTTATTCCCTTTCTTTCCCTAAACCCAATTGTCGATTCCTCCATTTCTTTCCACCTCTATTTCTTCTTTCCTTTTACATTCAAAGCCGAAAGTAGGAGTGTTAAACACCTAGGGCCGAATATTGGTGTAGTGTTGGTGTTCATCCCGTGTTGGGCAATCGGTTAGTGAAGGTGAGTATTTGGCCGAAAGGCTATCTCTTCTCCCCTACTTCTCTAACGATTTTGGTAAGGCAAAAGGATGATTTTCGGCTCATTAGAAGAGAACTAATCTCTTGTGTAACCAATTTCTTTTAGGGCCTTCTGGATTCAAGCAATCAACAAGGCCGTTATCCGAACTCGATTGATTGGTAAGTGATGGTGAGAGGTTATTCATGGTTTATTCGCTTAGTTCTATTAAGCCAAGTTATTAAAGGTGTGACCGTTGTTGTTATAGGAGTTGGCCATCGCTTGGTTCGAGATTTGGTAGGAAACCAAATCAAATATTAGGAGCAAGTAATCAAGGGGCCTTAGATCGATTCTTTTGGTACTAAAGATCATGCTTTTTAACAGTGTGTAAACTAACACACTTCGCTTTGGTAATATGATTGATAACCTAATTACTTATTAAAGTGAAACAATATGATTGATGGATTTGGTACCCGATGGGGTATAAGCACGATACGAGTAAGTCCGTTTCATTACGAGATCTCAGAGTGATATATGTGATAACATGTTTTATGATGTAAATACCATGAGATGTCATTTGAGCATGATGGCATGATTGCATGTTTTATATCATTGGCATTAGTATGACATGTGTGGGTGATATGAGAGGAGGGGGAATATGATATCCGTGTCTTTGGGACACTGTGTCTTTGGGGACACCGTGAGGTTTGGCACCTCCAAAGGGGTTTGGTACCACAGCTTGATTTTGTGACTTCTGGCCACCAAAGATTTGGTATCACATTTGTGTCTTTGGGACACCGCAGGTTTGGCACCTCATAGCGCCTCGTCCCAGTGGCTTAGCACCACAAAGGGGGCTGGGCCCCACAGCTGATTATACGGATTGACGCCAGTGATTTGGTATCACACGATGGGTTGGCCCCATCATCGGATTTGTGATCGCGGTCACCAAAGTGATTTGGTATCACACTGTGTCTTTGGGACACCGAGGTTTGGCACCTCATTGCGACTCGTCCCTCGTGGTTAACACCACCGTGGGTTGGCCCCACTTTGAGATATGGGATCGCTCGCTAGTGATTTGGTATCACACGATGGGTTGGCCCCATCATTGGATTATTCGTGACTTTGGGTCACAAGTGGTTTGGCACCACAATTATGGATATCGTGACTTTGGGTCACCAGTGGTTTGGCACCACCAAAGGTTTGGTACCACACGGGTAGAGAAAGGTGATATGGATGGTTAGGATCGGGGTGCATTGATAATGTTGCTATGATATGATGTGTGTTAGCATGTTGTTTTATCTGGAGTGGATTTATGCACCGAGTCTTGCGACTCACCCTCTCCTTTGACATTTCAGTGACACTTAGACGCGACATGGAGCCGGATGGACTCGAGGTGCTCATGCCATGCTTTAATAAAGATTTGCTCGCACTTTACAAAATTTGGTACTTTAGCTTATTTATTAATATTTGGTTTTATTTTGGGTTGTAAATGGCCTTTAAATTAGGTTTTACTATGTTTATGCTTAAAGTAGCTTTCTAATATGCTTTAACAAATTAATTGTGTTAAAATTGCTAAAAACTTGGAAGGTCAACGGTTTCAAAACTATAACGCAATGTGTTTTAAACTTTACCATCTGTATCACTCTAAAACATTAAAATATGACAAAGCAATCATGCCAAGATTTCAAAAGTATAAAATATGACAAGGAGTTTCTCATCGAATCTTTAACCGTAAACCTAACCCTTCAAATGCGATTTTCCCCAGAATATGCCGATTCGGGCCGTGGTGTATTGACCGGGTTTGGGGTGTTACAATTGTGGTATCGTGAGCCAAGTTCAAAGGTTTCTACTGTGGGCCGAGGCCCAAAATGTTTTCAAAAGTCTGCTTTTAAGTGTTTTGTTGAAATAAATGGTTTGAAAGGCATGACACCGAGTCTCCTGCACCACCCGCCTGTGAGGTACCCCTTACTATTTCTTGTGATTTATTGATGTGATTGGATGATTTCAGAGTGGATTACTTTAGAAATCAAATCGATAGGATTCTCAGAACTCGCGAAACAAAGCTTCTTTACTATTCATAAGACTTTGCTTTAAAACAAAGGGAATAAATATCGATGCATAAAACTCCTAAATCGATACGAGAGAATTTAGTCATGAGCGCTAGAGGTGGACGTGGTCGTGGACGAGGTCGTGGTAGGATGACGGTTTCAACCCGTAGGGTCCGGTCGTGGTCGTAAAATGAGATACCGTGCATCGCCACCACCGGAGGTGGTGAGTTTCAAGATCGATCGATGACGCAGCGTCACAGCGATGCGCGCGAGTGTTGGAAAGGGTAGTTGGAGTAGGTGGTGGTGCAGAGCTAGGAAATCGGTGCTCGAGCGACTTCGCAAATGGGGCTGAATTCTTTTGAGGTGTTTCGGTGTTGCTCCCAAAGATCGCCGAGTATTGGCCGAGGCAACGGAGCGGATCATGGATGATCTAGACTTGACCGCGAGGAGAAGTCAAGGGCATAGTATCGCTTCTTCTGGACGAGTCATACCAGCGGTGGCTCACGGTTCGGGATGTTGTGGCAGCAGAGGATCCGACATGGGATTATTTCGGCTGCATTTTAGAAAAAGTACATTGGAGCTAGCTACATCGACGCCAAGCAATGTAAAGCATTTTTGAGGCTAGTCCAAGGGAGTAAGTCTGCTTCCGAGTATGAGGTCGAGTTCTTGAAGTCGAGCCGGTATGCTAGGGGTATTGTGGCTACCGAACACGAGAGGTGTGTTCGCTTCGAGGATGGTCCGAGAGACGAGTTGAGGCTGCTGATTGCTCCTCAACAGGAGCGTGAGTTTGCTGTCCTGGTTGAGAAGGCTAAGGTAGTCGAGGGTGTTAAGGAGTCCGTGAGGCAGGGCATGGATAGGAGTAGGCATAAGAGGAGCTTTGGGTCTTCTCGGATCGCCGGGTAATCCTCGTAAAAGGGCTAGACAGAGTGGGCCGAATCAGGCCCGGGGGTTGTTGCCGCTAGTCGTGGACCGCCGCGGTGTAACCATTGTGGGAGATATCATTGGGGAGGCCGCTGGACCGGTGGAAAAGGTTGTTTTGAGTGTGGTTCTCTCGATCATCGCGTGAGGGACCGCCCGCGTAAGTTGGCTAGGATTCACCCCGAGAGTCGGGCCGCACTCGCTTAGGAATAATGTACCGCCACCGCAGAGGGGCCGTGGTAATGGCGCAGGTAGTAATGGATCGGGTCGGGGCCATGGAGCACCGGCAGGGGTGCGGTAGTTCGACGCCGCATACCGGGTTAGTGTATGCAAAAGAAGGCGCCGAGAGGAGGGCGACGCACCTGACGCCATAACCGTGACGCTTCTTGATCTTTGGTTCTCCTTTTTACCGCTTTGATTGATGTGGGTTCGACGCATTCTTACGTGGCCGTGAGTATAGTAGAGACCATGGACTTAGACTCGAGATATCTTCTAGGCGATGACCGTAATTAGCCCTTTAGGTCACTCGTGGTAGTAGATAAGTCGTTTAGAGATGTACCCCTAGAACTCCAAGGTAGTGTTTGTCGCTGATCCGATGGAACCGCCATTTGGGGAGTTCGATTTGATTCTTGGGATGGACCGGTTGGTTAAGTACCAGCGGTTGGATTGCGCGCGCTAAGCGCATGGTTCTAAGGACGATCGAGGGTGATGAAGTGGCTATGATAGGTAATAGGAGGGATTACTTATCTAATGTGGTGTCCGCTTCTAAAGGCAAAGAAGATGGTGAGAAAGGGCTATGAAGCGTATGTGGTTCATGTGTATGCCTTGGAGGCTAAAGAGTCCATCATGTAGAAAAAGTCCGAATCATAAGGAATTTGCTGATGTGTTTCCGTAAGAACTTCCGGTTTGCCACGGATCGTGAGGTAGAGTTTGGGATAGATCTGTTATCCTGAATCGCGCCAGTGTCTATTGCTCGTATAGGATGGCGCCAAAGGAATTGGTGGAGCTTAAGGCTCGAGATCCAAGAGTTGTTGGACCGAGGTTTTATCAAAGCCAAGTGTTTCACCGTAAGCGCCGGTACTTTTGTTAAGAAGAAAGATGGTACAATGCGGATGTGCATAGATTACCGCCACCGAATAAGTCGACGATCAAAAACAAGTATCCGCTGCCACGATAGATGACTTGTTTGATCACCGGAAGGGTGCAGCGGTATTTTCTAAGATTGACTCGAGGTCCGTATCACCGCTAAAGGTGAAAAAGCGGATATTCACAAGACAAATGCTTTGACTCGGTATGGGCACTACGACTTTCTCGTAATGCCGTCGGGTTGACTAACGCGCCGGCAAAGATTCATGGATATGATGAATAGGGTGTTTCAAAGAAGATCCGACCGGGCCGTGGTAGTTTTTATTGACGACATCCCGGTGTATTCAAGAAACGTAAAAGAGCATGATGCGCATTTGGCGTGTGGTACCGCAGATTTTGAGGGAGAAGCGCTTTACGCTAAGTTCAAGAAGTGCGCGAAGTTCTTGCTTAGAGAAGTGACTTTCTTGGGACATGTAGTGTCACCGAGGGGATTAGAGTGGATCCTCGAAAATTGAGGCGCTTTTGGATTGAAAACCGCCTAAGTCGGTGGTCGAGATTCGAGTTTTCTGGTTTGGTAGGATACTACCAAGGTTTGTAGAGGGTTTCTCGTTGATTGCAAAGACCAATGACCAAGTTGTTAAGGAAAGAGGTTCCGCTTTGTCCGGACCGAGAAACAAAGCAGGAGAGTTTCAACAAGCTTAAGAAGATTCCAAATGTAAGCTCCGGCTTTGATTCAACCCGAGGCTGGTAAGGAATTCACTGGCCATCGCGATGCATCACATACGGGTTGGGTTGTGTGTTGATGCAGAAGGTAAGGTTGTGGCTTACGATCTCGTGCAAACCGAGGCCACATGAGGTCAACTATCCGACGCACGATCCGGAGTTAGCGGTCGTAGTCTTTGCGCTGAAGATTTGGAGGCACTACTTGTACGGGGAGAGATCAATAGTCTACACCGATCATAAGAGTCCAAGTACCTCTTGACTCGTAAGGATTTGAATTTGAGGCAGCGTAGATGGGTTGAGTTGCTTAAGGATTACGATCGCTCGATTGAGTATCATCCGGCAAGGCTAACGTGGTGGCGCACGCGCTGAGCCGCAAGGTTGTTTCGGACTTAAGAGCGATGTTTGCCCATTTGAGTTTGTATGACGACGGAGTATTCTCGAAGAGTTGCGATTAAGCCTACTTGGGTTGAGCAGATCGAGAGAAACAGCTTAGAGGATGAGGTTCTGAGTGCGCGAGGTTGCGTGGACAGAGTGGTGGTTCTAAGGTTACAACTTGTCTAGTGATGGGGTGCTGTGTTTTTCAAGGTAAAGCTTGTATGCCCAAGGATGTTGAGTCGAGGCAGAGGATTCTTCAGACGCATATAGCAGCCCTTATGCTATGCATCCCGGAGGTAGTAAGATGTATAGGATCTCGAGAGCGCTTTTGGTGGCCTGGTCTCAAGAAAGAAGTGACAGAGTTTGTTGGGAAGTGTCCGACATGTCACAGGTCAAGGCCGAACATCGCTTGCCGCTGGTGGTTGCTTCACCGTGAAGATTCCTCGCTGGAAGTGGGAAAGGATAACCATGGATTTCGCCAAGGGTTACCGCCACGCCAAGCAAGAAGGATTCAGCTTTGGGTAATTGTGGATCGATCGACTAAACTCCGCCATTTCATTTCGGTGAGGGTTGACTACTCACTTCGCAGGTTGGCGGTCGTATGTTTCGTAGATAGTGAGGTTGCACGGTGTGCCAAGATCGATCATCACGATAGGGATCCCGATTTACGCCAAGGTTCGAAAGCGCTGCATCAAAGCTCGGGTACGCGATTGATTTCAAAGACGGCTTTTCACCCGCAAATCGACGGACAATCGGAAAGGGGTTATTCGTGATCTTGGAGGATATGCCGAGGGGTTGTGTCCTGGATTTCGAGGTAGTTGGGAGGAGTTTCTACCATTAGCCGAGTTTGCCTACAACAACAGCTACCAAGCGAGCATCAAGATGGCACCATATGAGGCGCTGTATGGTAGGAAGTGTCGATCACCTACGTGTTGGACTCAATTAGGTGAACGCCAGCTTGTTGGGACCCGAGTTGGTTGTCGAGACCGAAAACAAGGTTAAGTTGATTCAGTGCTCTGCTTGAAGGAAGCTTCGACCGGCGCAGTCTTATTATGCCGATCTTAAGCGGAGAGACATAGAGTTTTCTCGTGGGGATCAAGTTTTTCAAGGTCTCGCCATGGAAGAAGGTTTTGAGGTTCGGAAAGAAAGGCAAGCTAAGTCCGAGGTTTATTGGGCCGATAAGGTTTTGAGACGAGTGGGACCAAGTGGCGATCAACCGGAGTTGCCAAGCAGAGCTTAGTCGATTCACGACGATTTCACGCTTTCGATGCTTCGACGTTATCGCTCGGATCCGCCGCATGTGGTAGCAAAGTGGAAGAGATCGAGGTAAATCCAGATTTGACTTTGGAAGAAGAACTCGCGCGCATTCTTGATCGGATGTGAAGGTTCTGTGTAGAAAGTCCGTGCCTTTGGTTAAGGTTCTTTAGGCGGAATCATGGCGTGGAAGAAGCCACGTGGGAACCCGAGGATATGATGAGACAAAGCAGCATTCGCAACTCTTTTGATCGTGTAATTTCGAGGCCGAAATTATTTTAAGGGGGTAGAACTGTAATATCCCGGGTTGGGGGCTATTTTGTTGTTGCATGATATTGCATGTGTTGGTGTGCTATGTTGCTATTTCTATGTTTTAGGGGCTTAGTTGTAGGCTAGAGTATGCCCGAGGGAATGGGAAAAATTAGTTTTTGAGCTTTAGGTGTAGGGAGCCGATGGAGCCGAGGGATATGTATTTTATTTGGTGCTTGTTGCACAAGTGAGGAGCCGGCAAAGTGGCAAGGCATGCGCTACTTGGGAGCTAGGTGTGGCGTCAATCGCATGAGGTGGAGGTCTTGTGTTCAAGCCGCAAAGACCTCACATTTTGGCTTCCATTTTGACGGCATGGAAGGAAGAGTTTGTAGGCGCTCAAACTCGCTTGGACTTGGTCTACCCATTTGAATGGTGGGTGGAGAGGGATTTAGGAGTAAGATTTGGTAAACACATTTGAAATGTGTGGTTGGGAGCTATTGGGGGATTATGGCCGAATTTGAGGGAGTTTGGAGTGGGGAGGACGGCTTGGTAGTGTGGGTGTGGGGTAGTGCCAAAATCCATTTTGAGTTTTGGTGTTTTTCTGGTCAAAATCTTTAGAAGCAAATTTTCTTTTTGCCATACCAAAACCGAAAGTGTAAGCTCTCAATTGCCGAACTGTGTTGCCTTTTGAGAAGGTGTTAAATAAATTCATCTTGGTATTTTTGGGCATTTTTATTCGATCACTTTGTTTCAAAACAAAGTTCTTTCTTTGTCAAGAGCCTAAGCCGAATTTCCTCCAAGTAAGTCTCTCTTTCCTTTTCAAAACCGAAAGCTTTAAGCAACTTCGCCCTTGCCGAATTTGGCTTTGTGTTTTCTCTCAAAATCCCTTTGTTAAGACGAACCTAGCACCCCACTTCCATTTCTTTTCTCTTTGAAACCTTGTGTTTCAAACTCCACCTCTCCAAAACACCTTTTCCATCTTTATTCCCTTCTTTCCCTAAACCCAATTGCCGATTCCTCCATTTCTTTCCACCTCTATTTCTTCTTTCCTTTTACATTCAAAGCCGAAAAGTAGGAGTGTTAAACACCTAGGGCCGAATATTGGTGTAGTGTTGGTGTTCATCCCGTGTTGGGCAATCGGTTAGTGAAGGTGAGTATTTGGCCGAAAGGCTATCTCTTCTCCCCTACTTCTCTAACGATTTTGGTAAGGCAAAAGGATGATTTTCGGCTCATTAGAAGAGAACTAATCTCTTGTGTAACCAATTTCTTTTAGGGCCTTCTGATTCAAGCAATCAACAAGGCCGTTATCCGAACTCGATTGATTGGTAAGTGATGGTGAGAGGTTGTTCATGGTTTATTCGCTTAGTTCTATTAAGCCAAGTTATTAAAGGTGTGACCGTTGTTGTTATAGGAGTTGGCCATCGTTGGTTCGAGATTTGCAGGAAACCAAATCAAATATTAGGAGCAAGTAATCAAGGGGCCTTAGATCGATTCTTTTGGTACTAAAGATCGCTGCTTTTAACAGTGTGTAAAACTAACACACTTCGCTTGGTAATATGATTGATAACCTAATTACTTATTAAAGTGAAACAATATGATTGATGGATTTGGTACCCGATGGGGTATAAGCACGGATACGGTAAGTCCGCTTCATTACGAGATCTCAGAGTGATATATGTGATAACATGTTTTATGATGTAAATACCATGAGATGTCATTTGAGCATGATGGCATGATTGCATGTTTTATATCATTGGCATTAGTATGACATGTGTGGGTGATATGAGAGGAGGGGGAATATGATATCCGTGTCTTTGGGACACTGTGTCTTTGGGACACCGTGAGGTTTGGCACCTCCAAAGTGGTTTGGTACCACAGCTTGATTTTGTGACTTCTGGTCACCAAAGATTTGGTATCACATTTGTGTCTTTGGGACACCAGAGGTTTGGCACCTCATAGCGCCTCGTCCCGTTGGCTTAGCACCACAAAGGGGTTGGCCCCACGCTTGATTATACGATTGACGCCGCTGATTTGGTATCACACGATGGGTTGGCCCCATCATCGGATTTGTGATTCGCGGTCACCAAAGTGATTTGGTATCACACCGTGTCTTTGGGACACCGCAGAGTTTGGCACCTCATTGCGACTCGCCCCCGTGGTTAACACCACCGTGGGTTGGCCCCACTTTGAGATATGGGATCGTCTCGCTAGTGATTTGGTATCACACGATGGGTTGGCCCCATCATTGGATTATTCGTGACTTTGGGTCACCAAAGTGGTTTGGCACCACAATTATGGATATCGTGACTTTGGGTCACCGGTGGTTTGGCACCACCGTGGTTTGGTACCACACGGGTAGAGAAAGGTGATATGGATGGTTAGGATCGGGGTGCATTGATAATGTTGCTATGATATGATGTGTGTTAGCATGTTGTTTTATCGGGAGTGGGATTTATGCAATCGAGTCTCTGCGACTCACCCTCTCCTTTGACATTTCAGTGACACTTAGACGCGACATGGAGCCGGATGGACTCGAGGTGCTTATGCCATGCTTTAATAAAGATTTGCTCGGACTTTACAAAATTTGGTACTTTAGCTTATTTATTACTATTTGGTTTTATTTTGGGTTGTAAATGGCCTTTAAATTAGGTTTTACTATGTTTATGCTTAAAGTAGCTTTCTAATATGCTTTAACAAATTAATTGTGTTAAAATTGCTAAAAACTTGGAAGGTCAACGGTTTCAAAACTATAACGCAATGTGTTTTAAACTTTACCATCGGGTATCACTCTAAAACATTAAAATATGACAAAGCAATCATGCCAAGATTTCGAAAAGTATAAAATATGACAAGGAGTTTCTCATCGAATCTTTAACCAGAAACCTAACCCTTCAAATGCGATTTTCCCCGTAACATGCCAGATTTGGTCGTGGTGTATTGACCGGGTTTGGGGTGTTACAATCACACTATCACGGTCCACATATGGCATGTATAGCTAGACTCTTACTCACACTAGTTAGTCCTACAATTGACTAAACCATAGCTCTGATACCACTAAATGTAACACCCCTTACCCGTAACCAATACCTGAAGGGGTACGAGGCGTTACCGGACTTAAGCCTCACGGTCGCTACTTAGGCTAATCGTGACTACTCTCTTCATTCACCTCAATCACCCCATTCTCGACTTACGAGGCCTCACTCATACACACGAGGACTCTCGAGACTAATTCGAAACTTTTACGATTCTTAAAATCTTTCTCTTCTATTACAGGGCTTACATGTCCGTGTAGAACGAGACACGCCCGTGCATAGGCACACACGCCCATGTCCCCAGACCGTGTCTAAAAACCCAGTATTTTGCCAATTTGCCCACGGTTAAGGCACACGTCCGTGTATTTTGGGAGCACACCCGTGTACCCTATCACACGTCCGTGCTTTTCACCCGTGGTCGACACTGACTAATCACACACGGTTTTGACACGCCCGTGGGTCTAAACCATGTGCCATACCTGAGTATTCTGACTTATTTAACACGGTCTCAGCACGCCCGTGTGCTTTAACCGTGTGACCATTCTAATTCTAATTTTAAAGTGCAGACTCCACATGGCCTAGACACAAGCCCGTGTGCCTACCCATGTGAACCAGAATAAGGCTATTTGCCAAGCTCTTTGCCAAGCTCTTTGCATCCCTATAGCTTAAACAACTCATACTAATCCATCACATTCATAATCCCTCAAATTGAATTGCCATCCCACATTGATGAATACATCTTTTCATGTAACATAATAGCCAACAACTATGGCATTTTACAATTATCCCATAACTCATTTAGGCTAATACATTTGGCACAATAACAATGACTTAATTAACCTCATGTACTAGCCCTATACATGCCATGACTCATAATGACTTGATGCCTCACACCAAGTGTCTCCTCGATAGTGTGAAAATATCTCCGGCGGTCTCCAACCCGAGCTAGCTAAATTAACCTATAAGAGATGAGAAAGAAAGAAGGGTAAGAAATAATGCTTAGTAAGTTCAAATGCAATTAAGAATCAACTATTATTATCCATATGATTATACTCAATCACCAGGTATTAGAATGAGACCCACTCTTGAACTCACAGTTACCTATTCAATCATTCATAATGCTTCTTCATATCGTCTCTTACCATATTCTAACCATATCTCAGCTTAATGCTCGCATTCATTAACTTACCACATTCTGACCATGCCACAAGTCAATTCGCTCGTTTAATTAGCATACATTCCCGCACTAATCATCACAAGGCCATAGAAAACAACACATCACACAATTTCAATAAACCACTCATACTACCAATCTCTCGGTGGTTACGCACTTAGCCCACCATTGAATCTCTTATAGGGTGGTATCGCACACAGCCTATCATTCATTTATACTAATGGTGATTTCGCACTTAGCTCACCAATTATTTATAAGCGATGGTATCGCATTACGACCCATCGACATTAACTTATCAGGTGGTAACGCACACAGCCCACCGATAATAGTTTATTTGATGGTATCGCACACAGCCCATCAATTAATAATTTATCAGGCGGTAACGCACACAGCCCACCGATAATAATATAGTTGATGGTATCGCACACAACCCATCAACAACCATCAATGAGGTGCATTTGCACAAGCTCACCGTTACTATACATTCACAAATATTTATCCACATACATTTCTCTAATTCAAATGTTCATCCGTGAACACCCTTACTCACTATCATTCTCACTTAACTTTCTACGATTCTCATTAGCGTCCACACAATACATCAACAAATCTATCTCATGCAACTAAAGTGCAATAATAACACATAGCCCACTAGGGATTCATCAGATATTGAATTCATCTCAATTCAGTTCTAACACGTACTTATACTTCTCGTGGTACAACCACCTACATTCAAATTGTTATCTAACTCTCTTAAGTCTCAAACACATAGTTACCATTGACATCATACCCCAATAGGGTCTTACACATATTAACATATCGATGCCATGTCCTTGACATGGTCTTATACGAACTCTTACACCGAGGCCATAATCAAATATGGTCTTACATCGAGACTTTAACCATCGTCCTATCGTGCTATACACTTTTCCCATCACTCTAAATTCAATTCATTGACATCTCATCAAGAGACATTTCATACATTCATATAATAACATACATTCCATACAACATTGGAATACTCAATAAAGTCATTCATAATTGCAACATTCGCACATGAACTTACCTCGATAACGAAAGGGTAGAAGAAAATCCATTTGTTCACATTTCTCTTTTCTCCTGTTCTAGGTCTGAATCTCTTCTCTTCGATCTAGAACAATATAATTTCACCCATTTAATCACTTACAATCATAATACATCATAATCTACACTTAGGCAAAAATGACTAATTTGCCCTTATACTTTGGCAAAATTACGATTTTGCCCCTAGGCTCGTAAATCACTTTTCATCACATTTCCTTATCAAATAAGCCTAGCTGAACAATTATTTCTCTTACAACATTTCATAATTCCAACTATTTCATGTACTAATGAACAAATTATAACATTTGCATCTTAGTCCTAATTAGGTGTTTTCATAACAACACCTTTCACAAAAGTTGTTTCTCATCACTTTAGCATTCATTTTCTTCCATAAAAACTCAGCCACCAACATAAACTCTTTCATGGCAAGTCCCTAAACTTTCAACCATAATGAAAACTAATCCCCTCTTTAGAAAGCTTAAGCTTTGGGGACTCCAAAAGTACAATTTTTATCAAGAAAAATCATCAAAATCACTTACTAGAGAGGAGAATCGCTTGCTGAAATTTTAAGCTTCAAAAACCCCCTTGTTTGCTAAAACTTTCGGTGGAGAAGAAGGGAGAAAAAGATGATATCTTTTCCTTTCTTTGTTTTAATATAAAACATCAATTTATCCCACCAACTTTGACCAAAAATTAAAAGCTCTTGTCCCCCCTTGTCAACATGGCCGGCCAACACATCTTAAATGTTCTAATTGTCTTTTAAAGACCTCGAATTTACATTTCATTGCCATTCAGTACCTTTAGCCTATAGAATGGAACTTTTGCACTTTATGCGATTTAGTCCTTTTTCGCAATTAAGCTCTCAATTGCTAAAATTAAAGCACAAAAATTCTCATGCCTCTTTATAAACATGTTATAACACATAAATAACATGAAGATAATTTCCTCTATCCTCGATTTAGTGATTCTGAGATAACTATTTCAACTAACCCCTAAATCGGGCTGTTACAACTTTCCCCCCTTAGGGATTTTCGTGCCCGAAAATCTTACCAGGAGGAATTGCTACTAACATTCTTAAAGTGTTTCCATAAACTCCTCAAAATCACAAATCCACTTATCCTCAAGTTTCTCTTGTCATCAACCTTTAAGCTATCACACACAAGGTTGAAGCATCACTTGCGACCTAGCTATTTCTTCCTCCAGAGCGTATACTCAGTAATCTACTAATTTAGAACTCTACGCACATCCAAATGATCATTCGGGTCTTTACCGGTTGATTTGCTACAATTAAAATGACATTTCCCTTTCTTGGGAATTTTGTCGAACCAATTCGAAATCTATAAGGTTTTATCTCACTTTCTCATTAAAGCATTTACCGACTGTAATAATCTTGACTTGTATGCTTTGAAAACTCAGCTTTTAGTGGTCAACTTCTTCCTCGACCCTAAACTCACCATATCATGAAATGTACTCTCATCACAAAACATTTATGCACCTAATCAGTATTTTACTTATTCTTGTATCAGTAGATATGCTACTACCAATTCTCATACCAAAACTTCTGTATAAGTTCTGGGTTCATCATTACTCAAAGTCTATCTCGAGGAAGAATCAACAACAGGAATATTATCCAACATGGATCTATCATCCAGACATATGTACTATGTCTATTATCCGAGAAGTATTACACTAACTATATTCACCATCAGAATAGCTCAAGCCGTTTCACTATTTCATCTTCAAAATCTTCTGTAGCATCAGATACCCTCACTCATTAAAATTCAGAAAATACACATCGATTTTCCTCATGGATCTTTACAAAACATCTAGCTCACAACACAGATACAAAAGTGATTGTCTTTGGATCACCAACCTGTCAACTCTTTTTCTCGATTCAGACTGAACTCGATACTAGAACTTTCAATTAATAGTTCATTTTATAGCTTTCAACTCAACCATCGCGGTTTTAACATTTCAATGAGAATATCATCGTATCATGTTCTCTACTTACGAACACACAGAAATTTACTCTCTTCATTGATTCATGCGTGAATATACATAGAACTCGAATCATATCTCAATACATTAATTCATTCTTTTCTCCACACTGAAAATATATTTCAAGCACACTCTCATCTGAGTTTCTCTTGCTATACTAATCTAAAACCTTTACCATCGTCACATCTCACAATAGCAGGTACAATCTTGATCAAATCAATAATTCTATTCGACCTGTCCGAAAACCCATCACACGACGTGAAACTCAGGATTTCACTCCTTATACTAGAATCATCTCCAGCTTCCCCCTCAAAACACCCGAATAGGGTTACAAGGAGAATAAAGAATGTCAATTCCAGTTACTAAACCGATAACCATTTAATCTAATTTCACAATCGGCTAACATTCTCACACGATCTTGATTCATGAGATAAACAACCCCATTACCCCTGAAAGGCAAAAGATATTAACACGTAATACTTAAAGAGATCATTATGATCCATATAACTATGGTTATCATAATTGAATACTCTCACAGTTCAAACATTGTTTCTTTAACCATTCCGTCCTCAACTCTTTAACAATTTCTTTTGTTAATGAACATCAACTTAAGAAGATCTCGATAAACATACACCTCATGCTTCCTATTCACTTGAATCAAATAGCCTAGGCTAACTTTCTCTTTGTTCTTAACATTGTATAATCAATACAATCGTTAAAGCATTCAGACATACTTTCTTACAATTGCCTTTATTAAGCACATACCGCGCCACACTCTATACTCATACTCATTTCCTTGCGACTCGCTCACGAGTGCCTGTATTCACTCATTCACATGACTTTATTACAATTTTTCTTTCTACCTCTAGACTCATCTATCCGTCCCAAAGATCACTAGGGATACTCAAAGACGCATAATATAATCATTAACACAATTTCAAAGCCAAAGCCGCATTCTAGAGGTGACCTTATAAGGAAGCACTTCTAAATGCCAATGCCAATGCCATATTCAAAATATGGTCTTATATGGACTGCCACCTTAAGTATCAATGCCATATTCCGGATATTGACTTATACAATTCTCGTGTTCATTGTAGTCCCCTAGGACTTGAACCTCGTGTTCAACAATAATTACTCTATATAGTAGAGTATCATGTATCAATATGATACAAAACATTCTCAAAATGTTAACATAATCATTACTCTAACCGAATACAAAGTTGCTCAACTTAACTCTCATAACATCTTGTCATAATTCAACAGTGGTAAGGGGTGAGGTCGTAGCGTCCCATAACTTAACTCTCGTTACCACATACATATGATTTAACAGTCATCATCAATGAGATATCATCATAGTCACACAACTCACTCCAAGTGAGTTTTCACATTTTTTCATGCCACAATTGTTCCTATCTCTCATACTTTCAAACAGTGACTTTACTTATTAAAGTTCCACATTAATATGTACTTGAGTATTCAACATTTGATTCTACTTCCTCTTACTATTGCTTATCAATTTAGAGAGTGTCTTACGGGTTTTGAGTACGTCATTTACTTGATTGGAAAAGTCCAACTATGGTCTTACTCGTATCACAACATCATAGCCCAGCTATTACTTTACATGTCATCACGATGCCATAGCCTCGCTATGATCTTACACGAAATCTCATATCAATACCAATGCCATATCCCAGATACGGTCTTACATGGAAACTCATATCGATGTCGACGCCATATCTGAGATATAGTCTTACACGATCTCATACTGAAGCCAGGTCCCAGACGTGGTCTTACCGGGATCGCTATTTGTCACCAATGCCATGTCCTAGACATGGTCTTATTTGGGATCACATGTATCGCCATGGTCCAACCATGGTCTTATTCATCATTTTATCATTGAACGACCGTACTCATCCCTGCATTCTACTTAGTCAACTTCCCAGTTTAACTCTCACACCATAATACTTATAGTTTCATACAGAGTCACGAAATAAAACATTATACATCATCTATTTTAATAGTCGCACATGAGATTCAACTTTGTGGACATATTGATCATGCATTGTTCAAACAATTACACATACACGTATACCCCATTCTCTGGGTAAATTTACTCACTATATGCACCTAACCCAATAGGTTGAGTATATAACGCCTTATGCACATCCAGCCAATGCAGATAAACTTCTCATTTCACGCATTATCACACATATGTCATATACTTCTACTCATACCTCTTCGAATCTCATCATTGCATAAGAGCATTTCAATTTCCCCATTATCACTTACAACACTATTGGATTTAGCTCGGTTGGGAACCATCACTGTTTTAACAAAATAATTTCGTTGGAGCCAGGAGACATCACACTATCACGGTCCACATATGGCACGTATAGCTAGACTCTTACTCACACTAGTTAGTCCTAGAACTGACTAAACCATAGCTCTGATACCACTAAATGTAATGCCCCTTACCCGTAACCAATAATGGAACGGGGTACGAGGCGTTACTGAACTTAAGCCTGACGGTCGCTACTTAGGCTAATCGTGACTACTCTCTTCATTCACCTCAATCACCTCATTCTCGACTTACGAGGCCTCACTCATACACACGAGGACTCTCGAGACTAATCCGAAACTTTTACGATTCTTAAAATCTTTCTCTTCTATTACAGGCTCACACGCCGTGTAGAACGAGACACGCCTGCATATAGCACACACGCCCATGTCCCCGCATCGTGTCTAAAAACCCAGATTCTCGCCATTTTGCCTATGGTTAAGGCACACGTCCGTGTATTTTGGGAGCACACCCGTGTACCCTATCACACGTCCGTGCTTTTCACTCGTGGTCAACACTGACTAATCACACACGGTTTTGACACACCCGTGGGTCTAAACTGTGTGCCATACCTGAGTATTCTGACTTATTCAACACGGTCTCAGCACGCATGTGTGCTTTAACCGTGTGACCATTCTAATTCTAATTTTAAAGTGCAGACTCCACACGGCCTAGACACACACCCGTGTGCCTACCCATGTGAACCAGAACAAGGCTATTTGCCAAGCTCTTTGCATCCCTATAGCTTAAACAACTCATACTCATCCATCACATTCATAATCACTCAAATTGAATTGCCATCCTACATTGATGAATACATCTTTTCATGTAACATAATAGCCAACAACTGTGGCATTTTACAATTATCCCACAACTCATTTAGGCCAATACATTTGGCAAAATAACAATGACTTAATCAACCTCATGTACTAGCCCTATACATGCCATGACTCATAATGACTTGATGCCTCATACCAAGTGTCTCCTCAATAGTGTGAAAATATCTCCGGCGGTCTCCAACTCGAGCTAGCTAAATTAACCTATAAGAGATGAGAAAGAAAGAAGGGTAAGCAATAATGCTTAGTAAGTTCAAATGCAATTAAGAATCAACTATTATTATCCATATGATTATACTCAATCACCAGGTATTAGAATGAGACCCACTCTTGAACTCACAGTTACCTATTCAATCATTCACAATGCTTCTTCATATCGTCTCTTACCACATTCTAACCATATCTCGGCTTAATGCTCGTATTCATTAACTTACCACATTCTTACCATGCCACAAGCCAATTAGCTCATTTAATTAGCATACATTCCTGCACTAATCATCACAAGGCAATATAAAACAATACATCACACAATTTCAATAAACCACTTATACTACCAATCTCTCGGTGGTTACGCACTTAGCCCACCATTGAATCTCTTATAGGGTGGTATCGCACACAGCCCATCAACCATTTATAATAATCGTGTTTTCGCACTTAGCTCTCCAATCATTTATAAGCCCGTATCGCATTACACCCATCGATTACATTAACTTATCGTGTGTAACGCATTTACACCCCACCGATAATAGTGTATTTGATGGTATCGCACACAACCCATCAATTAATAATTTATCAAAGCAGAATTCATTACACCCACCGATAATAATATAGTTGATGGTATTGCACATGCCCATCATCGGCAACCATCAATGAGGTGCATTTACACAAGCTCACTGTTACTATACATTCACAAATATTTATCCACATACATTTCTCTAATTCAAATGTTCATCCGTGAACACCCTCACTCACTATCATTCTCACTTAACTTTCTACGATTCTCGTTAGTGTCCACACAATACATCAACAAATCTATCTCATGCAACTAAAGTGCAATAATAACACATAGCCCACTAGGGATTCATCAGATATTGAATTCATCTCAATTCAGTTCTAACACGTACTTATACTTCTCGTGGTACAACCACCTACATTCAAATTGTTATCTAACTCTCTTAAGTCTCATACACATAGTTCCCATTGACATCATACCCCAATAGTGTCTTACACATATTAACATATCGATGCCATGTCCTTGACATGGTCTTATACGAACTCTTACACCGAGGCCATAATCAAATATGGTCTTACATCGAGACTTTAACCATCGTCCTATCGTGCTATACACTTTTCCCATCACTCTAAATTCAATTCATTGACATCTCATCAAGAGACATTTCATACATTCATATAATAACATACATTCCATACAACATTGGAATACTCAATAAAGTCATTCATAATTGCAACATTCGCACATGAACTTACCTCGATAACAAAAGGGTAGAAGAAAATCCATTTGTTCACATTTCTCTTTTCTCCCGTTCTAGGTCCGAATCTCTTCTCTTCGATCTAGAACAATATAATTTCACTCATTTAATCACTTACAATCATAATACATCATAATCTACACTTAGGCAAAAATGACTATTTTGCCCTTATACTTTGGCAAAATTATGATTTTGCCCCTAGGCTCGTAAATCACTTTTCATCACATTTCCTTATCAAATAAGCCTAGCTGAGCAATTAATTCTCTTACAACATTTCATAATTCCAACTATTTCATGTACTAATGAACAAATTATAACATTTGCATCTTAGTCCTAATTAGGTGTTTTCATAACAACACTTTTCACAAAAGTTGTTTCTCATCACTTTAGCATTCATTTTCTTCCATAAAAACTCAGCCACCAACATAAACTCTTTCAGGGCAAGTCCCTAAACTTTCAACCATAATGAAAACTAGTCTCCTCTTTAGAAAGCTTAAGCTTTGGGGACTCCAAAAGTACAATTTTTATGAAGAAAAATCATCAAAATCACTTACTAGAGAGGAGAATTGCTTGCTGAAATTTTAAGCTTAAAAAACCCCCTTGTTTGCTGAAACTTTCGGTGGAGAAGAAGAGAGAAAAAGATGATATCTTTTCCTTTCTTTATTTTAATATAAAACATCAATTTATCCCACCAACTTTGACCAAAAATTAAAAGCTCTTGTCCCCCCTTGTCAGCATGGCCGGCCAACACATCTTAAATGGTCTAATTGTCTTTTAAAGACCTCCAATTTACATTTCATGGCCATTTGGTACCTTTAGCCTATAGAATGGAACTTTCGCACTTTATGCGATTTAATCCTTTTTCGCAATTAAGCCCTCAATTGCTAAAATTAAAGCACCAAAATTCTCATGCCTCTTTATAAACCTGTTATAACACATAAAATAACATGAAGATAATTTCCTCTATCCTTGGTTTAGTGATTCTGAGATCACTGTTCTGACTAGCCCCTAAATCGGGTTGTTACAGAGAATGATCGAACCTGGAATCTAACTATGACAACGATTTGAGGCAAGCGCACCTATCAAATAGTAGTATAGTTAAGGCAAGACCGAATTGTCGAACCCGAAGGAACTTAAAGTACTAATACTAACTTTCTTTTTATTATCTAGCCTAAAATAAAAGGAATTGTCGTTTAATCTAAATTAACTAACTACTAAGCTAAAGACTCTAAGACAAAGAAGAATGAATTTGGGGAAATACTTGTGGGAAAAACTAATTGATTAAGACAATACCCGAGGAAGAATCCACCTAGACTTCACTTGTTATCTAACACTGAACCAGACGATTTATTCACTTGACTTGATCTGTAGGACTCCCTAAGTTATATTAATACCTCCGTCTAGGCTACTAACGTCTAACCCTAGGTTGATTAATTGAAATCTCTTTCTAATTAAAACCCCTAGAATTGCATTAACTCAATCTATTGGCTCCCATATTAGGTTTCACCCTAATCCGGCAAAATCTCGTCACCCTATGTCTAGGCGTGCGATCAAGTCCACTTAATTATGCTAGATCTACTCTTAGGCAGGGACTTTTGCTCCTCCACCTAAGCACATCAAACTTGATCAATATCCCAGAATTATCAAAACAAGAATTAAGAACACATAATTAAGAACAAATCAAGTATTTATCATATAGTTCAGAAAACAATAACAAGATTCATCTTAGGTTTCATCCCCCTCAAGTATCTGAGGAGTTTAGATCATAATGATAAAAGAAAACATCTCAGAAGAAAAGATAAAACAAAACATAAGAAAAACCCTAAAACTCCCTGAAGGAATTGAAGAGAAGATCCTCCGTCTTGAGTATGACTCCGGCTTCTTGAGATGAATCAACTGGCTTTCTTCGAGCAAATCCCACAATTCTGACCTCTCCGGCTTGGCTCCTTGGCCTAGCTGGACGCCTCCTAACAAAAGCCTTGGGCTCCCCCCTTTTAGGTCATACTTAGGGTGTTTATATAGGCTTCGGAATGTGTTACTTTGCCTCTAAGTATCCTAATACGAATAGAATTTCTCTTTCCCATGGTAGAGACACGCCCTTGGCACACGCCCGTGTAAGTCGTGGCTAGGCCGTGTTCGAGTCCATCAATGAGGCACGGCTGTGTGGATTTGGCCCAGGCCGTGTCGATTTCGTGATTTGGCCCATTTGGTCCATTTTAAGCCTGTTTCTCGTTCTTTTCATTCTCCGGTGCTTTCCTGAGCATAAAATATGAAAACAAAGGATTAAGAGCACCAAATTACACAATTCAAGGCTTAAATCATCCAAAAGCATGCTAAATGTGGGCTTAAAATATGTTACTATTGCGGTTTATCAAATATCCCCACACTTAAGCTTTTGCTTGTCCTCAAGCAAAATTCTCAACTCATAATTAAAACAAACTTCCTCAATAACATTCATCGATAGTGTTTCATCATAATTCATAAATAATTCATACATGGATAATTCAACTCAAAGAGTCCTAAAGATTCAAACAATCTAAGTCATACGTTTTGTAGCATGAAAACATAGGTGTTTCCCCTCATCTAAATAATTACCCCTGATTGAAAATCGACAAGGATTGACATCCTCGTAAAAGATTCACTCAAATCACTCGAGGTGTTTAAGGTTCAAGAAAAAGCACTCATAAGTCAAACATGAAAAGTTAATCCCATAGGCTTGCATGAAAATCAAATCTCCACCACTATAATATGATATGATACACAAATCAAAAGGTCTTTAACAGGGTTGTAACGGGGCTTAGGTTAAAGGTGTGGATAAAGGCTAAATTAGAGGGTTAGAGTCAAGACTGACCTGACAAATTACCTAACTAGAAACAGCGAACTGAATATAAATAATTACATCAATTGAAAACTTGTACTAATAATACTCTAATACAAGCTTTTTTTCAACAATTGTGATTTAAACGTATAAGCTCACTTAATCACAAAACTAATAATGAATATACTTCGATTTTTTTTATTTTTTTATTTTTTTAAGAACAAATCAAGTAATAAGAAGATAGAATTTAACAACTGATAAAGAAAATAGTTAAGTAATCGATCAAATCAAATCCCGATATAATGGTAGTCAAGAAGAATGGTGATAACGAATACAAAGGGTTTTGGGTTAATATTAGTGGGTGAGTCAATAAAATGGGTTGTTAGGATCAAAGGGGTTCACTAGGGGTTAATTATGAAGGTAGGCTTTTTAGTGGAGTGAGTGGGTTAAAACCTAGGTGCCTTTATTATCTTAGTATATCAAATCAAAGGTGTGGTCTCGACATGTATAATCGATGCAAGTTCTAGAATAACAAATCAATGTTGACACACTCATAATCAATAAAGTGAGCAAGAAAAACAATATATGCTCTATAAGGCTCAAAATCTCACAAGAGAAAATTATGGGTTTTTTATGTCAACCTCGTAAATTTCAAACTTCAAAGTAATATTCAAATTCAGGTCGACAACCTAGAAAAAAAAATTATTCATAAAAATAGACTTATCATGCTTGACTCTCTAGTATCTTAAAGTTTAATCATCAATGCACAATTATCAATGACTTAATCTAAAATATATCAATAAAAATCATAAATCATAGGAAATTTCATTCTAATCATAATATGAGAAACTTACTTTAAGAACAAGATATAATTCAGGATTAGAGAATAATGCAAAAAGTTTGGCACTTTTAAGTTTTAACCCCCCCCCCACACTTAAGATGTACATTGCCCTCAATGTACAAAGATAGATAGAAATTTATAAAAGATAGGGAGAGTTGAAACTTCCTGAATTTGGATGGATTCCTTGAGTTGGAGGTGTGGAAACTTGATTCGGAGGTGAAAGATAAGTTGGAGGAGGCGTCTCTGGTGGTGGTATGGGGGCTGCCCACTATTACTGCGCTAGATGAAGAAATTGGGTAGCCCGTGAAGAAATAGCCAAGAAATACTAAGAAAAATTCAAAATAAACTAATTATTTATTTAAAGACAAGAAATACAAAGAGAAAGATCGTAAAAATTAAAAAACAAGAAAAAGAAAAGACTTATGGACTACGGAGTCCTTATTGTTGGATGGTTCGCGAGGTGGGTGTGATTTCTAAGGCCGCGATGATGTTGGCAGAGGTCGTGGTGGGGTGATTCCCAAGCAGGCTGAAGAACCTAAAAACAAGAAACTAAAATAAGATACACTAAATTTAGTGGAAGGGAAGTTAAGATAAGGAAAATAAAGGAGAAGAGAAAAGAAAAATAAGAGTTAAATGGCCTCAAAGACCCTTGACTTGTCGAATAATTGAAGCGGCCGGCATGAACTTATGTAGATCGATCTCCCACATGGAGACTGTGCTTGGATCCTTCCGCTTCTTCGACATAGATGTGGAGGTCAAGGGTTTGGGGAAGGACTAAAGAAGAAAAGTATGTAAGGGGAGGGATCTGAAGAATAGGATGGGAGAAAGGAGGTGGGGAGTAGGTAAGAGGAAGGAGGAGGGGTTTAAATAGAATTTTCATGTCTGGTACACCCCCACGCCCGTGTACCATGGGTGTGTCACACGGCCGTGTCGCACGGTCGTGTTATGCTTCTTTTCGTTTCTCCCACGCCCAGGTTCAGGTCACCACACCCGTGTAGGATCAAACAGTGTCGACCACGGCCGCATCGCACGGCCGTGGTGAATTAGTTGGAGCCCGTGTGACTTCCCTTAGTGTCAGCCACGGCCATATCACACGGCCGTGGCAATTTAGAGTCGTCCGTGATCTGGGAATCTTTCGTCATTGGCTCGTACTACCTCTACTATGTCAGTACAAAAATCCGTAGTGTCCACACGGCCACGGCCGTGTGCAAGGCCGTGTGGTATGGAAATCTGCACTTTGGTTAGTTTAAAATTAAATGCTGAAAAGGAAAAATAAAAGTAAAAATAAAAATGTAAAAATTAATGGAGTTAGTTCTCGGGTTGCCTCCCGAGAAGCGCTCGTTTATAGTCTTAAGCTAGACTTACCTCTCATTCGTATAATCAGGGTGGTTTGAAGAGTTGAACATCCTCTCTCATGCTATCAGTTCTATTATCTGTGTATAGTTCAAGTCGAATAGCGTTTATTTTGAAAGTGCCAAATATAGGATTACTTACCTCGACTGTTCCGTATGGGAAAACCTTGATTACCCTAAAAGGGATTTCTTTCTTTATATTAGGGTCAGGAGGAGATATTCAAGGGTCTGCTTTATCTAATAATACCTGATCTCCGATTTTGAATTTGTTAGTCCCATAGAGTGGCTTGGGTTCTGCTTCGTGTATCCCTAGTTTCTCCTTGAAGTGTGTCTTCCACTCATCTATTTCATCAATATGAAGCCTTCAATCCTCATGAATTATTTCCTTGTTGGCATGAGATATAGGATCTGGCTCAGTTGTGTTGTTTCGTGGTGCTTCCTGAAAAGAAGGTTTAACTAATTGGTTATCAATAGAATTTATTTTCTCACCTTGATTGCTTGATGTCCTAGTCGAGTCGAGAGCCTGAAGACTGATTGATTCGTCACCTACGCGGAGTATGAGTTCACCTGTACCCATATCAATTTTATTTCTGGCAGTTGCTAAAAAGGGTCTCCCTAAAATTAAGGGGATACTATTGTCCTCATCCATGTCTAAAACTACAAAGTCTACTGGGAATACGAATTTATCAATCTTTACTAGCACATCTTCAATTATACCCCTAGGAATTAGAATAGTTTTATCAGCTAATTGAATGCTCATCCTAGTTTGTTTGGGTTTCCCTAGACCTAGTTGGTTAAACAATTTATAAGGCATAACATTTATGCTTGCCCCTAAATCAGCTAACGCGTTATCAATAGATAAACTACCAACTAAACATGGAATTGTAAAACTCCCTGGATCTTTTAATTTTCGTGGTAGTTTATTTTGTAGAATTACCGAGCACATTGCGTTTAGTTCCACGTGCGATGCCTCGTCTAACCTTCGTTTGTTTGTCAACAGCTCCTTTAAAAATCTCCTGGAATCAGGCATCTGCGAGAGAGCTTCAAGAAATGGTAAGTTAATATGTAGTTTCTTTAAAAGTTTAAGAAACTTACTAAACTGTTCTTCTGTGTCGTCTTTCTTCAACGCATCGGGGTATGGTATACGAGGTTGGTACTCTTTAATTATCGGTTTCAGCTTATCATGACTTACCTCGTTCTTACATTCCTCTACCACATTCTCTTGGCTTACCTTAAGCTCATCTAACCCTACACTTTCCTGAGCTGTTATGGCTTGAAGTTGCTCCTTTGGGTTAGTTTCAGTGTTGCTTGGCAATCTACCTTGTGGTTGTTCTGACATGATCTTGTTAAGTTGACCTACCTGATTCTTGATCTCTTGAATCGATGCTTGCTGACTTTCAAGTGTTGTCTCAGCTTTTTGAATACGGGTTTCTGAGACTGCTATGAATTTTGTCAGCATCTCCTCAAGGTTCGGCTTCTTTTCCTGTGGGTAGGGCTGATTTTGAGAATTTGGAGGGGGTTGTTGTCTTTGATTTCCTTGACCACCCCATGAAAAATTGGGGTGGTTCCTACAACCTGGATTATAAGTATTACTATAAGGGTTATTGTTAGATCTAAAGTTGTTACCCATATAGTTCATCTGTTCGCTATCTGTGCCCGGATGGTAGGGTGGGTACTCAGGATTCACCACGCCTCCACTTGCGTCGCACTGCATGACCAGATGTACCTGCGAAGAACACAAACCGTCAATCTTTTTATTTAGCACCTCTACCTGATTTGATAGCATGGTTACTACGTCGAGGTTGAAAACTTCGTTTGCTTTTGTTGGCCTTGTCCTTGTAACTTGCCACTGGTAGTTATTCAATGACATCTCTTCTATAAACTCATAGGCCGCTTCAGGAGTTTTGTTATTCAAAGTTCATGCGTAGTGAATCGATTAATTGCCTTGTTGAGGGGTTCACACCGTTGTAAAAGTTTGGACCAGTAGCCACAAGGGTAATCCATGGTGTGGGCACCTTCTCAACAAATCCTTGTATCTCTCCCATGCATCGTAAAGTGTCTCTAAATCCATCCGCACAAAAGAAGAGATATCATTCCTTAACTTGGCGTTTTGGCGGTGGAAAATATTTCAATAAAAATTTTTCGATCATTTGATCCCATGTAGTGATTGACCCTCGTGGAAGAGAATGCAACCACTGTTTGGCTTTATTCCTCAAAGAGAAGGGAAATAACCGAAGACGGATGGCATCGTCAGTAACGCCATTTATTTTGAAAGTGTCGCAAAATTCTAGGAAATTTGCCAAGTGATTATTTGGATCTTCATCCTGCAAACCATCAAACAGACAAATTGCTGTATCATCTGAATTGTGTTAGGTTTCAGTTCAAAATTATTTGCGGCAATAGCAGGTCTAACAATACTTGACTCAGTTCCTGTTAAACTAGGTTTAGAATAATAATACATAGTTCGAGGAGCATGATGTTCGGCTATCTCTGGAGGTGGCGGATTGTCCTCAGCCATCTCTTCGGTAGTATTAATTTCGTCTTATTGCTCTTCTTCTATGTAGTTTAAGCTTCGCCTTATTTCTCTACGATTTTTGCGAACTGTGCTTTCAATTTCACTGTCGTAAAGTAGGGGTCCTGTCGGGTTCCTTCTAGTCATAAACTAGAGGTACCTGAAAGGAATAAAAGAAAGGAAATTAGCAAAGTTCAAAACAAACTAAAAAATAAAGGTAAATTGCAAAAAAAAATAAAAAAAATAAAAAAATGGCTAAAGTAATAAAAATTGAGCTTTCTTAATATTTTAGTTCCCCGGCAACGGCGCCAAAAACTTGATCGCTGTGATTTGTCAAAATTTTAGAATTTATAAAGAGATTGATCGAACCTGGAAACTAACTATGACAACGATTTGAGGCAAGCGCACCTATCGAACAGTAGTATAGTTAAGGCAAGACCGGATTATCGAACCCAAAGGAACTAAAAGTACTAATACTAACTTTCTTTTTATTATCTAGCCTAAAATAAAGGGAATTGTCGTTTAATCTAAATTAACTAACTACTAAGCTAAAGACTCTAAGACAAAGAAGAATGAATTTGGGGAAATACTTGTGGGAAAAACCAATTGATTAAGACAATACTCGAGGAAGAATCCACCTAGACTTCACTTGTTATCTAACACTGAACCATACGATTTATTCACTTGACTTGATCCGTAGGACTCCCCAAGTTATATTAATTGTAAAACCTTTACCCGGGTTCTACGCCGGAACCGGGCCCGAGGCGTTACCAAACTCAAACCACTTGATCGCCACTAAGGCTCGTCGTAAGTACTCTCTGAAGTCATCTCAACAACCTCATTCTCGACTTACGAGGCCTCACTCATACACACGAGGGCTCTCGAGACTAAACTGGAACTTTTTCCAATCTTAAAATTTTTCTCTTTTATACAGGTCTCACATGCCCGTGCAAGATTAGACACGCACGTGCATGGACACACACGCCCATGTCCCCAAACCGTGCCTAAAAACCCAGCATTCTGCCAATGCCCTAGGGCCAAGGCACACACCCGTGCTTACCACCCGTGGTGCACACTGACTACTTTAACACGGCCTAGAGTCTAGACACACGCCCGTGTGGCTAGTCCGTGGTCTATTCTGTTTTAAAAATACTAACATGCAGGGGACGCACGGCCAAAGCACACGCCCGTGGGCTGACCGTGTGTCACACATGGCCTAGACACACGTCCGTGTGTCTATCCACATGGCCAAGAACAAAGCTATTTGCTAAGCTCTTCTCACCCTTATAACTTACACAACATGCACTCATACAACACATCCATAATCAACTCAAATTGAATTGCAATCTCACATAGACAACTATAACTTTCTTTCATATAATGTAATAGCCAACAACCATGGCATTATACAAAATAAGCTATCCATCTAAAGACCAACACATCTTAGCCATTTACAACAAAATTCACTAACTTGTCTATCCCCTATACATGCCATATACAAAACATTGAGTCTAATGTACCAGAGTGTGCTGATAGTGTGGGAGATCTTCCAATTGATCCTCGTATCTCGGTTCAACACTTTTACTCTATAAGACAAGGGAAAAGAAAGGGAGTAAGCTTTGAGCTTAGTAAGTTTACACATAAACAATTAAGCGTCATAGTATAAGCTCAACAACAATTAGCATTATACTACCAAAAATAATGAACAACTGTGCTTACTCTTTCTATCCCTTACCACATTTCCAACACATCACGAGTCACATACTTATAACCATCGAAATGCACCCCTGCATTCAATGTCACATTTACACAATATACAACACATCATTATTTCTCAATAATTCATCCACACAGCTAATTAACTTAATAATACATCCACACAGCTATTTTCTCGGTGGTTTTGCACTTAGCACACCACAATCGATTAATAAGGTGGTATCGCACTTAGCCTACCACAAAGGTAATCATAGGGGTTTCTCACTTAGCCCACTAAATGATATACCTCACAATAGCATCGCACATAGCCAGCTCATCGTCAATATGCATTAGGATGGTATTGCACTTAGCCTACCATCTAGCATTATCACTACACATTCACATGTCTACTTACTCAATTAAACATCCATTCACAATTCTACTACATTCATTCTACTTGGACCACATAGGTTCTCAATCAATCTCGAACAAGCTACACACTAGCTATCATCAACAAATTGTAAGTATGAATGCATTGTTTATGCATAGACTTACCTCAGTACACAAAAGTATTGAGACTTGCAATTTAGTCCACCACCTTGCTTTTGCCTCGGTTTATGGAAGCCTGTTGGCAGAGTTGCAAGTCAAGCCCACATGGCTGAAGGAGGTGAAAGAGGGATAGTTGGTTGATAAGGATCTAAGTGCTAAGTTACAGCAAGTGCAGAACGGAGAGTTAGAGGATTATAGTGTTAATGATGAGGGAGTATTGTACTTCAAGGGAAAGGCATGTATGCCTAAGGACAAGGAGTTAAGACAAAGGATTCTTCGGGAGGCGCATAGTAGCCCTTATGCTATGCATCCCGAGGCATTAAGTCGCATGCAGAGATCTAAGGGAACAATTTTGGTGGTCTGATCTTTAGCAAGAAGTGACTGAATTTGTGGGGACATGTTTGACGTGTCAGCAAGTTAAGGCTGAACACCAAGTTCCATCAGGATTGCTTCAACCAATCGAGATTCCGCAATGGAAGTGGGAGAGAATTACCATGGATTTTGTTAGTGGGCTTCCCTTACGCCTACTAAGAAGGACTCGGTATGGGTGATAGTGGACCGTTTGACTAAGTCCGTGCACTTCATCCCGATGAAGAGTTGACTATTCTCTTGTGTGGCTAAGTTATATGTGGTGGAAATTGTGAGGTTACATGGTGTACCGGTATCGATCATCACCGACAGAGACCCAAGGTTTACGTCTCGGTTCTGGAGGGCACTTCAGCAAGCTTTAGGCACTAAGTTGGACTTCACTACGGCTTTTCATCCACAATCGATGGGCGATCTGAAAGAGTTATACAAGTGTTGGAGGATATGTTGAGAGGTCGTGTGATGGATTTAGGAAGTTGGGAAGACTATTTGCCTTTAGCCGAGTTCGCCTACAACAACAACTATCGTGCTAGCATTCGGATGGCACCATATGAAGCATTGTATGGTCGGAAGTGTAGAACTCCTACTTGTTGGACTGAGTTAGGAGAACGTCGAGTTTTGGGTCCAGAGTTAGTGGCCGAAACTGAAGAAAAGGTTGAGATGATTCGAGCACGGTTAAAGGAAGCCTCGATAGGCCAAAGTCGTTACGCAGACCTTAAGCGGAAGGAAATAGAGTTTAAAGTGGGAGACCAAGTGTTTCGAAAGTCTCGCCTTGAAAAAGGTAATGAGGTTCTGCGCAAGGGGAAGTTAAGCCCAAGGTTTATAGGGCCCTATCGAGTATCAAACGAGTTGGAGCAAGGGCATACCAATTGGAGTTGCCACCAGAGTTGCGGCAGATGCACGACGTATTCCATGTATCCATGCTACGTCGTTACCGATCGGATCCGTCTCATGTGGTACCTGTCGAAGAAGTAGAGCTAAGGCCAGACTTATCCTACGAGGAAGAGCCGATTCGGATATTGGAACGTGATGTGAAAGTGCTACGGAGGAAGTCGGTTCCTCTAGTCAAGGTGTTATGGCGCAATCATGGATCGGAAGAAGCTTCGTGGGAACTGAAGAGGCAATGTGACAACAATACCCTCAATTATTTTAGTTAGAAAATTTCGAGGACGAAATTATTTTAAAGGGGTAGAATTGTAACATCTGGAAAGGGCCTATGCATTTTCGGTTTAATTGTACTGCAGTAACATGTTTTATGTACTAAGAATAAATTTTGAACATTTTTGGAAACCTGAAAATGTATGGAAATGTTAAGTTAAAAAAAATGGAAAGTGAACATTTTTGGAAACTTGGAAATTGATGGAAATGATTTGGAAATGATTCAAAATAGGAAAGTGCACATTTCTGAAACTTGGAAATGTAAGAAAATGTCAAGTTTACAGAGCCGAACGAAAATTTTTGGAAACTTAGAAATGACTTAGAAATATCGAGTTTTAAAGTTTAAAAGAGGAAATTAAGGCAAGGTGGCCTTAAAAGAAAAAGTTTGTGAAATTTGACACACAAACAGGCTTGGAAAAGTGGCCCAAGATGCCACTTAGGGCCTCTGAAATGGCGCCACATGCAAGGTGTTGGGCACAGGTTCGAGTCACTTGGGAAGCAAATAAAAGAAGTTTTATTTTTGCTTCCGAAAGCTCTCGAGGTGGACGGCACAAGCCTTCTAGAAAGGAGGAGTTTTATTCTCTTTAATATTCGATTAATAAGGTGAATAAGGGATTTAATTTGGATTATTTTTGAAGAGATAATAAAGGATTATTCTCTAATTATTTTAAATTAAGAGATAAAGCTATCAAATAAAGAAGAGTGGTAGCCAAGTAAGGGATTCTGAGGAGTAGTTTCGGCTATAAAAGGAAGGAAATAGGGCTACTCATCAATTTTTCTTCCTCCTCCTCTCTCTGCCGAATTTCGGGGTGCTCTCCTCTCTTCTCTTCTCTTTTTCTTTTGTCAAGCCGAATCTATAGTCCACCATTGCCAAAATTCTCAAGTTTCTTTTCCTTATTTTCGTGGAAACCAAATACCCCAAGAGAACCTCTAGTCGACTTCTCCATTAAATCCCAAAAGCCGAAACTTTATCATCTAGTCATCAAGGCCGATTCTGTAAGGGGCTTTTAACAAGGGTGCTACCGATTTCTTAAAAAGGGTAAGATCCAAAGTTTGGTTTCAATTCTTTTATATTTTAAACCTATCTAAAATTTAGGGACTAATCTCTATTATGGATTTTGGCCGAGTTATGGAAGGGTGTTTTCTGGATTTAAGAAATTGTCAACTACAAGAAGGTATCTTTCTAACTTCTAAGATCTAAGGTAAGTTATGAATACCATTCGGCCATAAGCTATATTATTATGATTTAATGTTAGATTGGATCTAACATAGGTACATAGGGATTTCGACAAAGAATAAAGAAGCAAGGATCCAATTCGGATTTAAGATTTGGAAGGTAAGAACAAAGGTAAATTCGGCCAAGGCCTATTTTAGTAGTAGATCTATTATTATGTGTTTTAAGCCGAAAACTAACCAATGTAAGGGATTTAGTGACTAGCCGATTTCAAAGGGGAAAAATACGAGTTTCGGATTTGATTAAATCATCAAATCGACACCAAGGTAAGCTTTAAGAATACAAATCCTACTAGGATTTGGTTTTCTAGCCGAATAGGCTTTGTGCTAAATAGTAAGTGATTAATCAATTGTAGGAACTTGAGATCTAAGGCAGTAGATCAGATTTCGGGATTTCAGTGAAGTGGTTAAGCAAATCAGTGTGTACCCTACACTACTTCTTAATATGTTTCATGGCATGTTTTATTAAAATATGTGATATTAAGAATATGAAAGTGGCTAGGGTACCATGTTATGGTACTAAGTACTCAGGTACATTTCCTACTTCTACAAAGAATATGAAAAAGGTCATTAGTAACATGAGAATATGATAAGAATGTGAACTCTGGCATATTTATGCATATCATCATTATATGGGGCATATGGGTTTGTTTGAAAGGGGAAGTGAATGTGGTGACCTAAGACCACAAACACGGTGACCTAAGACCGTGGTATCTGAATGTGGTGACCTAAGACCACGATGAATCCCGAATGTGGTGACCTAAGACCACGATGTCAATGCGGTGACCTAAGACCGCGATATCTCGAATGTGGTGACCTAAGACCACAAATGCGGTGACCTAAGACTGCGATATGGAGTGTAGCGAAAGGAGGGTCGACTTAGTAGTCCCCACGGTGTACAAGTTGGTACGGGGGAGTGTAGCGGATGGCTTATTAGGTTTGGGTTTGGGAATGCATCATAATTTGTATGCTATGATATGAATGCGTAACATTTGTATGCCTGATTCTATTTTGATTTAGTGTTTGTGTACACATTGAGTCTGTTTGACTCACCCTCGCTGGGGAATATTTTTCAGTGATGATCGGTGATGGACCGGACTGCGAGAACTTGTGGTGGCCGTGCTCAACATGAAGTTTTTATTTTATGAACTACTATTTCTATTTAAGTACTTGAATTACTTGGAAATTATTTGATGTAATAAGGCCATAAGGCCATAGTTGGATTGTTTTCCATTTATTTCTATTTATTATGATTATGAGTTTTACCTATTAAAGTTTAAGTAAAATTTTTAATATAAATAATTGAATTCGTTTTCAACACAAGCCCAACCCAAAACAATTTTTTTAAAATCGCACAAGTTTTCTCTAGGTAACGAAAGAATTTTGAAACCGGTTTACTTGAGGAACATACCAAATGGGCAAATCTCGTAAATGGGTTTGGGGTGTTTCATTTGGTATCGAGCCCGTTTTAAAACTCTCGGCTTTGGGGCCAAGGCCCAAAACGTTTTCAAGCGAGCCCAAATGAGTTTTTTTGAAAATATTTTATGAAACAAGCGTGTTTTTCTGGCATGGCACCTAAAGTCTCCGACCCATGATCCACCGTAAGTACCCTAACTATTTGTGTGATTATGTGTAATGAATATTAGAAGGGTAGAAAAGGAATGGAACGTAGAATAGCATGATAGGAACTTGAACCCTAGGACTAGTCTACTCAAACACAAACACATAAGACTTAAGGGACGTTAAACAAGCCCATGGCTAAGTCACCAAGTTAGGGTGTGGTAACCCCCAATGCGCATGTCTAGGATTGGATCCGAAAGAGCACAGTATTTAAGCGATCCTAGTGACTCACCTCCTCTTCGCAGAATCCTGCAGTGCGTAGCTTCGGTTCACCCTAACCTGAGGGCTCGGTGGGTGTGGCAACCTCTGCAATGCGCATGTCTAGGAATGGTTTCGGTGGGAGCTTGGTATTTAAGCGATCCAGCGTGACTCACCTCCTCTTCACTCGAATCATGCAGTGCGTAGCTTTGGTTCACCCCGACCAAGAGGACTCGGTCATAGGCTAAACACAATAACTAAAACCCGAAGGGAATTAGCCGTGTTTTTATAAAAACAACAAAACCCTAGTTTTAGAATTCTTAAAACTTTCTTCTCAATTCATGAAAACCATCTTTACAAAATTTTTCGAAAGATTTCTGATTTATACAAAAATGCCCCTAGTGGTAAAATTACCAAAATACCCTTGGTTTATAAAATGACCAACTACCCAACAGTTTTGCCAAAATTTCATTATTTTATCAATGTTCAAAAACCCTAATTTGCAAATTATCAAAAATACCTTGAATTTTGGAAATTTCAAATTGCCCCTAACTTATAAATTTACCAAAATGACCCTGATTTCCATAATTTTTACAACATCACCGTTTTGAAAAGTACAATTCTCAAAAAGAACCCTCAAAGTTTTGCAACCTTTGAAATATCCCTAATTTATAAGATTTTACAAATTTACCCCAGTTTGGAAAAAAAATCACCAAAATACCCCCGAGGTCCAAAATCACCGAAATACCCCTGGATTTCAAAATTTTTCAAAATACCCCAGAATTTAAAAATACCAAAATACTTTGTGACAAAATAACCAAGGAACTTTTTCCTTTTGAAAAATTACGAAAATACCCCTGTAGGACAAAATTACGAAAATACCCCTGGGTAGTGGAAGGAAAAAAAAACAATAACAACGAAAACTACAACCTTTCTCTGAATGAACGAGAGTTCATGATTGTTTGATGGATGTATGGATGAATGAATGGAAAGACTGTGTGCATACGAAAGAACCACTCCTAAAACTATTTTCATAAAATTTCTTCGTGGGTAATCAAGTGAAACAAAGACTAATTCATAAAACTTCTTAATTAGATCACGACGTTAGAAATGAGCTCTAGAGGACGTGGTCGTCATGGACGAGGGAGAGGAAGGATGACGGTGTCAGAACTCGTTAGATCGGGTTAAGGGTCTGACAATGAGATACCATCGCCACCACCACCCCCAGCTGTTGGTGTTGAGCAGCAAGCTCAGACGGGGGATGATGCTGTGTCGGAGGCTGTGCTGCGAGTTTTGGAGTTGGTGGCTGGTGCAGGAGGAAATTCGGGAACCCGTAAGTCTGTGCCTGAGCGGCTCCAAGCTAATGGAGCCGAAATGTTTCGTGGAGTATCGGTGTGGCACCCGGTTCACCGAGTAATCGGTTGGAAGCAACAGAGCGCATCATGTATGAGCTTGACTTGACCCCGAGGAGAAGTTAAAAGAATGGTGGCACCGCACGCGATGAAGCGTATCGTTGGTGGTTGACTGTTCGGGATGGTGCCACGGTGAGGATTTGACACAGGGAATATGTTAAGGAAGCATTTCGAAAGAAGTATGTGGGAACCATGTATATTGATGAGCAAAGGAAGGCATTTCGGGGCCGGTTCAAGGGAACAAGTCCGTGGCGGAGTATGAGGTCAATTCACGAGGTTGAGCCGATATGCTCGAGGAGTAGTGGCAATCGAGCATGAGCGCTATGTCCGCTTTGAGGACGGGCTAAGGGATGATCTCGAGATCGTTGATAGCACCGCATCGGGAGCGGGAGTTTTACGCTTTGGTAGAAAAGGCCAAGGTGGTGAAGGAATCAAGGATTCAACAAAGCGAGCTATGGATAGGAATAGGCCCAAAAGAGGTTTTGGAACGCCCGGAAAGGTTCATAAGAGGCCTAGAGTTGATGGGCGCGAGGTCGACAAGTTGGCTCGGAAGGCGGTATCGACCTTGTGATGTGTGTAGAAAGAAGCACTTAGGAGAGTCTTTGGAAGAAAATAGGAGGATGTTTTAGATGTGGGTCCAAGGACCATGTGATCAAGGATTGTCCTAAGCAATCGGATGAAAGTGACCAACACTTCGAATGATAGTCGATCGGGTAGAGGAGGACCGCAGCCTCAACGAGGTCGTGGTTCGAGTAACAGAGGTAATGGTCTTTGGCAGAGGCCGTGGAACACAAGGTAGAGGTCTTTGCTAATCTTTGAGGCAAGGCAACCAGTGTTTGGTTTATGCGGTTCGCGGAGAGGGAAGATGGAGACGCCACGGACGTTATAACCAAGACGTTTCTTTATTTTTGACAAGCCCTATTTTTCTTTAATTGATGTGGGCTCGACCCATTCCTATGTTGCATGTAGTATAGTGGAAACACTAGGCCTAGACTCAACCTTTTGATAGGCGGATGATCTGTAGTAAGCCCATTAGGCCTAATCTGTAGTGGTGGATAAGATCTTTGGAATGTACCCCAGAGATTCGGGAGTGAACTTTGGTGACTTAATGGAACTACCTTTCGGGAGTTTGAACTTATACTTGGAATGGACTGGCTAGTAGAGCACCGAGCCGTGTTGGATTGTGCGGCTAAACGAATGGAACTAAGGACCCCGGAGGATGAAGTAGTAGTAATGATCGGAGAGAAAGAAACTACCCATCCCAACGTAGTTTCGCGTTGAAGGTCGAGAAAATGGTTAAGAAAGGGTGCAAGGCGTTCTTAGCCTTCGTAAGTGCGTTAGGTGGAAAGGAAGAAAGTGTCGGTGGAGTTAGAACGGTGAAAGACTTTGAAGATGTATTTCCGGAGGAATTACCGTGAATACCCCGGATAGGGAGGTGGAGTTTGGAATAGACTTACTACGGGAACAGCTCTGTGTCAATCGCTCCATACCGAATGGCGCCAAAAGGAGTTAGTTGAGCTCAAGGCTCAAATCCAAGAGTTGTTGGATCGTGGGTTCATACGACCCGTGTGTCTCCATGGGGAGCACCGATTCTGTTTGTAAAGAAGAAGGACGTAACTATGCGTATGTGCATAGATTACCGTCGGTTGAATAAGCTGACCATCAAGAACAAGTATCCTTTGCCAAGGATCGATGACTTGTTCGATCATCTGAAGGGGGCCGCAGTATTCTCAAAGACAGACTTAAGGTCGGGATATCACCAGTTGAAGGTGAAGGAGGCAGATATCCATAAGACCGCTTTTAGGACAAGATACGGCCATTTTGAGTTTGTGGTGATGCCGTTTGGATTGACAAACACTTCAGCCGCGTTCATGGATATGATGAACCGAATTTTTCAACCCTACTTGGATAGGTTCATCGTTGTGTTCATCGACGATATTTTAGTGTATTCTAAGTCTGAAGAGGAGCATGATGAACATCTCCGAGTGGTGCTACAAGTGTTAAGGGAGAAGAAGCTCTATGCCAAATTCAGCAAGTGTGGATTTTGGCTTAAGGAGGTGGCATTCTTAGGGCATGTGGTATCCGAAGAAGGAATAAGAGTGGATCCTAGGAAGATCGAAGCAGTGTTGGATTGGAAACCACCTAGGTCCGTGGCTAAGATTCAAAGTTTCTTAGGTTTGGCAGGCTATTACAGAAGGTTCGTAGAAGGATTCTCGTCAATAGTCGCGCTTTGACAAAGTTACTAAGGAAGGAAGTACCCTTTGAATGGTCCGATAAGCAACAGAAGAGCTTTGACAACCTTAAGAAGGTGTTGACGGAGGCTCCAGTGTTAATTCAAATAGGAGGTCTGGGAAGGATTTTGTGGTGTACTTGTGGACGCTCAGTATACGGGATTAGGATGTGTGCTAATGCAAGAAGGAAAAGTAGTCGCTTATGCGTCTCGGCAACTAAGGCCTCATGAGGTTAACCACCCAACTCATGACTTGGGCCCGGTAGCGATGGTTTTCGCCCTTAAGGTTTGGAGGCACTACCTCTATGGAGAAAGGTCGGTGATCTACACACACCACAAGAGCCTTAAGTATCTGTTGACTCGGAAGGAGTTGAACTTGAGGCAACGAAGGTGGGTGGAGTTGTTGAAGGACTACGATCGCTCGATAGAATATCATCCGGCAAGGCGAATGTGGTAGCCGATGCCCTAAGTCGGAAGGTTGTGTCGGATCTAAGGGCTATGTTCGCTCACTTAAGTTTGTACGATGATGGAAGCTTTGTTGGCGAGTTGCAAGTCAAGCCCACATGGTGAAGGAGGTGAAAGAGGGATAGTTGGTTGATAAGGATCTAAGTGCTAAGTTACGACCAAGTGCGAGAATCGGAGAGTTAGAGGATTATAGTGTTAATGATGAGGGAGTATTGTACTTCAAGGGAAAGGCATGTATGCCTAAGGACAAGGAGTTAAGACAAAGGATTCTTCGGGAGGCGCATAGTAGCCCTTATGCTATGCATCCCGGAGGCATTAAGTCGTCTGAGAGATCTAAGGGAACAATTTTGGTGGTCTGATCTTTAGCAAGAAGTGACTGAATTTGTGGGGACATGTTTGACGTGTCAGCAAGTTAAGGCTGAACACCAAGTTCCATCAGGATTGCTTCAACCAATCGAGATTCCGCAATGGAAGTGGGAGAGAATTACCATGGATTTTGTTAGTGGGCTTCCCCTTACGCCTACTAAGAAGGACTCGGTATGGGTGATAGTGGACCGTTTGACTAAGTCCGTGCACTTCATCCCAGTAAGAGTTGACTATTCTCTTCAGAAGCTGGCTAAGTTATATGTGGTGGAAATTGTGAGGTTACATGGTGTACCGGTATCGATCATCGCCGACAGAGACCCAAGGTTTACGTCTCGGTTCTGGAGGGCACTTCAGCAAGCTTTAGGCACTAAGTTGGACTTCACTACGGCTTTTCATCCACAATCAGATGGGCAGTCTGAACGAGTTATACAAGTGTTGGAGGATATGTTGAGAGGCTGTGTGATGGATTTCCGAGGAAGTTGGGAAGACTATTTGCCTTTAGCCGAGTTCGCCTACAACAACAACTATCAGCTAGCATTCGGATGGCACCATATGAAGCATTGTATGGTCGGAAGTGTAGAACTCCTACTTGTTGGGTGAGTTAGGAGAACGTCGAGTTTTGGGTCCAGAGTTAGTGGTCAAATCAAGAAAAGGTTGAGATGATTCGAGCACGGTTAAAGGAAGCCTCGATAGGCGTAAGTCGTCGCAGCAGACCTTAAGCGGAAGGAAATAGAGTTTAAAGTGGGAGACCAAGTGTTTCGAAAGTCTCGCCTTGGAAAAAGGTAATGAGGTTCGGTCGCAAGGGAAGTTAAGCCCAAGGTTTATAGGGCCCTATCGAGTCTTCAAACGAGTTGGAGCGATGGCATACCAATTGGAGTTGCCACGAGTTGCGGCGATGCACGACGTATTCCATGTATCCATGCTACATCGTTACCGATCAGATCCGTCTCATGTGGTACCTGTCGAAGAAGTAGAGCTAAGGCCAGACTTATCCTACGAGGAAGAGCCGATTCGGATATTGGAACGTGATGTGAAAGTGCTACGGAGGAAGTCAGTTCCTCTAGTCAAGGTGTTATGGCGCAATCATGGATCGGAAGAAGCTTCGTGGGGAACTAGAAGAGGCAATGTGACAACAATACCCTCAATTATTTTAGTTAGAAAATTTCGAGGACGAAATTATTTTAAGGGGTAGAATTGTAACATCTCGGAAAGGGCCTATGCATTTTCGGTTTAATTGTACGAAGTAACATGTTTTATGTACTAAGAATAAATTTTGAACAATTTTGGAAACCTGAAAATGTATGGAAATGTTAAGTTAAAAAAATGGAAAGTGAACATTTTTGGAAACTTGGAAATTGATGGAAATGATTTGGAAATGATTCAAAATAGGAAAGTGCACATTTCTGGAAACTTGGAAATGTAAGAAAATGTCAAGTTTACAGAGCCGAACGAAAATTTTTGGAAACTTAGAAATGACTTAGAAATGTCGAGTTTTAAAGTTTAAAAGAGGAAATTAAGGCAAGGTGGCCTTAAAAGAAAAAGTTTGTGAAATTTGACACACAAACAGGCTTGGAAAAGTGGCACTGAAGATGCCACTTAGGGCCTCTGGAAATGGCGCCACATGCAAGGTGTTGGGCACAGGTTCGAGTCACTTGGGAAGCAAATAAAAGAAGTTTTATTTTTGCTTCCGAAGCTCTGAGGTGGAGCACAAGCCTTCTAGAAAGGAGGAGTTTTATTCTCTTTAATATTCGATTAATAAGGTGATAAATAAGGGATTTAATTTGGATTATTTTTGAAGAGATAATAAAGGATTATTCTCTAATTATTTTAAATTAAGAGATAAAGCTATCAAATAAAGAAGAGTGGTGGCCAAGTAAGGGATTCTGAGGAGTAGTTTCGGCTATAAAAGGAAAGAAATAGGGCTACTCATCAATTTTTCTTCCTCCTCCTCTCTCTGCCAAATTTCTGAGTGCTCTCCTCTCTTCTCTTCTCTTTTTCTTTTGTCAAGCCAAATCTATAGTCCACCATTGCCAAAATTCTCAAGTTTCTTTTCCTTATTTTCGTGGAAACCAAATACCCCAAGAGAACCTCTAGTCGACTTCTCCATTAAATCCCAAAAGCCAAAACTTTATCATCTAGTCATCAAGGCCGATTCTTTAAGGGGCTTTTAACAAGGGTGCTACCGATTTCTTAAAAAGGGTAAGATCCAAAGTTTGGTTTCAATTCTTTTATATTTTAAACCTATCTAAAATTTAGGGACTAATCTCTATTATGGATTTTGGCCGAGTTATGGAAGGGTGTTTTCGGGATTTAAGAAATTGTCAACTACAAGAAGGTATCTTTCGGAACTTCTAAGATCTAAGGTAAGTTATGAATACCATTCGGCCATAAGCTATATTATTATGATTTAATGTTAGATTGGATCTAACATAGGTACATAGGGATTTCGACAGCAATAAAGAAGCAAGGATCCAATTCGGGATTTAAGATTTGGAAGGTAAGAACAAAGGTAAATTCGGCCAAGGCCTATTTTAGTAGTAGATCTATTATTATGTGTTTTAAGCCGAAAACTAACCAATGTAAGGGATTTAGTGACTAGCCGATTTCAAAGGGGAAAAATACGAGTTTACGGATTTGATTAAATCATCAAATCGACACCAAGGTAAGCTTTAAGAATACAAATCCTACTAGGATTTGGTTTTCTAACCGAATAGGCTTTGTGCTAAATAGTAAGTGATTAATCAATTGTAGGAACTTTAGATCTAAGGCAATGATCGATTTCGGGATTTCAAGAAGTGGTTAAGCAAATCGGTGTGTACCCCACTACTTCTTAATATGTTTCATGGCATGTTTTATTAAAATATGTGATATTAAGAGTATGAAAGTGGCTAGGGTACCATGTTATGGTACTAAGTACTCAGTGCACGTTTCCTACTTCTACAAAGAATATGAAAAGGTCATTAGTAACATGAGAATATGATAAGAATGTGAACTCGGCATATTTATGCATATCATCATTATATGGGGCATATGGGTTTGTTTGAAAGGGGAGTGAATGTGGTGACCTAAGACCACGAACACGGTGACCTAAAGACCGTGGTATCTGAATGTGGTGACCTAAGACCACGCGATGTCCAATGTGGTGACCTAAGACCACGATGTCCCGAATGCGGTGACCTAAGACCGCGAGATCTGAATGTGGTGACCTAAGACCACAAATGCGATGACCTAAGACCGTAATATGGATTGTAGCGAAAGGAGGGTCGACTTAGTAGTCCCCACGGTGTACAGGTTGGTGCGGGGAGTGTAGCGGATGGCTTATTAGGTTTGGGTTTGGGAATGCATCATAATTTGTATGCTATTATATGAATGCGTAACATTTGTATGCCTGATTCTATTTTGATTTAGTGTTTGTGTACACATTGAGTCTGTTTGACTCACCCCTGCTGGGAATATTTTTCAGTGATGATCGGTGATGGACCGGGACGGTAGAACTTGTGGTGGCCATGCTCAACATGAAGTTTTTATTTTATGAACTACTATTTCTATTTAAGTACTTGAATTACTTGGAAATTATTTGATGTAATAAGGCCATAAGGCCATAGTTGGATTGTTTTCCATTTATTTCTATTTATTATGATTATGAGTTTTACCTATTAAAGTTTAAGTAAAATTTTTAATATAAAGAATTGAATTCGTTTTCAACACAAGCCCAACCCAAAACAATTTTTTTTAAAATCGCACAAGTTTTCTCTAGGTAACGAAAGAATTTTGAAACCGGTTTACTTGAGGAACATACCAAATCTGGGTAAATCTCGTGGGCCGGGTTTGGGGTGTTTCAACCTCCGTCGAGGCTACTAACGTCTAACCCTAGGTTGATTAATTGAAATCTCTTTCTAATTAAAACCCCTAGAATTGCATTAACTCGATCTATGGACTCCCATATTAGGTTTCACCCTAATCCGACAAAATCTCGTCACCCTATGTCTAGGCGTGCGATCAACTCCGCTTAATTATGCTAGATCTACTCTTAGGCAGGGACTTTTGCTCCTCCACCTAAGCACATCAAACTTGAATCAATATCCCAGAAATATCAAAACAAGAATTAAGAACACATAATTAAGAACAAATCAAGTATTTACCATATAGTTCAAAAAATAATAACAAGATTCATCTTAGGTTTCATCCCCCTCAGGTATCTGAGGAGTTTAGTTCATAATGATAAAAGAAAACATCTCAGAAGAAAAGATAAAACAAAACATAAGAAAAACCCTAAAAATCCCTGAAGGAATTGAAGAGAAGATCCTCCGTCTTGAGTATGACTCCGGCTTCTTGAGCTGAATCAACTGGCTTTCTTCGAGCAAATCCCACAATTCTGACCTCTCCAGCTTGGCTCCTTGGCCAAGCTGGATGCCCCCTGACAAAAGCCTTGGGCTCCCCCCCTTTTGGGTCATACTTAGGGTGTTTATATAGGCTTTAGAATGTGTTACTTCGCCTCTAAGTGTAACACCCCTTACCCCTATTCGACGCTGGAACAGGGTATGAGGCATTACCGGACACACATCATAAGTAATTACACAATTTCGAGTTATAAAATTTGCATCCAAATTAAAACCATTCATATTCAATCTTAAAGTCCCTTATACGAGCCTACGAGGCTCAAAACATGCTTTCGAAGTGGTTTGAAACTAAACCGAAAACTTTAGAATTTTTTACAAAACTTCGAAAATTTTTCATGTTACAGGGCTCACACGCACGTGTGAAATGTGACACGCCCGTGTGTAGACACACACGCCCATGCTCTTCAACCGTGGTGAATACTGACTACACTCACACGGTCTCAAAGCCTAGTCACACGCCCGTGTTCGACACCCGTGGACAACACTGACTTGGGTCACACGACCTGGACACACGCCCATAGGGCTAGTCCGTGGTCGCCTCTTACTATTTCCCCACGGCTTAGGCACGCCCGTGTGCTTTAACCGTGTGACCATTCAAATTTCAATTTCAAGGTGCAGACTTCACACGGCCTGGGCACACGCCCATGGCTTGATCGTGTGTCTAACACGGCCTAGACACACGCCCGTGTGTCTACCCATGTGGATAGAAACAAGGCTGTTTGTCAAGTTCTTTGCACCCCTATAGCTTACACTACATGAATTCATTCAACATACTAATAAACATCTCATTATTTCAACATGAACTCCCATAGATAACTTTGTAATTTCATAGGTGGTAAAATGAGCCATCATGCATGGCAAGTTACAAAATTAAATGTCTTAACAAGAGCCAATACACCTTTGGCCAAAATAACAAAATAATCTAACTAGTCTAGCCCCTATACATGCCATTTACAAAACCATTAAGTCTAGGTATACCGAGAGGAGCTGATAGTGTGGGCGGTCTTCTGGTTAGCTGCGTATCCTGGCTCGGCTCTTAAACTCTATAAAACAAGGGAAAAAGAGAAGGGGTAGTAAGCTTTAAGCTTAGTAAGTTTACATATAAACAACACAACATTATAACATGTATTGAACAAATACATAGCATTACGTACTAAGCAAGAAGCAATTTACATTCATGACATGCTTACTCATTTTCTCCATTCCCACATTTCAACCATCTCACATCTTAATGCACACACTCATTAAGAGTTTCCCTGCACTTAGTATCACAAGGTCACATAATACAACATTCACTATTTCTAATTCCATTTCACACAGTCAAGCCACTCGGTGGTTTCGCACTTAGCCCACCAAAAAAGATTAGATATGGTGATATCGCACATAGCCCACCAAAAGATGAATAGACGATGGTATCGCACATATCCCATCGTAAATTAGCAACAAGGTGGTATCGCACTTAGCCAAAAGATTTTAGACAGTGGTTTCTCACATAGTCCATCGTAAATTAAGCAACAAGGTGGTATCGCACTTAGCCCACCAAAAAGTATCGACATTACATATTTATATGACTATTTCATCATTCATACAATAATTATTCAACAATTTCCACATTCAATCCATTTGAGCCACACATGTTCTCGATCTTCCCATACACTAGTTAACCACACAATATTTACACAATCATGCATTGTTTACACATAGACTTACCTCGGTGCAAAACGTGATAACCAACGATTTAGCCCGTCACCTTGCCTTTTCCACGGTCAAGGTTGATTCCGTGCTCTTCTTGATCTATAACAATGAAATTTATTCGTTTAGATCATTCTATGATCATAATACATCAAATTTTACACTTGGGCAAAAATGACCATTTTGCCCTTGTACATTGGCAAAATTATAATTTTGCCCCTAGGCTCGTGAATCATTTTTCACTACATTTTCTAAATGAACAAGCATAGATGAACATTTATTTCTCTTACAACTACTCACCATTACAACTATTTCATGCATTTATGACACAAATTTAATCTTTGCATTCAAGTCCCATTTAGGTGTTTTCATGCTAACACCATTCATAAAAGTTGTCTCACACCTCCCCAACATTCATTTTCTTCCATAAAAACTCAGCTATCAACATCATTTCTCTCATGGTAAGTCCCTAGACTTTCAACCATATCACAAACTAGTCCCCTCTTTAGAAAGCTTAAGCTTTGGGGACTCCAAAAGTACAAAAATTATCAACTAAAACCATCAAAATCACTTACTTGTGAAGAAGATGAGTTGCCGAAATTTTAAGCTTCAAAACCCCTATTTTCTCTTCAAAATTTCGGTGGAAGAGAAGTGTGAATAGTAAAAGATGATAGTTTTTCTTTTCACTTTATTTTATTCATATTTTCTCACCTAATTCTCCCAATTTTGACCAAGAATTAAATGCCCTTGTCTCCCCTATGCAAATGGCCGGCCATCAGTAGATAAATGGCCTAATTGCACTTTAAAATCCTCCCAATTACATTCTTTAGCTATTAGACACCTCTACCATGAGAAATAAAACTTTCGCATTTTATGCGATTTAGTCCTTTTTCGCAATTAAGCATGCTATCACTCAAATTAAAACACCAAAAATTTCATGCATCCATATAATCATGCTACAGCACATAAATTAACGTCAAAATAATTTTCCTCGACCTCGGATTAGTGGTCTCAAAACCACTGTTCTGACTAGCCCCAAAACTAGACTGTTACAACTCTCCCCCTCTTTAGGGATTTTCGCCCTCGAAAATCTTACCTGTAAAGAGGTTTGGATATTGCTCCCTCATAGCTTCGTACGGTTCCCAATTAGCCTATTCTACACCGTGCTTTTGCCACAACACTTTTACTAAGGTTATGTTCTTGTTCCTCAACTGTTTTACCTCTCGAGCCAAAATTTTAATTGGCTCTTCCTCATATGTCATATCCGGTCGTATTTCGATTTCTGTTGGAGGAATCACATGCGAAGGATCAGAACGATAGTGCCTTAGCATTGATACATGGAACACATTATGAATTTTCTCTAACTCTACTGGTAAGGCCAACCGATATGCTACTAGCCCAATCCTTTCAGTAATCTCATACGGCCCTATAAATCTCGGACTCAATTTGCCTTTTCGACCAAATATCAATATTTTCTTCCACGGTGACACTTTCAGAAATACTTTGTCGTCCACTGTAAATTCAATTTCCTTTCTTTTCAAATCTGCGTACGACTTTTGTCGGTCTGAAGCAGCTTTTAAAATATCCCAAATCACTTTCACTTTTTCCTCGGTCTCTTTAACCAGATAAACCCCATGAACTTGCTTCTCACTCAGCTCGGTCCAATACAAGGGATTCCGACACTTACGACCATACAAAGCCTCATACGGTGCCATATGTATACTCGACTGATAACTATTGTTGTAAGCAAATTCAACCAAGGGTAGGTATTTTTCCTAACTACCTTCGAACTCTAACACACAACATCGGAGCATATCCTCAAGAACTTGGATTACTCTCTCGGACTGACCATCGGTTTGAGGATGAAATGCAGTACTAAAATTCAACTTCGTACCCAAGGCCTCCTGTAACTTCTTCCAAAACCTTGAAGTAAATCTCGGGTCTCTATTCGATATAATGGATACAGGCACGCCATGCAATCTTACTATCTCTGCCACATACAACTCAGCTAATTTATCCAGTGAATAATCAACACGTACTGGAATAAAGTGAGCCGACTTCGTTAGTCTATCTACGACAACCCACACAGCATCTTTTTTTCTCGGGGTCATAGGCAAGCCCGTAACAAAATCCATGGTAATCAATTCCCATTTCCACTCGGGGACCATCACTGGCTGAAGCAATCCCGAAGGCACTTGATGCTTCGCCTTCACTTGTTCACAAATTAGACATCTTGTTACATACTCCGAGATGTCTCTTTTCATTCCCGACCACCAGTAGAATTTCTTTAGATCATTATACATTTTCGTGCTGCCCGGGTGTACTAAAAAATGACTACTATGTGCTTCCCGTAAAATTTCTCGGATCAACTCGTCATCTTTAGGCACACAAATTCTATCATGGAACATTAAGCAGCCATCCAAACTCACACGAAATTTAGAATTAGTTCCTGATTCACACTTAGCTCTTTTAGCTAGTATCTCACTATCATTCCTTTGAGCCTCACATATTCGTTGAACAAATAGTGGTCTAGCTCTCAGCTCGGCCAGTATAGCACCATCATCAGACAATGACAAATTGTGTTCATAGATCTCAAAGCATACAAGGATTTTCTACTTAAAGCATCTGCAACTACATTCACTTTCCCCGAGTGGTAATCGATCACTAGCTCGTAGTCCTTCAATAATTCAAGCCACCGTCGTTGCCGTAGATTTAATTCCTTTTGATCCATCAAGTACCTCAAACTCTTATGATCAGTAAAGATTCGGCAATTCTCACCATATAGGTAATGGCGCCAAATCTTTAATGCGGAAACAATTGCGGCCAACTCCAGATCATGAGTCGGATAATTCTTCTCATGTGGTTTTAGTTGTCTCGAGGCGTAAGTGATCACCTTACCCTTTTGCATCAACACACAACCGAGACCATTTAATGACGCGTCACTGTAGACTACAAACTCATTTCCTGACTCAGGTTGTACCAAAACTGGTGCCTCTGTCAACAACATTTTCAATCTCTCGAAACTCTGTTGGCATTTTTCAGTCCATTCAAACTTAACATCCTTGTGTAATAGTTTCGTCATTGGAGTAGCAATCATAGATAATCCCTTCACAAACCGCCTATAGTACCCTTCTAAACCCAGAAAGCTTCTGACTTCTGACACGTTCCTTGGCGGTTTCCACTCCACAATAGCCGAGACCTTTCCCGGATCCACTCTAATACCTTCACCCGACACAATATGCCCCAGGAACCCTACCTCTCGTAGTCAAAACTCACTTTTACTAAGTTTAGCATATAACTGCTTGTCTCTTAAGGTCTGTAAGACAATTCTCAGATGTTCTACATGATCACTCTCATCTCGAGAATAAACCAATATATCGTCAATAAAGACAACCACAAACTTGTCCAAATACGGTCGGAAGACACGGTTCATTAAATCCATAAAAACCGCAGGAGCATTCGTTAAACCAAACGGCATGACCAGAAACTCATAATGGCCATATCTCGTCCGGAATGCCGTTTTCAGTACATCTTGCTCCTTAACCCTCAACTGGTAATAGCCAGACCTTAGGTCAATCTTGGAGAACACCGTAGCTCCCTTCAGTTGATAAAATAGATCATCTATCCTAGGCAAAGGATACTTGTTCTTCACAGTTACTTTGTTGAGCTGTCTGTAGTCTATGCACAATCTCATTGACCCATCTTTCTTCTTTACAAAGAGTACTGGGCACCCCACGGTGAATAGCTCGGTGTTGCAAAACCCTTATCCGTTAATTCTTGCAACTGAACTTTCAATTCTTTCAACTCTAGTGGGGCCATCCTATACAGAGCAATTGAAATGGTTGCTGTTCCCGGAATTAACTCAATTCCAAACTCGACCTCTCTAACTGGGGGTAATCCAGGCAACTCTTCCAGGAATACATCCGGATACTTTCATACAGCCGGTACTGTTTCAATCCTGACTTCAGATTCTTGAGTGTTTAATACAAAAGCGAGATAAGATTCGTACCCTTTTCTCAAATATTTCCCAGCTATCATGGAAGAGATCATCACCGGTAAGCTATCTGACTCACCTGATTCAACCCGAATATCATCTCCATTTTCACAATTCAATTTAATAAATTTACTACCATAATTCACTAAAACACTATGGGCAGTCAACCAATCCATACCAAGAATCAAATCAAATTCATCAAACGATAACAACATAAGGTTTGCCGGGAAACAATGACCCTTAATCATCAGAGGACAGTTCCTACACACCTTGTCAACTAACACCTATTTACCTAGTGGGTTTGACACTTTTACTACAAATTTAGCAGACTCAACAGTCATACTCAAACTAGATGCCAGTCTCATACAAATATAAGAATGAGTTGATCCCGGGTCAATTAAAGCAATAACAGATGTGTCATAGAGAGAAAATGTACCCATTATTACATTAGGTGATGACGCCTTTTCTCGAGCGCGAATAGCATAAGTTCTTGCTGGCGCTCGACCCTCTAGCTTCACAGTGGTGTCTTTTGATACACCTCTACCACTAGTTCCGCCTCCTGGGTTCTTTTTTGGCCTACCTCTAAAGGATGCACTGCTTGATCTTATCTCTTGCTTCCTCTCATTGTCGTCCCTTTCAGGACAATTTCAGATGAGATGGTCGGGGGACCGACACTTATAGCAATTTTGATTATTTCCCCAACACTCCCCAGTGTGATGTCTGCCATAACTTGGGCACTCTAGTTTGGGCCTTGGATTGCCCACACTTGTCGTTGAGGTAGCTTGAACTCTTGAACCCGAATACATGTTGCCTCGCTCTATCTGCGAATACCCGACCGATGTAGCTGTCTGTGGGTTCACTTCCCTGGACCTCTTCGATTAAACTTGGTATGATTTGCTCATCATCCTCTTCTTCGCATCTCGAGCCTCACTCAGGGCTTTCCTCTTTTCCTTACTCAATTCTTCAGCCTTACTAGCCCTATCCACCAATACCACAAATTCTTTTAGCTCTAAAATTCCGACTAAGAGTCTGACATCTTCATTCAACCCATCTTCAAATCTCTTGCATAAGGTAGCTTCCGTGGATACACATTCTTGCGCATACTTGCTGAGCCTAACAAATTCGCGCTCATATTCTGCCACAGTCATTTTTCCTTACTTCAACTCAAGGAATTCTTTCCGTTTCTGGTCTACAAACCGTTGACTTATATACTTCTTTCGAAACTCTTTCAAAAAGAAGTCCCACGTTACCCTCTCTTTAGGAACCACTGATGTCAATGTTTTCCACCAATGGTATGACGAATCCCTCAGCAAAGCTATAGCACATTTCAAACTCTTCTCAGGTGTGCAGGAGAGTTCATCAAAAACCCTTATTGAGTTCTCAAGCCAGAACTCTACTCGTTCAGGGTTGTCATCTATATTAGCTCGAAAATCCTCAACCCCTTGCTTCCGAATTTTTTCTACCGGGGGCTTAGCCGTCCTCACCATTTCTATACCTTGGAGAGCCACAGGAATTGGCTGAGGTATAGGTGGGGGTGGATGAGGTTGAGCATTGGGGTTTGCTCGTACATACTCAGTGTACCAGTTATCCATCATTTGGAGAAAGGCTTCCTGAGCCTCTTCTCCTTGACCCCTAGTCTCGGGGCTACTCTGCATAGGCGCGGTCCCTTGCACAAGAGCCGACGCATTACTAGCTGTGTCATCTGCAGCCGATTGTTCGGGATCCATATACAAGTTTAAAATTATCAGAAGCCACCACACTATCATCATACGCTTATGACATGTATAGCTAGACTCCTACCCACGCTATGGTAGTCCTAGAACCGACTAAACCATAGCTCTGATACCACTAAATGTAACAGCCCTTACCCCTATTCGACGCTGGAACAGGGTACGAGGCATTACCGGACTCTCATCATAAGTAATTACACAATTCCGAGTTATAAAATTTGCGTCCAAATTAAAACCATTCATATTCAATCGTAAAGTCCCTTATACGAGCCTACGAGGCCCAAAACATGCTTTGAAAGTGGTTTGAAACTAAATCGAAAACTTTAGAAATTTTTACAAAACTTAGAAAATTTTTCATGTTACAGGGCTCACACGCCCGTGTGAAATGTGACATGCCCGTGTGTAGACACACACGCCCATTCTCCTCAACCGTGGTGAATACTGACTACACTCACACGGTCTCAAATCCTAGTCACACGCCCGTGTTCGACACCCGTGGACAACACTGACTTGGGTCACACGACCTGGACACACGCCCATAGGGCTGGTGCATGGTCGCCTCTAACTATTTCCCCATGGCTTAGGCACGCCCGTGTGCTTTAACCGTGTGACCATTCAAATTTCAATTTCAAGGTACAGACTTCACACGGCCTAGGCACATGCCCATGGCTTGATCGTGTGTCTAACACGTCCTAGACACACGCCCGTGTGTCTACCCATGTGGACAGCAACAAGGCTGTTTGTCAAGTTCTTTGCACCCCTATAGCTTACACTACATGAATTCATTCAACATACTAATAAACATCTCATAATTTCAACATGAACTCCCAAAGATAACTTTGTAATTTCATAGGTGGTAAAATGAGCCATCATGCATGGCAAGTTACAAAATTAAATGTCTTAACAAGAGCCAATACACATTTGGCCAAAATAACAAAATAATCTAACTAGTCTATCCCCTATACATGCCATTTAAAAAACCATTATGCCTAGGTATACCGAGAGGAGCTGATAGTGTGTGCGGTCTTCTGGTTAGCTGCGTATCCTGGCTCGGCTCTTAAACTCTATAAAACAAGGGAAAAAGAGAAGGGGGAGTAAGCTTTAAGCTTAGTAAGTTTACATATAAACAACACAATATTATAACATGTATTGAACAAATACATAGCACTACGTACTAAGCAAGAAGCAATTTACATTCATGACATGCTTACTCATTTTCTCCATTCCCACATTTCAACCATATCACATCTTAATGCACACACTCATTAAGAGTTTCCCTGCACTTAGTATCACAAGGTCACATAACACAACATTCACTATTTCTAATTCCATTTCACATAGTCAAGCCACTCGGTGGTTTCGCACTTAGCCCACCAAAAAAGATTAGTTATAGTGATATCGCACATAGCCCACCAAAAGATGAATAGACGATGGTATCGCACATAGCCAATCGTAAATTAGCAACAAGGTGGTATCGCACTTAGCCCACCAAAAGATTTTAGACGATGGTTTCGCACATAGTCCATCGTAAATTAAGCAACAAGGTGGTATCGCACTTAGCCCACCAAAAAGTATCGACATTACATATTTGTATGACTATTTCATCATTCATACAATAATTATTCAACAATTTCCACATTCAATCCATTTTAACCACACATGTTCTCGATCTTGCCATACACTAGTTAACCACACAATATTTACACAATCATGTATTGTTTACACATAAACTTACCTCGGTGCAAAACGTGATAACCAACGATTTAGTCCGTCCCCTTGCCTTTTCCACGGTCAAGGTTGATTCCGTGCTCTTCTTGATCTATAATAATGAAATTTATCCGTTTAGATCATTCTATGATCATAATACATCAAATTTTACACTTGGGAAAAAATGACCATTTTGCCCTTGTACATTGGCAAAATTACAATTTTTCCCCTAGGCTCGTGAATCATTTTTCACTACATTTTCTAAATGAACAAGCATGGATGAACATTTATTTCTCTTACAACTACTCACCATTAAAATATTTCATGCATTTATGACACAAATTAAATATTTGCATTCAAGTCCCATTTAAGTGTTTTCATGCTAACACCATTCATAAAAGTTGTCTCACACCTCCCTAACATTCATTTTCTTCCATAAAAACTCAGCTATCAACATCATTTCTCTCATGGTAAGTCCCTAGACTTTCAACCATATCACAAACTAGTCCCGTCTTTAGAAAGCTTAAGCTTTGGGGACTCCAAAAGTACAAAAATTATCAACTAAAACCATCAAAATCACTTACTTGTGAAGAAGATGAGTTGCTAAAATTTTAAGCTTCAAAACCCCTATTTTCTCTTCAAAATTTCAGTGGAAGAGAAGTGTGAATAGTAAAAGATGATAGTTTTTCTTTTCACTTTATTTTATTCATCTTTTCTCACCTAATTCTCCCAATTTTGACCGAGAATTAAATGCACTTGTCTCCCCTATGCACATGGCCGTCCATCACTAGATAGATGGCCTAATTGCACTTAAAAATCCTCCCAATTACATTATTTAGCTATTAGACACCTCTACCATGAAAAATAGAACTTTCGCATTTTATGTGATTTAGTCCTTTTTCGCAATTAAGCATGCTATCACTCAAATTAAAACACCAAAATTTTCATGCATCCATATAATCATGCTACAACATATAAATTAATGTCAAAATAATTTTCCTCAACCTCGGATTAGTGGTCTCAAAACCACTATTTTGACTAGCCCCAAAACCAGACTGTTACACTAAGTATCTTAATCTGAATAGAATTTCTCTTTGCCACGGCAGGGACACGCCCTTGGCACACGCCCGTGTAAGTCGTGTCCAGGTCGTGTTCAAGTCCATCAATGAGGCACGTCCGTGTGGATTTGGCCCAAGCCGTGTCGATTTTGTGATTTGGCCCATTTGGTCTGTTTTAAGCCTGTTTCTCATTCTTTTCATTCTCCGGTGCTTTTCTGAGCATAAAACATGAAAACAAAGGATTAAGGGCACCAAATTACACAATTCAAGCCTTAAATCATCCAAAAGCATGCTAAATGTGGGCTTAAAAAATGTTACTATTGTGGTTTATCAGGATTTTAAGTTGTTACATTTTCTATCTGTTAAAAGTAGATCGTAGTTTTTCAAAACAATAAATGTTTTTCAAACGTTACGTTTCCGCAACTCAATTTTAAATATCACGTTTCTGTAAATCATTTGTCCTAAATTAGCTTTCGCAACTAAAAGGGAATAAATTTTTAATAAACCATGATAGAAAATGAACGAACGCAAACTGAGGTATTGTACAAATTTTAAATACGGCAAGAAGTTTTAAATTTCAAGAAGGGTTTTCAATGAAAACATGGTTTACGAAAAACACTTCAATGTGACACGCCAGATCCGACCCTAATGTATAGGCCGGGTTAGGGGTGTTACAACGGTGATGTTTTTAGTGAATGGGGTATGCTCATCATGAACATCTGTTAGCCCAAATTGGGCATTGATTGTATCTTCATCAAATGGAACTAAAGTTCCTCGCATATAAATGAAGGGGTTATCAGGGGAAATGATATGGGCATAGAACTCTCGAACAACTTTTCCCAATACATCGTCTGGGTGCAAATAGAAGATTTCCCAGCCGTGTTTTTCCACAATATAGGAAACTAACTCATCATAACACATATGTGGCTCATCTTTAAACAAAAAGTCTTTCTCAAAATAGAATGCCTGCTTGGAAATGTTAGTGTCGTATTTCGTAGCAACAGCTTTGTTGAAGAAGGTTCTTAATTGGGTGGCACCTTTCTGAGAAGATTTGACACCCTTAGAAGCTATTTTAACTCTTACCATTGATTAGTCACGAAGAATCCTTGAGAAGGTTGGAAGGAAGTTAAGTTCAAGAAAGGATGTAAGGAGGTTGAAGGAAGGTGAGAAGGGAATCGCTGAGTAACGACTTGTAAATGGAAAGGGCATGGGCAGTTGGGAAGGAGTAAATGGGGGTAATGTGGTTCCTATAAACTTACAGGGTAAGTTGTGTGAAAAAGAGGGAAGACAAAAAAGTAAAAAAGGTTTTTGAGGGAACCCTGGAATGACCTAGCCCTAAAATGTTTTGGCATTTTCTTCTCAGGCTGCCCAACTAATAGGATGGGGTCCAGCTATCCAAAATCTTTTCATTGACCTTTCCCCCTATTTTCACACCATATTTTTCTTGCTTCAACATGCCCCTATCCACTTTGCTGTGGCATAATTCACTTTTGAATTGCTAGGGCAAACACCTATCGGTACTACCTCTGTTGTGCTTGCACCTTCATTTTTTCTCCGTAATTCCTGTGAAATTTTTACACTAAAAAAAACATAACCATAATTGAAAATAACATAAAGTAAGTAAAAATAAAAACTGTAAAAACAAAATTAAAGTAAAGCAAACAAAGAAAATAAGGAAAATAAAAATAGGAAAGAAAGGTTGAGTTTAAACATCTCTAAGGTTAATGGATTGTTTATCTCAATCCATATAAGCACCCCATTAGTGCTTTAAAAATTGTCCATTGACCTTAAAAATTATCCCTGTCTTGATATCTTTGATATCCACTGCACCATGAGGATAGGCCTTGATCACGTCAAAAGGTCATGACCATCGTGATTTCAACTTACCAGGGAACAGCTTCAAACTTGCGTTGACTAGCAACACTTGTTGCCCCTGTTCAAATTACCTTGGCATGATCCTCTTGTTGTGCCATTGCTTGGTCTTCTCTTATAGAGCTTAGGGTTCTCATAAGCTTGGGCTCTAAATTTTTCCATTTTATTCAACTCTAACAGTATTTTATGTCCGCCAGCTATCCAATCCATATTCAGCTTTTCAATGGCCCAAAATGCCTTGTGCTCTAGCTCAACAGGCAGGTGACATGGCTTACCATAAACAAGCTTAAAAGGCAACATTCCTAACGGTGTTTTGAAGGCAGTACGATAAGCCCACAAAGTTTCATCCAATCTCAAGGACCAATCCTTTCGAGTTGGTTTCACCATTTTTTCCATAATCTGCTTAATCTCCCTGTTAGAAATCTCAGCTTGTCCATTTGTTTGTGGGTGCTATGCTGTGGCAAGTTTGTGCCTCACCCCATACATGTGCAAACCATTGGCAACAAGTTTGGAATCAAAATGAGACCCCTCATCATTAATGATGGCTCGAGGCATACCAAATCTCGTGAGGATATTCCTGTGCAAGAACTTTGTCATTGACTTGGTATCATTGGTAGGAAGGGCTATAGCTTCTACCCACTTGGAGACGTAGTCGAATGCCACTAGTATGTATAGGTTGTCAAATGAAGATGGAAATGGACTCATAAGTTCTATTCCCCATACACCAAACAACTCAACCTCTAAAATGTTTTGCAATGACATTTCATGTCTTCTTGAAACATTACCATCTCTTTAACATCAATCACATTCTTTATAAAAGCTATGAGCATCCTTGAATAGACTTGGCCAATAAAATCCTGACTGAAGTACAATGGCAGTAGTTCTCATTCCTCCAAAGTGTCCTTCAGAAGGAGCCAAATAGGAATAGGAAGGGCTCATCCCAATAATAAAATCTTGAATAATAAAAGGATTTCATTTTTTTTTGGCTATTAAGATCAGGTGGCAGCAGACCACTTACTAAGAAGTTCACTATATCGGCATACCAATGTAATGCCGTGGCAGTTAACAGTTGCTCGTCTGGGAAGTCTTCCTTAATAAGCTTGACATTGCCATCCTCATTTCCAGCTTCTAACCTAGATAGATTGTCTGCTACTTGATTCTCTATTCCTTTTCTGTCTCTAGTTTCTAGATTTAATTATTGTAGCAAAAGAATCCACCTGGTCAGTCTCGGCTTTGCATCTTTCTTGGCTACTAAGTATCTAATTACGGAGTGATCGGTACACACTATAACCCTAGTGCCTTGTAACACCCCAAACCCGGCCCAAACGCTACAATCAGATCTGGTATGTCACTAAGAAAATTTTGGAAGAACATGTCGTATTTTCAGAAAAATATTTTTCCGAAAAGCCCATATATATTTCATATAGAATATGCCTTTGTAAAATAAAACCAAACTTAATTACATGCCTTAGTTTAATTAGTAATATAAAAAAAAATTAAATAACTAAAAGTAATTAAAGCCCAAAAATAAAACAAAATATACACTAGTGGCCCATGGCCTTATTACAACGAAATTTTAAAATCCACCAAATAAAAATATAAAATAATGACTTGAGTCTTTTTGCTAAATCCACATATTCTTCTGCATGGCCACCTTGCGTACCTCTCCGGCCCGGTCCGAAGCACTAGGTATCACCTGAAATGTTAATTAAAAGGGTGAGTCGCGAGACTCAGTGTGCAACCCTCATGCACCACTAGATTTTGGGCCTTAAGCCCGTTAAACAAAGTAAACAGTTTAATACTCATAATAGAAATTAATAACAAATAATATGCAAGGACCAACCCGTTTGCCTAGGTTTCCATCCGCTACACGCCCCCGTACCAATCGTACACACCATTAGGGATTTCTAAAATCGACCCACACCGCTACACACCATGATGGCAGTCATGCTACTCATCCACATATGATGGCCGAAGCCCTTATAACATATAATGGCCGAAGCCCGTATAACATTTAATGGCCGAAGCCCGTATAACAGTTCACGGCATTAGCCGCTACATCAGATCACGGTAAAACCGCTACACATATAACGTATAACTTCCTCCTTTCATCAACCCAACCCATGCAGTCATAAAATCAATATGCTTTTATCATATAAAGTCAAACATTCACTGACCTGGTGATTTGCTTCACCCTTTTCGGGTTTCCAACATTAAACCAAGATATCGGTATTTATCCCAACATATAAACTTATGAGCATACATTAATCATCAGATCTAGATGGTGGGGAAGTATTACACACCTGATATCACAAAATCCAATATTCTTAGTCGATGTCCTTGCTATCCGGATCTATTATCCTCAATGTAAAGCCTTGCTCAAAAAGCTGAAAAACACACAAAGATTTAGCCCCTTCAACAATCGGCCAAGGTTAATAAATCCCAAATTACACGTTAAAACTAATAGATCCCTTACCTTGAAATCCCGAAAGTAACACGATTCTATAACTTAGAGATCTATGCGATTGACTCCACTAAAGTTCCCTTGAGTTCGGCACAAGTAGGCACCACGTAGTAATTCGGCAATCACAGGAGATGAGATCTAGGGATTTCTGGCTTTTAGGAAAATCCCTGAAAAAGTATGAACAAGAGAAGGTTGATGTGTCTTTGGCTTTTAAAATATTTGAGTGAAGAGTTTTAGTTTCTGACAGGAAAAGAGAAGAAGGAAAAGAAAACAAGGAAGAGAAATGAAGATTTCGGCTAGGAAGAAAAAGAATGGAAAGAGTTTCGGCTTTTGAATCAAAGTGAAGATGAGGGAATAGGCTTAGAGATTTCGGCTTTGCAGAGAGATGAAGAAGAAGATGGAACTTTAGGAGTTTTCGGCTTTTACTCGAAAAAGAAGAAAAGAATGAGAGAAAAAACCCAAATGCTGAAATTGAAGAGATATTCCCCCTATTTATAGAAATTTCGGCACTTACCTAACCTTGCAGATAAATCCTATCTTTTCTCCTTTATCTTAATCTACTAGCTCATCTAAAAGAGACTTAATTATCTCTAACTCCTCCCTCCTTTATCAAAGATATTATCCACATATTTTAATCATTAAAATCCCTAAATTTTAGCCTTTATCTGCTTATTATCTACATAAAATAAATTCCTAAATAATAGCCTTCATCTGCTTATTATCCACATATTTTAATCATTAAAACCCCTAAATTTTAGCCTTGTTGCCATCCACTCCACCTAATCCTAATGCCCAAAATTTAGCTAACTTAAATTAAAAGAATTGGGCTCTATGAAACTTAAATTTGGGCCCCTTACTCCCTTGTGTGGCATCAGCTCCTAAGATTGGGCCACAAGCCCACTTTGGTATTTTAAACATAGATACTACCTTTTAAACCCTATAATGCCCAAACAGATAATTTTAATCAAGGCCTCTACCTAAGCCTGAGCCCAATTTGGACCCCTAACACTTAAATTAACACATTAAACATATCCACCTATTAAACGCATAGGCCCAAAAATTCAGGATGTTACAGTTCTACCCCCCTTAAAGAAATTTCGTCCTTGAAATTTCCAACTAACTATTAATCGTACTACCCAAGTCTCACCACTATGCTTTCGCTGCACACTCAAATTATAAAGTCAAAATAAACACTTAGTATTCTATGGTAGAGTTCGCACCGATATTCACATCTAGAGCGTCCTCGTCCCCTTGTAATCATGCTATCGGTCCGCGTTTATCTGATTAAGAATTTTATGAATTAATAAGTTTCTTCCACTGTTTAACCACGAACAGTCTTATGAGCAGTAGTTTAAGAGTAGTTCTTTCGAATTCGAAATTACATCTACAAGTTTCAGTCTCAAGTTTGTCTCCTAGTTCCATATACACATACATGCAATCATCAATCATACAAATAGAACTTACATTCATCACCTAAGGGTATTTTCGTCATTTCACTACCCAGGGGTATTTTCGTAATTTATCCTACAGGGGTATTTTCGTAATTTTCCGAAATAGGGTTCCTTGGTGATTTTGTGAAATAAGGGTATTTTGGTAATTTTGCAATCAAGGGTACTTTGGTCATTTTACACATTAGGGGCAATTTAGTAATTTTTACAAATCAGGAATATTTTCAAAATAATTTTTTTTATTTTTAAAACAAACAGGGGTATCTTGAAGAATTTGATTTCAAAAGAAAATAGTTGTGTTCGTGTGGTTGTGGATTTCTGTTTGTTGTCATGTGTTGTGTTGTTTTTTTTTTACGAAAAATTTCGTTGACTATGTAAATCGGGTATATTTGCAAATCATGGGTATCTTGGGTTTTTTTCCAAAACAAGGGTTTCTAGCAATTTTGTAAAGATATGGTAGCTGGTCCCTTTCGGGTTTTAATTATAGATTTTGGCCTGGTCAACAAGTCCCAGTGGCTAGGGTGAATAAATCACTACGCACTGTAGGATTCCAGCGAAGAGGAGGTGAGTCATTAGGATCGCTTAAATACCGTGCTCTTCTCTCGATCCTTCCTAGACATGCGTGATGACGGTTGCCACACACCCTAGTCTTGCGGCTCGTTAACGGGTTTGTTTAGTGAAATTAAGTCTTATGAGATTTTAAGAGTTGTTTCTGCTAGGCCTAAATTCCATCAAGTTCTAATCTAACTAATCTACGTCCCATAAAGCCCATCAAGCCCACATATATTACATCACACAATGGTTCAGAGTACTTACCTGGCGGACTTGGGCCGGAGACGCAGGTGCCATGCCGAGCTAATAGATCTGTTATTACTTAAAAACATCCATATTTCAAAAGCCCATTTTAGAAAACGTTTTGAGCCTAAAACCCCGCAGAGCCGAAGTTTTGAACCGGGCTCGATATCAATTTGTAACACCCCAAACCCCGCCCAAACGCTACAACCGGATCTGGTATGTCACTAAGAAAATTTTGAAAGAACATGTCGTATTTTCAGAAAAATATTTTTTCCGAAAAGCCCATATATATTTCATATAGAATATGCCTTTGTAAAATAAAACCAAACTTAATTACATGCCTTAGTTTAATCAAGTAATATAAAAAAAAATTAAATAACTAAAAGTAATTAAAGCCCAAAAGTAAAACAAAATATACACTAGTGGCCCATGGCCTTATTACAACGAAATTTTAAAATCCACCAAATAAAAATATAAAATAATGACTTGAGTCTTTTGCTAAATCCACATATTCTTCTCGCATGGCCACCTTGCGCACCTCTCCCACCGGTCCAAGCACTAGGTATCACCAAATGTTAATTAAAAGGGTGAGTCGCGAGACTCAGCAGTGCAACCCTCATGCACCACTAGATTACTGGCCTTAAGCCCGTTAAACAAAGTAAACAGCTTAATACTCATAATAGAAATTAATAACAAATAATATGCAAGGCCCAACCCGCTTGCCTAGGTTTCCATCCGCTACACGCCCGTACTCAACCGTACACACCATTGGGGATTTCTACAATCGACCCACACCGCTACACACCATGATGGCGGTCATGCGCTCATCCACATATGATGGCCAAGCCCTTATAACATATAATGGCCGGCCCGTATAACATTTAATGGCCGGCTTGTATAACGATTCACGGCATTAGCCGCTACATCGAATCACGGTAAAATCGCTACACATATAACGTATAACTTCCTCCTTTCATCAACCCAACCCATGCGATCATAAAATCAATATGCTTTTATCATATAAAGTCAAACATTCAACGACACGGTGATTTGCTTCACCCTTTTCGGTTTCCAACATTAAACCGAGATATCGGTATTTATCCCAACATATAAACTTATGAGCATACATTAATAATCAGATCTAGATGGTGGGGAAGTATTACACACACGATATCGCTAAATCCAATATTCTTAGTCGATGTCCTTGCTATCCGGATCTATTATCCTCAATGTAAAGCCTTGCTCAAAAAGCCGGAAAAACACACAAAGATTTAGCCCCTTCAACAATCGGCCAAGGTTAATGTAACATCCCAAAGATGGGGCTATTTGGAATTAAATTATTTTTCTTATGTATGAACTGCTGTGATATTATTTATGGAATAATAGAGCTTAATTAAGGCTTTGAGTTGGCACGGTTTGGTAGAAAATTCCAGCTTTTTAACTTTAAAGGCGAGGAGCCTTAGCGTATGGGTGTTATAAGAATAAATGTGGATAATTTGACACAAAAATCAGCTTGGAAAAGTGGCAAAAAGAAGGTCGGCGGAAGGAATTAGAGTAGACCCTCGCAAGATTAAAGCAGTATTGGATTGGAAGCCACCTGGGTCGGTGGTCAAATACGAATTTTTTTGGTTTAAGCGGGTACTATCGAGATTCGTGGAAGGATTCTCTCTAATAGCAGCGCCGTTAACTAAGTTACTAAGGAAAGGTGTTCCATTTGTATGGACGGGAAGCGTGAAGGAAGCTTTGATAAGCTAAGGAAAATTTTGACTAAGCTCCGGTTTTGGTGACTGAAGCATGAAAGTTATTCACAGTCTATTGTGATGCATCCCACACGGGTTTGGGATGTGTGTTGATGCAGATGGGAAGGTAGTAGCCTATGCATCCCGTCGCTTAAGATCGCATGAGGTTAACTACCCAACGCACGACTTGGAGTTAGCGGCAATGCCTTTGCTCAAGATATGGAGACATTACCCGTATGGGGAGAAGTCGATAGTCTACACAGATCACAAAAGCTTGAGGTATCTTCGACTCGTAAAGATCTCGAATCTCGCATAGCGGCGTCGGTGGATTGAGCTACTAAAGGACTACGATTGTTCAATCGAGTACCACCGGTAAGGCTAACGTGGTAGCCGACGCGTTGAGCCTAAGGTTGTGACGGACTTAAGAGCAATGTTCGCTCGGTTGAGTCTATATGATGATGGGAGTCTTTTGGCGTAACTCCAAGTTAAGCCAACATGGATTGAGGAGATTAAGGAAAAGCGCTTAGTGGATGAAGGCCCGAACGCTAAGAGGGTACAAGTTCGTGGATGGTGGTTTGGAAGGGCACGGCATGTCTAGTGATGGAGTGCTATGTTTTCAAGGGCGAGCGTGCATGCCGAAGGATGAAGAGTTGAGGCGGAAAATTCTCCATGATGCACATAGCAGCCCATATGCTATGCATCCGGAGGAAGCAAGATGTATGGAGATTTGCAGCAGATTACGTGGCCGGGGTTGAAGCGTGAGATAACCGAGTTCGTAGGAAAGTGTCCGACATGCCGCAGTTAAGGCTGAACATCGCTTACCATCGGGACTACTTCAACCGATAAAGATCCTCAATGGAAATGGGAGAGGATCACCATGGATTTCGTTAGTGGGCTACCCCTTACGCCCAACAAGAAGGATGTAGTTTGGGTAATTGTGGATCGCCTGACTAAATCAGCTCACTTCATGCCGGTGAGAATGGATTACTCACTCCAGAAGCTAGCGAAGTTGTATGTGGGTGAAATAGTGAGGCTGCATGGTGTGCCAGTATCGATTATCTCGGATAGGGATCCCAGATTCACGTCAAGGTTCTGGAAAGCGTTGCATCAAGCTTTGGGTACACGGTTAGATTTCAGTACGGCTTTCCATCCACAGTCTGACGGACAATCGGAAAGGGTGATACAGATCCTAGAGGACATGTTAAGAGGATGTGTCTTGGATTTTAGTGGTAGTTGGGAGGAGTACCTGCCATTAGCGGAATTCGCTTATAACAATAGTTATCAAGCGAGTATTCAGATGGCTCCATATGAAGCCCTATATGGACGAAAATGCCGTACTCCTACATGTTGGACGGAGTTGGGGGAACGACAAGTTCTGGGTCTAGAATTGGTAATAGAGACTGAAGACAAAGTCAAGGTGATTCAGTCTAGTATCAAGGAAGCATCAGATAGGTAGAAGTCTTATGCCGATCTCAAACGCAAGGAAATGGAGTATGCTGTGGGAGACAAGGTCTTTCTGAAAGTGTCGCCTTGGAAAAAGGTGTTGAGGTTTGGACGAAAAGGGAAGCTAAGCCCAAGGTTCATCGGACCATATACAGTTGTAAAGCGAGTAGGACCGGTAGCCTATCAGCTAGAGTTGCCGGCAGAACTGAATCAGATCCATGACGTATTTCATGTATCGATCTTTGAGGCGGTATCAGTCGGCCGATCCTTCGCACGTTGTGCGATGCGCAGATTGAGGTGAACTCGATTTATCTTTTGAAGAAGAACCGGTTCGGATCTTAGATCGAGATGTGAAGGTTCTACGTAGAAAAGTCGCGCCCTTAGTTAAAGTGCTTTGGCGGAACCATGGTGTGGAAGAAGCTACGTGGGAATCTGAGGATGTGATACGCGCAACAATACCCCATCCTGTTTTAGCTAGGTAATTTCGAGGACGAAATTTATTTTAAGGGGGGTAGAACTGTAACATCCCAAAGATGGGGCTATTTGGAATTAAATTATTTTTCTTATGTATGAACTCACGTGATATTATTTATGGAATAATAGAGCTTAATTAAGGCTTTGAGTTGGCACGGTTTGGTAGAAAATTCCAGCTTTTAACTTTAAAGGCGTGGAGCCTTAGCAGGGAGGGTGTTATAAGAATAAATGTGGATAATTTGACACAAAAATCAGCTTGGAAAAGTGGCAAAAGAAGGTCACTTAAGGGCTATAGATGACGCCACAAGGGGGGGAACAAGGGAGCTTGTGTTCGAGTCGCGAAATCCTCATTTTGCTCATTAATGGGACGGCACAAGGGGGAGTTTTTCCTCGCTTTAAACTCTTTTATTAATTATCATTAAGGGATAATTTGAGCACTTTAAATTGGTTTTAATTTGCTTAAATCTGAGATAATAAGGGATATTAGTAAATGGATTATTAATTGATTATTATGGGAACAATTCAAATTGTTTTGAATGAGTTTTAAATTAGTGGCAAGGAGAAGAGATAGGTGTTTGCCGAAATTGGAACTCCTCAAGTGGAGTGGACTGGCAAGTAAAGGGAGTTTAGTGCCGAATTCCCTTAGTTCTTCTCATAATTTTCTATTAGCCTCATTAATCCCTATTTCACCTTTTATTTTTCTTTCTCTCACACTTTTGGCCGAATCTCCTACACCACCTTCAACCTATTTTCTTTCTTTTCTTTTCCTTGAAACTCTTCTCTACTCTCTCCTTTGCCGAATCCCTCTCCCACTTTCACCATCTTTTCTTCTTTTTTTTCCCACACTAGCCGAACTCTTTTTCCTCCTTTGTTAAACTTTAGCCGAATCTTAAGCAAGGGGAGATCTCCTTCAATTTCTTCTTCAATCGGTCCTGAGAGAAGGTAGGTGTGCGAAACTTCATGGTTTTTCCTTCCCTGTTCTTAGCCGATTTCCATTAGGGGAAGGGGTAAGTGCCGATTTCGGCAATGGTTAATAAGGCTTCTAAACGTTCTTGTAAACGATTTTTCCTAGGAACCCCGGGATATTTGGAAACAGGCAATCTAAGCCCCAATCTCTAGCAATCGGTTTTGGAAGTAAAGTGGTAAGATTAATCTCTTTATTTTGACATTTGATTAAGCCGAAGGCTTTTAGTCTTATTTACTAATCAGTGGTAATTGATTAAGCAGATTCGGAAATTGAGTACTGTGGTTAGTAACCGAAAGAATAAAGGTAAAGATTCGGGTTCAAGCAATAGCTTAAAAGAATTATTTGGTTTGGCCGAATGGCCCATATCACTAACACTATTATGGCCGAATATAGGGACAAGTAGATCTAGGGTGGCCGACATCTCTTTTCCTGGATTTAGACTTCTCGTTGGCGGCAGTGTGTACATACACACTTATAACCATTAATGAACCGAATTAAATACATGTTGTATGTAAATCGCTTTATGTAGATATGGATTTAGTGCCTTAATGGTACAAGCGAGGAACCCGTAAGTCTCTCACAAGATGAGATTGATAATAATGCTTTTGGGAAGCATGGCTTATTTGATACATGTGATAAATGTATGTTGACATAAACTCGTTTATAAGCGCTGATATGGGTTGATGAGAGGAGGGGCGTGATTAATCATGCCGACGGGCACCAAGTGTTTTGGTAACACACCGTGACTACGGTCACCGAGAGGTTTGGTACCTCCGCAGGTTTGGTACCTCATAGCGACTCGTCCCTGTGGTTAACACCACCGTGGGTTGGCCCCACTTGAGATATGGGATCGTCGCGGTGATTTGGTATCACACGATGGGTTGGCCCCATCAATCGATTCGTGTCTCACGGACACCGTGTTTTGGTAACACATCGTGACTATATGTCACCAATGGTTTGGCACCACCAGTGGTTTGGTACCACAATGGGGGTAGACAAAGTGGCGTTTGGTTGGCTAGGTTGGGGTACATAATATTCTCGCATATTAATCGTTATATGTTGTGTATGGAAATGTCTTTAAAATGGGGAAGGGTTACATATCGAGTCTTGGTGACTCACCTTCTCCTTTACATTTTTCAGTGTGACACGTAGATCGCGGATGTGGGCCGGGACTCGAGGTGGCCATGCGGTGGATTTAAATTAAATGAACTTTAATTTTAGTTATGATAAATTTTATTTCCGGTTTTTAGTTTATTTGGATGTAATAAGGCCTCCCGATATTTTATTTTTTTGTTATTTTTCATATGTCGAATAATTGTTTTAAACTATGATTATCAATATTAAATTTAAGTCACATGTTTTCCCAAATTAACACGAAAATGTTTTTCATCGTGCCATCGGGCACACTCGGTATTTTATAATAACTTGGTTGAATTAATTTTAAATAAATTCTAAGTAAGGTTTAACAAAACAATCAATTGAAAAGGTTTTCAAAGAACTAAGAATTTTTACTTTCCAAAAGTGTTTTCCAAAATATTTTCCATCAGAGCAACTAGATTCGCCCATAGTGTTTGGGCCGGGTTTGGGTTGTTACAAAATTGGTATCGAGCCAGGTTCAAAGCTCTACTGTGGGGCCTAAGGCCCAAAAATGTTTTAGTAGGCCTTATGGAATGATTTTTGGTTTTGAACGGCATGGCCCGAGTCTCCGCAACTATCCACCCGGTAAGTACATCTAAACCTCTTGGTGAATTATATTCTGTAGAAGGGTAGGAAGCATGGAACGTAGATAGACTTATAGGAACTTGAACCCTAGGATTAGGCTACTCAAACACACAAACGAAGCATAAGACTTAAGGAACTAAACCAACCTATGACTTAGTCAATCGAGCTAGGTGTGTGGTAACCCCTCATGCGCATGTCTAGGAGTGGATTCGGAAGAGCACGGTATTTAAGCAGCCTCGTGACTCACCTCCTCTTCGCAGTATCCTACCGTGCGTAGCTTCGGTTCACCCTAACTCAGAGGGCTCAGTGGTGTGGTAACCTCTGTGCGCATGTCTAGAAAGGTTCGGTGAGAGCTTGGTATTTAAGTGGTCCGCGTGACCCACCTCCTCTTCACTCGAATTCTGCCTGGTGCGTAGCTTTGGTTCACCCTGACCAGGAGGGCTCGGTCATAGGCTAAACACAATGATTAAAACCCGAAAGGGAATTAGCCATGTTTTCGAAAAAGAATGAAACAACAAACCCTAATGTTTTCAAAACTTGTGCAATAATTTTTTTCAAATCCGAGAACATTATTTTTACAACGCTTTCCTCGAAAACTTGATTGTGGAAAATTACGAAATGCCCTTAGGGGGTAAAATTACTAAAATGCCCTCGGTTCATAAAATATCAGTTCAATGGTTTTGCTCAAAAATTTCAACTATTTTACAAATATTCAACAACTTAGCTTTGGAAATCATCAAGAAAATATTTTGGTTCTGGAAAATTACGAAAATACCCTATATAGAAAAAGACGAAAATACCCACAGTTAGAAATGGGCGTAAATGTCCGATGAGCGAATAGGTATGGAAAGTATTAAGGAATGGATGCATGAACTTCTTTGTGCGAACTAGGATAGGAAATCAAAACCTTGGTTGCTCGAAAGAATCTCTGATTAAAACACTATCCATAAAATTTCTTCGTGAATAAGAAAGTGGAACAAATGCTAACGCATAAAATTTTTCTTAAAAAGTTATTAAAGTTCGGTAGATAGGATGAGTTCTAGAGGACGTGGACGCCGTGGGACGCAGTAGGGTAGGATGACGATGTCTCGAACCCGTCAGTCGGGACAAGGTTCTCGAAAATGAGGTACCACCGCCACCACCACCTCCTACTTTTAGAGTCGAGGAGCCGGATCGGGCCGGTGGTGAGGCGGTATCGTAAGCTATTTTGCGAGTCTTGGAGATGGTGGTCAAATGGTGGAAATTTGGGAGCTCGTAAATCTGTCCCCAGCGACTCCGATCTAACGGAGCGGAGGTATTCCGGTGTGTCGAGTGGCACCCAAAGGCGTGAGAATCTTCGCTAGAGTCAACCGAAAGGATCATGGATGATCTTGACTTTGACCGAGGAAGAAAAGTCGAAAGGGGCGTGTCGCTTCTAAAGGATGAAGCGTGATCGGTGGTGGCTTACGGTTCGAGACAGGGCTACAGCAGATGATCCGACTTGGGAGTATTTCAAAACCACCTATCGGAAAGAAGTATGTGGGTACCAGCTACACCGACGCCACAGAGAAGGCTTTTCCGGGATTAGTGCAAGGAACTAAGTCGCGTCGGAGTATGAGGCGGAGTTTTTAAGGCTGAGTTGGTATGCTAGAGGCATCGTGTCTCATCGAGCATGAGCACTGTGTCCGCTTTGAGGACGGACTCAGAGATGATTTGAGGTTACCGATTGCCCCATGCAGTTCGTGAGTTCTCATCTCTAGTGGAAAAGGCTAAGGTAGCCGAAGGGATCAAGGAGGCCGTGAGGCAAAGTTATAGTAGGAATAATCGTAAGAGAGGATTTGGGTCACTCGATCAAGTGGTAGTGTTCGAGAAAAGGCTAGGCCAAGTGGGCCAAATCAAAGCGGCAAGACCCACGACTACTAATCGAGAGGCCGACTCGAGTGTAACCGGCCAGGGAAAGACCCATTGGGGAGGTTGTTGGACCGGTGATAGAGGATGTTTTGAGTGTGGGTCTTTGGAGCATCGTGTCGAGATTGTCCCCTGAAACTAGCTAAGAATCACCAGAGGGCGTAATCGTACTCGTGGATAGAAATGTGGGACCACGGAGGGTCGTGGTAATGGCAGAGGAAACAACGGTCCTAACCGAGGTCGTGGAACTCGTGGCGAGGTTCAAGCAACACAGAGGCTAGGCACCGGCTTAGTTTACGCAATGAGGTGTCGCGAGGAAGGTGACGCACCGGATGTCATAACCGGTACTTTTCTAATTTTTGATCTTCCTTATGTTGCATTAATTGATGTGGGTTCGACGCTCTCGTATATTGCTAGTAGTGTGGTAGGAACTATGGACCCAAACTCAAACCGCTTCTAGGGAGATGACAGTAGTTAGCCCTTTAGGTCACTCAGTAGTGGTAGACAAACTTTATAGAGACGTACTCTAGAACTCCAAGGGGTAGTATTTGTGGTCGATCTCGATGGAACTACCGTTTGGGGAGTTCGATTTGATCTTTGGAATGGACCGGGCCGTTAAGTATCGGCGAATTTGGATTGCGCGCTAAGCGCATGGTTCTTAAGACATGAAAGGTGATGAAGTAGTTATGATAGGTGATAGGAGGAATTACCTATCCAATGTAGTGTCCGCCTTGAAGGTCAAAAGATGGTCAAGAAGGGTTGTGAGGCGTTTTTGGCTCGAATCTGTGCTTTGGAAGCTAAGGGGTCCGAACGGTTGGGGAATTTGCTGATGTGTTCCCAGAAGAGCTTCCGGTCCGCCTCCCGGATCGGAAGTCGAATTCGATATAGACTTGCTACCGAACGGCACTGTGTCTATAGCACCATACCGAATGGCACCAAAGGAATTGGTGGAGCTAAAGGCTCAAATTCAGGAACTCTTGGATAGAGGGTTTATTCGACCAAGTATATCTCCGTGGGGAGCACCTGTGTTGTTTGTCAAGAAGAAGGACGGTTCTATGCGGATGTGCATCGACTCACCGCGCTTAAACAAGTTAACGATCAAAAACAAGTACCGCTTTGCCTCGGATCGATGATTTGTTTGACCAAGCCGAAGGTGCGCGTCGGTATTCTCAAAGATTGACCTTAGGTCGTTATCATCAATTAAGGGTGAAGGAGGTTGATGTTCACAAGACGGCATTTCGAACTCGGTATGGGCATTACGAGTTCTTAGTGATGCCATTCGGGTTGACCAATGCGCCGCGGCATTTATGGACTTAATGAATAGGGTATTTCAACGATGATTGGACCAATTCGTCGTGGTGTTCATAGAAGACATATTGGTTTATTCAAAGACAGAGGAGGAGCATGACAAGCATTTACGGATAGTTCTGCAAGTATTGAGGAGAAGCGATTATATGCCAAATTCGATGAAGTGCGAATTTTGGGTGAGGAAGTGGCTTTCTTAGGGCACGTGGTGTGTCATGGAAGGAATTAGAGTAGACCCTCGCAAGATTAAAGCAAAGATTGGATTGGAAGCCACCGGTCGGTGGGTGAAATCTGAAGTTTTTGGGTTTAGCGGGTACTATCGGAGATTCGTGGAAGGATTCTCTCTAATAGCAAATACCAGTTAACTAAGTTACTAAGGAAAGGTGTTCCATTTGTATGGACGGAGAAGCGACAAGGAAGCTTTGATAAGCTAAGGAGAATTTTGACTAAGCTCCGGTTTTGGTACACTGAAGCATGAAAGTTATTCACGGTCTATTGTGATGCATCCCACACGGGTTTGGGATGTGTGTTGATGCAGAGGATGGGAAGGTAGTAGCCTATGCATCCCGTCGCTTAAGACCGCATGAGGTTAACTACCCAACGCACGACTTGGAGTTAGCGGCGATGCGTCTTTGCTCAAGATATGGAGACATTACACAGCATGGGGAGAAGTCGATAGTCTACACAGATCACAAAAGCTTGAGTTATCTTCCGACTCGAAGGATCTCGAATGAGAGGCAGCGTCGGTGGATTGAGCTACTAAAGGACTACGATTGTTCAATCGAGTACCACCGGTAAGGCTAACGTGGTAGCCGACGCGTTGAGCCTAAGGTTGTGACGGACTTAAGAGCAATGTTCGCTCGGTTGAGTCTATATGATGATGGGAGTCTTTTGGCGGAACTCCAAGTTAAGCCAACATGGATTGAGGAGATTAAGGAAAAGCGATTAGTGGATGAAGGCACAACGCTAAGAGGGTACAAGTTCGGGATGGTGGTTTGGAAGGGTACAGTCTGTCTAGTGATGGAGTGCTATGTTTTCAAGGCGAGCGTGCATGCCGAAGGATGAAGAGTTGAGGCGGAAAATTCTCCATGATGCACATAGCGACCCATATGCTATGCATCCGGAGGAAGCAAGATGTATGGAGATTTGCGCGAACACTTCGTGGCCGGGGTTGAAGCGTGAGATAACCGAGTTCGTAGGAAAGTGTCCGACATGCCAAGCAGAGTTAAGGCTGAACATCGCTTACCATCGGGACTACTTCAACCGATAAAGATCCTCAATGGAAATGGGAGAGGATCACCATGGATTTCGTTAGTGGGCTACCCCTTACGCCCAACAAGAAGGATACGATTTGGGTAATTGTGGATCGCTCGACTAAATCAGCTCACTTCATGCCGGTGAGAATGGATTACTCACTCGAGCTAGCTAAGCGGTTGTATGTGGGTGAAATAGTGAGGCCGCATGGTGTGCCAAGATCGATTATCTCGGATAGGGATCCCGATTCACGCTGGTTGTTCGAAAGCGTTGCATCAAGCTTTGGGTACACGGTTAGATTTCAATCTGGCTTTCCATCCACAAATCGACGGACAATCGGAAAGGGTGATACAGATCCTAGAGGACATGTTAAGAGGATGTGTCTTGGATTTTAGTGGTAGTTGGGAGGAGTACGCCATTAGCGGAATTCGCTTATAACAATAGTTATCAAGCGAGTATTCGAGATGGCTCCATATGAAGCCCTATATGGACGAAAATGCCGTACTCCTACATGTTGGACTGAGTTGGGGAACGCGACAAGTTACGGGTCTAGAATTGGTAATAGAGACCAAGACAAAGTCAAGGTGATTCATCTAGTATCAAGGAAGCATCAGATAGGTAGAAGTCTTATGCCGATCTCAAACGCAAGGAAATGGAGTATGCTGTGGGAGACAAGGTCTTTCTGAAAGTGTCGCCTTGGAAAAAGATGTTGAGGTTTGGACGAAAAGGAAAGCTAAGCCCAAGGTTCATCGGACCATATCTGATTGTAAAGCGAGTAGGACCGTAGCCTATCGGCTAGAGTTGCTTGCGGTAGAATCGAATCGATCCATGACGTATTTCATGTATCGATGCTGAGACGGTATCGGTCGGATCCTTCGCACGTTGTGCCAGTAGCAGAGATTAAGGTGAACTCGGATTTATCTTTTGAAGAAGAACCGGTTCAGATCTTAGATCGAGATGTGAAGGTTCTACGTAGAAAGTCAGTGCCCTTAGTTAAAGTGCTTTGGCGGAACCATGGTGTGGAAGAAGCTACGTGGGAATCTGAGGATGTGATACGGCAGCAATACCCCCATCTGTTTTAGCTAGGTAATTTCGAGGACGAAATTTATTTTAAGGGGGGTAGAACTGTAACATCCCAAAGATGGGGCTATTTGGAATTAAATTATTTTTCTTATGTATGAACTGCTGTGATATTATTTATGGAATAATAGAGCTTAATTAAGGCTTTGAGTTGGCACAGTTTGGTAGAAAATTCCAGTTTTTAACTTTAAAGGCAGGGAGCCTTAGCAGGAGGGTGTTATAAGAATAAATGTGGATAATTTGACACAAAAATCAGCTTGGAAAAGTGGCAAAAAGAAGGTCACTTAAGGGCTATAGATGACGCCACAAGGGGGGAACAAGGGAGCTTGTGTTCGAGTCGCGGAAATCCGTCATTTTGCTCATTAATGGGACGGCACAAGGGGGGAAGTTTTTCCTCAGTTTAAACTCTTTTATTAATTATCATTAAGGGATAATTTGAGCACTTTAAATTGGTTTTAATTTGCTTAAATCTGGAGATAATAAGGGATATTAGTAAATGGATTATTAATTGATTATTATGGGAACAATTCAAATTGTTTTGAATGAGTTTTAAATTAGTGGCAAGGAGAAGAGATAGGTGTTTGCCGAAATTGGAACTCCTCAAGTGGAGTGGACGGCAAGTAAAGGGAGTTTAGTGCCGAATTCCCCTTAGTTCTTCTCATAATTTTCGGCTAGCCTCATTAATCCCTAATTCACCTTTTATTTTTCTTTCTCTCACACTTTTGGCTGAATCTCCTACACCACCTTCAACATATTTTCTTTCTTTTCTTTTCCTTGAAACTCTTCTCTACTCTCTCCTTTGCCGAATCCCTCTCCCACTTTCACCATCTTTTCTTCTTTTTTTCCCACACTAGCCGAACTCTTTTTCCTCCTTTGTTAAACTTTAGCCGAATCTTAAGCAAGGGGAGATCTCCTTCAATTTCTTCTTCAATCGGTCCTGAGAGAAGGTAGGTGTGCCGAAACTTCATGGTTTTTCCCTCCCTGTTCTTAGCCGATTTCCATTAGGGGAAGGGGTAAGTGCCGATTTCGGCAATGGTTAATAAGGCTTCTAAACGTTCTTGTAAACGATTTTTCCTAGGAATCCCGGGATATTTGGAAACAGGCAATCTAAGCCCCAATCTCTAGCAATCGGTTTTGGAAGTAAAGTGGTAAGATTAATCTCTTTCTTTTGACATTTGATTAAGCCGAAGGCTTTTAGTCTTATTTACTAATCGGTGGTAATTGATTAAGCAGATTCGGAAATTGAGTAATCGTGGTTAGTAACCGAAAGAATAAAGGTAAAGATTCGGGTTCAAGCAATAGCTTAAAAGAATTATTTGGTTTACGAATGGCCCATATCACTAACACTATTATGGCCGAATATAGGGACAAGTAGATCTAGGGTGGCCGACATCTCTTTTCCGGATTTAGACTTCTCGTTGGCGATAGGTGTGTACATACACACTTATAACCATTAATGAACTGAATTAAATACATGTTGTATGTAAATCTGCTTTATGTAGATATGGATTTAGTGCCTTAATGGTACAAGCGAGAACCCGTAAGTCTCTGTCAAGATGAGATTGATAATAATGCTTTTGGGAAGCATGGCTTATTTGATACATGTGATAAATGTATGTTGACATAAACTCTATTTATAACTGCTTGATATGGGTTGATGAGAGGAGGGGGCAGTATTAATCGTGCCGACGGGCACCAGTGTTTTGGTAACACACCGTGACTACGGTCACCAGAGGTTTGGTACCTCCAGAGGTTTGGTACCTCATAGCGACTCGTCCACCGTGGTTAACACCACCGTGGGTTGGCCCCACTTGAGATATGGGATCGTCTGCGCGTGATTTGGTATCACACGCGATGGGTTGGCCCCATCAATCGATTCGTGTCTCTTTGACACCGTGTTTTGGTAACACATCGTGACTATATGTCACCAATGGTTTGGCACCACCAAGGTTTGGTACCACAATGGGGTAGACAAAGTGGCGTTTGGTTGGCTAGGTTGGGGGTACATAATATTCTCGCATATTAATCGTTATATGTTGTGTATGGAAATGTCTTTAAAACGGGGAAGGGTTACATCATCGAGTCTTGGTGACTCACCTTCTCCTTTACATTTTTCAGTGACACGTAGATCGCGGATGTGGAGCCGGGTTGACTCGAGGTGGCCATGCGGTGGATTTAAATTAAATGAACTTTAATTTTAGTTATGATAAATTTTATTTCCGGTTTTTAGTTTATTTGGATGTAATAAGGCCTCCTGATATTTTTTTTTTGTTATTTTTCATATGTCGAATAATTGTTTTAAACTATGATTATCAATATTAAATTTAAGTCACATGTTTTCCCAAATTAACACGAAAATGTTTTCATCGTGCCATCGGGCACACTCGGTATTTTATAATAACTTGGTTGAATTAATTTTAAATAAATTCTAAGTAAGGTTTAACAAAACAATCAATTGAAAAGGTTTTCAGCAACTAAGAATTTTTACTTTCCAAAAGTGTTTTCCAAAATATTTTCCACTGTAGCAACTAGATTCGGCCATAGTGTTTGGGCCGGGTTTGGGTTGTTACAGTTAATAAATCCCAAATTACACGTTAAAACTAATAGATCCCTTACCTTGAAATCCCGAAAGTAACACGATTCTATAACTTAGAGATCTATGCGATTGACTCCACTAAAGTTCCCTTCAGAGTTCGGCACAAGTAGGCACCACAGAAGTAATTCGGCAATCACAGGAGATGAGATCTAGGGATTTCGGCTTTTCGGAAAATCCCAGAAAAAGTATGAACAAGAGAAGGCTGATGTGTCTTTGGCTTTTAAAATATTTGAGTGAAGAGTTTCAGTTTCTAACAGGAAAAAAGAAGAAGGAAAAGAAAACAAGGAAGAGACATGAAGATTTCGGCTAGGAAAAAAAAGAATGGAAAGAGTTTCGGCTTTTGAATCAAAGTGAAGATGAGGGAATAGGCTTAGAGATTTTGGCTTTTGCAGAGAATGAAGAAGAAGATGGAACTTTAGGAGTTTTCGGCTTTTACTCAGAGAAGAAGAGAAAAGAATGAGGGAAAAAACCCAAATGCTGAAATTGAAGAGATATTCCCCCTATTTATAGAAATTTCGGCACTTACCTAACCTTGCAGATAAATCCTATCTTTTCTCCTTTATCTTAATCTACTAGCTCATCTAAAAGAGACTTAATTATCTCTAACTCCTCCCTCCTTTATCAGCATATTATCCACATAATTTAATCATTAAAATCCCTAAATTTTAGCCTTTATCTGCTTATTATCTACATAAAATAAATTCCTAAATAATAGACTTCATCTGCTTATTATCCACATATTTTAATCATTAAAACCCCTAAATTTTAGCCTTGTTGCCATCCACTCCACCTAATCCTAATGCCCAAAACTTAGCTAACTTAAATTAAAAGAATTGGGCTCCATGAAACTTAAATTTGGGCCCCTTACTCCCTTGTGTGGCGTCACCTCCTAAGATTGGGCCACAAGCCCACTTTGGTATTTTAAACATAGATACTACCTTTTAAACCCTATAATGCCCAAACAGATAATTTTAATCAAGGCCTCTACCTAAGCTTTGAGCCCAATTTGGACCCCTAACACTTAAATTAACACATTAAACATATCCACCTATTAAACGCATAGGCCCAAAAATTCGTGGATGTTACAGTTCTACCCCTTAAAGAAATTTCGTCCTTGAAATTTCCAACTAACTATTAATCGTACTACCCAAGTCTCACCACTATGCTTTCGCTGCACACTCTAATTCTAAAGTCAAAATAAACACTTAGTATTCTATGGTAGAGTTCGCACCGATATTCACATCTAGAGCGTCCTCGTCCCCTTGTACTCATGCTATCGGTCCACGTTTATCTGATTAAGAATTATATGAATTAATAAGTTTCTTCCACTGTTTAACCACGAACAGTCTTATGAGCAGTAGTTTAAGAGTAGTTCTTTCGAATTCGGAATTACATCTACAAGTTTCAGTCTCAAGTTTGTCTCCTAGTTCCATATACACATACATGCAATCATCAATCATACAAATAGAACTTACATTCATCACCTAAGGGTATTTTTGTCATTTCACTACCCAGGGGTATTTTCGTAATTTATCCTATAGGGGTATTTTCGTAATTTTCCGAAATAGGGTTCCTTGGTGATTTTGTGAAATAAGGGTATTTTGGTAATTTTGCAATCAAGGGTACTTTGGTCATTTTACACAATAGGGGCAATTTAGTAATTTTTACAAATCAGGAATATTTTCAAAATAATTTTTTTTTAAAACAAACAGGGGTATCTTGAAGAATTTGATTTCAAAAGAAAATAGTAGTGTTCAGGTGGTTGTGGATTTCTGTTTGTTGTCATGTGTTGTGTTGTTTTTTTTTTACGAAAAAATTTCGTTGACTATGTAAATCGGGGTATATTTGCAAATCATGGGTATCTTGGGTTTTTTTTTCCAAAACAAGGGTTTCTAGCAATTTTGTAAAGATAAGGTAGCTGGTCCCTTTCGGGTTTTAATTATAGATTTTGGCCCGTCAACAAGTCCCCGTGGCTAGGGTGAATAGTCACTACGCACTGTAGGATTCCAAATAAGAGGAGGTGAGTCCCTAGGATCGCTAAATACCGTGCTCTTCTCGGATCCTTCCTGAACATGCGTATGACTGTTACCACACCCTAGTCTTGCGGCTCGTTAACGGGTTTGTTTAGTGAAATTAAGTCTTATGAGATTTTAAGAGTTGTTTCAAAATAGGCCTAAAATCCATCAAGTTCTAATCTAACTAATCTACGTCCCATAAAGCCCATCAAGCCCACATATATTATATCACACAATGGTTCGTAGTGCTTACTCGCCGGACTTGGGCCGAGACGCAGTGCCATGCCGAAGCTAACAGATCATTATTACTTAAAGACATCCATATTTCAAAAGCCCATTTTAGAAAACGTTTTGAGCCCAAAAACCCCAGAGCCGAGTTTTGAACCGGGCTCTGATACCAATTTGTAACACCCCAAACCGGCCCAAACGCTACAACCAGATCTGGTATGTCACTAAGAAAATTTTGGAAGAACATGTCGTATTTTCAGAAAAATATTTTTTTCGAAAAGCCCATATATATTTCATATAGAATATGCCTTTGTAAAATAAATCAAACTTAATTACATGCCTTAGTTTAATTAGTAATATAAAAAAAATTAAATAACTAAAAGTAATTAAAGCCCAAAAGTAAAACAAAATATACACTAGTGGCCCATGGCCTTATTACAACGAAATTTTAAAATCCACCAAATAAAAATATAAAATAATAACTTGAGTCTTTTTGCTAAATCCACATATTCTTCTGCATGGCCACCTTGCGTACCTCTCCGGCCCGGTCCGAAGCACTAGGTATCACCTGAAATGTTAATTAAAAGGGTGAGTCGCGAGACTCAGTGTGCAACCCCCATGCACCACTAGATTTTGGGCCTTAAGCCCGTTAAACAAAGTAAACAGCTTTAATACTCATAATAGAAATTAATAACAAATAATATGCAAGGCCCAACCCATTTGCCTAGGTTTCCATCCGCTACACGCCCCGTCACCGACCGCATGCACTATTGGGGATTTCTACAATCGACCCACACCGCTACACACCATGATGGCGGTCATGCGCTCATCCACATATGATGGCCAAGCCCTTATAACATATAATGGCCGGCCCGTATAACATTTAATGGCCAAGCTCAGATAACGACTCACGGCATTAGCCGCTACATCAGATCACGGTAAAACCGCTACACATATAACGTATAACTTCCTCCTTTCATCAACCCAACCCATGCAGTCATAAAATCAATATGCTTTTATCATATAAAGTCAAACATTCAACGACTGGTGATTTGCTTCACCCTTTTCTGTTTCCAACATTAAACCGAGATATCGGTATTTATCCCAACATATAAACTTATGAGCATACATTAATAATCAGATCTAGATGGTGGGGAAGTATTACACACTTGATATCGCAAAATCCAATATTCTTAGTCGATGTCCTTGCTATCCGGATCTATTATCCTCAATGTAAAGCCTTGCTCAAAAAGCCGGAAAAACACACAAAGATTTAGCCCCTTCAATAATCGGCCAAGGTTAATAAATCCCAAATTACACGTTAAAACTAATAGATCCCTTACCTTGAAATCCCGAAAGTAACACGATTCTATAACTTAGAGATCTATGCGATTGACTCCACTAAAGTTCCCTTCAGAGTTCGGCACAAGTAGGCACCACAGAAGTAATTCGGAAATCACAGGAGATGAGATCTAGGGATTTCGGCTTTTAGGAAAATCCTGGAAAAAGTATGAACAAGAGAAGGCTGATGTGTCTTTGGCTTTTAAAATATTTGAGTGAAGAGTTTTAGTTTCAGACAGGAAAAGAGAAGAAGGAAAAGAAAACAAGGAAGAGACATGAAGATTTCGGCTAGGAAGAAAAAGAATGGAAAGAGTTTCGGCTTTTGAATCAAAGTGAAGATGAAGGAATAGGCTTAGAGATTTCAGCTTTTGAAGAGAATGAAGAAGAAGATGGAACTTTAGGAGTTTTCGGCTTTTACTCAGAGAAGAAGAGAAAAGAATGAGAGAAAAAACCCAAATGCTGAAATTGAAGAGATATTCCCCCTATTTATAGAAATTTCGGCACTTACCTAACCTTGCAGATAAATCCTATCTTTTCTCCTTTATCTTAATCTACTAGCTCATCTAAAAGAGACTTAATTATCTCTAACTCCTCCCTCCTTTATCAGCATATTATCCACATATTTTAATCATTAAAATCCCTAAATTTTAGCCTTTATCTGCTTATTATCTACATAAAATAAATTCCTAAATAATAGCCTTCATCTGCTTATTATCCACATATTTTAATCATTAAAACCCCTAAATTTTAGCCTTGTTGCCATCCACTTCACGTAATCCTAATGCCCAAAATTTAGCTAACTTAAATTAAAAGAATTGGGCTCCATGAAACTTAAATTTGGGCCCTGTACTCCCTTGTGTGGCGTCACCTCCTAAGATTGGGCCACAAGCCCACTTTGGTATTTTAAACATAGATACTACCTTTTAAACCCTATAATGCCCAAACAGATAATTTTAATCAAGGCCTCTACCTAAGCCTGAGCCCAATTTGGACCCCTAACACTTAAATTAACACATTAAACATATCCACCTATTAAACGCATAGGCCCAAAAATTCGTGGATGTTACGAGTTCTACCCCTTAAAGAAATTTCGTCCTTGAAATTTCCAACTAACTATTAATCGTACTACCCAAGTCTCACCACTATGCTTTCGCTGCACACTCTAATTCTAAAGTCAAAATAAACACTTAGTATTCTATGGTAGAGTTCGCACCGATATTCACATCTAGAGCGTCCTCGTCCCCTTGTACTCATGCTATCGGTCCGCGTTTATCTGATTAAGAATTTTATGAATTAATAAGTTTCTTCCACTGTTTAACCACGAACAGTCTTATGAGCAGTAGGTTTAAGAGTAGTTCTTCCGAATTCGAATTACATCTACAAGTTTCAGTCTCAAGTTTGTCTCCTAGTTCCATATACACATACATGCAATCATCAATCATACAAATAGAACTTACATTCATCACCTAAGGGTATTTTCGTCATTTCACTACCCAAGGGTATTTTCGTAATTTATCCTACAGGGGTATTTTCGTAATTTTCCGAAATAGGGTTCCTTGGTGATTTTGTGAAATAAGGGTATTTTGGTAATTTTGCAATCAAGGGTACTTTGGTCATTTTACACATTAGGGGCAATTTAGTAATTTTTACAAATCAGGAATATTTTCAAAATAATTTTTTTTTATTTTTAAAACAAACAGGGGTATCTTGAAGAATTTGATTTCAAAAGAAAATAGTAGTGTTCAGGTGGTTGTGGATTTCTGTTTGTTGTCATGTGTTGTGTTGTTTTTTTTTTTTTACGAAAAAATTTCGTTGACTATGTAAATCAGGGTATATTTGCAACTCATGGGTATCTTGGGTTTTTTTTTTCCAAAACAAGGGTTTCTAGCAATTTTGTAAAGATAAGGTAGCTGGTCCCTTTCGGGTTTTAATTATAGATTTTGGCCCGTCAACAAGTCATCGTGGCTAGGGTGAAGCAGTCCTACGCACTGCAGGGATTCCAGAAAGAGGAGGTGAGTCGCTAGGATCGCTTAAATACCGTGCTCTTACGGATCCTTCCTAGACATGCGTATGACGGTTACCACACCCTAGTCTTGCGGCTCGTTAACGGGTTTGTTTAGTGAAATTAAGTCTTATGAGATTTTAAGAGTTGTTTCAGCTAGGCCTAAAATCCATCAAGTTCTAATCTATCTAATCTACGTCCCATAAAGCCCATCAAGCCCACATATATTATATCACACAATGGTTCAGAGTACTTACCTGGCGGACTTGGGCCGGAGACGCAGGTGCCATGCCGAGCTAACAGATCTGTTATTACTTAAAGACATCCATATTTCAAAAGCCCATTTTAGAAAACGTTTTGAGCCCAAAAACCCCAGAGCCGAGTTTTGAACCGGGCTCTGATACCAATTTGTAACACCCCAAACCCGGCCCAAATGCTACAACCGGATCTGGTATGCCACTAAGGAAATTTTGGAAGAACATGTCGTATTTTCAGAAAAATATTTTTTCCGAAAGCCCATATATATTTCATATAGAATTTGCTTTTGTAAAATAAAACCAATCTTAATTACATGCCTTAGTTTAATTAGTAATATAAAAAAAATTAAATAACTAAAAGTAATTAAATCCCAAAAGTAAAACAAAATATACACTAGTGGCCCATTGCCTTATTACAACAAAATTTTAAAATCCACCAAATAAAAATATAAAATAATGACTTGAGTCTTTTTGCTAAATCCACATATTTTTCTGCATGGCCACCTTATGCACTACCTCTCGGCCGGTCCAAGCACTAGGTATCACCTGAAATGTTAATTAAAAGGGTGAGTCGTGAGACTCAGTGTGCAACCCTCATGCACCACTAGATTTTGGGCCTTAAGCCCGTTAAACAAAGTAAACAATTTAATACTCATAATAGAAATTAATAACAAATAATATGCAAGGCCCAACCCATTTGCCTAGGTTTCCATCTGCTACACGCCCCCGTACCAACCGTACACACCATTGGGGATTTCTACAATCGACCCACACCGCTACACACCATGATGGCAGTCATGCTGCTCATCGACATATGATGGCCAAGCCCTTATAACATATAATGGCCGGCCCGTATAACATTTAATGGCCGAAGCCCAGATAATGACTCACGGCATTGATTAGCCGCTACATCAGATCACGGTAAAACCGCTACACATATAACGTATAACTTCCTCCTTTCATCAACCCAACCCATGCAGTCATAAAATCAATATGCTTTTATCATATAAAGTCAAACATTCACTGACCTGGTGATTTGCTTCACCCTTTTCGGGTTTCCAACATTAAACCGAGATATCGATATTTATCCCAACATATAAACTTATGAGCATACATTAATAATCAGATCTTGATGGTGGGGAAGTATTACACACCTGATATCGCGAAATCAAATATTTTTAGTCGATTTCCTTGCTATCCGGATCTATTATCCTCAATGTAAAGCCTTGCTCAAAAAGCCGGAAAAACACACAAAGATTTAGCGCCTTCAACAATCGGCCAAGGTTAATAAATCCCAAATTACACGTTAAAACTAATAGATCCCTTACCTTGAAATCCCGAAAGTAACACGATTCTATAACTTAGAGATCTATGCGATTGACTCCACTAAAGTTCCCTTGAGTTCAAAGACAAGTAGGCACCACGTAGTAATTCGGCAATCACAGGAGATGAGATCTAGGGATTTCGACTTTTAGGAAAATCCCGGAAAAAGTATGAACAAGAGAAGGCTGATGTGTCTTTGGCTTTTAAAATATTTGAGTGAAGAGTTTTAGTTTCTGACAGGAAAAGAGAAGAAGGAAAAGAAAACAAGGAAGAGACATGAAGATTTCGGCTAGGAAGAAAAAGAATGGAAAGAGTTTCGGCTTTTGAATCAAAGTGAAGATGAAGGAATAGGCTTAGAGATTTCGGCTTTTGCAGAGAATGAAGAAGAAGATGGAACTTTAGGAGTTTTCGGCTTTTACTCAGAGAAGAAGGGAAAAGAATGAGAGAAAAAACCCAAATGCTGAAATTGAAGAGATATTCCCCTATTTATAGAAATTTCGGCACTTACCTAACCTTGCAGATAAATCCTATCTTTTCTCCTTTATCTTAATCTACTAGCTCATCTAAAAGAGACTTAATTATCTCTAACTCCTCCCTCTTTTATCAGCATATTATCCACATATTTTAATCATTAAAATCCCGAAATTTTAGCCTTTATCTGCTTATTATCTACATAAAATAAATTCCTAAATAATAGCCTTCATCTGCTTATTATCCACATATTTTAATCATTAAAACCCCTAAATTTTAGCCTTGTTGCCATCCACTCCACCTAATCCTAATGCCCAAAATTTAGCTAACTTAAATTAAAAGAATTGGGCTCCATGAAACTTAAATTTGGGCCCTGTACTCCCTTGTGTGGCGTCACCTCCTAAGATTGGGCCACAAGCCCACTTTGGTATTTTAAACATAGATACTACCTTTTAAACCCTATAATGCCCAAACAGATAATTTTAATCAAGGCCTCTACCTAAGCCTGAGCCCAATTTGGACCCCTAACACTTAAATTAACACATTAAACATATCCACCTATTAAACGCATAGGCCCAAAAATTCAGGATGTTACAGTTCTACCCCCTTAAAGAAATTTTGTCCTTGAAATTTCCAACTAACTATTAATCGTACTACCCAAGTCTCACCACTATGCTTTCGCTGCACACTCTAATTCTAAAGTCAAAATAAACACTTAGTATTCTATGGTAGAGTTCGCACCGATATTCACATCTAGAACGTCCTCGTCCCCTTGTACTCATGCTATCGGTCCGCGTTTATCTGATTAAGAATTTTATGAATTAATAAGTTTCTTCCACTGGTTAACCACGAACAGTCTTATGAGCAGTAGTTTAAGAGTAGTTCTTTCAATTCTAATTACATCTACAAGTTTCAGTCTCAAGTTTGTCTCCTAGTTCCATATACACATACATGCAATCATCAATCATACAAATAGAACTTACATTCATCACCTAAGGGTATTTTCGTCATTTCACTACCCAAGGGTATTTTCGTAATTTATCCTACTGTGGGTATTTTCGTAATTTTCCAAATAGGGTTCCTTGGTGATTTTGTGAAATAAGGGTATTTTGGTAATTTTGCAATCAAGGGTACTTTGGTCATTTTACACATTAGGGGCAATTTAGTAATTTTTACAAATCAGAATATTTTCAAAATAATTTTTTTATTTTTAAAACAAACAGGGTATCTTTGAAGAATTTGATTTCAAAAGAAAATAGTAGTGTTCGTGTGGTTGTGGATTTACATTTGTTGTCATGTGTTGTGTTGTTTTTTTTTTTTACGAAAAATTTCGTTGACTATGTAAATCGTGTATATATTTGCAAATCATGGGTATCTTGGGTTTTTTTCCAAAACAAGGGTTTCTAGCAATTTTGTAAAGATAAGGTAGCTGGTCCCTTTCGGGTTTTAATTATAGATTTTGGACCGTCAACAAGTCATCGTGGCTAGGGTGAAAAGTCACTACGCACCAGGTAGGATTCCAACGAAGAGGAGGTGAGTCACTAGGACTGCTTAAATACCAGGCTCTTCTGGATCCTTCCTAGACATGCGTATGACGGTTACCACACCCTAGTCTTGCGGCTCGTTAACGGGTTTGTTTAGTGAAATTAAGTCTTATGAGATTTTAAGAGTTGTTTCAGCTAGGCCTAAAATCCATCAAGTTCTAATCTATCTAATCTACGTCCCATAAAGCCCATCAAGCCCATATATATTATATCACACAATGGTTCAGAGTACTTACCTGGCGGACTTGGGCCGGAGACGTAGGTGCCATGCCGAGCTAACAGATCTGTTATTACTTAAAGACATCCATATTTCAAAAGCCCATTTTAGAAAACGTTTTGAGCCCAAAAACCCCATAGCCGAGTTTTGAACCGGGCTCTGATACCAATTTGTAACACCCCAAACCCGGCCCAAATGCTACAACCGGATCTGGTATGCCACTAAGAAAATTTTGGAAGAACATGTCGTATTTTCCGAAAAATATTTTTTCCGAAAAGCCCATATATATTTCATATAGAATATGCCTTTGTAAAATAAAACCAAACTTAATTACATGCCTTAGTTTAATTAGTAATATAAAAAAAAATTAAATAACTAAAAGTAATTAAAGCCCAAAAGTAAAACAAAATATACACTAGTGGCCCATGGCCTTATTACAACGAAATTTTAAAATCCACCAAATAAAAATATAAAATAATGACTTGAGTTTTTTTTCTAAATCCACATATTCTTCTGCATGGCCACCTTGCGTACCTCTCCGGCCCGGTCCGAAGCACTAGGTATCACCCGAAATGTTAATTAAAAGGGTGAGTCGCGAGACTCGAGCAGCAACCCTCATGCACCACTAGATTTTGGGCCTTAAGCCCGTTAAACAAAGTAAACAGTTTAATACTCATAATAGAAATTAATAACAAATAATATGCAAGGCCCAACCCGTTTGCCTTGGTTTCCATCCGCTACACGCCCCCGTACCAACCGTACACACCATTGGGGATTTCTACAATCGACCCACACCGCTACACACCATGATGGCAGTCATGCTGCTTATCCACATATGATGGCCGAAGCCCTTATAACATATAATGGCCGAAGACCGTATAACATTTAATGGCGAAGCCCGTATAACGATTCACGGCATTAGTTGCTACATCGATCATCACGTAAAACCGCACACATATAACGTATAACTTCCTCCTTTCATCAACCCAACCCATGCGGTCATTAAATCAATATGCTTTTATCATATAAAGTCAAACATTCACCGACACGGTGATTTGCTTCACCTTTTCGGTTTCCAACATTAAACCGAGATATCGGTATTTATCCCAACATATAAACTTATGAGCATACATTAATAATCAGATCTAGATGGTGGGAAGTATTACACACTGATATCGCGAAATCCAATATTCTTAGTCGATGTCCTTGCTATCCGGATCTATTATCCTCAATGTAAAGCCTTGCTCAAAAAGCCGGAAAAACACACAAAGATTTAGCCCCTTCAACAATCGGCCAAGGTTAATAAATCCCAAATTACACGTTAAAACTAATAGATCCCTTACCTTGAAATCCCAAAAGTAACACGATTCTATAACTTAGAAATCTATGCGATTGACTCCACTAAAGTTCCCTCAGAGTTCGGCACAAGTAGGCACCACGTAAGTAATTCGGCAATCACAGGAGATGAGATCTAGGGATTTCGCTTTTAGGAAAATCCCGAAAAAGTATGAACAAGAGAAGGCTGATGTGTCTTTGGCTTTTAAAATATTTGAGTGAAGAGTTTCAGTTTACGACGGAAAAGAGAAGAAGGAAAAGAAAACAAGGAAGAGACATGAAGATTTCGGCTAGGAAGAAAAAGAATGGAAAGAGTTTCGGCTTTTGAATCAAAGTAAAGATGAGGGAATAGGCTTAGAGATTTCGGCTTTTGCAGAGAATGAAGAAGAAGATGGAACTTTAGGAGTTTTCGGCTTTTACTCAGAGAAGAAGAGAAAAGAATGAGAGAAAAAACCCAAATGCTAAAATTGAAGAGATATTCCCCCTATTTATAGAAATTTTGGCACTTACCTAACCTTGCAGATAAATCCTATCTTTTCTCCTTTATCTTAATCTACTAGCTCATCTAAAAGAGACTTAATTATCTCTAACTCCTCCCTCCTTTATCATCATATTATCCACATATTTTAATCATTAAAATCCCTAAATTTTAGCCTTTATCTGCTTAATATCTACATAAAATAAATTCCTAAATAATAGCCTTTATCTGCTTATTATCCACATATTTTAATCATTAAAACCCCTAAATTTTATCCTTGTTGCCATCCACTCCACCTAATCCTAATGCCCAAGATTTAGCTAACTTAAATTAAAAGAATTGGGCTCCATGAAACTTAAATTTGGGCCCCTTACTCCCTTGTGTGGCGTCACCTCCTAAGATTGGTCCACAAGCCCACTTTGGTATTTTAAACATAGATACTACCTTTTAAACCCTATAATGCCCAAACAGATAATTTTAATCAAGGCCTCTACCTAAGCCTGAGCCCAATTTGGACCCCTAACACTTAAATTAACACATTAAACATATCCACCCATTAAACACATAGGCCCAAAAATTCAGGATGTTACATGCCTACTAGATATGATCTAAACTTATCAAAAGCAAACACAACAGCTAATAATTCTTTCTCAGTGGTAGTGTAATTTAGCTATGCTCCTGTTAGAGTGTGACTGGCATAATAAACAGTGTGAAAAATCTTACCTATCTATTGCCCAAGCACTGTTCCAATAGAAAAATCACTCGCATTGTACATGACCTCAAATGGCAGTGACCAATTTAGGGCCACTACTATTGGAGCAACCACCAGTCGCTTCTTCAACTCCTCGAAAGCAGACAAGCAAGCATCATCAAAAAGGAAAAGTTTATTTTGTTCCAGCAAGGTACACAAGGGCTTAGAGATCTTAGAGAAGTCTTTGATAAATCTCCTATATAATCCACCATGCCCTAAGAAGCTCCTAATTTCGTTAACACTTCTTGGAGGTGGCAGCTTCTCAATCACTTTGATTTTTGCCTAGTCAACTTTGATTCTTTTATGAAAGACCTTATGCCCTAGGGAAATGCCTTCTTGTACCATGAAATGACACTTCTCCCAGTTTAGAACGAGGTTAGTCTCCTCACAGCGTTGAAGTACCAGCTTTAAGTTGTGCAAACAACCTTTGAAGTCATTCCCAAATACAAAGAAATCATCTGTAAACACTTTGAGGAACTTCTCAACCATATCCGAGAATATTGACATCATGTACTGTTGGAATGTTGCCAGTGCATTACACAGACCAAAGGGCATTCTTCTGAAGGTAAATGTACCATATGGACAGGTGAATGTTGTTTTTTCTTGATCTTCTAGGATGATTGCAATCTGATTGTACCTAGAAAATCCATCTAAGAAGCAATAAAAATCCTTACCAGCTAATCGGTCTAACATTTGATCAATGAAAGGCAGTGGAAAATGGTCTTTCGTTGTGGCTTTTTTGAGCTTGCGATAGTCCATACAGACTCACCATCCCGTCACAGTTCGTATAAGTATAAGCTCATTATTATCTTTGCTGACCACGATGAAACCTCTCTTCTTTGGCACACATTGGACTAGACTCACCCAAGAGCTATCTGAGATTGGGGAGATAATGCCAGCATCCAACCATTTGATTATCTCCTTTTTCACCACCTCCTTCATAATGGGGTTCAACCTCCTTTTCTGCTCAATAGAACTGCCATGGCAATTTTCTAGCAAAATTTTGTGCATGCAGATTGTGGGGTTGATTCCTTTAATATCTGTGATTGTCCATCCTAATGCCTTTTTGAATTTCCTAAGTACAGCTAACAATTGAACCTCTTGCTCATAAGTCAGCTCAACAAATACAACCATAGGCAGTGTGTTATCCTTCCCTAAATTAGCTTATTTTAATTGTGTAGGTAGAGGTTTCAACTCTAACATGGGTGGTTCTTCTATAGACAGTTTAGCAGGGTTCAAAATTCGAGTATATAAATCTAATGTGTCAAACCTCTTTCCAGGTCTATCAACAATTAGTTTGGATTCTAGCAAATGTTTGTGGTGTCCTAATGGCCCTTCATCATCAATATCAACTGAATTCGATTCACTATTCTCTTTTTCATGTTATCTTTTTTCTCAAATTCCACTTCCACAACATAGTCTAACAAATTGATAGCATGACACTCTTCTATACCATAAGCACATTTCAGAGCCTGGAAAACATTAAAAGTGATTTGTTCATCATTCACCCTTATAGTTAATTCGCCCTTTTGAACATCAATCACAGTCCTACATGTTGCAAGAAAAGGTATACCAAGAATAATAGGCATATCTTTGTCAGCTTCACAGTCTAACATAATGAAATCAGTAGGAAAAATGAATTTATCTACCCTTACCAGGACATCCTTAATTTTACCTTCTAGGTGTCCATATGATCGATCTGCCAATTGCAAGGTCACAGTGGTGGGTCTTTCTTCTCCAATTCCCATCTTTTTGAACACAGACATAGGCATAAGATTTATGCTTGCTCCTAAATCAGAAAAGGCCTTTCCAGCATATTGGTTACCAATTGAGCAAGGTATTGTGAAGCTTCCTAGGTCCTTCAACTTTGGAGGCAATTTATTTGTTAGCATAGCTGTGCACCATTCAGTGAGTGCGACTGTTTCAAATTCTCCCAATCGTCTCTTCCTAGAAAGTATGTATTTCATAAACTTGACATAGTTGGGCATTTTCTCCAAGACTTGCACCAAATGTATATTGATGTGAAGTTTCTTAAGGACATCCAAGAATCACCTAAATTGTTGGTCTTGTCTATGATTCTGAAATCATTGGGAAATGGTGGGGATGGGCGAATTTCAGGTTGTAGTGATTGTTTTGCCCGGGCATTGTGTTCAGCAGTGCTATCTAAATTTGCTTTGGCATTGCTTGGTCTAGTTATCTCATTTGTGGTGCTTTTCTTGTGTTGTTCAATAGTTTTGCTTTTATTAAATTACGAATTTGTTGTTTCAGCGACAACACTCTTGTCAACTCTATCTCGTTGTGTGCCAGTTCTAAAAGTGATTGCTTTACAATGTTCTTTCCCATGTGGTCTTGCATTCTCAATATCACTTGGCAAAGTTCCTTTTGCTCTTAAGCTCAAAGCATTAGCTATCTATCCTACTTTGTTCTCTAAAGCTCGTAAAGATGACGCTTTGCTTTGGATCACAGCATTGTTCTTAGTCATATACTCCTTCAATAGAGATTCAATAGATGAGGATGAAAATGATTTTTGCCTTTGTTGAACTCGTTGTTGAGGCTATATGGACTAATGGAGACCAGGTGGGACATTCATGGTACTGGGTCTGACAGCTGTGTTGGAATTTCCAGCTCCTTGATTGTTCCACCTAAATTTTGGGTGATGCTTTCAACTAGGATTATACATGTTGGAATAAGGGTTGTTGTTCGTATTGAAGTTTCTTATATAGTATACATATGCTAGCTTCGAGGGACACTTTTCAAACATGTGATCCTCACCATAATAAACACAAGATTACCCAGCTACTTCTGCATGGTCTTTATTAGGTTGGCTAAAGAAAACACCTGAGTACTAAGCGAGGTACTACCATCAAGTTCAAACGATCCAACCACTCACCGACTAGTTCCAGCTCTTGTTGAGGGGTATTGATAATCATTATTGGTTATTCTCTTCAAAATCTCGTATGCTTTATTGTAGGACCTATCAAAAAAAGTTCCATTAGCTAAAGCATCAACCACCATCCGTGTCTGTGCATTCAAACCATTATAGAACATCTCCATTTGGGTCCAATGTTGAAATCCATGAATAGGAAATTTCTTAAGCAAGTCTTTGAACCTTTCCCACGCTTCATATAGTGTTTCATCCTCTAATTTCCTGATGATGTTATGTCATTTCTTGGTTTGGCATTCATATTGGGTGGGTTATATCGCAGCAAAAATCTATGACAAAGATCATTCCATGATTCTACTGTTCTAGAGGGTACAACATTGTGCCATGTTCTAGCACGATCTCTTAAAGATTAGGGAAACAACTTGAGTTTGAAGGAATCTTCAGGGACACCTTGCTGCTTGAAAGAATCACAGACCTCCAAGAAAAGTCTCAAGTGCAATCTGCGATCTTCAATTGGCAAACCACCAAATTGGCCAATTGATTGAAGCATCTAAAACATTACAGGTGTCAGTTCAAAGTGGGGAGCTTGAATTTGTGACCTAATTATTCCAGGAATGCCTCTACGTATACAACAACAATGCCCCTATGCATACAACTAGTAACAGACATGTTGTGATCACGAAATAAACAAATAGCGCCTAAAACTTGTCACGTGTGAATATGATGTGCGAATTGTGTAAGTATACACGTTGAATCAAGTAATAAAGTGATGAGTGACTATCGTCCCCACAAGGATTGGATGGGTGTTCTTTGTCTAACTTACCACAATTTAATAGAAAGGATAATTGTATTAAACAATATTTAAATGAAATTAAAATGGGATTAACACGTTAGAAATAGGAGTAATGAAGTATACTAGCAAAGGTTGCAATTGCAATGCTTCAAACAAGAGTACTAAAAACTTTCACAAGATTGGAATATTGATCGTAAAGACTGGCATTACTAAGGGCTCAGTTCCAACATGTGAACATTGTCGTGGTAAAACTATGGCTTACCTCTGGTGAAAGCAAGTCTTAAGGTTATTCACCCATAAGAAACTATATGTTTATAGGCTTGGGAGTAACAACCATTACTAAGCATAACCTTCTAAATCATATAAGGTAAGACTCTATGTCTAGAGTTTACACGAGTGCTTCACTCAACACTCATTTATATTACCCAACTTTGATCTAGGTAGCCTAACCCTGCCTATAACACCCCTAACCCGTCTCCGTCGTCAAAATAGGATTACGGAGAATTACCGTAGAAACATAACTTTAAAACATCAATTTCCAAACATTTCATATATCATAACATAATTCATTCAATCACATGCTTATTGTCCCTTATTCGAGCCCTCGAGGCCTTAAAAAAACTTTAGAATCAATTTGGGACTAAATCATAAACATTTAGAGTTTTATAGAAATATATAGAAAATTTCATATTGCACGGGTCACACGGCTGAGACACACGCCCGTGTCTCAAGCTATGTGGACATTCAAAGTTAGAACACACGACCGTGTCCCAACCCATGTCCGTGCCCTTGTAATTCTCTGACTTGGGTCACACGGCCAAGCCACACGCCCGTGTGCCAGGCCGTGTGCTACGCTGTGTAACTGCCTGAGTTGTAACCCTTCAAAACCTACAAGGGACACACGGTCGTGCCGCATAGCCGTGTGTCACACATGGCTAAGAGACATGCCCATATCTTTGGCCGTGTGGATGAGAAATAGGCCAATTTCAATTCATTCCCTTCACCCTAAACAAGCACACACCCACAAGCCACTTGTACATATCACCAAGCCTTTAAAACATTCCTAAAACATGCATAATATGATCACTTCAATAAATCATTTATCATACAACCAATATGCCTAAAAGGCACCTCAATCACAAAAATCAAATATACTTAAACATATGCATAATTTAGCCATTCATCAACCATATATTTCTAATCGATTTCCATACCAAACCTACCACAATGACCACATGCCAAAATCACTTTCAAGCATACTAAATTGGTCATCAAAACATAACTTTACTTGACCATTTCAGCACCAACAATTAAAACATTAAAATGCCAAAAGTTCATATATCACCAAACCATATTTACAATCCAAACATAATGACAATCTCATCAAGCACAATTCACCTATACATGCCACTATAACCATGACTCAAAACACCAGAATATACCGAAATAGTCGCTGGATAGTGTGATAGGTCTCCGACGAGCTTCCAAATTGAACGAGCTTTTGATTATCTATAAAACATGGGAAAGGAGACTATATAAGCATATAATTCTTAGTAAGTTCGTATAACATAAAACACAACTTACCATTTCATTTCAGAACATGAAAATTTAACATGATATAATCCAACCTTTAGCTTGGCCCAAGCCTAAGCACCAACACCAACATGTTAGCATACTTGCACATAATTCATATGAATTTAACATGGATAACCATTATACTTGAGCTTGATTCAATTGGATTTATCATCCATCATAACATAACATGTTTTCCATGTAGCTCACCATTTTAATGTATTTCATACATACATGTCTTGGTTCATATTGAACACTTACCATTTCCTTTCAATTTGATGCCCGTTGAACCGTTTAGAATATCATTGGATACACGAGATAGCTCACACGAAGTGTGCTAAACATACAATCATAACATTTCCTTTCTTTAACATCATTGCTCACATGAGCTGTGACATGGGTCTGCTCAAACGAGTTGTGAAATAGACCTACTCACACGAGCTGTGGGTCGGAATGTAAGCAACACGATGCTGCTCACACGAGCTATGGAGTATCTGCAACACATGCCAGACCTCAGCCATCAGTAGGACATTCAAGACCAGCACCCAAAACATAAGAACTCTCATGCCATGTCATTTGTATCTTATGAATTCCTAAGGTTCAAACGGGGCTCAATAGTCGTCGAAACATCATTGGATTTGCTTTAATTATTTATATAACAATCCATAATTTACATATAGCTCAAAATATAGCATTAAAACATTATATAATTACACGAACTTACCTCGACGATAAAGGCATAGAAACGGAGTCAACTAATTCGAAGCTTAATCTTTACCCCGGTCTAAAGCCGTATGAGGTCTATTTTTATCTAAATAAATAAATTCAATCTATTTAATATCCATTCTATTCAATTCAATCCAATTTCATATTTTTGCAAAATTACACTTTTGCCCTTATTGTTTTGATTTCTTTACAATTTATCCTTAAGCTCGTAAATTGAAATTCATGCAATTTCATCCCTACCCAAGGTAGCCGAATTCAATATAGGTCCATAGCAACTCATAAAATTCTTTATTTCACAATTTTCACCATGTATTTTTCACATTTTACAAATAAATCCCTAATTATCATTTTCAACAAAATTCACTTTACAAAAGTTGTTTATCTATCAACAAAGATGCATTTTCTTCCATCAAACATCAAAAATCACAAGAACACATTCATGGAAAAACCCTAACCTTTTAACAGTTTTGCAAATTAGTCACTGGGCTAGCTAGATTAAGTTTTAACGACTCCAAAAACATAAAAATCATTAAAAACGAGATGAAATTGTACTTACATGCAAGGGATTTGTGTATCCGAATGTTTAAGCTCCTTCAATGGAATTTTCCACCCTTATTTTCGGTAGAAAAGATGAACAAACAAGGTGATTCTTTTGTTTTCTATATTTTACTATATTTTATTTATTAAATTACATTTTTAACCTTTGTTTTTAACTTAAAATTCACTTATTTAATGTCCATCTTTGTCCACTCAATATAAAAATGGTCTTAATTACCACATAAATCCCTTAACTATTAAATTTCATAGTCATTTGGTACCTTTAACTTATAGAACTCTAATTTTGCATCTTTTACGATTTAGTCCTTATCACCAAATTAAACATGCAAACGATAAAATTTCTGAATGAATTTTTTATACGACACTAATATCATACCTAGACCTTAAAATAATATTAAAATAGATATTTTCATGTTGGATTTGTGGTCCCAAAACCACTATTCCGATTTCACTGAAAACAGATTGTTATACTGTCGGTATTAAGCTACCTTAAGGCTTAACAAACATTCATCAATACCATAACAATCATTTAAACAAATAAAACCATTGGATAAAACAACAAAGTGAACTAGATTAATCCACAAACATTAGTCGAAATTTAAACTTCATCCAGAGCAGTCTCTAGCCATATGAAGTTAGCTTATGGTTGGACTACACAAATTCAAGTTTGTTCGTATAATCAACATCCCAAATAACAGTTTAGAACCGAAGAATGGAAACCAAATGCAAAGAAAGAAATCTTGGTTCGAAACACGAATTTCCCATTCGGCGCCTTGTCGTTTGGCTTAACCAATGCTTCTAGTAGCTCAATTTGCCCTCATTCCTATAATGAGATCTCTGTCGAAGCTTATAAATTTGCATTCAGCAGTACCTTGATCTCTCATCAATGGCAGACCTCAAGTGTGGCCGCCAATTGTTTTTTCTCTTTTTTTTCTTTTTTCGTCCCCCTTTTCTCGTCCTTTCTTTTGTCTTTTATACTTGGGTCCTCCTCTAGGGTAGAAGCCGTCATCCAATGATTTCTTTTCCCTAATTTTGATGTGGATGTTTTCAATTACACGTGTATGTTGGGGGAAGCAGCTGCTGAGTGCTCTCATTGCTGACTGGGTGGTTATTGTTTTCTTCACTAGCATTGCCATGGCAACTTCTCATAATGCCTCGGCAAACCTCTATCCTTTGCAATCCTTATTCCTTAAACATGCTGTAACACCCCAAACCCGACCCATTCGATACGACCGAATTTGAAATGCCACTGCGGAAAACGTTTAAAAATATTCTTACTTAACAAGAAACCGTTAAAAATTTGTTGCCCTTGATAAAACATTTAAAACATTCTAAATAAAATTAAGTGGTGATAAAAATACCGATTCAAAACTTTAATATGACTTTTGAGATATAAATAGCTTTTAAAATTAAACTACCAAAATATTAACTTAATTACAAATCCAATCAAACATAGCAAAATTCAAATACTTTAAGGCCCTTATTACAACAAATAACTATTCAAAAATACTTAAAATACTCAAGTTAATAAATTCTATTATATAATGAAAACTTCTTCTTCTCGCATGGGCCACCTCGTATCCACTCCAACCCGGTCCGATCATCATCCATCACCGCGATGTTGATAAAAATTTGGGTGAGTCATACAGACTCGATGTGTAATTAATCCACTGAATTCCACCCACATGTTAACCACATATTAACCCATATATCGGATAACAAGATAACATATTCACATAATAACACATTCGGGCTTGGCCCATATTCATGTCACTTATCGTGTAACAGGTAATTAATCGCATAATTTCCACATATCGGGCTTAGCCCATTTCCGCACCGATCCACATTCATATACTGGGCTTGGCCCATTTTCACATTAATCCACATATCAATTGAAATGCAAAGTGCACCCAACCCAACCTAGGGTCCATCCTCTACACACCCCGTATCCATTTACCACACACCGAGGGATTAACAAATCACCCTCTCCTTTTTTTACTCCAAAGGCAATCAATGCCGTCCACGTGCAATTAAGCACAATAATCCACAACGCGACCTCGATCGGCGCCAATCCACGATGTAGCCGTAGCTAACACCAAAAACGACGATGGGACACATAATCACTCATCAACCACGATATAGCACATAGCTTATATCAACCACGATGAGGCACGCAGCTACTCATCAAGCCACGCGAACTAAATCGCAATTAATCCACAACGTGACCTCGATCCAACGTCAATCCACGATGTATCTCAAGGCTAACATCAAACCACGTGCTCGAAGTACACCCGTACCTTCTTTCATATCATATCCCACCCATGCACATGCAACATATAATAATGTCATGATAATAATGCATGTACAAAGTTGTTCGGACATACAATCTCATTCATATAGGCACATTCACATTCTTTCAATAATCAACACTAACTCGGTATTCGATATACCCCTCTAGGGTATCCATATCACATCACCGTATCATCGCACTAGTTAACCCATAAACATAACACATACAAATATAGCATAAACCTTGAAACGGTGGGTTAATCACACACCGATCACTTGGATAACTACGCTTTTGATACACGATGCTATCACTAGGCGATACTACGGCTATTTGCCTACTTTCTTGTTCGACGGTCCACACCCCGGTGGCCAATCCGGACATGAAACGGATCTTCTCTTAAACTTCGGATAGGGGCTATCCCTTGTCCTCCTTGACTAGCATTCGCCTCCATAACGATACTTAATCGATCAACCGGTTAATCACTACTACTTTAATATATCAAATCAAATCTACATTTACTAAATATCCTTACCGAAATAAATCTTGAATCCCAAAGCTTGTTCTACTTCTGTCGACTTGCCCCCTAATTAACCATAATACCAATCGGTCACATTTAAACCCTAAAGATGGCCCTTGGCCGAATGCCTTATTGGCCTACCTTGAAGAATCAAAAACTGATTACCAAAGGAGAATTCACTTACCACTATTACACGTTTGCTTTGAAGATCCTAAAGTAAGTAGTCGACAGCACCCTCTTTTAAAGATTCGGCTTAGAGCACAACAATGATGGTTTCGGCACTTAATGGTGAAGAGAAAATGAAATAATGGAGAGGGTTTTATGCCTGGAGATTTCGGTAACAACGATAAAGGGGTTTTAGCTTTTGTGACTTGCGGCAAAACAAAGAGAATAGGCACTTTAAGCTTCGGGAATGGCTTTAAAGAAATAGAAATAGATTTGGTGTTGGATGAAAGAAAAGAATGAGAGGTGTGAGTGGGAAGAAATTTGGCACAAAGAAATTTAAAGAAAAAGATATCAAAGATGATTACTCCCCCCTTATAAAGAATTCGGCTACTATATCCTTGCTATTATCAAACTCTTTGATAATCTCCTCTATTATCTCCTTAACAAATAAAATAAATTAATCCAACATTAATCCCTTATCAAACTCCTATATTATCTCTTATCACCTATTTAAACCAAAATAAATAAAATAAATCCTTATTTATCTCTTCTTCATCTTGCACAAAATAATTAAATCAACAATTATCCCACTTGAATAAATAAAACAACAATTATCTATTATCTACCAACTTAAAATAAAATAAAATAATCATCAATTATCCTACCTTAGCCGAAATTAATAGGAGAATAAGCTGAATCCTCATCCAATTAAAAGTCCCCTGTGTCGTCCACTTTCTTCCAACTCTACCTTGACGAAAAAGCAAAATAAAACACTCCCCTTCTTTGCTCACCACCTCGAACCCAAGACTGCTGGAGCCCTTGGGCGCAAGTCGAGATAACGCCAGAGCCACTTTGCCAAGGCATTTTTTGTGACATGATTCACCCAAATTTCTTTTAAAACCTCTTTTTCGCAGCGCTTCTTCTTGACGCAAAAATAAACACTCCTTCCCTTCTTCTTCGCAACTCAACCAAGGCCCTTAACCCCACCGCACATGGCGTCCATTGCCAATTTACCACATGATTCCTTGTGTCATTAATTCCCTAAAAATTTCTTTAAAGCCTCCTTAGCCCAGTTCCCCTATTTGACACAAAAAAAAAGTCTTTAATGCTTCCCACGATGCTCGAACCTTTTCCCTCCTGAACTCCCTTTTGACGCAACCTCCCAAGCACCTAAGGTAGCGTCCCAAGCCACTTTACCAAGCCCATTTTCATGTCCATAAACTCCTAAAAATTTTCCTTAAGGCCTCCTTCACCTAACTTCTCCTTTAAAAATAAAATTCCAATATTTTTCCAAGACTTCCTCCTACATCCTTGGATTCTCAAAACCCTTAAAACATGCTCAACTACACTTAAAGCCTACTAACAGTTGAGTTATGCTCCAAACGCATAACCCCCAATTTAGGATATTACAGTTCTACCCTCCTTAAAAATAATTTCGTCCTCGAAATTACTTACTATCGTTCAATCGTGCATTCTTAACTCACCACACTACTCTATTGCTGCGCACTCTGATCTTAATAAAACTATCTTACCTTCTAGGCACAGTTTTAAAGTTCACATCCAAGGTTTCATACACTTCACTAGCAATACAACAATAAACTATCTCTAAAGCAACAAATAATACTCCAAAAACAAGGAACTTACCCGCTATCACATCCTTGGTTGTCTCACATCCGAACCTTCACCTCCTCTGCCGGTGTTCCACGACCTTGGCCTCGAGCCCTATCCATCACTTGCGGACATTTCTTAACCAAATGAGCCTTAGACCCACACCGAAACATTCCTTACTATTTCCCCAACATTCTCCCCGCATGAGCTCTTCCACACCGAGCACATGAACGACTCGATTCTCGAAATCGCACAGTGCACGTCTGCAATTCTCGATCCTTGGTCTTTTCTGAATATCCTCAGATGGGCACGGATGGTCTAAAACTCCTTTTGTTCGAATTCTTATTCTTCTCTCGGTTTGGCCTCGCGGTTTTCTTAACTTCTTCACTATCCGAGCTTTTTCCACTAGAATCGCAAAGTCCCTTTCTCTTTGCGGAGTAATCAACACTCGTAGCTCATCCCGCAACCCGTCTTGAATCGGACACACCTTTCGTAATCGGTAGCCACGATCCCCTTGGCGTCTCGACTTAACCGCACGAATTCCGCTTCATACTGCCATCTTGACTTGCTTCCTTGAACCAAGTTTAGAAACGCTTTCCTTTGCGAGTCTAAGTAACTGGCTCCCACATACTTCCCGTCAAACTTAGCCTTAAAGAAATCCCAATCCAATCGATCTGCCGGGACACCTTGTTTGACAGTGAGCCACCATCGATAAGCTTCATCTCGTAGCAACGAGACCGCGCCTTTCGGCTTTTCCTCGCCGATGCAGTCTAGATCATCCATGATTCTTTCGATCGCTTCCGGTAATACTCCGCTACATTCGGAGCCACTCGGATACTCCTCTAAAAACTTCACTCAGTTGGACCTAAGTCTCTCGAAACCGACTTTCGAGCTCCACTTCTCATTCCAACTCTTGCTACTTGCTCGTAGCACACGTAGCATAGCTTGCGATCTGGCGTCATCTCCTCCTCGTCGAATCTTGATCCTCCGCGCCACCGATGGCGGCGGCGGCACGTCACTTTCTCGACCCATGGCGGACCCTACGGTTTCGAGCATCATCATTCGACCACGTCTCCTAGAGCTCATTTCTAACGTCCACGATTTTATCTCGATTAAAAAGTTTTATGCATCGAATTTTGTTCCACTTATTAACCGCGAACAATTTTATGAAGTAAAGTATTTAGAAGTAGTTCTTTCAATTACACAAAGGTTCAGTTCAAGTTCACTACTCTAATTCAGAGGTCACATTCACATTCATAAATAGAGACACATTCATTCACTACACTTCTATGGTCATTTCAGTCCTTTCCCAACCCGGGGGTAATTTCGTCATTCGTCCTATAAGGGTATTTTGGTAATAAACGGAGGTAAATTTGAAAATCCTTACAAATCAACGATATTTCAAAATTTACAAAAACTCGAGGTTATCTTGAAAATTTGTTTTCCAAATCAATGGTGTTGCGAGAAATTTAAATCGGGTCATTTTGGTAATTCTTGTAAGTCGTGGGCATTTTCGTAATTTTTTAAAAATCAAATTTACGCAAAATAGAGATTTATTATTTTTGCAAAGTAGGAATATTTCAGTAAAAGTTGTGGTAGTATGGAAATTTCAAAAAAATTCAAACCAGGGGGCATTTTAGCAATTTCACCACTAGGGGTATTTAGGTAATTTTGCCAACCAGAATAACTCGAAAATTTTTTTTCCAAAGTCTAATTTAGTGTTTTCAAATAAGAAAGGGTAATTTGGAGATTTAGAAACTATGTTTTTGTAAATAGTAAGGCTAGTCCCTTTCGGGTTTTAATCATTGGTTTGGCTAGGTGACTAAGTCCTCTTGGTTAGGGTGAACAGTAGCTACGCACCAGGTAGGATTCGAGTAAAGAGGAGGTGAGTCGCTAGGACCGCTTAAATACCAAGCTCTTCTGAATCCACTCCTAGACATGCGCACAATGGTTGCGACACCCTAGCTCGGCGACTTAGTCACGGGTTTGTTTAATGGTCCTTAAGTCTTATGCACTTGTGTTTGAGTAGACTAGTCCTAGGGTCCAATAGCCCTAATCTACTAATCTACGTTCCCATAAAAGCCCATATAGTTCACATATTCAAACCACTTCAATAGCCGAAGTACTTACAGTGGACTTGGTAGGAGATACAGTGCCATGCTAGAATAAACCTGAAATAAAAGCCCATATTTTGAAAAGCCCATTTTTTTTTGAAAACTATTTTCGGGCCCAAAACCTCAAAGCCGAGTTTTAAACTGGGCTCTGATACCAAACTATAACACCCCAAACCCGACCCATTCGATACGACCGAATTTGAAATGCCACTGCGGAAAACGTTTAAAAATATTCTTACTTAACAGTAAAAACCGTTAAAAATTTGTTGCCCTTGATAAAACATTTAAAACATTCTAAATAAAATTTGTCGCCTCTGGTTGTTTCCCTTCTCGTTGAGAAACAAAGCTAAACAGTGGTTGAACTCGTTACCACGAGGATCAATCACTACATGGGATCAAATGACCAAAAAAATTTTACTTAAATATTTTCCGCCGGCTAAAACGGCTAAGTTGAGGAATGATATCTCTTCTTTTGTGCAAATGGATTTAGAGACACTTTACGATGCATGGGAGAGATACAAGGATTTACTAAGAAGGTTCCCTCACCATGGGTTACCTTTGTGGCTATAGGTTCAAACCTTTTACAACGGTGTGAACCCCTCAACTAGGCAGTTGAATCATTCAGCCGCTGGTGGAACCCTGAATAACAAGACTCCTGAGGTGGCTTATGAGTTTATAGAAGAGATGTCACTGAATAATTATCAGTGGCAAGTTATGGGAACAAAGCCAACAAATACCGGTAGTGTTTTCAACCTTGACGCATTAACCATGCTATCAAACCAGGTAGAACTGTTAAATAAAAAGATTGATGGTTTGTGTGGCTCTTTGTAGGTACATTTAGTGATGCATTACGATACGAATAGAGGAGGAATGGGCAATTCAGAATATCCATCCTACAACCCTGGCATAGAAAACGAACAAATAAACTATATGGGTAATAATTCTAGACCTCAGACTAATCCCTATAGTAACACTTATAATCCATGTTGGAGGAACCATCTCAAATCTTCATGGGTGGTCAAGGCAATCAGAGACAACAACCCCTTCCAGGCTTCCAACAACAAACCTACCAGCAGAAGAAAAAATCGAGCCTTGAAGATGTGCTAGCAAAGTTTATTTCGATGTCAGAGACTCGTTTTCAGAATACTGAAACAGAGTTGGAAAATTAGCAAGCATCGATTCAAGGGCTTGAGAGTCAAATTGGACAACTGGTTAAGTTAATTTCCGAAAGGCAACCAGGTATTTTACCTAGTAACACCAAACTTACACCAAAAGAGCATGTGAAAGCAGTTACGCTAAGGAGTGGGAAGGAGTTGGTTGAAGCTAAAAAGAAGATGCCACAAGAAACTAATAAGGAAAAGGGGGAGGAGGTAAATGAGAGTGTAACATCGGTACTTAAAGAGTATAAACCACCGATCCCATATCTGGCAAAGTTGAAGAAAGATCGCAAGGACGCACAATTCGGTAAATTTCTTGAACTTTTTAAATAATTACATATTAACATACCTTTCGTTGAAGATATTTCACAAATGCCGACATACGCAAAATTCTTAAAAGAGCTTCTAACAAATAAAAGGAAGTTTGAAGAGCTATCAACCGTGAAACTTAACGAGGAATGTTCAGCTATTCTCCAAAATAAACTTCCAACCAAATTGAAAGATCCAGGAAGTTTTACCATTCCCTGTTTAATTGATAGTTTAAATATTGAGAAAGCACTAGCTAATTTAGGTGCCAGTATTAATTTAATGCCTTATAAAATGTTTAAGCAGCTTGGTCTTGGGGAACCAAATCCCACTAGGATGAGTATCCAATTAGGTATGAGATCTATTAAGTATCCTAGGGGAATTATTGAAGATGTTTTGGTAAAAGTTGATAAATTCATATTCCTTGTTGATTTTGTTGTGCTTGACATGGATGAGGACGTTGAGGTACCTCTAATTTTAGGACGCCCATTTTTAGCCACTGCTAGGGCTGTTATTGACGTAGGTGATGGTAAACTTTTACTCAGGATAGGTGACGAGGAAATTATTTTTAAAATTTATGATGCTATGTGATACTCTAAAGAGTAAGATGATTCCTGTTATTTTATCGATGCTATTGATCATTCTATTCAAGATTCTTTTCAGGAAATCATAAATAAAGACACGTTGGAACTGTGTCTTGCCCAAGGAGGGAAGGTCGATAACGATACCAATGAAATGGGGGAAGTAAAAATTTCTTCCCCAAGACAAAAGAAATACGAGGGCATGGAAATAAATGACGAACTAAAACAAAAACCCTCTATTGAAGAACCTCCCAAATTCGAATTGAAACAGTTACCAAATCAGTTAGAGTATGCATTCCTCGGAGATAATTCTACACTACCAGTAATTATTTCTTCAGAACTGGAACCCAATGAGAAAGACGAGTTAATACAGGTACTAAAGAAGCATAAAAAAGCCATAGCTTGGAAGATTTCTGACATTAAAGGGATAAGCCCATCGTTTTGCACCCACAAAATTCTAATAGAAGATGAATATAAACCATGTGTGCAACCTCAAAGACGATTAAATCCCAACATGAAGGAAGTTGTTAAAGCTGAGGTAATTAAACTTCTAGATGCTGGAATTATTTATCCTATTTCTGACAGTACTTGGGTAAGTCCTGTGCAGGTTGTTCCAAAGAAGGGAGGCATGACCGTTGTAGCCAACGAGAAGAACGAATTGATTCCAACAAGGACAGTCACAGGTTGGAGAGTTTGCATTGACTATAGGAAGTTAAACGATACCACGAGAAAAGATCACTTCCCCTTGCCCTTCATTGATCAGATGTTAGAAAGATTATCTGGGCATATGTACTATTGCTTCTTAGACGGACTCTCTGGCTACTTCTAAATTTCAATAGCTCCTAGGGATCAAGAAAAGACAACATTCACATGTCCATATGGTACATTTGCTTATCGTAGAATTCCTTTTGGATTATGTAATGCTCCTGCTACTTTTCAACGATGCATGCTAGCCATCTTTGATGAACTCGTTGAAGATGTTATGGAGGTATTTATGGACGAATTTTTGGTATTTGGTAATTCTTTCCATCTTTGCCTTAAAAATTTAAAACAAGTTCTAATGAGATGTGAAGAAACAAACCTTGTGCTTAATTGGGAAAAGTGTCACTTTATGGTTCGAGAAGGGATTGTGTTAGGTCATAAAATTTCTAGTAAAGGGATTGAGGTTGATAAAGCAAAAATTGAAACCATAGAAAAATTACCTCCCCCTAGTTCAGTTAAGGCTATTAGAAGCTTTTTAGGACACGCTGGATTTTATAGAAGATTTATTAAGGATTTTTCTAAAATAGCTAAGCCTTTAACTAAATTACTAGAAAAAGATGTGCCTTTCAATTTTGATCAGGAATGTTTAGAAGCATTTAATACCCTTAAAAATAAATTAATAAATGCTCCAATTATAATTGCACCTGATTGGAATTTACCCTTTGAACTAATGTGTGATGCGAGTGACTTTGTAGTAGGTGCAGTTTTGGGACAACGAAGAGACAAACATTTTCAACCGATCTATTATGCTAGCAAAACATTGACAGCCGCACAAGAAAATTACACTACCACAGAAAAAGAATTGCTAGCTGTGGTTTTTGCATTTGATAAATTTAGACAGTATTTGATATTTTCTAAAGTTGTCGTTTACACTGACCATTCAGCTCTTCGTTATCTTTTAACTAAATCTGATGCAAAACCTCGACTCATAAGATGGATTTTACTCTTACAGGAATTTTATTTGGAAATTCAGGATAAGAAAGGAGCTGAAAACCTCGCGACAGACCATCTTTCTAGGCTGGAAAATCCACATATCAAAGAACTCAATGAAAATGAGATAAATGACTCGTTTCCTGAAGAACAAATCTTTGCTATCTCCAACTCCGATGTACCTTGGTTTGCAGATATTGCGAATTATTTAGCTGCTAACATCCAGCCAAAAGAGTTAACACATCATCAAAAGAAGCGATTCTTTGCTGATGCGAAAAACTATTTTTGGGAGGACTCTTTTCTGTTTTGTATATGCACAAATCAAGTAATTCAGAGATGTGTTACAAAGGCAGAAGCAAGCAAAATACTAGAACATTGCCATTCAGGACCATCTGGAGGACATTATAGTGGGATTAGGACAACACACAAAACGCTCAAATCAGGTTTTTATTGGCCCACTCTGTTCAAAGACGCTAACAGGTATGTTGCTTCGTGTGATAGACGTCAGAGAACAAGTAATATCTCTAAACGCGATGAAATGCCTCAAACATATATGTTATCATGTGAAATATTTGATGTATGGGGTATTGATTTTATGGGTCCATTCCCTAGCTCATTTGGGAATAAATACATCTTAGTAGCAGTTGATTATATGTCAAAATGGGTGGAAGCTCAAGCCTTACCTACTAATGATGCTAGAGTGGTAGTAAGATTTCTTAAGAAACTCTTATATCGATTTGGAACACCTAGAGCAATTTTTAGTGATAGGGGTACTCATTTTTGTAATACTCAATTTGATAGAGTCTTAAAGAAATATGGAGTACACCACAGAACAGCTACCCCTTATCACCCTCAAACCAGTGGACAAGTGGAAGTAGCAAATCGAGAGCTTAAGCGTATTCTAGAGAAAACAGTAGAATCAAACAGGAAAGATTGGGCATTAAAAGTAGACGATGCTTTATGGGCCTATAGAACCGCTTTCAAAACCCCCATAGAAACATCCCCATACAGACTTGTCTACGGAAAGAGTTGTCATCTATCGTTCGAATTAGAGCACAAAGCATTTTGGGCTACAAAATTTTTAAATTACGATCTTAAACTTGTAGGTGAGAAAAGATTGATGCAGTTGAACGAGCTAGATGAGTGGCGAGCGAATACCTACGAGAACTCATGTTTATACAAAGAAGCAACAAAGCAATGCCATGATGCTCGTTTGAAGCAACATAAGCAGTTTGAAGTTAGAGATCTCGTTCTACTATACAATTCGAAGCTCAAGTTGTTCCCTGGAAAGCTGAAATCAAGATGGTCAGGTCCATTCATAACCAAAACCATTTTTCCCTATGGCGCGATCGAGGTAACTCATCCGACTCGTGGCACATTCAAGGTAAATGGTCAACTTCTTAAACTATATAACGAAGAGGATTTTAGAGATATTAGAGAGGAGCTTCAGCTCCGTGAACCTCCATAAAGAGCGGATACAAGGTAGTCTAGCTTAGGACTCTAAACAAGCACTTCTCGGGAAGCAACCCGAACACTAACCCCATTCATATTCATACTTTTGATTTTTAGCACCTAACTAAAAACTAACCAGATTAATAAGCGCAGGTTTTCCATGCCACACGGCCGTGTGCACACCACAGGCAGGCACACTGGCGTGGCAGAGACCGTACGAGCCAAGGACGTAATTTTTTCCCAAAACACAGGCTACGATAAAATGCCATGGCTGTGCAACACTGCCGTGGTCGAAATAGACTCAAAAACACGGGCTGTGATAAAAGGCCACAGCCGTGCGATAAGGCCGTGGTCGACACTGAGTAAGTGACACGGGCAAGTGACACGCCCGTGCCTATAGGCCGTGGTCGACACTGACTAAATCAACATGGGCGTGCTAAATCGACACGGGCGTGGGAGAAACGAATGAAGCATCACATAGCCGTGCGATATGGCCATGTGACCCAACACGCCCAGGTAACACGGGCGTGGGACACAACTCAGACACGCTTCAATTTAAAATTTTCAAAACACACGGGCTAAATAAAGGAAACACGGGCGTGTCCCATAACCGTGTTCCCTATTTTCTTTTTAAACCAACCCACTATTCATCTTCTCCTCAAATCCTTCTCCTCAAAACCCCAGCCGTTTCCCCCCTCCCCATTCCAGCCACCGGCTCTGTCCCCTTTTCTGCTCACTTCCCTACCCTCTTAATTTCCCTTCCCTTTCTTCTTTCCCCCTATTCTTCTCCACACAAGCCCACGCCCGTGCAACTCCATTCCCGCAGACCACGCCCGTGCGCCACCGCCACGACCGTGTACCACCACCTCGACTGTGCCATTTCCTTCAACAACTCCATCGGTTCCCCTTCTTCACCATTGATTACTTATTTCTTTTTTATATTATCCCTTGTTCATATTTTCATGATTTAAATTCTTATTTATTACTAATTCTTTTTTTTTTTTACTTATTTTGGGTTAGTTTGATAGTTCATTATTTTAGTGTTACTAATGCTATTCATCCCACTTCGAATGAGGATTAGAATTTACATTCTGTACTATTTGATGAAATATAGGATTATACTAGAATAGAACAATTGTTTGGCTGATAATGATATTGAACTTATGAAAACTCTTTGACATTTTTAGGAACATAATGACTCCCCTACGTGGGAAGAAAATCACTGTGCCCGTTTCCAAAAAACAGAAAGGTGCCAGTGCCACTTCCTCTAGTGCTTCTGCCGAAGTACGCCACCCATTCCTACAGTTTCCTTCGGAACCCCAGGAGGAGCTCTTTCGGTTACTTCAAGCACGACCCCTCGGCTTGGGGAGGTGTCTTGACTGGGTCGCCCTTGAGCAAGTACAACTTGCTGATGCCGTTCGGGCCCTACTATTCACCGACCCTTGGGAGGTTCTTCAGTATTGTCAAGCCCACATACCTCGAACTAACATTAGAGCTTTGCTCTACTTTTCATTTGCAGGTGGTGATGACGAACCACGATGACCCAGGCACCATATAGTTCCGCCTGGGAGGTTTAGTTCGCAAAATGAGTGTCCCTGAATTTGGAATCGCTCTGGGACTCTACACAGAAGTGTTCATGGAGGAGAATGAACTCGACTCTCATCACCGCCACATCCACTATTCACCTTCCAAATGTTGGCATGCGTTGGTTCTAGTTTCACCAACATATGATCTTAGTCGATCTAAGGCAACCGCTCTTCCCCCATCACTGAGGTACCTCCATTCCCTCCTCGCACATACATTGACAGGAAGGCGCGAGAGCACTGGCGTCGTTAATACCCACGACGCCTATTTTCTGTGGAACATGGTGCACGACCACGTGATCGACCTAGCCTACTTCATCGCTCACACCTTCCAGCATCAGACGGAGCGGCATCGTAAGGGGTTAATTTCCATGGGGCCCTATGTGACACGACTCGCGAGCCACTTTGGCCTCCTCAACACAGTGGCACAATCATCCTCCCTCACCTTGATAGGCCGGATGGCTCCACAGGGTATCTCGACCATAATAAACATGAGGATGATCAAGCGTCGCTGTGGGACCGATCCTCCTCAATACCGTCTAGCCCATACCACCGAGGAGGAGGAGCCTGAGGACATTACTGACGATGTCCCCCACCACACGAGGAGCCACTATCGAGCAATCGCCCAGTTCATGCAGCAGCTTCTATTTCGGACATATCTGAGCGCCTAACATGATTCGAGCAGCAATGCTTCCAGCGCTTCGATCACATCGACGCCACCCTCCACAAGATATGTCAGCACCTTCACATTTCATCGCCGCCCCCACCTCGCGAGCCATCTGGCGATGAGGACTTCTGAGTCCTCTTTCTTTTTTTATTTTCCTTTAAATTTTAGAATACTAATTTTCATTTTCATTTTCATTTTATTTTCATTTTATTCTTGACTCATGTTTATTTTAAGTTATTTTTAGGTTTCATAACCACTATTACCCAATTTACATCTTTTGGCAATATTTGAGTCATCCTTACAGTCTAAAGAACCCACTGATTTTATCGCAGTTAAAAAGCCTAAAATAACACTCTAGAATACCCAACTCTAATGAGGAAAATCTACCACGCCTCCTTCAATTTTTTCTACACTTCCAACTCAAGGAATCCATCCAAAATTCAGGAAGTTTCACTTCTCTCTCTCTCTTATGATATCATCCTATTAATCTCTAGAACACATATCTTTGTACATTGAGGGAAATGTACAACTTAAGTGTGGGGGGTGAATTTTAAAAGTTCCTAACTTTTTGCATTATTCTCAAATCCCTGAATGATATCTTGTCTTAAGTCATTTTCTCATATCACTGTTAGAATAAAATTTCTTTTGATTTATGATTTTCAATGATATGTTTTGGATTAAGTCATAGTTAATTGTGCATTTATGATTTAAACTTTAAGATATTAGAGAATCAAGCATGATAAGTCTATTTTCCGTAATTAAAATTTCTAGGTTGTTTTCCTAAATTTAAACATTACTTTGAAGTTTGAAATTTGCAAGGTTGACATCAAAAACTATAATTTTTGTGAGTTTTTGAGCCTTTTAGAGCATATTCTTTTCTTGCTCACTTTTTTTTTTTATTATGAGTGTGTCAACATTGATTTGTTATTCTAGAACTTTCTTCAATTATACATGTCGAGACCACACCTATGATTTGATATAGTGAGATGATAAAGGCTCCTAGGTTTTAACCCATTTATTCCACTAAAAAGCCTACCCGTTTAATTAACCCCTAGTGACCCCTTTGAAACCTAATAAACCATTTCTTGACTCACCCATTAATATTAACCCAAAACCCACTTTGTAATTGTTATCACCATTTCTCTTGACTACCCTTATATCGAGATTTGATTTGATCGGTTGCTTAACTATTTTCTTTATTTCAATTGTTAAATTCTATCTTATTATTATTGTATATTCTTAAAAAAAAAGAAGTATATTCATTATTAGTTCTATGTTTTTTGAGCCTACGTTTAATATTACATTTTGAGAAGAAGCTCGTGTTATTAGTGATGAATTCTTAATTGATGTAATTATTCAAGTTTTAGTTTATTTTTCTAGTTAGGTAATTTGTCAATTCAATCTCGATTTTTAACCCTATAATTCAGCCTTTATCCACACCTTAAACCCAAGCCCCGTTACAACCCTTTTAAAGACCTTTTGATTTGTATATCATCTCATTTTATAGTGGTGGAGATTTGATTTTCATGAAAGCCTATGGGATTAACTTTTCATGTTTGACTTTTTGAGTCCTTAATTTGAACCTTAAACACTTTGAGTGATTTGAGGTAATCTTTAGTGAGAATGTCAATTCTTGTCGATTTTGGATCAAAGGTAATTTATTTAGATGAGGGGAGACACCTATGTTTTCGTGCTATAAAAATTTATGACTTAGATTGTTTGAATCTTTAGGACTCTTTTAGTTAAATTATCAAGGTATGAATTATGATGAAACATTATTGATGAGGATTATGAATTGAGGGAGTTAATTTTAATTTTCAGTTGAGGATTTTGCTTGAGGACAAGCAAACGCTTAAATGTGGGGGTATTTGATAAACCATAATCTACACATATTTTAACCCCATGCTTGGCTTAATTTTGGATGATTTTTCCATTCAATTTGATGAATTCGATGCTCCTAATCTCTTAATTTCATGTTTTATACTCAAGAGAGCTTAGGGAGTCGAAAGAAATGAGAAACGGGTCAAAAGGGGCAAAACGGGCCTACTTAGGACATCAACACGGCCTGGACCATTGGACACGGCCGTGTGTTTTGAGCAAGGATCAAACACGGCCTGGAAAATTGACCACGGGCAGATCACACGGCCGTGTTTGGCGAGCAGGATCGACCACGGCCAAGGGAGTCAACCACGGGTATGTCACACGGGCGTGTCCCTGCCAAAATCAAGATGAGTTTCATTTGGAATAGGATACTTGTGGGCCAAGAAAGGCATCTCGAAGCCTATATAAACACCCTAGGGGGCACCCTAAAAGGGGATCTCGATAGGACGTCGAATAGACGCTGAGTAGAAGGAGAAAATACTCTAAGACAACCGTCGGGAACAGCTTAAGAGAAGGATCTCCATCAAGACAGAGGATCTCCCATCAAGTTCTTTAGAAGTTTTTGGGTTTTCTTATGTTTTGTTGTTTTTCCTCTTTTATGATGTTTCCCTCTTTTAGTATGAACTAAACTCTGAAACCTAGATGAATCTTATTATTATTTGATTTATGAGATAAATACTTGTGCTTATTCTTAATTGTGAGTTCTTATTCTTGTTTTCATAATTCAGGCTATTGATTCAAGTCGAATGTGCTTACTCAGTGGAGCAAAAGTCCCTGCCTAAGAGTAGATCAACACAATTAAGCGGAGTTGATCACAACCCTAGAGATAGGGCGACGAAAATCTACCGGATTAGGGTCAAACCTAATAAGGGAATCCATAGATCGAGTTAATGCGACAATAGGGGTTTTAATTAGAAAGAGATTTCAATTAATCAACCTAGAGTCAGTTGTTAGTAGCCTCGAGAGAGGTATTAATATAATTTAGGGATTTCTACGGATTAAGCCAAGTGAATAAATCGCATGAATCAAAAGTAATAAGTGAAGTCTAGGTGGATTCCTCCTTAGGTATTGTCCATCTCATATAAGTCGTCCAAAAGTATTTTCCCCAATTTACTCTTTGCCGCGTTCATCGTTAGTTAAATTATTTAATAGATTTTAGATTAAAAATAAATCCCTTTAATTATTAGGCTAGATAATAAAAAGATAGTTAATACTAGTACTCTAGGTCCTTGAGGATACGATATTCCAGACTCACCATAGCTATACTACTGTTCGATAGGTGCGCTTGCCTTTGTCGAAATAATAGTTAGTTTCGGGCTCCATCATGTAGCTATGTTACAACCCATAGCTCGTGTGAGCAGGCCCATTTTCACAGCTCGTGTGAGCATACATGTACAAGAATTGACGAATTACAGTTATATAAGTTAGCACACTATGCATGAGCTATCCTGGGTATCCAACGGTATTCTAAATGCTTCAACGAGCATTACTCAGAAAGGAAATGGTAAGAGAATGACATGAACTAAAGCAAGTGCATATGTGAACTTCTTTGATATGGGATACATGGAAAAATGTAAGTTCAGATGAATGATATATTCATGTCACATGAATAAATGTTGTGATCATCCATGATAAATTGCCTAAGCCTTATGCTTATGTTAGTAACATGTTTGGTGTGAATGCTTAGGCTTTGGCCAAGCTTTGGCTGGATTATGGCATGTTAAATTTACTTATTTTGTGATGAAATGGTAAGTTGAGTTTTACATTATACAAACTTACTAAGCATTTATGCTTACTCTGTGTTACTTTCCATGTTTTATAGTGAATCAGAAAGCACGCTCGGGTTGGAAACTGTCAGAGTTATATCACACTATCCATCGGCTAAATTGGTAGATTTTGGTGTTTCTAAGTTTTGGTTATAATGGCATTTATAGGTGTTTTGGTTGATGTTGTAGCCATTATGTTTTGGCTTGTAGAATTTGGTATTTTGAATGATGAAATGGTGTTAAGTTGGCATGTATATATGTAATATCCCGGGTTAGGGGCTATTTTGTTGTTGCATGTTTTTGCATGTGTTTAGTGTGCTGTGTTGCTATTTCGGTGTTTTAGGGGCTTAATTGTGGGTTAGGAGTGTGCCTGAGTGAATGGGAAAATTTTGATTTTTGGGTGTTAAGTTAGGGGAGCTATTGGAGCTGGGGTATAAGGATTTTCTTTGATGTTTTATTGCACAAAAAGGGAGCTGGTGTAGTGGCAAGCTAGACGCCACTAAGGCTTGGTGTGGGTAACGCCTAATGCAAGGGTGTAGGCCTTGTGTTCGAGCTATGAGTGGCCACTTTTTGGGCACTCATTTTGACGGCATGGAGGGAGGAGTTTGTGGCGGTTCAAACTCGCCTAAGACTAAGTCTTCCCATTTGAATGGAGGGTGGAGAGGGATTTTAGGAGGAAGACTTGGTAAACACATTTGAATGTGTGGCATGGAGTAGTTGGGGGGGATCATGGCCGAATTTTAGGGGAGTTGGGAGGGGGAGTGACGGCATAGTAGTGTGATGTTGGTGGGGTGCCGAAATTTTTTGGAAATTTTGGCATTTTCATCACATTTGGTAAAAAGCAAAGTTCCTTTTGATACTTGTAGCCGAATTTTCTTCAAGGTTTCTTCTCATTTTCTTCACTTCTTGAAACCAAAAATCCAAGTGAGTGACTCCATCTTTACTTTTTGCAAACCGAAAGTTTTCAATCATCTCTGTCCCTCTTTCATTGGTGTAGGCCGATGCTCCCTCTCACCTATTTCTTTTGTTCATTGTGTTGAGCCGAAACCCCACCTCTCCAAAACCGTTTTTCCACTTCTTTTCTTGCTAGCCAAACTCCATTCTCTTAGAACACATCTTCTTCTTCTTCTTTCATTTACAAGTCCGAAAGTACCCTCCCTTATCCAACTTTATTCCTCTTCTTTTCTTTAAACTCAATTGCCGATTTCCCCATTTCTTCCCACCTCTATTTTTCCTCCTTTTTCTTTCAAGGCCGAAAATAAGAGTGATAAACCCCTAGCCGCACCCTTTGTTTGATTGTGGTGCAAAGTGTGGACCGAACCTATCTTCTTCCCTAGTGGCGTCTTGGCCGAATAATTTGTTGGTGTTGGTAAGTGCTAGGCCGAATAGCCATTTCTTCCTCTCTAGTGCTTAATGGGTGTTGATTGGATTATTAGCCGATTCTAGGCATGTGGTAAAGGTGTGGTCTCTTATGATTGAACCGATTGTGTGATAGGGCAATCGTGGAGTTCCAAGCGATCAGTGGAGCCTTCTCCTTTGTTAACCAATTCGGTAAGTGATGGTGATATATCGTTCATGGTTTATTCGTGATTTCGATTAAGTCAAAGGTGATTTGTGATTAACTATTTTGATAGGGTGCCGATTGTTGAAGAAGGAACCATCAGGTTCGGATTTGGTAGGAAACCAAATCAAGTGAAGGTAAGGGTTGGTAGCAATTCTGTTGGCTTAAAATCCTTGGCCGAATGGCTTTAGCACCTAACCCCTATGTCTTGGCCGATTGTAGGAGCTAGTTAATCAAGGGACTTAGATCGCTTTTGTCGATTTCTAGACTCGTATTACAGTGTGTAAACTAACACACTCGATATCTAGTAATGTTATTAATAAACTGTTTGCCTATTAAAATCATGACAAGATGATGGATTATTGGATACCCAAACGGGGTATGTGTGCGTATCCGGAAGTCGATATTGTTACTAGATTAACGATGATCTATATGGTGTCATGACTATGTATGTATGTGATATGGGGCATGAGTAAAACATATTAGCATGATATGCATAATTTGTATGATATGCATGATTACATGAGTTGGTTTGTTGATGGGTGATATGAGTGGAGGGCGGTGATGATTTGTGCCGACGAGCACCAGTGTTTTGGTAACACACTTTGTGACTTTGGGTCACCAAAGGTGCTTGGGTAGCACATTTGTGTCTTTGGGACACGAGAGGTTGGGCACCTCATTGCGACTTGTCCCCGTGGTAACACCACCGTGGGTTGGCCCCACTTTGAGATATGGGATCGTCTGCTAGTGATTGGGTATCACACGATGGGTTGGCCCCATCATTCGATTATTGTGACTACGGTCACCAGTGCTTTGGTAGCACATTTGTGTCTTTGGGACACGGAGGTTGGGCACCTCATTGCGACTTGTCCTCGTGGGTAACACCACCGTGGGTTGGCCCCACATGAGATATGGGATCGTCTGCTAGTGATTGGGTATCACACGATGGGTTGGCCCCATCATTCGATTATCGTGACTACGGTCACCGCTGCTTGGGTAGCACATTGTGTCTTTGGGACACCAAAGTTTTGGTAACACATTGTGACTATATGTCACCGGTGGTTTTGGCACCACCAGGTGGTTTGGTACCACACGGGGTAGAAAAAGGAGATACGGATGGTTAGGATCGGGTTGCATTAATTATGTTGCTATGTATGATGTGTGTTAGCATGTTGTTTCATCGGGAGCGGGATTTATGCATTTGAGTCACTCGACTCACCCTCTCCTTTGACATTTCAGTGACTCGTGAGACGCGGACATGGAGCCGGATGGACTCGGGTGCTCATGCCATGCTTAATAAAGTTTTACTCCAACTCTATCATTTGGGTACTTTAGTTTAATTACTTTTATTTGGGTTTTAATTTGGATTTGTAAAAGGCCTTTAAATTATGTTTTATGATGGGTATGTTTTAATTAGATTCTCAACCTGCTTAACAAATAACTTGGCATGAAATTTTACTAAAACTTGGAAAAACAATGTTTTCAAACTTATATCGCAATGTGTTTTAAACTATACCATCGGGTATCTCGCTATGTTTTGCTATTCAATAAACTCAAATGATTTCCAAATCAAACTCGATTTTTTTCCACTAAGTCTAAAATGTTTCAAAATGGCACTAAGAAACTATTGGAAGTCCTAAATGAAATTAACTCGTTTTAACTATATACTTGGATAAGTTTTCAAAATCTAATCAAACAAGCCTACTCAAACTTTCCTCAAATTCACTTTGTTTCCACCCCACTTCTAAACGAAAAAAATCTGATCACTCAAAGACGTTTTTCCCCGTAACATACCAGATTCGGGCGTGGTGTCTTGTCCGAGTTTGGGGTGTTACAATATATTTGGCCTGGTAATGGTTGTTATTTTGGTGTTTATGGTAACTAAATGATGGAAGTTAAAATGGTAGTTAAAAATGTTTGTTATAAATGATCTTTTGATATGTTTGAATATGGTGATTTGGTATATTGGTTATAGATGACATATATGACTAATAATGCTAGATGTTAAATGGCATATTTGGTACTTTTGGTGGGAATTTGGTAGGTAAACAAAGTGGTAAGTTTTGGCATAAACTTAGTTATAATTTAGTTGAACTTTTGGTCAAATTATGCATAGAGTTATACATGTTTAAGTGTTGTGATTGAGGTGCCTTTTGGGCATTTGGCTGCATGCTTATGTACCTTATTTGGATAGCTTAGTTATGCATGTTTTAAGTGCAATTTGAAGGCTTGTTTATATGTGGAAAATTGATTGTAGGTATGTGCATGAATGGGTGAGAAATATGGCTTAGAAATGGCCTATTTTTCGTCCACATGGCTAGAGACATGGGTGTGTGTCTCAGTCGTGTGTCACACACGGGTGTGTGTCTCAGCCGTGTATGACACATGACCGTGTGTCCCCTATAGCTTACATAGGGTTGCAAGTCAGGTAGTTACAAGGCCTATCACAAGGCCTAGCACACGGGCATGTGAGGCCATTCTGAAGGGTACACTGGCGTGTGGCTTCGCCGTGTGACCCAAGTCAGAGAGTTAAACGGGCACGGACATAGGCTGGGACACGGCCGTGTGTCCCTACTTCGAATGTTCACACTGCCTGAGACACGAGCGTGTCTCTCAGTTATGTGAGTCACACAGCCTGGCCACCCAGCTGTGTGACCCCTGCAGTTTGAAAATTTTCACTTTTTTCCAAAAATTCTATATTTTTCCGATTGAGTCTTGACTTGTTTCTAATGTGTTTTTAGGGCCTCGAGGGCTCATATAAGGGACAATATGTATGTTATTGATTGAATTTTCTATCATTGATGATGTGATACTAAATGTTTAAAAATTTTGATAGTTTTGAAACGTAAACTCCAGTAATACTCTATAACCTATTCTAACGATGGATACGGGTTAGGGGTGTTACATTTATTGGTATCAAAGCTACGATTTAGTCCATTCTCGGGCTACATGTAGCATGTGTGAGTCAAGATATACATGCCATTATATAACTTGTGATAGTGTGATAACTCCTGACCCATTTTGAAACCTCTTTTCATATAGCAATGACATCCAACCGAGATGACTCCGATGAAGTTTAGAGTAATTCTAAAGCCTCCATACACGGAGTAGCATCGAGAAGTACAAGGCCTATATCTAAAGGTCAGGGAGGAGAGGCTAAGGAAGCCTTCTTCCAGATGATGAGGGAATGGTTTACCGAGTTTGTACGTACGAACCCGGCTGCTTAACAACCTCCACCCCTTCTTGTTCCCCAACTGATCCCCGCTATTCCTCAAGGTTTGCAACCTTTATGAGTTAACAAGTCACCTGTTGATAAGATTCGTAAGTATGGGCCTGAAGAATTTAAAGCCACTGCTGAAGATGATCCTGAGAGAGCAGAATTATGGTTAGAAAACACGATCAGGATTTTCAACGAACTATCTTGTTCACCGGCCGTATGTGTTAAGTGTGCAATATCTTCGTTGAAAGACTCAGCTTATCAATGGTGGAACATGTTGATTTTAATCATGCTAAGAGAATGTATAAGTCAGGAATTCTTCCGAACCGAGTTCTGAAAGAAATACATAGGTCAAAGATTTCTTGATCAGAAACACAAGGAATTTCTTGAGCTCAAACAAGGCCGTATGTCAGTATCAGAATATGAGTGAGAGTTTGTCAGACTGAGTAAATATGCACGGGAATGTATTAAACATAATATATATTCTTCGTCATCTGTATCAGAATCTGTTTCTGATATTAATTTATATAATATTTCTTCAAGATTTATTTCCTCTTCATAACATATCTCTAAATCTTGTTCTTCAAGTTTTTTAATCATTTTCTTTGCGCTTTTTCCTTTGTTAGTACAATTTGGTGCTATGTGACCTTCTTCATCACATATAAAACATTTACATATTAGTTTCTTAGGTTTTTTAGAAGTTTTTCTTCTAACAAATCTTTTCTTTTTATTATAACCAGTATATTTTTTATTTCTTGGTTTCCATCTAACTAATTTGTATCTTCTATTTTTATTTTTATGTTTTTTACATGTACTAGGATGTATTGGTTTACGTCCAAATTCCCATTCATTTTCTAAAATTTTTGTACAATATTTAGTACTTAATTTATTCTTAAATTGTTTAGAAGCTTTAGTTTGTAAACAATATAGAGTTATTCTTTCTTTTGCAAAATTTATCCTATTACCTATAGAATCTATATTTTCTGGTTCTACTCCAGCCTTTTTACTATGTTTATCTAGATAATTTACATATTTTTGTATGCAAATCTCATCCCTTGGTGGTGGTAATTTACGAAAATATTTGTTTTTCCAAAATTCTATATTTTCATTTTTTAGTTTTTGATATTCATGAAGAAATTTTTAGAGAAAATTCTTCTAAATATCTAATATCACATAACTTAATTTTTGACAATATATAACTAGATACACTATCTTGATCTTTTTTATCAAAATAGCCACAAAATTCTGTTTTTAGAATAAAAGTTAATCCTTTTAAAAGATCTTTGGGAGTTCCTATCTGGTTGATTAACTGCCCTTTTTGTTCTTTTCCTTTATCTGGTTCTTCCCATCTTCTTAGAAATTGCAGAACATCTGCTTGAAATGTTCCAACAAAATAGTTTAAAAATATTTCTTTTGACCACATATTGTTGTTGTTTACAACAATAGTCATAGATTGTGCCCAATCATCTATGGTTTTTTCATACTCGGCTATTGGAATATTAGTTAAGTCTAAATATATTCTTCCTTGAGCAACATTTCTTTTATTTAAATCATCTATTCTATGTGGAATAGGTTGACTAGATGTTTCTCCTGATTTTCAGATTTTATTTTCTTAGTAGCTATATTTGCGATTTCATTACCAAAAATTCTAGTTGTATTTTCAACTTTTTCAAAATCTTTATTATAAGATCTCAGATAATCATCGTTTTGAATGTCTGATTCTATTTTTCTCTTACCATAAGGATCTGTTTGATCAGTATCCATAGGTTCTGGAATTTCTATATTTTCATCTTCATCTGTTGAAGTATTTTCTTCATCAGATTTATAACTTGTAGCCTTTAGGTCTTCTAGGTTATCAGAATTACTAGAATTACTACTGTCTGTAGTGTCATAATTTAACATATAATGATAATTAAATAAGGTAAACAAGTCTTTATATTTTTCATAAAGTTATTCTAGTAATTTTAAATATTCTACTCTTTCATTTTTATCTGATGTTTTAGTAAATTTATTCTTCCAATGTTCTATAAGTTGTTTATAGGATTGGAAATCATATTCTTGTTGATAAGTATATTTTCTTTTTTCATGTTTTTTATGTTTTTTTCTAGTAGAAGATGATTCTTCAGAAGAAGTGTATTCTTCTGCAGATAAAGTTAATATTATATTACTATTTCCATAATATAAATGTCCTAAATCTATTTCTTGTTCTATATTTTTATTAATAAGAACTTGATCTAATTTGCTATTAATATTAGATAATATTTCTTTAGATTCGTTGTTCAAATCTAATTCGGTTACTTCTCCTAAATTATTCACTTGTTGTTCTATTTTATTTACTTTATTATATAATTTATGAAAATATATAGAGGTTATATCTATTAAACTATTAAAGCCTTTACTAAGAGCCGAAATATTATTTTCACTTTTTGTGTAACAGTCTGATTTTGGGTCTCGTCAGAATAGTGGTTTCGGGACCACAAATCTGACACAGTAAAATTTATTTTTATTAAATTTTTATGGTCTACAATTTTATGGAATGATTTCATAAAAAATTCGTTCGAAAAATTTGACATTTGGGCAGTAAATTTAGTTAAAGGGACTAAATTACAAAAAGTGCAAAACTTGAATTCTATATGTTAAAGGTGACCAATTGCTATGAAATTTTAAATTGGAGGTCCTTAAACGGTAATTAGACCATTATAATTTGCTATGGACAAAAATGGACATGGTTAGGTGAAATTTCAAAGTTTGGCATTAAGGGCATTTTGGTAAAATGGTAATTAAAGACTAAATAAAACAAAAAAAAGATGTCATCTTCTCAAAATAGTCCCCCCCTTTTGCTGTAATTTGGAAGGAGTCCATAGCTAGGGTTTGGCCATCTTTCAAGCTCAAATATAAGTCCCTTCTTGCCCCGTTTTTCATGATTTTTATGTTTTTGAGATCCTTGCAACCTAATCTAGCTATTTCAAGGACTAATTTGAAAAGATGTCAAAGTCTAAAATATTACCCGTGTTAGATATTTGTGTATTTTTATGTTTAATGGTAGAAAATGTATGTTTGATGTTAGATAAACAACATTTACCAAGTGATTTTTGATGAAAATGCTTAAAAAAGACCTATTTGTAAAAGTTGTAAAATATGTAGTAGAAGTGTGATTTAATGAAAAATTGGGTTGTTATGAGTATGAAAATGGTTAGGCTAGGCTTGGGTTTTGAAGAAATTGACTATATTTCATTTTACGAGCCTAGGAACTAAAGTGTAAAATGTTGAAAAGTTAGGGGCAACAATGTAATTTTTCCAAAATATGACTTTTGGGCTGGATTAAATAATATGAGTATTAAATGAGTTAAATCTGCTATTATAGATCAAGAAAAACGAAGTTAGGACCTAGATCGGGGGAAAAATAAAGTTTTTGACGATTAGGTCCATTTCTACTATTGTTTGTACTGAGGTAAGTTCATATGTTAATAATGCAATGTTATAATTGTATTTATAATGTTTTGTTACTGCATGAATTGTATGATTGACTCTATGGGTGTAATTGATGAAGTTTTGACAAGCGAGAAAATCCTGGTTGAACCTTAGGAATAGATTAGGATACAAGTGACATGTCACTAGGAACCCATGTGAATATGTAATTATGTGATTATGTGACCCAGGTGTTGGTCCTGTACGTCCTACCGGTGGCTGGGTATACCGGCATATGTTGCGGATACCTGACATCTTGTGTGAGCAGCACTGCGTAGATATGTCTCGACTGGCAGCTTGTGTGAGCAGGCTCGTGGATAGCTCGAGAGCAAGCCTATACGTGTTATGAGATTTGTGGTAGCATTTGCTACATATGTGGCACTTATTTGAAAATCTTTTCGACTATCCGATAGTATTCCAAGTAGTTCAACGGGTATGTCAAAGATGAGAAAGTATATGATTATGTTACGAGTTAGTACAGGTATGTACGAAAAACTCAATAGAAATGGATTCGGTATATGATGAACTATTGGTAGGAATGTGATTAAGTAAGTTATGCTCATGAAATTTCAATGACATTTATGTTAGTATATGTTAAGTTATTTATATGACAAATGTATAATTATTGTTGTTTATTATTTGCATATGAACTTACTAAGCTATATAGCTTACTCCCCTTTCTTTCCCTTATCTTATAGTGTCACGAAGCTAGCTCAGGATTGGAGATCGTCAGAAATATATTCACACTATAAACCATTATTTTGGGTACCATTGAAATGTCGATATTTTGAGCTATGGCATGTATAGGGACTTGGTCATTTTTTTTATATGTGTCATTGGAAATGTGGCCAAAAGTATTGGCTTATAATGGTTAATGATTTCATTTTGTATATGGCCATGAATGATGGCTTATGTTGGTGGAAGTATATTTATATGTTGATACCATTCATGATCACGGAAACTTGTATGATCTATGTTGATAAATTATGATGTTAAAGCATGTTAAATGTTAGCATGTGGATGTGATGTTAATACCTTGGTTGTGGATGTTTTGGTTGCCTAAGTATGCTATGAATTGTGCCATTGAATTGGTGTAAGTGTAGGTGTAAATGAGGGTGGCAATGGCTTGGTAAATAGCCTTATTTTTTTCCACACGGGCGTGTGTCTAGGCTGTGTGTGACACACGGTTTGCCCCACGGGCATGTGTTCCGGTCGTGTGTCCCTTGCCCCTTAATTTTGAAATAAAAACCAGAATGTCCATAGTATAGCACACGGGCAGAGACATGGGCGTTTGTCTCAGCCGTGTGTGCTACACGGACTAGAACACGGCCGTGTTTCTTGGGCGTGTGAAACCTGTACTTAATTCAAATTAAATTAAATAAGCACACGGTCTAGTACACGGGCGTGTGGCACGACCGTGTGGCACAAGTCAGAGACCACCCTAAATTGAACACGGTCTGAAGCACGGGCGTGTCCCTTGGACCACACGGGCATGGGAGCCCTGCAGTTAGCAAAAATTTTCTTAGTTTTTTACAATTTTCTTGAGTTCTTGGTTTAATCCCAAACCTTTTCCAATGCATATTTTGGGCCTCGTAGGTAGCACCCCAAAAGTTAGGGGTTGGCAATTTTGTTAAATTCATGTTGTGCTTATTTGGCTAGCTATTTGTGTGTGTTTGGGGGTCCTAAAGAGGCCTGGGTTCGAGTCTGAGCCCTGGAAAAATTTTGGTTTTTAGCCTTTTAGTGGAGAGGGCTGTTGGAAGCAGGACTTAAGGAAATTTGAGTGTGTTTAGAAGCACAAGTTGAGCATGTGGTGTGATGGTGTGGCGTCAAGTGGAGAGCAAGGAGGTTTGGGGTTCGAATCCCACAGATTACAAATGAGGGGTTTTATTTTGTGACTTGGGAGAGCAAGAGGTAGAGTTGGGATCAAACTTTACAAGGTTGGTTGCAGACTTGGTCAACCAATTTGAATGGGAGGCCAGGAGTGATTCAAGGAGAGAGTGGTGGAGAAAATCAAGGAAGTGAGGTGTGTGGAAGTGTTGGCTGTGAGTGGTAGTGTTTCATAGTGGGAGTTTCGGCTGGAGAGGGGTCTTGAGTAGCATTTTTGGCAGCCTAGTGTGTTAGTAGAACCGAAACCCTTTTGGCTTTGGAGTGCACTCTTCTATTTTCCTCGGGTTTTCTTCTCTCAAGCTTTTGGGCGTTTTTCATTCTTTACCTTTCGTACTCTTTTCTTCTTTCTTTCTTCTCATCTTGCTAATAGCCTGTTACAAACTTTTACCACTCGTGTGAAGCTTTCTCTTGTTGGCTGAAACCTATTCTTCTTCCCATATCTCTTCACACTTCATTCGGATTCCTTTCTTTACCTATAAACCTGATAACTATTCTACCTCCTTTTGATTTCTCCATTAGTCGTTTATTATTATTTTCTTCTTGAAAACCTTTTGTTTTTTCTTGTTGGCCGAATCTTCTCCTGCTCATCTCTTTCCACATTGTGTCCATTTCTTCTCTTTTCCTGAGGCCGAATAGCCACACCTCCTCCTTTTTGACTTTCCTTTAGCCGAAACATCAAATCGTGTGGAGCTTTGGTTCTCTTTTTGTTGGCCGAACTTGGTAAGCCTGACCTTCTTAATCTCTTGACCCCGAATCTTTGATCCATTGGTGGTTGGGCCGGATTCTTTTAGCAAACAACTGGTGTTGGTCGTCGACTTTGGTTTTGGTAAGGGTGGAGTAGTTCAAGTACCTTCTTAATTTGTTGCTAGTGGTGTTCTTGTGACCCCTTTTTTTGTCGAATTAACGTCGGGCTCCCTCCTTTCTTATGGGGGGCCGAATATTGGTTGGATGCTAATCTCCTTTGTGCATCAATTATTTTAGGAACCCGTTTGCATTAGCCAAGGAGCAAGGCCGAATGCTGTTACTCTGTAGTAGGGGGGTCACGTCTTGTGGTAAGTGAATCTGATTTAGTAGTATATTTCGGTATTATGGATTTTTGAGAATGTTGGGATTAACTCAAAGTCATTGTTATTTTAGGGGCATCGAGGAGTGGTTCATTCAGTAATCCAAAACAGGTGTGTAAACTTACACCTCTAGTTTATCTGCTATTGCTGTGATCTATGAATCGGCCAAAAGCCGAAATACCGAAAAGCTGGAATACCGGCAACTGAGATCACTCGAGCTGCGAGCGCTTGTAGTGATAAACTGAGCCATGACTAAGGGCGATAGACCGTTGAGAGCGTCACGAACGCTCTCGTGAAACTGAGGTTGTAATGGGCCTTGTTGAGCCGAGGCGGGCTAAATGGGCCCAACGAGTTAATGGGCCCATATGAGCAAAAACGATGAAAAGTGTAAGTTGATCGATGCGACTGCGAAGTCCGCAGAACCGAGACTAAAAATGAACAGAATGGGCCACACGAGCGTGTGGGCCCGTATGGGCCAAAAAGTGGGTTTTAGGCCCAATAGCACTGTATTGACCAGAAATGGAAACCGAGTCACTCGAGGCGACATTAGGCCTTCTGAAAGGCCGTTGTAGGGGTAAAATTATTGAAATACCCTTGATGGGTAAATGACTGAAATACCCTTGATGGGTAAATTACCGTTTTACCCCAAATGACTGTTTTACCCTTAGTAGTAGGATCATCGATGTTTGAATAGTAACTGTGTGATTGATGACTATGATGATGCACTACATACATGACTTAATTATGACATGGCATTTTTCATGGGTTGGGTTATGGATTTGGAGGAAGCACTGTACTGGTGGCTCTGCCACGTTATACTAATTTAGTGGCTCAGCCACGTATACTGTTATTAGCAGCTAGTCTGCGTTATTGGTGTGCTGGTTAGGTGGGTTGACTTGGTCCCCATAGGTGTGTTGGTTGGTACGGGTGGTGTGTTGGTTGGACTGGGATGGGCACAATTTTATTTTGCATATCATAGGGCTACGGCCCAGACTGTTACTGAATAGGGCTTGGCCCATACTGTCACTGAATAGGGCTTCGGCCCAGGCTGATACTGTTTGGGCTTGGGCCCAAGTTATGGGTGTAATAAGGGATTACACACTGAGTTCTCGTAACTCACCCTTTCTCCTTAACTGTGCAGGTAATACCCAGTCTTAGAGGATTTGGAGCTACGAGAGACTCGGAGGTGGCCACACGCGTCCTGTATGTTCAAGAGGGTTAATTTAGTTATTTTATTTTACTTTAATTTACTTTAATTTTGGGGTTAATATTTCTGTAATAAGGCCTTTGGATTTGTTTTAACTTTGATTTTCTATTTCTTTGCAAACTGCTAGTTTATTAAACACGGGTTTTAAAATAATAACTACTATTTTCAAAATATCAAGTTTCCACAACTGTTTAAACCAAACTTCCGCAACAAACAAGGTTTTTTAAAAACTTGATAAGAGGCACATAATAATATTTTTGAAAAATTTCATGCAAAACAAGTTTTTTAAAAAGGAACGAAAATCAGGGTTTCTAAAGAGCAAAAAGTTTGAACGTAGATAAGTTTTCCAACGAACACTAAGTTTTCGAACAACACCAGATGTGGCACGCTAGATCTGGTCGTAACGTCTAGGCTGGGTTTGGGGTGTTACATTTAGTGGTATCAGAGCCAGGTTGCAAAACTTGGTTGTGGATCGGGTTTTGAAAATTTTCCAAATCTGTTTAAACTCTGGTTTAGAAAAATGGCGATATTACTGAACGTGTGGCACACCGAGTCTCCGGCACCAAATCCGTAAGTCCCCTTACTCTATACTTTGTTATAAGCTGATATGACTGTGCTATAGAGGTACTAGGGATAGATACTAGTAGTATATTGAAACTCCTTAGTTGTGAAAATTGAGACTATAGGAGACTGAAACTGTAGTAAGTGCGATCTGCGAGAACAACCCTAATTACTACTTTTCATAAGATATCTATTAATAATTACATGAATTATAAGCTGATTCATAAAATGTTTTAATCAGAAAATACGCTACATTGATATGAGCACAAGAGGTCGCGGACGGGGTACACGTGGCCGTGGTAGAGGCCGAGGTGCTAGGGCTGGGTCCTCAGCATCAGGACATATGCCTGAAAGGGAAGTGCCGGTATCGCCAAAGGATGGTAAAACGGTGTCTCATGACCGAGCCGCAGGGATGATGCCCGTCCCCAAGCGATGCTACGGGTTACTGAAAGGGTTCTTTGGAGCAAATCTTTGGGTCGATGGCCCTAGGATCAATTTCTCGAGACTACGATCTAACGGGGCAGAAATTTTCAAGGGAATTTCTGGTGTAGCCCCGAATGTAGCAGAGTTTTGGTTGGAGGCAGTTGAGCGAATCATGGATGACCTAGATCGCATGATGGAGCGTGGTTTGAAAGGGCCGATGTCTTTCTTTGCGAGATGATGCGTATCAATGGTGGCTTACCGTGAGGGAAGGCACGCAGGCTGACCGTGTGACTTGGGATTTTTTTAAGGCGGCCTTCCAAGGGAATTATGTCGGGGCAAGTTATGCGGACGCCCGGAGAAATGAATTTTTGAATCTGGTTCAGGGGAATAAGTCCGTAGCGGAGTATGAGGCAGAGTTCCTGCACTTGAGCCGATACGCTCGGGGGATAGTTACGACTGAATATGAGCACTGCCTGCGGTTTGAGGATGGTCTTTGGGATGAGTTGCGGGTACTGATAGCCCCGCAGAGGGAAAAAGACTTCGTTGCCCTGGTAGAGAAGGCTAAAATTGCTGAGGAGGTGAAATGGTCAGAGCGTCAGAACTGTGAACAGGATAGGGGCAGAGTTAAGAGGAATTTTGGGCCTTCAAGTTCTTCTGGTGGGCCTAAGAAGAAGCCTAGGTTTGATGGGCCAGCCCGAGCTGGGGTTTCTAATGTTGCAGTCAGACCGCAGCCTTGCGCTGAGTGTGGGAGATCTCATTCAGGAGACTGCTGGAAAAGAACTGGGGCGTGTTTCAGATGTGGCTCCAGGGATCATCAGGTTAGAGACTGTACTAAGAGGCCCGTTCAGATGCAAGCTGCAGGTCAGGGTTATGTGCAGCCCGGGAGAGGTGGCCAGCAGCCACCGAGAGGACGCAGTCCAGCCAGAGGGGGAAATGGGTTTGGACGAGGTCGAGGAGCACCGGGCAGAGGTGCTGGTAATACAGAGGTGAGACAGCCAGGGTTGGTTTATGCTACTCGGCGTCGGGAGGATGGCGACACACCCGACGTCGTAACTGGTACGTTCCTCATTCATGATGTACCATTTATAGCTTTGATTGCTATTGGGTCTACGCACTCGTATGTTGCATGTACTGTGTCAGGAACATTGGGCATAGAGTTTGAACTTGTTGATAGGTAACTATCAGTGATTAGTCCACTGGGACAGCCGGTTAGAGTGAATAAATTATTTAGGGATGTGCCCCTAGAGGACCAAGGAGTTATCTTTCTAGCGGATTTGACGGAACTGTCGTTTGGTGAGTTCGATCTCATTTTGGGCATGGACTGGTTAGTGAAACACCGTGCAAATTTGGACTGCGCTGCTAAACGTATGGTACTGAAGTCTTCAGAGTATGAGGAGGTGGTTGTGATAGGGGAGCGAATGGATTATTTATCCAATGTGATCTCAGCATTAAGGGCTGAGAAGTTGGTTCGCAAAGGTTGCGAGGAGTTCCTAGCGTATGTTAGCACATCTGATGTTAAAGGGTTGCCTGTTGGGGATGTCGGGACGGTAAAGGAGTTTCCGGATGTATTTTCTGAAGAGCTTCCTGGGTTGCCACCAAGCCGTGAGGTCGAATTCGGCATCGAGCTTCTACCGGGAACGGCTCCGGTGTCCATCGCCCCTTATAGGATGCCGCCGAAGGAGCTGGTAAAGTTGAAGGCTCAGATTCAAGAGTTACTGGATCGAGGATTCATCCGACCGAGTGTGTCTCCGTGGGGAGCACCGGTACTGTTTGTGAAGAAGAATGATGGGTCAATGCGCATGTGTATTGACTCAGTTGAACAAGCTAACGATTAAGAACAAGTACCTGCTACCAAGGATAGACGATCTGTTTGACCAGCTGCGAGGAGCTTCGGTTTTCTCCAAGATAGATCTTAGATCGGGGTACCATCAGCTAAGGGTTAAAGAGGCAGATGTGTACAAGACTGCATTCCAAACTCGTTATGGACACTACGAGTTTTTGGCCATGCCGTTTGGGCTAACAAATGCACCAGCTACTTTCATGGATATGATGAACCGGGTCTTCCAACCCTACTTACACCGGTTCGTGGTGGTATTTATAGATGATATTCTGGTGTATTCAAGAACTGAGGAGGAGCATGATTCACATCTCCGGATTGTTCTACAAATATTGAGAGAGAAGCAACTTTATGCCAAATTCAACAAGTGCGAGTTTTGGCTGCGGGAGGTGACATTCTTGGGTCATGTCGTGTCGACCGAGGGAATTAGGGTTGATCCATGAAAAGTTGAGGCCGTATTGGATTGGAAGTCACCGAAGCCGGTATCGGAGATTCGAAGTTTTCTGGGTCTAGCCGGGTATTACAGATGATTCGTTGAAGGGTTTTCACTGATTGCTGTACCCCTAACTAAGTTACTGCGTAAGGGAGTACCATTTGTTTGGACTGATAACCAGCAAGAGATTTTTGAGAAATCAAGAAGATTCGTCAAGCTCCAAAGATTAATTCAGCGGAGGGTCGGAAAGGAATTTGTTGTTTACTGTGATGCGTCGCACACGGGTTTGGGTTGTGTGCTGATGCAAGAGAGTAAGGTGGTGGCTTATGCGTCCCGTCAGCTTAGGCCACACGAGGTGAACTACCCTACTCATGACTTGGAATTAGCTGAGGTGGTATTCACACTAAAAATTTGGAGACACTACTTGTAAGGGGAGAAGTCGATAGTTTATACCGATCATAAGAGTCTCAAGTACCTCCTTGCACAGAAGAAGTTGAATCTTAGGCAATGAAGATGGATAGAGTTGCTTAAGGACTATGATTGCTCGATCGAGTACCATCCGGGAAAAGCTAACGTGGTAGCAGATACACTGAGCAGTAAGGTTGTGTTTGATTTAAGAGCAATGTTTGCTCGTCTCAGCCTGTTTGCGGATCGTAGCTTGTTGGCTGAACTTCAAGTGAAATCGACGTGGGTAGTTCAAATTAAAGAAAAACAGATGTTGGATGAGTCGTTGGTTTCTCGGTTCCAACAGGTGAAGGAAGGAGAGACTGGGGATTTTGGACTAAATAGTGAAGGAGTATTATGCTTCCGTGGAAGAGTTTGTGTACTGAGGGACTCTGAGTTAAGGCAGTCGATTCTGCGGGAGGCGCATAGTAGCCCATACGCTATGCATCCTGGTGGAAATAAGTTATACCGAGATTTACGTGAACTGCTGATAAACCGTAATTTATACATATTTTAATCCCACATTTAGCATGCTTTTTGGATGGTTTATCCTTTGAATTGTGGAATTTGATGCTCCTAATCCTTTAATTTCATGTTTTATACTTAGGAGAGCATCGGAGGTTGAAAAGAACAAGAAATTGTCTAAAAACGGACCAAATGGGCCAAAGTAGGAAATCAACACAGCCTGGGCCCAAGCCACACGGCCGTGCCCCTTTAGCAGGCTCGACCACGGCCTGAATTCGATTCACACGGGCGTGTTGCACGGGCGTGTCCCTACCGTGACAAAGAGGAATTTCACTCGGAATAAGGTACTTAGAGGCAAAGAAAGACATTCCAAAAGCCTATATAAACACCTTAAAGGCCAACCTTGAAGGGGGCGTCCAGCTAGGCCAAGGAGCCAAGCCAGAGAGGTTAGAATTGTGGGATTTACTCGAAGAAAGCCAGTTGATTCATATCAAGAAGCCGAAATCATACTCAAGACGGAGGATCTCTCCTTCAATTCTTTCAGGGGGTTTTAGGGTTTTCTTATGTTTGGTTTTATCTTTTCTTCTGAGATGTATTCTTTTATGATTATGAACTAAACCCCTCAGATACCTGAGGGGGATGAAACCTATGACGGATCTTGTTATTGTTTTCTGAACTATATGATAAATACGTGATTTGTTCTTAACTATGTGTTTATTAATTCTTGTTTTGGTATTTCAGGATATTGATTCAAGTATTGATGTGCTTAGGCAGTGGAGGATTATTCCCTGTTTAAGAGTAGATCTAGCATAGTTCAGCGGAGTTGATCACAACCCTAGAGATAGGATGATGAAAATTTTCCGGATTAGAGTCAAACCTAATATAGGAGTCGATAGATCGAGTTAATGCGATCCTAGGGGTTTTAATTAGAAAGAGATTTCAATTAATCAACCTAGGGTTAGACGTTAGTAGCCTCGAGAGAGGTATTGATATAAATTAGGGAATCCTATGGATCAAGTCAAGTGAATAAATCGTCTGGTTCAGAGTTAAATAACAAGTGAAGTCTAGGTGGATTCTTCCTTGGGTATCGTCTTAGTCAATTGGTTTTTCCCACAAGTATTTTCCCCAATTCATTCTCTGTGTCTTAGCGTCTTTAGCTTAGTAGACAGTTAATTTTAGAATAAACATCAAATCCCTTAATTTTTAGGCTAAATAATAAAAAGAAAGTTAGTATTAGTACTTTTGGTTCCTTTGGGTTCGACAATCCGGTCTTGCCACTAAGCTAGACTACTGTTCGATAGGTGCACTTTCCTTAATCGTGGTGATAGTTAGTTTCTAGGCTAGATCATTCATTATATAAATATTAAGACTATCGACAACCAACGATCAAGTTTTTGGCACCGTTGCCGGGGAACTAAAATATTAAGAATGTTCAATTTTTATTGCTTTGGCCATTTTATTTATTTGCAATTTATTTTTATTTTTTATTTTATTTTAACTTTGCTATTTTTTCTCTTTCTTTGATTCTGGCAGGTATTTCTAGTTTATGACTAGAAGAAACCCGTCAGGACCCTCGATTTTTGACAGTGAAATAAAACATACCGCTCGCAGAAACCGAAGAGATGTCACTAAATAATTATCAGTGGCAAGACATGAGGACAATGCCTAATAAAGCAGCCGGTGTTTTCAACCTTGACACGGTCACCACGTTATTTAACTAGGTAGAGTTTTTAAATAAAAAAATTGATATTTTGTATGGTTCTACGCAGGTACATCCGGTAATACAGTACGATACAAATGGAGGAGGGGTGAACAACATAAAATATCTATCCTACAACCCTAGCACAGAGAACGAACTAGTCAGCTATATGGATAACTATTCTAGACCTCAAAATAATCTTTATAGTAACACATATAATACAGGTTGGAGGTACCATCCCAATTTCTCGTGGGGTGGTCAAGGTAATCAAAGACCGCAACTTCCTCCAGGTTTTCAACAACCACCTTACCAACAGGAAAAGAAGCCGAACCTTGAGGAGATGCTAACAAAATTTATCTCGGTGTCAGAAACACGCTACCAAAACACTGAAACAGCGCTTAAAAATCAGCAAGCATCGATTCAAGGGCTCGGGAATCAAATAGGTCAGCTTGCTAAGCTGATCTCAGAAAGACCACAAGGTATCTTGCCTAGCAACACCGAAACTAACCCAAGAGAGCAACCTCAAGCAATAACTGCTCACGATAGTGAAGGGTTAGATGAACCAAAATTGAAGCAAGAGAATGTGGTAGAGGGAGGTAAGGTTGAGGTAAGCTATGATAAACCAAACCCAGTAATTATAGAGTACCAACCTCGTGTGCCATACCCCAATGCGATAAAGAAAGACCACACAGAGGAACAATTCGGTAAATTTCTTAAACTTCCAAAGAAATTACATATTAACTTGCCGTTTCTCGAAGCTCTTTCGCAGATGCCAGATTCAAGGAAATTTTCAAAAGATTTTTTGACAAACAAACGGAAGTTATACGATACATCGCATGTGGAGCTAAACGTAGTGTGCCCAACAATTCTATGAAATAAACTACCCGGGAGCTCACATTTCGCATAAATGACGAAACGATCACTCTTCAGGTTCTTGACACAGTTAGGACATCGGGTATTAAAGGTGGAACCAATCACTTCAAAGTTGGGGACCAGGTACTGTCAGATACAACTGACCCTCGAATAGCCGCTTCAGAGCTTAATACAAATGGTTCGACTCCTTTTACGGTACTTAAGGTCTTTCCATACGGAATGGTCGAGGTAACTCATTCTAATTTCGATACTTTTAAGGTAAATATTACCCGACTCAAACCATATGTTGATAGAATTGATAGTAAGAAAAAGGAGTTTCGACTCCGTGAACCACCATGGCCATACAAATAACAGGTAAGTCTAGCTCAAGACTTTAAACGAGCGTTTCTCGGGAGGCAACCCGAGCACTAACCCCATTAATTCTCATATTTTCGAATTTTAGCACCTAACTAAAAACTAACCAAATTTTTAAGCGCAGGCTTCCCTACCCACACGGCCTTGCACACGGGCGTGGCCATGGCCGTGTGAAAATAGGGCAAAAACTTTTCCCAAAAACACAGGCTGCGATAAAACACCACGGCCGTGCGATTCGACCATGGTCGAAACTGAGAAATCTACACGGGCGTGCGACACGCCCGTGGGACCTTTGAGTCCATTTTTTTTCTTTTATTTTCATTTTTAATTTCTTTTCTTTTATCTTTCTCGTCTTTAATTTATATTATTATATTTCCATTTCTTTAATTTAGGTTCAAGGGGCTGTTAACGAACTCCCACACCACCACCGAAGTATCCTCCCCACCTTCACCTCTCTCCAACTTTATTGTTTCTTTTCATTGACTCCATCCAAAATTCAGGAAGTTTCACTTCTCTCCCTATCTTATGATTTTATTACTATATTGCTATTATCTATCTTTGTACATTAAGGACAATGTACATCTTAAGTGTGGGGGGGTTAACTACAGTATTATTTGAAAATCCCTGAATTATGTCTTATTCTTAAGTAATTTTCTCATATTACTGTTAGAATGAAATTTATTTTGATTTATGATTTTCATTGATATGTTTCGGATTAAGTCATAGTTAATTGTGCATTGATGATTTAAACTTTAGGAGACTAGAGAATCAAGCATGATGAGTTATTTTCAGAATTAAAAATTTGTTAGGTTGTCTACCTGAATCTAATTATTACCATGAAGTTTGAAATTTGCAAGGTTGACATCAAAAGCCCATAATTTTTGTGAGATCTTGAGCCTTTTAGAGCATACATTCCTTTTCGTGCTCACTTTATTAATTATGAGTGTGTCAACATTGATTTGTTATTCTAGAACTTGCTTCGATTATACATGTCGAGACCACACCTTTGATTTGATATGCAGAGATGATAAAGGCACTTAGGTTTTAACCCACTTACTCCACTAAAAGCCTACCTTCACAATTAACCCTTAGTGAACCCCTTTTGAATCCTAACAACCCTTTTATTGACTCACCCACTAATATTAACTCAAAACCCATCTTGTATTTGTTATCACTATTTCTCTTGACCACCCTTATATCGAGTTTTGATTTGATCGGTTGCCTAATTATTTTATTCATTTCAGTAGTTGAATCCATCTTTTATTATATGATTTGTTCTTTAAAAAAAAACTGAAGTATATTCATTTTTACTTCTTTGTTATTGGAGCTTAAGCAGTTAATTTCATAATTTGAGAAGAAGCTCATGTTATTGGTATTAAGTTTTCAATTGATGTAATTATTCAGTATTCGTCCGACTTTCTAGTTAGGTAATTTGTCGATTCAATCTCGATTCTAACCCTCTAATTCAGCCTTTATCCACACCGTTAACCCGAGCCCGTTACAACCCTTTTTAAAGACCTTTTGATTTGTGCATCATCTCATATTATAGTGGTGGAGATTTGATTTTCATGCAAGCCTATGGGATTAACTTTTCATGTTTGACTTATGAGTGCTTTTTCCTGAACCTTAAATACTTCGAGTGATTTGAGTGAATCATCAGTGAGGATGTAATTTTTTGTCGATTTTGAATTAAAGGTAATTATTTAGGTAAGGGGAAACACCTATTTTTCGTACTATAAAAACTATGACTTTGATTGTTTAAATCTTTAGGAACCTTCTGGTTAAATTATCAATATATGAATTACGTATGAATTATGATGAAACATTATTAATAAAGATTATGAATCGAGGAAATTCGATTTTAATTGTGAGTTGAGAATTTTGCTTGAGGACAAGCAAAAGCTTAAGTGTGAGGGTATTTGATAAACCATATTTTATACATATTTTAATCCCACTTTTAGCATGCTTTTTGGATGATTTATCCTTTGAATTGTGGAATTTGATGCTCCTAATCCTTTAATTTCATGTTTTATACTTAGGAGGGCATCGGAGGTCGAAAAGAATGAGAAACAGGCTAAAAACAGACCATATGGGCCAAAGTAGGAAATCAACACGGCCTGGGCCCAAGCCACACGGCTGTGCCCCTTTAGTACGCTCGACCACGGCCTGAATTCGATTCACACGGGCGTGTTGCACAGGCATGTCGCTGTCGTGACAAAGAGGAATTTCACTCGGAATAGGGTACTTAGAGGCAAAAAAAGACATTCCAAAAGCCTATATAAACACCCCGAAGGCCAACCTTGAGGGGGGCGTCCAGCTAGGCCAAGGAGCCATGCCAGAGAGGTCAGAATTGTGGGATTTACTCGAAGAAAGCCAGTTGATTCATCTCAAGAAGCTGGAATCATACTCAAGACGGAGGATCTCTCCTTCGATTCCTTCAGGGGGTTTTAGGGTTTTCTTATGTTTTGTTTTATCTTTTCTTCTAAGATGTATTCTTTTATGATTATGAACTAAACCCCTCAGATACCTGAGGGGGATGAAACCTAAGACGGATCTTGTTATTATTTTCTGAACTATATGATAAATACTTGATTTGTTCTTAACTATGTGTTCTTAATTCTTATTTTGGTATTTAAGGATATTGATTCAAGTATTGATTTGCTTAGGCAGTGGAGGAATATTCCCTGTTTAAGAGTAGATCTAGCATAGTTAAGCAGAGTTGATCGCAACCCCAGAGATAGGATGACAAAAATCTGCCGGATTAGGGTCAAACCTAATATGGAAGTCCATAGATCGAGTTAATGCAATCCTAGGGGTTTTAATTAGAAAGAGATTTCAATTAATCAACCTAGGGTTAGGCGTTAGTAGCCTCGAGAGAGGTATTAATATAAATTAGGGAATCCTACGGATCAAGTCAAGTGAATAAATTGTCTGGTTCAGAGTTAAATAACAAGTGAAGTCTGGGTGGATTCTTCCTTGGGTATCGTCTTAGTCAATTGGTTTTTCCCATAAGTATTTTCCCCAATTCATTCTCTGTGTCTTAGCGTCTTTCGCTTAGTAGATAATTAATTTTAGAATAAACATCAAATCCCTTAATCTTTAGGCTAAATAAAAAAAAGAAAGTCAGTATTAGTACTTTTGGTTCCTTTGGGTTCGACATTCCGATCTTGCCACTAAGCTATACTACTGTTCGATAGGTGCACTTGCCTCAATCATGGTGATAGTTAGTTTCTAGGCTAGATCATTCATTATATAAATATTAAGACTATTGACAACCAACGATCAACTGTACTGGTGGCCAGGACTTAAGCGTGAGGTTACTGATTTTGTAAGTAAGTGTTTGACATGCCAGCAAGTGAAGGCTGAGCATCAACTGCCTTTGGGACTGCTGCAACACATTAAGATTCCACTCTGGAAGTGGGAGAGGGTAACCATGGATTTTTTTAGTGGGCTACCCCTGACGCCTACTAAGAAAGATTCGGTATGAGTTATTGTTGATCGACTGACTAAGTCCGCCCACTTCATACCGGTTCGCATTGATTACTCGTTGCAAAAGTTGGCAAAGCTATATGTGGCGGAAATTGTAAGGTTACATGGGGTACCAGTGTCTATCATTTCGGACAGGGACCCTAGATTCACATCACGGTTCTGGAGAGTGTTACATGAAGCTCTGGGTAAAAGGTTAGATTTCAGCACAGCATTCCATCCGCAGACTGATGGTCAGTCGGAGAGGGTAATATAGATTTTGGAGGATATGTTGAGAAGCTGTGTGATTGAGTTCAAGGGCAGTTGGGAAAACTATCTACCCTTAGTGAAATTTGCTTACAACAACAACTACCAATCCAGTATTCAGATGGCACCGTACGAGGCGTTATATGGTCGTAGGTGTCGTACCCCTACTTGTTGGACAAAATTGGGCGAGCGGCGTCTGTTGGGTCCAGAATTAGTCTCTGAAACTGAGGAGAAAGTAAAATTGATCCGTAGTTAGTTAAAAGAGGCATCTGATAGGCAGAAGTCATACACCGATTTAAAGAGTAAAGAGATTGAATACTCGGTGGGAGATTTTGTCTTCTTGAAAGTCTCACCTTGGAAAAAGATTCTGAGGTTTAGGCGGAAGGGTAAGCTGAGCCCTAGATTTATCGGACCTTACCGGATAGTAAAGCGTATGGGACCGGTCGCCTATCAGCTGGAACTGCCTCCTGAGTTAAGTCGTATCCATAATGTATTCCACGTCTCTATGCTGAGGCGCTACCGTTCAGATCCTTCTCATATAGTGTCGGTGGAAGAGATCGAGGTTAGACCTGATTTGACTTTTGAGGAAGAACCGGTACAGATATTGGATCGTGATGTGAAGGTGCTGAGAAGGAAATCTGTTCCATTAGTCAAGGTGCTGTGGTATAGTCACGGTTCAGAAGAAGCCACGTGAGAGCCTGAGGAGGCAATGCGACATCAATACCCTCATCTCTTTTGACCAGGTAAATTTCGAGGCCGAAATTTCTTTAAGGGGGTAGAGTTGTAGCGCCCCAAAAGTTAGGGGTTGGCAGTTTTGTTAAATTCATATTGTGCTTATTTTGCTAGCTATTTGTGTGTGTTTGGGGGTCCTAAAGAGGCCTCGGTTCGAGTTTGAGCCCTGAAAATATTGTGGTTTTTAGCCCTTTAGTGGAGAGGGCTGTTGGAAGCAGGACTTGAGTAAATTTGTGTGTGTTTAGAAGCACAAGTTGAGCATGTGGTGTGATGGTGTGGCGTCAAGTGAAGAGCAAGGAGGTTTGGGGTTTGAATCCCACAGATTACAAATGAGGGGTTTTATTTTGTGACTTGGGAGAGCAAGAGGTAGAGTTGGGATCAACCTCTACAAGGTTGGTTGAAGACTTGGTCAACCAATTTGAATGGGAGGCCAGGAGTGATTCAAGGAGAGAGTGGTGGACAAAATCAAGGAAATGAGGTGTGTGGAAGTGTTGGCCATGACTCGGAGTGTGTCATAGTGGGAGTTTCGGCTGGAGAGGGGTCTTGAGTAGCATTTTCTTGCAGCCTAGTGTGTTAGTAGAACCGAAACCCTTTTGGCTTTGGAGTGCACTCTTCTGTTTTCCTCAGGTTTTCTTCTCTCAAGCTTTTGGGCATTTTTCTTTCTTTACCTTTCGTACTCTTTTCTTCTTTCTTTCTTCTCATATTGCTAATAGCCTGTTACAAATTTTTGCCACTCGTGTGAAGTTTTCTCTTGTTGGCCGAAACCTATTCTTCTTCCCATATCTCTTCACACTTCATTCGAGTTCCTTTCTTTACCTCTAAACCTGATAACTATTCTACCTGCTTTTGATTTCTCCTTTAGCCATTTATTATTATTTTCTTCTTGAAAACCTTGGTTTTTTCTTGTTGGCCGAATCTTCTCCTGCTCATCTCTCTCCACGTTGTGTCCATTTCTTCTCTTTTCCTGAGGCCGAATAGCCACACCTCCTCCTTTTTGACTTCTCTTTAGCTGAAACATCAAATCGTCTGGAGCTTTGGTTCTCTTTTTATTGGCTGAACTTGGTAAGCCTTACCTTCTTAATCTCTTGACCCCGAATCTTTGATCCCTTGGTGGTTGGGGCCAGATTCTTTTAGCAAACAACTGGTGTTGGCCGTCGACTTTTGTTTTGGTAAGGGTGGAGTAGTTCAAGTACCTTCTTAATTTGTTGCTAGTGGTGTTCTTGTGACCCCTTTTTTTGTCGAATTAACATCGGGCTCCCTCATTTCTTGTGGGGGTCGAATATTGGTTGGATGCTAATCTCCTTTGTGCATCAATTATTTTAGGAACCCGTTTGCATTAGCCAAGGAGCAAGGCCGAATGCTGTTACTCTGTAGTGGGGGGTCACGTCTTGTGGTAAGTGAATCTGATTTAGTAGTATATTTCAGTACTATGGATTTTCGAGAACGTTAGGATTAACTGAAAGTCATTGTTATTTTAGGGGCATCGAGGAGTCGTTCATTCAGTAATCCAAAACAGGTGTGTAAACTTACACCTCTGCTTTATCTCCTATTGCTGTGATCTATGAATCGTCTAAAAGCTGAAATACTGAAAAGCTGAAGTACCGGCAACTGAGATCACTCGAGCTGCGAGCGCTCATAGTGATAAACCGAGCCACTAGTGAGGGCGATAGACCGTTGAGAGTGTCATGAATGCTCTCGTGAAACTGAGGCTGTAATGGGCCTTGTTGAGCCGAGGAGGGCTAAATGGGCCCAACGGGTTAATGGGCCCATATGAGCCAAAACGATGAAAAGTGTAAGTTGATCGATGCGACTGCAAAGTCTGCAGAACCAAGACTTGAAATGAACAGAATAGGCCACACGAGCGTGTGGGCCCGTATGGGCCAAAAAGCGGGTTTTAGGCCCAATAGCACTGTATTGACCAGAAATGGAAACCGAGTCGCTCAAGGCGACATTAAGCCTTCTGAAAGGCCGTTGTAGGGGTAAAATTATTGAAATACCCTTGATGGGTAAATGACTGAAATACCCTTGATGGGTAAATTACCGTTTTACCCCAAATGACTGTTTTACCTTTAGTAGTAGGATCATCGATGTTTGAATAGTAACTGTGTGATTGATGACTATGATGATGCACTACATACATGACTTAATTATGACATGTAATTTTGCATGGGTTGGGTTATGGATTTGGAGGAAGCACTCTACTGGTGGCTCTGCCACATTATACTGATTTAGTGGCTCAGCCACGTATACTGTTTTTAGCAGCTAGTCTGCGTTATTGGTGTGATGGTTGGCTGGGTTGACTTGGTCCCCACAGGTGTGTTGGTTGGTACGGGTGGTGTGTTGGTTGGACTGGGATGGCCATAATTTTATTTTGCATATCATAGGGCTACGCCCGCATCATTATCGAATAGGGCTTGGCCCAGTTGCTCTTGAACAGGCTTCGGCCTGAGGCTCATCATCGAATAGGGCTTCGGCCCGCATCGATCTTGTATGGGCTTGGGCCCAAGTTATGGGTGTAATAGGGGATTACACACTGAGTTCTCATAACTCACCCTTTCTCCTTAACTGTGCAGGTAATCCCCAGTCTTAGAGGATTTGGAGCTGCGAGAGACTCGGAGGTGGCCACACGCGTCCTGTATGTTCAAGAGGGTTAATTTAGTTATTTAATTTTAGTTTACTTTACTTTAATTTTGGGGTTAATATTTCTATAATAAGGCCTTTGGATTTGTTTTAACTTTGATTTGGTATTTATTTGCAAATTGCTAGTTTATTAAACACGAGTTTTAAAACAATAACTACTGTTTTCAAAATATCACGTTTCCGCAACTGTTTAAACCAAACTTCCGCAACAAACAAGGTTTTTTAAAAACTTGATAAGAGGCGCATAATAATATTTTTGAATGATTTCATGCAAAACAAGTTTTGTTAAAAAACAACGAAAATCAGGGTTTCTAAAGAGCAAAAAGTTTGAACGTAGATGAGTTTTCCAATGAACACTAAGTTTTCGAACAACACCTGATGTGGAACGCTAGATCTGGTCGTAACGTCTAGGTCGGGTTTTAGGTGTTACATCATAGGCTCGTATTAGGGACTTTGTGATTGAGTATGAATGGTTTTAAATTGGACGCAAATTTATGACTCGAAATTGTGTGAATGCTTGTGTTGTAAGTCTGGTAATGCCTCGTACCCCATTTTGGGTATTGAATACAGGTAAGGGGTTTCACATTTAGTGGTATCAGAGCTACGGTTTAGTCGATTCTCGAACTAACGTAGTGTGTGTAAGAGTCTAGCTATACAATTCATAAATAAACCGTGATAGTGCGATGACTCCTGACAACTTTAAATTGTGTTTTTATATAGTAAATGGATCCCAATCGAGCTGAAGCTGATGACGTAGAAAGTAATACGCCAACTCCCGCTCAAGGAACCGCGCCATCTGAAAGTAGACCAGTGACAATTGGTCAAGGAGAACGGGCTAGGGAAGCCTTCCTCCACATGATGAACGAGTGGTATACGGAGTTTGTTCGAACAAATCCGACTGCTCAACCCCCTCCACCCCCACCTATTCCTCAGCTGGTTCCCGTAGCTCCACAAGGTATAAAATTTATGAGATTGAGTAAGCCTCCGGTTGATAAGATTCGAAAGCATGGGGCTGAAGATTTTAGAGCAAATGTCGATGATGATCCTGAAAGAGTAGAATTCTAGCTCGAAAACTCCATCAGGGTATTTGATGAACAGTCTTGCACACCGGATGAATGTCTAAAATGTGCTGTGTCGCTTCTGAGAGACTCAACATACCGGTGGTGGAAAACTCTTGTGTCAGTAGTACCGAGAGATAGGGTTAATTGGGAATTCTTCCAAGCTGAGTTTAGGAAGAAATATATCAGCAAACGGTTCATTGATCAGAAACGTAAGGAGTTTTTAGAGTTGAAACAGGGCTGAATGTTGGTAACGGAGTACGAGCGAGAGTTTGTCAGGCTCAGTAAGTACGCTCTAGAGTGTGTTTCCACCGAGGTGATCATGTGCAAAAGGTTTGAGGATGGGTTGAATGAGGATATCTGATTGTTAGTTGGAGTTCTTGAGCTAAAAGAATGTGTAGAGCTATTCGACAGAGCTTGTAAAGCTGAAGAATTAAGCAAGGAGAATAGGAAAGCTTAGTGTAACACCCCTAACCCGAAACCGTCGCCTCAATAGGGTTAAGAGGCATTACCAATCAATCAAAACATTACACATCCATTTCACAACACTAAGTCATTCATCCATTCAACATACTCATTATCAATCATATGGTCCCTTATTGAGGTCTATGAGACCTTAAACACATGCTAGAAAGAGGTCGGGACTAAACCGAACACTTATGAAAATCTTCAGAAACTTAAACATTTATCAACACTGTTGAGGTCACACGCCCGTGCAGTTAGGCCGTGTGCCTCACACGATCACCAGACACACCCGTGTGTCCAGGCCGTGCCAAAACAGAGCAAGCATACTGACTTATCCCCACGGCCACCAGGCACGCCCGTGTGCCATGGCCGTGTACTCTTAGGCTAGATACTGACTATTTCACACGGGTACCAGGCACGCCCGTGTACCCTGGCCATGTACTCTTATGCTATATACTGACTTATTCACACGGCCATTAGACACGCCCGTGTTCCATGACCGTGTAGGCCAAACAGGCCCTTTGCAAGGCCAATATGCCACCCATGCTAGGGTCAATCCAACAAGAAAAGAACCAATTCATATCATGCACATTTGACAACACAAGACATGTCAATGAAACAACATAATATTTCATTCAATATCATTTCCATTCATGCCAACTCATACACCAAATTTCATAACTAAAACTCATACATTACCAAGCATGATTCATCCACAAAATCATTAGTTTATAATAGCATCAATCCATCACTAAGCTTACCATTCATAAGACATTTTCATTGCCATCAAAAATAAACATAATATGCAAAATATACCAAATCCACACATGCATATTGCCAACATTTATCTAGCCACATCACATGGCTATTTACACATCTCAAACATGTTTCAAAACTACTAGCCTATACATGCCATAATTCAACTATATACATCTTTCCAAAGGTACCAAAATAGATTGCCGATAGTGTGATAGAGAATACTGACGATCCCCTGATCTGAGCTAGCTTTTACGACAACGCATGCAGCGAGAGAAACAAATCACACAGTAAGCTTTCCAAAGCTTAGTAAGTTCGTAATATAACACAAACTACTCAATAATACATTCATCAAGTACAAATATAATCAATCACATAGATCATCATACAAATACACATATACCATGTTATCCATAACTAATATGCTTTTTCATCTATCCAATAATCCGTTCACGATTTCATCAACCAAATAGGTTCGGTACGTACCTTAGCCAACAATTCGATATCAATCACACATGCTATTCAAAGCTCAATACTTCATTTGATCAAACTTCGTTAACTCTTCGATTCAATCACACACTTAGTGCCTAACCATAGCCGAAGGTTAATTAACATCACACACTTAGTGCCTAGTTACAAAACTGAACTTAATTTGGCATCGCACACACAGTGCCAATCGATAAAGCCGAAGCTTCTATTCCTTCGCACACACAGTGCTACTCATCTCAGTTTCGATTTCAATTACGCACACTTAGTGCCACATTTCTCAACCTCATATTTAACATTTCTAATTCAAAAATTACACATTCATTCGATTCTCATCACGTAGATATAATTTAACAACTAGTATTATATCCGAACTTACCTTAGACGTCGAAGTACCGAAACGGTCGATTAATCGAGCACTTTGTCTTTATATGTTGATACCTTTCATGATCATGGAAACTTGCATGATTTATGTTGATAAATTATGATGTTAAAGCATGTTAAATGTTAGCATGTAGATGTGATGTTAATACCTTGGTTGTGGATGTTTTGGTTGCTTAAGTATGCTATGAATTGTGCCATTGAATTGGTGTAAGTGGAGGTGTAAATGAGGGTGGCAATGGCTTGGTAATAGCCTTATTTTTGTCCACACGGGTAGACACACAGGCATGTGTCTAGGCCGTGTGTGGCACACGGTCTGCCCTACGGGCATCTGTTCCGGCTGTGTGTCCCCTGCACCTTAATTTTGAAAAAAAAGAATGTCCAGAATATAGCACACGGGAAGAGACACGGGTGTGTGTCTCAGCTGTGTGTGCTACATGGCCTAGAACACGGGTGTGTGTCTTGGCCGTGTGAAACCTGCACTTAATTCGAATTAAATTAAATAAGCACACAGTCTAACACAAGGGCGTATGCCACGACCGTGTGGCACAAGTCAGAGAGCACCCTAAATTGAACACGGTCTAAAGCACGGGCGTGTCCCAGGATCACACGAGTGTGTCCCTTGGACCACACAGGCGTGTGAGCCCTGCAGTTAGCAAAAATTTTCTATGTTCTGTAAAATTTTCCTGAGTTCTCAATTTAGTCTCGAACCACTTCCAATCCATGTTTTGGGCCTCGTAGGCTTGTATTAGGGACTTTGTGATTGAGTATGAATGGTTTTAAATTGGACGCAAATTTATGACTCGAAATTGTGTTAATGCTTGTGTTGTAAGTCCAGTAATGCATCGCACCCTATTTTGGGTATTGAATACGGGTAAGGGGTGTTACATTTTGAATCAATATGCATAGTATGATTGCAGATTTTATCTTTGTATAGACAGTCTATTTCTTCCATGATATTTATCTCTGGTACCTAAAACCGTCTGTTATCTTATTATGTCTTAACACTTAAAGGCCTAAAGTCTATCATTCAGACATAAACAGGCAACAATAAGACAGAATAATAGATATATGGGTTTTAAGATAAATAATGTAATTATTTATGATATAATTACATTTTCAAATTTCCAAGCCAGGAAATATTATGCATATATTGAAATTACATTTCAATTCAGAAAATATAAAACATATTCTTTGAATGCTTTATTAGATACAGGAGCTACAACTAGTAGTTGCAGAAAAAATGCCATTCCTGTAGAAAAATGGGGACCTATGAAACACCCAATAATGGCCATAGGAATAGATGGTAATGAAACCATAATTCAATATAAGGCTAGAAACGTACCAATCTACATAAATAATGTAAGATTTGTAATACCCAAAATATTATGTTTTCCTGCAATGCATGGAGATATATTATTAGGAAATAATTTTATATACCAACATTTACCATTTTCTATAAATAAAAATTTAATTATATTATCAATAGAAAAAACTTCTGTAGAAATATCATTAGTTGAAAATCATAAATTTGTGTGTGATAAAAATTTTACACCACCAAGAAAAGAACAAATTAAACAACTTGAAACAAATCATTGGTTGTTTAAAATATTAGAAAATAATTTTAGCGAAGAACCATTAAAATTATGTGAAAATAGTCCTAGATATTGTGAGATAAAATTGGAAAATCCTAATAAAATTATTAGATTTAAACCCATGATCTATACTAAACAAGATATAGATGAATTTGATATACAAATCAAAGAATTATTAAAAAAAGGATTAATAGAAACAACTAATAGTCCACATTCTAGTCTCGCTTTTATGGTAAGAAACCATGCTGAAATAAAAAGAGGAAAAGCTAGAATGGTCATTAACTATAAAAGATTAAATCAAAATATCATTTTTGATGGCTATTTTATTCCAAGAAAGGATGTATTAATTAATCAAGCTGAACAAGCAAAATATTTTAGTAAATTTGATTGTAAATTGGGATTTTTGCAAATCATGCTAACCGAAGAATCTAAACCTTTAACAGCTTTTAGTGCACCTAATGGTCATTATCAATGGAGAGTAATGCCATTTGGGTTATGTAATGCACCTCAAATCTTCCAAAGATGGATGGATTCTATATTTAATAAATATAAAAAATTTTGTGTAGTTTATATAGATGATATTTTAATATTTTCAGAAACATTAGAAGAACATAGAAAACATTTTAATATTATTTCTCAAGAATTCATAAAACATGGAATTATTCTAAGTCTTAAGAAAATAGAATTAGAAAAAACAGAAATAGAATTCTTAGGATTAAAATTATCTTCTGGTGGTCTTAAACTACAAGATCATATTATAGTCTAAATAAAAGAATTTCATGAAAACATTGAAGATAAAAAACAGCTTCAACAATTTTTAGGGATTATTAATTATGGAAGAAACTTCTTTCCTAACTTATCTGAAAAAATAGGTAAGTTATATGAAAAATTTAAAAAAGATAAACCTTTTGTCTGGTCTAAAAAAGACTCAGAAATTATACGGAATCTAAAAAATGAAATAAATCATATTCTTAAAGTTTATTTACCTAAACAAGGTGATAAATTAATTTTAGAAATAGATGCCTCACAAAATTATTGGGGTTTTATATTAAAAGCTAAGACAAAAAATAATGAAGAATCAATATGTGGATATAGTTCAGGGAAATTTAAACCAAATGAAATTAATTATGTTATATATGAAAAAGAATTATTAGCAATAAAAAAAGGAATAAAAAATTTTCTTATATATTTAGCACCTGAAAAATTTATCATAAAAACTGATAATCAGGCAGTTAAACAATTCCTTACTAACAAAAGTCTGGAAACTGTACCTAGAAGAATTAGATGGTACAATGAATTATGTACTTTTAATTTTGAAGTTTTATATGTAAAAGGTACTGATAATATTATAGATGATTATCTTACCAGGCCCTAAGGATAGAGGTAAAAAATCTCTAGAAAAAGTTGGTGAATGGACAACTGTCGATAAAAGACCCAACAAAGGGAAAACAACAAATTCTAATCAAGGATTTGTTACCAAACCAGCCCAAGCATTTTTTTATCCTAATCAGGGATATTATATGCCATATCCAATGGTAAGACAAACAATTGGAACTCAATTATCAATGACACCAAAAACGGTAAGTACATTTCTTTGGTCCCAAGATCCAAATTTAGCATTTTTAGCTCGTTATGCTGAAATGATAAAAGGAGCAGAAAATTTGTTGAAACAACAACAAATTCAGGAAATAAAAGATTTTTATAATCCAAGTTTACCATTAGAATTATACAATTTTATAAATGAAATATGGAAAACCCATATTTCTGAACAAAGAGCTAATTTCAGAAGAGCTCTTACCAAGTTTTCACAATTTTTAGTTGAAAAACCAACCAAAGAAAATGAAGCTCATGATTTATTACTAAAATCTATTTTATATAGAGATTGGGATGAGCTTGAAATAAAATATATAGATATTAAGGAGATAAACAATCTTCTTGATATATTTCAGTATTTTATTAATAAAGGGACAAATAGTCCTATTATGAATAAAATGTTTAGATTATGTGTAACACCCCAAACCCGGCCTAGAAGTTAGGCCCGAACTAGGCCTAGAGTCCATAAAAACCCTAGCATACATTTCTAAAATCCCATAAGGCCCACTAAGCCCAATCATGTCCATATAGCCCATTAAGCCCAATCACGTTTATGTAGGCCATTAGGCCTGATCATAATCAAATCATACAACCATCCATACCAATCCATCATTAAATTTCACATATCAACTCTTGCCGTTTTGGGCCCACGAGCTCGGCAGGCCCATTTAGCCCCGTCTGGCCCGGTCGGCCAAACAGTGGCCCGAGACCATGAGATTGCTCTCCCAGCCCCGGTAATCGTATCGGTGTTCCCATACAAATGTTTGTACACTCGTGTGGTTGCCGACGCCAACCTCTCGACTTTTCGGCATTTTGGTTTTCGGGATTTCGGCTTTTGCCGATTTGTCGTGTGTGAAGTGTATGTACACACCTGGTAAATGAGATGTGTTACACTATCCTCAGCCTTGAACCTACAACCAATACAAATCTCTAATCCATCACACACTTAACCACAATATTTACCCAAAAACCGAAGCCTTACCATAACCTTAACGTGTGCCACAAGTCCTAATAGCCCTTTCTTAGCTACTACTCACGAACATCCCCTAGATCTGCATCAATCTTAATCGTTAAAGACAAAATAATAGGTGACTTTTATCCACTTAAGTCACCCTTTCCCTTACTATAGACTATTGGACCAACTTATCCCAAAATCAAGAACACTTACCCAAAAGCCGAAACGTATGGATAGCTTTTCGGCAGAGACTTGTAGATCCAAGCTTGATTCTAATTTTTTTCCAAGATCCGATCCACCCAAAATCAAAGGAATGACAGCACGACAGAGATTTGGTCACTAGAATATACAGCACAAGGTTTGGGGCGATGAAGAAATCGACTTCAAGAGCAAAGGTTTTCGGCTTTTGAAGTCACGAATATTTGGTCCCACACAATTGAGATGAAGGTGGGACGGCACAAGCAATGGAGAAAGAAGAGAATGATATTCGATTTAAGGCTTTAGGAGAGAAGAAAAGAAAAACACATAAGGAATAGGCGAGGTTTAGAACAGAAAAAGTGAAGGAGAATTCAGCAGAGCACTATAGTTGCCGAAATAGCACAGAGGGAATTCGGCACCCCCTATTTATACACAAAACTGAAACTCTGCCTACCCCGCCAAAGTCCCAATCGGCTCCAACTCTTCCCCATATTATCTCCTCGTTTTTCTCCCTGATAACTCCCCAATCCTTTTCCTAAATTTTCTCTTCTGATCACTCTCCTTAGAGTCGATTACCACACCACTTCTAACCTTCTAGAAGGGCAAAATTAAACTCCTAAAAAAATACTAAGCTAGGATTCGAACCTAGGATCTCCTTGCTAGCCCATAATGCCACCTTTCTATACCCTAAGAGGCGTCACTTAGCCACTCCACCACAAGACTCTTTGATGCCATTTTTCCCTATTTTTGTTTAAAAGCCCAACTACTAACCGCCCTGGTTCCTTTAATAATTAACTAAAAATTCCTTCTCCTCAAAGTCCGAACCTAGAACTTCTCCAGCCCCCTAGAGACTCCAAGTTTATTACACCCTTAAAGCCAACTTGTCGTTTGTCATTTTCTTGCTCACTTAAAAATTTTTTGAGACCCAAAGCCCAAAGCCCAATAGGCCCAATTCTACTAGGCCCAAATTCGGGGCGTTACATTATGTTTATATAATAAAGCTAGAAAAATTTTACCCGTAGAAATTTTACAAAAATAAATGGAGCTATTTGCAACCAGCAAGCTCAATTTAAAAAGGCTTTTTCAGAATATTTTCTACAAGCTTATGTTTTTCCTAATGATTTAGATGGAAAATTTCCTACTATAAAATTTAGACTTGATCATGAACCATTTGATATAAGAAGTATTGAATGGGGTTTTGTTAAAGAAATAGTAGTACAAAATTTTTCTTTTCATCTATTAAAAGATTTTCCTGCATCTTTTAAGTCTATATTGTTAAACATAATAAATAGAGATGATTTTTTCTATTATTTTTATATTGAAATAAGCAGCCTTATTGGTATTGCTGAAAATGAAAGATTTTATCAGCCATATCAAATTTGGATTATTCAAAGGATGATTGGAGGCCCCCGATTGTCAGCAGTCAAAGAGAACAAAGAACACTTGACAAAAAACATTGACAAGTGTTACAATAATCCAGATAACTATCAAACTCAAGCAGGGATAGATTTGATGACAAAAGCAAAATATTTGCTTCACAAAAGGGATATGCGGAAGACTATATCTTGTAATATAAGAGTAGAAGTAGATAGAAAAGTTTTTACAAGAAGATGATCACTGAAAAGTAAAAAGAAAGATTTCTAAGCTATTTTAGGATTCGATGCCTTCTTTTAGGCTTCTTTCTTCCCTATTTATAAGAGAATTGATAAACCGTAATTTATACATGTTTTAATCCCACATTTAGCATGCTTTTTGGATGATTTATCCTTTGAATTATGGAATTCGATGCTTCTAATCCTTTAATTTCATGTTTTTATACTTAGGGAAGCATAGGAGGATGAAATGAACGAGAAACGGGCTAAAAACGGACCAAATGGGCCAAAGTAGGAAATCAACACGATGCGGAGGTAGCCACACGGTAGTGCCCTTTAGCGAGCTCGACCACGGCTGGTCGATTCACATGGGTGTGTTGCGGGCGTGTCCTGCCGTGACAAAGAGGAATTTCACTCGAGAATAGGGTACTTAGAGGCAAAAAAAGACATTCCAAAAGCATATATAAACACCCTAAAGGCCAACCTTGAGGGGCGTCCACTAGGCCAAGGAGCCAAGCCGAGAGGTCGAATTGTGGGATTTACTCGAAGAAAGCCAGTTGATTCATCTCAAGAAGCCGAAGTCATACTCAAGATGGAGGATCCTCCTTCAATTCCTTCAGGGGGTTTTAGGGATTTCTTATGTTTTGTTTTATCTTTTCTTCCGAGATGTATTCTTTTATGATTATGAACTAAACCCTCTCGATACACAGAGGGGATGAAACCTAAGACGGATCTTGTTATTTTTTTCTGAACTATATGATAAATATTTGATTTGTTCTTAACTATGTGTTCTTAATTCTTGTTTTGGTATTTCAGGATATTGATTCAAGTATTGATGTGCTTAGGCAGTGGAGGAGTATTCCCTGTTTAAGAGTAGATCTAGCATAGTTAAGCGGAGTTGATCGCAACCCTAGAGATAGGATGACGAAAATCTGTCGGATTAGGGTCAAACCTAATATGGGAGTCCATAGATCGAGTTAATGCAATCCTAGGGGTTTTAATTAGAAAGATATTTCAATTAATCAACCTAGGGTTAGACGTTAGTAGCCTCGAGAGAGGTATTAATATAAATTAGGGAATCCTACGGATCAAGTCAAGTGAATAAATCATCTTGTTCAGAGTTAAATAACAAGTGAGGTCTAGGTGGATTCTCCCTTGGGTATCGTCTTAATCAATTGGTTTTTCCCACAAGTATTTTCCCCAATTCATTCTATGTGTCTTAGCGTCTTTAGCTTTGTAGTCAGTTAATTTTAGAATAAACAAAAAATCCCTTAATCTTTAGGTTAAATAATAAAAAGAAAGTCAGTATTAGTACTTTTGGTTCCTTTGGGTTCGACAATTCGGTCTTGCCACTAAGCTTTACTACTGTTCGATAGGTGCACTTGCCTCAATCGTGGTGATAGTTAGTTTCTAGGCTAGATCATTCATTATATAAATATTAAGACTATCGACACTTACGATCAAGTTTTTGGCGCCGTTACCGGGGAACTAAAATATTAAGAACGCTTAATTTTTATTACTTTAGCCATTTTTATTTTTACGATTTACTTTTATTTTGTTTTTAACTTTGCTAATTTTTCTTCTTTTATTTTGTTCCTAGCAGGTACCCCTAGTTTATGACTAGAAGGAACCCGATAGGACCCTTAATTTACGATAATGATATTGAAGGTACCATTCGCAGAAATTGTAGAGAAATAAGGCGAAGCTTAAATTACATAGCAGAAGAGCAAGAAGACAAAACCAATACCACCGAAGAGATGGCTGAAAATAATCTGCTACCTCCGGAGGTGGCCGAAAATCATGCTCCTTGAACTATGTATGATTATGCTAACCCTAATTTAACAGAACCCATTCAAGTATTGTTAGACTCTTTATTGCTGCAAAATAATTTTGAATTGAAACCTAACACTATACTGAGATGATACAACAGTTTGTTCAGTTTGATGGTTTGCAGGATGAGGATCCTAACACACACTTAGCGAATTTTCTAGAATTCTGTGATACCTTCAAAATAAATGGTGTTTCTGATGATGCCATCCGTCTTCGGTTTTTTCCCTTTTCTTTGAGGAATAAAGCCAAACAGTGGTTGAATTCTCTTCCACGAGGGACAATCACTACATGGGATCAAATGACCGAAAAATTCTTGTTAAAATATTTTGCACCAGCCAAAACGGCCAAGTTGAGGAATGATATCTCTTCTTTTGTGCAGATGGATCTAGAAACACTATATGATGCTTGGGAGAGATACAAGGATTTGTTGAGAAGGTGCCCCCACCATGGGTTACCTTTGTGGCTTCAGGTTCAAACCTTCTACAACGGTGTGAACCCCACAACGAGGCAATTGATTGATTCAGCCGCCGGCGGAACGCTGAACAACAAAACTCTTAAAGTGGCCTACGAGTTTATAGAAGAGATGTCACTGAATAACTATCAGTGGCAAGTCACAAGGACAAGGCCAACAAAATCAGCCGAATTTTTCAACCTCGACACAGTAACCATGCTATCAAATCAGGTAGAGATGTTAAATAAAAAGTTTGATAGTTTATGTGGTTCCTCGCAGCTATGTCCAGCTATGCAGTGCGATATGTATGGAGGAGGGTTAAACAATAAAGAATATCCACCTTACAACTTGAGCGTTGAAAACGAGCAAGTTCACTATATGGGTAACAATTTCAGAACTCAAAATAACCCTTATAGTAATACTTATAATCCAGGTTGGAGGAACCACCCCAATTTTTCATGGGGTGGTCAAGGAAATCAAAGACAACAACCCCCTCCAAACTTCCAACAACAGCCCTACCCACAGGAAAAGAAACCAAACCTTAAGGATATGCTAGCAAAATTCATTTTAGCGTCAGAAACTCATTTTAAGAATACCGAAATGTCATTGAATACTCAGCAAACATTAATTCAAGAGCTTAAAAATCAACTAGGATAGCTAACCAAGTTAGTTTCTGAAAGGCAACCAGGTCGTTTATTTAATAATACCGAACCACAAGAGTAAGTAAAGGCAGTAACATTAAGGAGTGGGAAGGAATTGGTTGAAAGAGAAAATAAGATACCACAAGAAACTAATAAGGAGAAAAGTGAGGAAACCGAGAATGTAACACCGGTACGTGAAGAATTTAAGCCACCGATCCCATATCCAGCAAAGCTGAAGAAAGATCGCTTAGACGCACAATACGATAAATTTCTCAAACTTTTTAAATAGTTACATATCAACTTACCTTTTGTTGAAGCTATTTCGCAGAAGCCGACGTATGCAAAATTCCTAAAAGAGCTTTTAACAAATAAAAGGAAGTTTGAAGAGATATCAATAGTGGAACTTAATGAAGAATGTTCAGCCATCCTCCAAAATAAGCTACCAACAAAATTGTAAGATCCAGGAAGTTTCACTATTCCCTGTTTAATTGGTAGTTTAAACATCGAGAAAGCACTAGCTAAACTAGGTCCCGGTATTAATTTAATGCCTTATAAAATGTTTAAGCAACTTGGTCTTGGGGAACCAAAACCCATTAAGATGAGTATTCAGTTAGCTGATAGATCTATTAAATATCCTAGGGGAATTATCGAAGATATTCTGGTAAAAGTTGATAAATTTATATTTACTGTTGATTTTGTTGTGCTTGACATGGATGAGGACGTTGAGGTACCTTTAATTTTGGGGCGCCCCTTTTTAGCTACTGTTAGGGCTGTTATTGATGTAGGTGATGGTAAACTTGCGCTAAGGGTAGGCGACGAGGAAATTATTTTTCAAATTTACGATGTTATGTGATATTCTAGAGAACAAGAGGATTCCTGTTATTTTATTAATGCCATTGATCATTTTATTCAAGATTCTTTGTAGGAAATCATACATGACGACACGATGGAACTGTGTCTTACCCAAGGTGAGGGGGTAGATGATGATACCGATGAGTTTAATTCTAATACATCTTCCTCTAGACAAAAGAAAGTAGAGGACATTGAAATCAACAACGAACTAAAACAAAAACCCTCTATTGATGAGCCACCGAAATTAAAATTAAAACAGTTGCCAAATCACTTAGAATATGCATTCCTCGGGGATAACTCTACGCTACCAGTAATCATCACTTCAGATTTGGAACCCGAAGAGAAAGACGAGTTGTTACAGGTACTAAGGAAATATAAAAGAGCCATAGCTTGGAAATTTTCTGACATTAAAGGAATTAGCCCATCACTTTGCAGCCACAAAATTTTAATGGAAGATGAGTATAAACCATGTGTGCAACCCCAAAGACGATTGAATCTGAACGTGAAAGAAGTTGTTAAAGCTGAGGTAATTAAACTTCTAGATGCTGAAATAATTTATCCTATTTCGCGATGCTTGGGTAAGTTACATGCAGTCATTCCAAAGAAAGGAGGCATGGTATTGTAGCCAACGAAAAGAATGAATTGATTCCTACAAGAACAGTCACAGGTTGGAGAGTCTGTATTGACTATAAAAAGTTGAATGACGCCACCAGAAAAGATCACTTCCCTTTACCCTTTATTGATCAGATGTTAGAAAGATTATCTGGCATATGTACTACTGCTTCCTGGATGGACTCTCCAGCTACTTCCAAATCCCAATAGCCCCTGAGGATCAAGAAAAGACAACATTTACATGTCCATACAGTACGTTTGCTTATCATAGAATGCCTTTTGGATTATGTAATGCTCCTGCTACTTTTCAGCGCTGCATGCTGGCCATCTTTGATGAGCTTGTGGAAGACATTATGGAGGTATTTATGGACAATTTTTCAGTATTTGGTAATTCTTTCCATCTTTGCCTTAAAAATCTAAAACGAGTTTTAATGAGATGTGAGGAAACGAATCTTGTTTTAAATTGGGAAAAGTGTCACTTCATGGTTCGAGAGGGAATTGTTTTAGGACACAATGTTTCTAGTAAGGGGATTGAGGTTGATAAAGCATAGGTTGAGACCATAGAAAAATTACCTCCTCCTAGTTCAGTTAAAGCTATTCAAAGCTTTTTTGGACATGCTGGATTTTATCGAAGATTTATTAAGGATTTTTCTAGAATAGCTAAGCCTTTAACCAAACTACTAGAAAAGGATGTGCCTTTCGATTTTTATCAGGAATGTCTAGACGCATTTAACACCCTTAAAAGTAAATTAATAAATGCTCCAATTATAATTCCACCTGATTGGAATTTACCCTTTGAACTAATGTGTGATGCGAGTGATTTTGCAGTAGGTGCAGTTTTGGGACAGTGGAAAGATAAGCACTTTCAGCCAATCTATTATGCTAGCAAAACATTGACGGCCGCACAAGAAAACTACACCACCACAGAAAAAGAATTGCTAGCTGTGGTTTTTGCATTTGACAAATTTAGACAGTGTTTGATATTATCTAAAGTTGTCGTTTACAATCGACTGACCATTCACTCTTCGTTATCTTTTAACTAAATTCGATGCAAAACCTCGACTCATAAGATGGATTTTACTCTTGCAGGAATTTGATTTGGAAATTCAAGATAAGAAAGGAGCTGAAAATCTCGCAGCAGATCATCTCTCTAGGCTCAAAAATCCACATATCGAAGAACTAGATGAGAGTGAGATAAATGACTCATTTCTGAAGAACAACTATTCACTATATCTAACTCCGAGGTACCCCAGTTCATGAGACATTGCAAATTACTTAGTCGCTAACCTCCTTCCAAAAAGGTTAACACATCAGCAAAAGAAGCAATTCTTTGCTGATGCGAAAAACTATTTTTGGGAGGATCCTTTTCTTTTCCGTATATGTGCAGATCAAGTAATTCGGAGATGTGTTACAAAAGCAGAAGTAAGGAAAATCTTAGAACATTACCATTCAGGACCTTCAGGAGGACATTACAGCGGGATCAAGACAGCACACAAAATGCTCAAATCAGGTTTTTATTGGCCTACCTTGTTCAAAGACGCTAACAAGTATGTTGCTTCATGAGATAAATGTCAGAGAACATGTAATATCTCTAAACGCGATGAAATGCCTCAAACATACATGCTATCATGCAAAATTTTTGATGTATGGGGTATTGATTTTATAGGCCCATTCCCTAGTTTATTTGGGAATAAATACATCTTAGTATCAGTGGACTATATGTAAAAATGGGTGGAAGCTCAAGCTTTACCCACTAATGATGCCAGAATGGTAGTGAGATTTCTTAAGAAACTCTTCTCTCGATTTGGAACACCTAGAGCAATTATTAGTGATAGGGGTACTCATTTTTGTAATACTCAATTTGACAAGGTCTTAAAGAAATATGGAGTACACCACAGAACATCTACCCCTTATCACCCTTAAACCAGTGGACAAGTGGAAGTAGCAAATCAAGAACTTAAGCGTATTCTAGAGAAAACAGTTGAATCAAACAGGAAAGATTACGCATTAAAAGTTGACGATGCTTTATGGGCCTATAGAACAACATTTAAACTCCCATAGGAACATCCCCATACAAACTTGTCTACAGAAAAAGTTTTCACCTACCATTTGAGTTAGAGCACAAAGCTTTTTAGGGTAGAAAAGTTTTAAATTACGATCTTAAAACTGCAGGTGAGAAGAGAATGATGCAGTTGAACGAGCTAGATGAATGGCGAGCTAATGCTTATGAGAACTCACGACTATATAAGGAGGCAACAAAGCGACGCCATGATGCTCGCTTAAAGCAACCAAAGTAATTCAAAGTAGGAGATTTAGTCCTGTTATATAATTCAAGGCTCAAATTGTTTCCTGGAAAGCTAAAATCAAGATGGTCAGGACCATTCGTAATCAAAACTATTTTTCCCTATGGCACAATTGAAGTAACTCATCCAACTTCTGGCACATTCAAGGTAAATGGTCAGCAACTAAAAATCTATAATGGTGGAGATTTTCGGGATATAAGAGAGGAGCTTCGACTCTGTGAACCTTCATTTAGAAATGAAAACAAGGTAAGTCTAGCTTAAGACTTTAAACGAGCGCTTCTCGGGAGGCAACCCGAGCACTAACTTCACTAATGTCATATTTTCAATTTTTAGCACCTAACTACAAACTAACCAATTTAATAAAGCGCAGGTTTCCCCACCACACGCCCTTGCACACGAGCGTGGCCGTGGCCGTGTGGACACCACGAATGGGTACATGGGCGTGGCGGAGATTGTGCAGAAACAGGATAAAAATTTTCCCAAAGACATGGGCTTCGACTAATCGGCCGTGGTCGAAACTGCCTAAAGACTACAGCCTGTGACAAATCCACACACCCGTGTGCTGAGACCGTGTTCGATACTGATTAATTGACACGGGTGTGCGACACGCTTGTGCCCACAAACTGTGGTTGATTCTGAGTAAATGACACGGGCATGAGCCACGCCCGTGCCTCAAGGCCATGGTCGACACTGATTAATGAACACGGGCGTAGGACCCTCTACACGGGCGTGAGAGAAACGAACAAGATAGCACACGGCCGTGTGATATGACCGTGTGTCTCAACACGTCCAAGGCACACGGGCGTGGACTACACCTCAAATGCGCCTAAATTTAAATTCCTCGAAACACATGGGCCAAATAAATGGAACACGGGCGTGGCGACGGACTGTGTTCCCTACCCCCTATTTAAAGCAGCCCACACCCGTCTTCCCCAAAAATCTCCCCTCCCCAAACCCTAGTCGTTCCTCTTAAAGCAAGCCACCCCCTCTCCCATTCCGGCCACCGGCACCCCTTCCTCCCTTCATCTACCCTTATTCCCCTCCCATTTTTCTCTCTTTCTCTTTCTCATCCACACACAACACACGCAGTCCACGCCCGTGTGAAATCGCCACGCCCGCGCAACTCTCCACGACCGTACTCTGACCACCGCCTCAACCGCGCCACCTCCCTCAAAAACTCCACCGGTCACCTCTTATTTTCTCCATTTTACTACACTCACCTTTATTATCATAGGGATTTTATTTAGTTTCTAATTAATTTATTCTCAATTCTTAATATTAGTTACACTCATTATTAGATTGTTAATTCATCATTTAGTCCTTTTTTAAATAATAGCGAATAATATTTATGCTGATAAATGTTTTACAATATGTCTTGGCTGGAAATATTTCTTATTGAATATCTATTATTTTTAGGAACAACATAATGTCATCTTCCCGCGGCAAGAAAACCACAGTCCCTATTTTGAAAAAACGAAAGGGACCTGGCTCATCATCCGCAAGCGCATCGGCCGAAGTGAGACACCTATTTTTACGGTTTCCTCTTGGAGCTTAAGAGGAACTTTTCCAGATCCTACGAGCACGACCTCTCAGTCAAGGTAGATGTCTCAACTGGGCCACCCTGGAACACGTTCAACTTGCTGATGATATTCGGGCATTATTGACGACTAACCCTTGGGAGCGCTTTTTCGGTATTGTCGAGCCCACTTACCTCGAACTAACATTATAGCTTTGCTTTACTTTCCATTTGTAGGTAGTAATGAAAAACCACGACGACCCGGGTACTATTCAGTTTCGTCTAGGAGGCTTAGTTCGGGAAATGAGTGTCCCCAAATTTAGAGTTGCTCTGGGACTCTACACGAAGAATTCATAAGAGAACATGATCTTGCGAAACTCCATCGCCACATCCATAATTCCCCTGTGAGATGTTGGTATAATATAGCCCCCGCCGCGGCCACTTATGACCCTAGTCGCTCCAAGGCGACAGCTCTAGCCCCATCGTTGAGGTACTTACACGCCATCTTAGCTCACACATTGACGGGAAGGAGAGAGAGCACCAGGGTAGTTAACACTCCTGACGTCTACTTCCTATGGTGTATGGCAAACGAGCACGTCTTCGACCTTGCCTACTTCATCACTCTGGCTATCCAACATCAGACGGAGCGACATCGTAAGGGGGTCATTTCCATGGGGCCTTATGTAACACGGCTCGCGAGGCAGTTTGGTCTCCCAAACACCGCAGCACAATCAGCCTCGCTCACCTTAATAGGCCAGATGTCTCCACAGGGCATCTCGATGATGATCAACATGTGGATGATCAAGCGTCGCTACGGGACCGACCCACCCCAATATCGGCTAGCCCATACCACCGAGGAGGAGGACCCTGGGGACATTACTGACGATGTCTCACACCCATATGAGGAGCCAACACCGAGCCATCGACCAGTTCATGCGTGTAAAACCCCAAACCCGGCCCATTCACTACGACCGAATTTGAAATGCCACTGCGGAACACGTTCGAAAATATTCTTACTTAAGAGTAAAAACCGTTAAAAATTTGTTGCCTTTAATAAAACATTTTTTGTGACTTAAAATATTCTAAGTAAAAATTTAATTGTTATAAAATACCGGATTCAAAACTTTATTATGTACGGATTTAAGAAAATAAAACCATTAGCGATAGATACCTCAATTGTCAATCCATAATAAAACATAATAATAAAGATACTTAATAAAAATACTTAAATACTTTAATGAGCCTTATTACAATAAACACTTAATCAAAATACTGAAAATATAAATACTTAATTAATTAAAATATCTTTCTGCATGGGCCACCTTGTATCCACTCCAAACCCGGTCCAAGCATCACCTGAAATGTTGGTAAAAATTGGGCTTTTCAAAATATGGGCTTTTATTTCGGGATATTCTGGCATGGCACCTGTATCTCCGGCCCGAAGTCCACCAGGTAAGTACTCCTGACTTTGAAGTGATTTGTTTGTGTATGTTATGGGTATATTTGGGCTCGTAGATTAGAAGATTAGGGCTATTGAACCCTAGGGCTAGTGCACTCAAACACATGCATAAGATGTAAGGATTATCAAACAAACCTGTGACTAAGTCGCCGAGCTAGGGTGTGGCAACCGTTGTGCGCATGTCTAGGAGTGGATTCAGTAAGAGCTTGGTACTTAAGCAGTCCTAGCGACTCACCTCCTCTTTACTCGAATCCTACCTGGTGCGTAGTAACCGTTCACCCTAACCAAGAGGAATTATTCACGGGCTAAACCCGAAAGGGATTAGCCATGCAGTTTTATAAAATTCCTAGTTTTAAAATCCCTAAATTACCCTTTAAATTGTAGTAAAAGATTATTGTGAAATTTTTTCCAAAATATCTCCGATTTACAAAATTACAAAAATGCCCCTACATTGTAAATTACTAAAATACCCCTAGTGGTAAAATTACAAAAATGCCCTTGGTTTCTAAAATTACCATATTACCCTCATTTTTAATAAAATTTTCCTACTTTGTAAAAGTATTCAAAAACCATATTTTACAAAATACCAAGATACTCTGATTTGGGAAAATTACTAAAATGCCCTGACTTCTAAAATTACCAAAATAAACCCGATTTCTGAAATTTTGGCAATACCTTTGATTTGAAAAATATTTTCAAAAATACCCTCGAAACTTGGAGATTTCAAAATGCCTTGATTTTTAAAGATTATTTTTGGTGACCTCGATTTATTACCAAAATACCCCTATAGGAAAAATGACGAAATTACCCCTGGGGTAGGGAATGATCAGAAATGGCCAAAGTGGTGAAGTGAATGTTGTGGATGAATGTGAATGTGATTCTCTGAATTAGAATAGTAAACTTGAACTGAAACTTTGTTCGATCGAAAGAACCACTTCTAGAAATTCTTTTCATAAAATTGTTCATGGTTAAACAAAGGAACAAATACTAATGCATAAAACTTTTAATCGATTAAATCACGACGTTAGAAAGGAGTTCTAGGGGATGTGTTAGATTTGTTAAGATCAGTCTGTGACATAAGCGTAGTGCGGTGAGTTAGGATGTACGATTATTCGTTAGTAAGTAATTTCGAGGACGAAATTATTTTTAAGGAGGGTAGAACTGTAACATCCTAGATTAGGGGTTATGCGTTAGTGCATAATTCATGAGTAGTAGGTTTTGGCAAAGGCTTGGAAGTGAATTAAGGGTTTTAAAATTCTAGGATGGAAGAGAGAGCTTTGGACAATTATTGGTTTTAAGTTTAAAAGGGGAGCTAGGCTAAGGTAGCCTTAAGAAAAGTTTTGGGGAGTTTAGGACATAAGAAGTGATGTGGAAAAGTGGCAAGGGATGCCACCTAAGGTGCAAGGGTGGTTGCGTCACTTGGAGTGCCAGGGGAAGAGGTTCGAGCGACGTAGGAAGCATTAGGGACTTTTATTTTTTTTAGAGTTAAAAAGGGAATTGGGTCAGGGAGGCCTTAAGGGAAGTAATAGGCGCTTTTGGACACAAAGAGTACCTTGGTAAAGTGGCTGCAAGGCGCCACTTAAGGCTTGGGCAAGTGACGCCTCAAGCAATGGGTAGAGGGCCCAGGATCGAGTTGCGAAGGAAGCAGCATTTATTTTTGCGTCAATAAGGAGCTGGGCTAAGGAGGTTTTAAAAGAAAATATGGGGATTTGATTACACAAAAGAACCAGACAAAGTGGTGGTCGGGCGCTTGCAAAGGGAGGTGCAGGAGAGTTCAAGTTCGAGTCCTGTTGACAGCATAAGGAGTGCTGTTATTTTCACTTTTTGCGTCAAGAAGAGGGAGCTTGATTAGGTAGGCCTTAAAAGGATAAGTGGGGAGTTTATGTCACAAAGAAACGCCTTGGCGAGTGGCTAGGGGCGTTATTGCGCCTTTGCTCCATCAGTCCCATGTTCGAACCATGGGGTAGCGGTTTGGTGTTTTATTTTGCATCCTGGCGTTAGAGAGAAGAAGTGGGCTGACACTTGGACTTCAATTAGATAGAGATAAGCCTTGTTTTTCTTTTAAATATTTGGCTATAGATAGTGGATAAATAAGATTTTATTTTATTTATTTTAGGAGTGTGATAATGTGATAAAGGAGGGATAAGCTTGGTTAATATTTATTTTCAATATTCCGCTAAAAGTAGGATAATTGTTAATTTATTTATTTTTAGTTTAGATTAGTAGATAGAAGATAATTATTGTTTTATTTTTATTTATTTTAGTTTAATAGGTGATAAGAGAAATATGAGGGATAAAGATTTGTTTAATTCAATTATTTTTGAATGAGGTTTGAAGAGATAAAATAGGAGATTGATTTGGAGTTTGATAAGAGCAGGGATGTAGTAGCCGAATTCTTTATAAGGGGGAGTAATCATCCTTCATATCTTTTTCTTCTTTAATTTTCTTTGTGCCGAAATTCCCCTACTCTTCTCCTCTTCTTCCTTATTTTCTTTCAACACCAAATTCCTTCCTATTTCTTGAAAGTCGAATGCCCCTTTTCCATTAAGAGTGATTGCCGAATATTTCACCATTATTGGGAGGCTTAGCCGAACCTTGTAAGTGACCATTCTTCTATTTGTATTTTTCTTTTATTAATAACCATAGCCGAATCTCAAAGGAGGCCGTATTCTTTTCCTTCTATCGTAAATTCTAAAAGCCGGGATCCATTCTCTTTTAGTCTTCGCAAGCAACGATAGTGGAAGCATTAAAGGAGTTTCAGGATTTGGAGTACTCAAGGGATTTCGACAGTTTCATAGTTAAGTGGTGATTCGGGATTTTCGGTAAGCATGGTAAGTGGTATATAGTTTCGGCCATAGGCCATTTTATAAGTTTAGGTATGACCGATTGTGTATTATGATTTTTAGGGGCTAATCGACAAGTAAGCAGAGTATCGGGATTCTAGATCGTGTTAGATTCGAGTAGTTCGGAATTTCGCTAGAAAGTCAGGTGTGTGATTAACCCACCGTTTTCCGGGTTTATGGTATATTGTATGTGTTGTTTAAATGCTAATATGTGCAGTGGCGATTGTGAATGGTTACCCTTAAGGGGTATATCGGAAATCAGGTCAGTGTTAATTATTAAGAATGTGAATATGCCAATGAGAATATGTTTGTATGCCGAATAGCATGTGCATGCATTATTTTACTATGTTATGAAATTATCATATGTTGCATGTGCATGGGATGGGATATGAATGTGACTATCGAAGGAAAGGGTGTACTTTATGTACGTGGTCTAATGTTAGCCTTGTGCTACGTTAGCGCTTGATGTTAGCCATGTGCTTCATCAAGGAGGTGTTGGCTAGGTGCCCACCTCGGCGGTTGATAGTGTGTGCATCACCGTGGATCGAATGATATGTGGGATCACTTAGGTGATCGGTGGCTCAGCCACGGCCTTGAGCAGCAAGTCTGCCAAGGTAAGATATGTGGGATCACTTAGTTGATCGGTGGATTAGCCACGGCCTTGGGCAGGGAGTCTGCTAAGGTTGGTGTAACGGATGGACCCTAGGTTGGGATGGGTGCACTTTGCATAAACTCATTATCTCATCATATGGGTTGATGATGAAATGGGCCAAGCCCAAAGATGTGGAAACTATGTGGTTAACTACCCTATTAGATGAATGTGATATGAATATGGGCCAAGCCCAGAATGTGATAACATGTGAATTTGATAATTGATATCTGATATATGGGTTAATATGTGGTTAACATGTGGGTGGAATTCAGTGGATTAATTACACACTGAGTCTCTATGACTCACCCAATTTTTATTAAACATCGCAGATGATTCGTGGTGATTGGACCGGGTTGGAGTGGATACGAGGTGGCCCATGCAGAAGACATCTTCTTTATTTTATTCAGTTTATTACTAAGAACTTTTGTTTAATTATTTATTGTAATAAGGCCCAGTTAAAGTATTTAAGTATTTCTATTTGAGCATTTTTATTATGTTTAAGCTAGACGACCATTAAATTATTATTTGGAAGTGCTTTTAATTTGGATATTTTTGTCAAGCTTATATTATTTAGAATTTTTAATTGGACATGGTTTTCAAAGGACAAAATTTTTAATGTTTTTCCCAAAAGTGAAATCAGTCTTCAAACGTTTTTCCGCAGTGGCATCTCAAATTCGGTCGTAACGAATAGGCCGGGTTTGGGGTGTTACAATGCGGCCGCTTTAGTATCTGACATCTCTGAGTGCCTCACTCGGTTCGAGCAGTACTGTACTCAGCAATTCACCGACACCACTCGAAGATTTGACGGAATTGAGGCAACTCTTCAGCAGATTTGTCATCACTTTCATATATCGTCGCCTCCACCACCACGCGAGCCATCGGACGATGAGGACTTCTGAGTCCTTTTCTATTCATATGTTTATGTTATTTTCCTAAAAGACTTATTTTTAAATTTTACTCTTACCGTTATTTTTATGTTTATTTTGTTATCTATATTTCAATTATTTTTAGATTCCATATTAAATGTTCTCCAATTTATATTTTTCGGCAAATATTTGAGTAATCCTTATTCTGAAGAACCTAATGATCTTCTCGCAGTTAAAAATCCTATAATAGAACTCTGGAATAACCATCTATACTGAGGAAAACATGCCATGCCTTCTCCAACTTATCTTTCACATCCGAATCAAGTTTCCACACTTCCAACTCAAGGAACCCATCCAAAATTCAGGAAGTTTCACTTCTCTCCCTATCTTTTGATTTTCCGTATCTATATATATTCTTGTACATTGATGGAAATGTACATCTTAATTGTGGGGGCGTGAATTTTATCGTGAAAAGTGCCTTTTTTTCATCCCTGAATTATGTCTTGTTTTTAAGTAATTTTCTCATATTAACTTATTAGAATGAAATTTCCTTTGATTTATGATTTTCATTGATATGTTTTGAGTTAAGTCATAGTTAATTATGCAGTGATGATTTAAACTTTAGGAGACTAGAGAATCAAGCATGATAAGTCTATTTTTCAGAAAAAAAAAATTTAGGTTGTCTACCTGAATCTAATTATTACCTAGAAGTTTGAAATTTACAATGTTGATATCAAAAGCCCATAATTCTTCTGAGATCTTGATCCTCGTAGAGCATACATTTTTCGTGCTCACTTTATTGATTATGAGTGTGTCAACATTGATTTGTTATTCTGGAACTTGCTTCAATTATACATGTCGAGATCACACCTTTGATTTGACATACAGAGATGATAAAGGCACTTAGGTTTTAACCCACTTACTCCACTAAAAGCCTACCCTCACAATTAACCCCTAGTAAACCCCTTTGATCCTAACAACCCTTTTATTGACTCACCCATTAATATTAACCCAAAACCCACTTTGTATTTGTTATCACCATTTCTCTTGACTACCCCTATATCGAGATTTTATTTGATCGGTTAAGTAACTATTTTCTTCATTTCAGTTATTAAATTCTATCTTATTATTATTGTACTTGATTTGTTCTTAAAAAAAACACGAAGTATATCATTTTTACTTCTTTCTTGTAGGAGCTTAAGCAGTTGATTTCATTATCTTTAGAAGAAGCTCATGTTATTAGTATTAAGTTTTCAATTGATGTAATTATTCAGTATTAGTCCGACTTTCTAGTTGGGTAATTTTTCAATTCAATCTCGATTCTAACCCTCTAATTCAGCCTTTATCCACACCTTTAACCCGAGCCCCGTTACAACCCTTTTTAAAGACCTTTTGATTTGTGTATCATCTCATATTACAGTGGTGGAGATTTGATTTTCAGGCAATCCTATGGGATTAACTTTTCATGTTTGACTTTTGAGTGATTAAATTTTTTAACCTTAAACACTTCGAGTGATTTGAGTGAATCTTTAGTGAGGATGTCAATTTTTGTCGATTTTGAATTAAAGGTAATTATTTAGGTAAGGGGAAACACCTATTTTTCGTACTATAAAAACTATGACTTTGATTGTTTGAATCTTTGGGAACCTTCTGGTTAAATTATCAATGTACGAATTACCTATGAATTATGATGAAACATTATTGATGAAGGTTATGAATTGAGGAAATTCTATTTCTAATTGTGAGTTGAGAATTTTGCTTGAGGGCAAGCAAAAGCTTAAGTGTGGGGGTATTTGATAAACCATAATTTATACATATTTTAATCCCATATTTAGCATGCTTTTTGGATGATTTATCCTTTGAATTGTGGAATTTGATGCTCCTAACCCTTTACTTTCATGTTTTATACTTAGGGAAGCATAGGAGGATGAAAAGAATGAGAAACAGGCTAAAAATGGACCAAATGGGCCAAAGTAGGAAATCAACACAGCCTGGAGGTAGCCACACGGTCGTGCCCCTTTAGCAGGCTCGACCACGGCCTAAATTCAATTCACACGGGCGTGTCCCTACCGTGACAAAGAGGAATTTCACTCGGAATAGGGTAATTAGAGGTAAAAAAAGACATTCCAAAAGCCTATATAAACACCCAAAAGGCCAACCTTTTGGAGGCGTCCAGCTAGGCCAAGGAGCCAAGCCAGAGAGGTCAGAATTGTGGGATTTACTCGAAGAAAGCCAGTTGATTCATCTCAAGAAGCCGAAGTCATACTCAAGACGGAGGATCTCTCCTTCAATTCCTTCAGGGGGTTTTGAGGGTTTTCTTATGTTTTGTTTTATCTTTTCTTCTGAGATGTATTCTTTTATGATTATGAACTAAACCCCTTAGATACCTGAGGGGGATGAAACCTAAGACGGATCTTGTTATTGTTTTCTGAACTATATGATAAATACTTGATTTGTTCTTAACTATGTGTTCTTAATTCTTGTTTTGGTATTTCAGGATATTGATTCAAGTATTGATGTGCTTAGGCAGTGGAGGAATATTCCCTGTTTAAGAGTAGATCTAGCATAGTTAAGCGGAGTTGATCGCAACCCTAGAGATAGGATGACGAAAATCTACCGGATTAGGGTCAAACCTAATATGGGAGTCCATAGATCGAGTTAATACAATCCTAGGGGTTTTAATTAGAAAGAGATTTCAATTAATCAACCTAGGGTTAGACGTTATTAGCCTCGAGAGATGTATTAATATAAATTAGGGAATCCTACGGATCAAGTCAAGTGAATAAATTGTTTGGTTCAGAGTTAAATAATAAGTGAGGTCTAGGTAGATTCTCCCTTGGGTATCGTCTTAATCAATTGGTTTTTCCCACAAGTATTTTTCCCAACTCATTCTTTGTGTCTTAGCGTCTTTAGCTTAGTAGTCAGTTAATTTTAGAATAAACAACAAATCCCTTAATCTTTAGGCTAAATAATAAAAAGAAAGTCAGTATTAGTACTTTTGGTTCCTTTGGGTTCGACAATCCGGTCTTGCCACTAAGCTATACTACTGTTTGATAGGTGCACTTGCCTCAATCGTAGTGATAGTTAGTTTCTAGGCTAGATCATTCATTATATAAATATTAAGACTATCGACACTTTCGATCAAGAATTCTAAAACACTTTTTAATTTTCTTTGAATCCCGCACAGTATTTTGATAAGGATCCTGTCTCATCATCAACATGGTTGCTTCCATGTTGCATTGTCTTGTCACATCATCAGTTTGATGATTGCTTCACGTTGCAATCTTTTTTGTTTGCATCTGGATGCCTTTTTCTTCAAATTACCTTCTCTTGGCCATTTTTTTTCTTCGACTTTATTTCTCTACGTGGCTTGCCTGTTTTGGCTTTATCCTTCTTGAATGTTATCTAGATTCATTTCTTCTATCTCATCTAGATGTAACGAATCTAGTGACAGTCTTGGTGGTGAATTCCAAATCTCCCACGTGTTTTTGATTTCTTCTATTACATTAGATGGAAAATCTTCGATCTCCATTTCAGCTATCTTTTTTAATATTTGCAAGGATTCTTCATCTCTGTTTTTCTAGATGTTTCCAGTTTCATAAGCCAATATTCTTCTTCCATTAGTCCAAAGACTATGAGTTTGTTGCTGAGGCAAATATTGGGCTTTTGCCATCAAATCTATCCCTGCTTGGGTTTGATAGTAATCTAGATTATTGTAACACTTGTCAATGTTTTTTGCCAAGTGTTCTTTGTCCTCTTTGACTACTGACAATCGGGGGCTTCCAATCATCCTTTGAATAATCCAAATTTGATATGGCTGATAAAATCTTTCTTTTTCAGCAATACCAATAAGGCTGCTTATTTCAATTATAAAATAATAGAAAAAATCATCTTTATTTATTATGTTTAATAATATAGACTTAAAAGATGCAGGAAAATCTTTTAATAGATGAAAAGAAAAAAATTGTACTACTATTTCTTTAACAAAACCCCATTCAATACTTCCTATATCAAATGGTTCATGATCAAGTCTAAATTTTATAATAGGAAATTTTCCAACTAAATCATTAGTAAAAACATAAGCTTGTAGAAAATATTCTGAAAAAGCCTTTTTAAATTGAGCTTGCTGGTTGCAAATAGCTCCATTTATTTTTGTAAAAATTTCTACGGGTAAAATTTTTCTAGCTTTATTATATAAACATAATCTAAACATTTTATTCATAATAGGACTATTTGTCCCTTTATTAATAAAATACTGAAATATATCAAGAAGATTGTTTATCTCCTTAATATCTATATATTCTATTTGAAGCTCATCCTAATCTCTATATAAAATAGATTTTAGTAATAAATCATGAGCTTCATTTTCTTTAGTTGTTTTTTCAACTAAAAATTGTGAAAACTTGGTAAGAGCTCTTCTGAAATTAGCTCTTTGTTCAGAAATATGGGTTTTCTATATTTCATTTATAAAATTGTATATTTCTAATGGTAAACTTGGATTATAAAAAACTTTTATTTCCTGAATTTGTTGTTGTTTCAACAAATTTTCTGCTCCTTTTATCATTTCAGCATAACTAGCTAGAAATGCTAAATTTGGATCTTAGGACCAAAGAAATTGACTTAATGTTTTTGCTGTCATTGATAATTGAGTTCCAATTGTTTGTCTTACCATTGGATATGGCATATAATATCCCTGACTAGGATAAAAAGATGCTTGGGCTGGTATGGTAACAAATCCTTGATTAGAATTTGTTGTTTTCCCTTTGTTGGGTCTTTTATGGACAATTGTCCATTCACAAACTTTTTCTAGAGATTTTTTACCTCTATCCTTAGGGCCTGGTATTATAATCAGCTATAATATTATCAGTACCTTTTACATATAAAACTTCAAAATTAAAAGTACATAATTCATTGTACCACCTGATTCTTCTAGGTACAGTTTCCAGACTTTTGTTAGTAAGAAATTGTAACGCCCCAATATTTCTATTTCTGTTTCTGTAATTGTTGAGACAACTGTGTATCTGTTTCAGTGGTTAAGTTTCTAGGTGTGTGTGAGAGGTCCCAAGTTCAAGCCATAGCCTTAGCAAATTTTGGTTACTTTTGGAATTAAGCTCTATCTCTGTTCAGTGGGCTTATATTTAATTGCCTGTAATTTTATATCAGAATGAGCCTGCTGGTTCAAGTGGCAAGGGAGTTAGTGTGATGGAGGTCCTGTGCTCGAATCCATGCACGAGCGTGGGTATTATTTTTACCCAGTTTCCTGATAGAGTCTTGTTGGAGTTGGATTCTGTGGGAGTTGTGAGTAGTGGGGATTGTGGGAGTAAATTGAGGGATTTAGGGATAATAATTATTATTATTTCTATTTTTAATTTCCCCAAAATTTTTCCATCCTTCTGACGTTCTATTCCCCACCACTCTGCCTAAATTTCCTTTGATTTTTCCGTCTCCCTTCTTCTTTCGTTTTCCTAATCCCTCTTTTCTTTTTACTACGTGTATTGCACTCGTGCGGATTCTGTAAGTTCTCTTTTCTTTTTAATCGTAATCAAGTAACGAGGAAACAAGAATTTGATTTTCTTTTTTCTGCAATTGGGGGTGTAGGAGAAGGCCTTGAACAGTGAATTTAGCTCCTTTTGTCTTAACGGTGTTAAAGGAGGTTTTTTGTCGGTTGTAAGTCGAGTTTTTGTAAGTTTGTTATTGTCAAGATTCGTCAATCGATTGCTAAATCGATGTTGGGTACTCTGGTTATAGGTTCTGGTGGTCTCGGGATTATGGTAGCTGCGAAAACAAACCAGATGTGTAGCCAAAACGCTAAAAATGAGGTTTCAGCAAAAGCCAAAAAAGGCCACTATCGACGCCACACGGGCGTGTGGTCACCCGTGTGGTAGGCCGTGTGGGACGACACGGCCGTGTGATTGACGTAGGCCAGGCTGTGCGCAAGACACGATCGTGTGATAGCCAGTGTGTGGCCGTGTGAGCCACACGGCCTATGCCAAATTGGGCGTGTGGGCCCAGACGAGCACACCACACGGGAGTGTGGTATCTGGGCCAGGCCATGTGATCCACACGAGCAAGGCCAATATGGGCATGTGGGCCCACACAGGCATATAGGCCCATTATACTGAGATTTTTCGTAGGGTCGCACAGATCGTCCTAATCGACTGTGGGCCTACCGTAGGGTCGGTAAATGCTATCTAACCCTAAAATCAAGTGATCTATTAGACTGAAATATGGATATGAGCATGCCTATGTTTGTATATCTATTATCTATTACAAAAGCATGTTAAGTATTATATGTATGTTAATTCTGTATGTATGTTATGTTATCTAATATTGGGGATGGGTTGATGAATATTGGAGGAAGTGATCTGAAAGGCATTTGTGCCTAGTATCTGGTAGCTTGGCTGCATTATATCTATTATGTGCCGCCTTGGTACAATATGGTGTGTAGGGCTGGGTGGGTGTTTTAAACCCCCACATGGTGTGTAAGGATGGACGGAGATGCTGTGTAGAGGATGGGGATAGGATATCCGATTTCTGATTTTGATTTGTGCATTTGTATCTGTATCTGTAATGAGCTTAGGCCCCAAACTGTATCTGACTGATTCTGATATTCTGTTTGTGTGCACGCTTAATTCTGTGGGGTTACATACTGAGTTTATGTAAACTCACTCTTTTCTGTCTATTCTGTACAGGTAATCCACAGTCTTAGGCGGATCAGCACAGCGGAGGACTCAACGGTGACCACACGTTATCATTGGTTTTATTTGGTTTTACAGTTTTATTTAAGTTTGGTGTTTCGATAAAGAGTTTGTATTTTCTGAGGCTGTATGGACTTTTTAACTGCTTGGCTTTGGTTTTGGGTTTTCGGATTTAACCTGCTTAGTTTTATGATGGTTTCACCTAAAGCATTGATTTTCTAAAAATGCAAACCGTTTTTCTTAAACACGGTGATTTTTCTTCTAAGCTTCCGCTAAATTGACACGTTTTAAGGCAAGGTGAGTAATTGAACATATGTTTTGAAATAAAAGAAAGCAATTAAAGTTTTATAAGCTTAAGGTTTTTATCGAGTTAGCTCCGTTTTCAAAATTCCTTCCATGTGACATCGCCAGATACGGCCATAACGTTTAGGCCAGGTTTGATATGTTATATTTAGTGGTATTAGAGCCTGGTTATAAAACTCGGCTGTGAATTTTGGGTTCCAAAATCTTGTTTTCTAAGAGTATTTGGTTTTAAAATGATCTGAGTAAATGAAACAAGTAAGTGGTTCACCGAGTCTTCGGCGCCGATCCTTTAAGTATTTGTGTACTAAGTTAAAACTCTTCTAAAACACTTTAGTTAATACCCTTTGAAACTGTACTGAGTTAGTTAGAAGACTGAAACTTTTGAAACGATTCTGAGCTTCTGATACTTATTACATAAAATATATGTTAGTATATATTGAACTGTTGCATAAAACTCTTAATTTAGATAAACTTGAATTAAGACAATGAGGGCACGAGATATCTGTGGATGTGGTACTCGAGGCTGAGGTAGAGCCCATAGGGGGGCTCAAGCTGAGTCCTCATCTCTGGGCAGCATGTCGAATCTGGACACTAGTGAGACACCTGTGTCACCTGCTACTGAGACTGGGTCTCAGAGTCGTTCGGCTAGGGACGACACACTGTCCCAATCCATGCTGAGGATATTAGAGAGGGTCGCAGGACCCAATTCTGGATCTGGGGGCCATGGGTCGGTAACTGAACGACTCCGGTCTAATGAAGCTGAGTTGTTTAGAGGTGTCATAGAAGTCGCCCCTAATGTGGCTGAGTATTGGTTGGAGGCCACTGAGAGGATTATGGAAGACTCGGACTATACCCCTGAGTAGAAATTGAAGGGTGCAGTCTTCTTGCTTCGCGATGAGGCTTACCAGTGGTGGCTGACAGTTAAGGAGAGCACTCAGCCTGATCGACTGACCTGGGACTTCTTTAAGACTACCTTCCAGAGCAAGTATGTGGGAGCGAGCTATGTGGATGCTCGCAGGCGTGAGTTTCTAAATCTCACACAAGGTGATCGATCTGTGGCTGAATGTGAGGCCAAATTTTTGAGGCCGAGTTGCTACGCTCGAGAAATGGTGGCGTCTGAGTATGAGAGATGTGTTAGGTTTGAGGACGAACTAAGGGATAATCTGAGGGTTCTGATAGCTCCACAGAGGGAGCGGAAGTTCGCAGTTCTGGTAGAGAAGACAAAGATTGTTGAGGATGTTAAGCGCAAGGAGCGCCAGAACAGAGACCGTGAGAGAGGTAAGAACAAGTGGGATTCGGAGCCCTCTAATTCTATTTCGAGGCCTAAGAAAAAGGACAGATCTGATAGTCCAGTTAGAGTGGGGGCCCCTGCTTCTTCTGTTGCTCCTATTGGGTTACAACCGTCCAGTGATTGTGGTAGGCACCATCTAGGCGAGTGTTGGAGGAGGATTGGGGCCTATTTGAGATGTGGGTCATTAGAGCACCGCATTCGGGAGTGTCCACTAAGGTCTGATTAGGTGCAAGCTCTGGCATCAGGTCCCGTATAGCCACAGAGAGTAGTTCAGTAGCCACCTAGAGGCCGTGATTAGGCTAGGGGTGGTAATAGTTTGGTTCATAGACAGAGAGCACCGGGCAGAGGTGTAAGGCAGACCGAGGCAAGGTAGCCTGCTTTGGTTTATGCTGCACATCGCCGAGAGGACAAAGATGCTCCTGACGTCAACACCGGTACGTTCTTTATATTTGATGTACCTTATTTGGCCTTGATAGACATAGGGTCTGCCCACTCTTACATAGCTAGTTCAGTATCTGAAACTTTGGGGATTTCTGTGGAGAGCACTACTAGTAAGGTTACTGTACTGAGTCCGTTGGGGCAGTCTGTCCGGGTTAGTAAACTATATAGAGATGTTCCCTTAGTGGTGCAAAAGACGATATTTCTAGCTAATCTAATAGAGTTACCATTTGGGGAATTCGATCTGATTCTAGGTAAGGACTGGTTGGTTAAGCACTGGGTTAGTCTGGATTGTGCGACTAAGAGGGTTGTTTTGAGAACCGAGGTGGATGAAGAGGTGGTTGTGATCGGAGAGCGTCAGGATTATTTCTCTAACGTGATCTCCGTTCTTGTGGCTGAAACATTGGTGCAGAAAGGGTGTGAGGCGTACTTGGCCTACGTAAGTGTTTCTGATTCTAGGGACTCTTCTGTTGGAATATCAGAACAGTAAAAGATTTTTCGGACGTCTTTCCTAAGATTACCACCTAATCGGGAAGTGGAGTTTGGGATTGAGCTTCTTCCTGGTACAGCTCTGGTGTCCATCGCTCCCTATCGTATGGCACCGAGAGAGCTTACAGAGCTTAAGGCTCAGCTACAAGACTTGTTGGATCATGGTTTCATTCATCCTAGTGTGTCTCCGTGGGGAGCACCAGTTCTGTTTGTTAAGAAGAAGGATGGGACCATGAGGATGTGCATTGATTACCTGCAGCTGAATAAGTTAATCGTGAAGAACAAATATCCGCTTTCTAGGATTGACGACTTGTTTGATCAGTTCAGAGGGGCTTTTGTGTTTTCAAAGATCGATCTGCGTTCTGGGTATCATAAGTTGCGTGTTAAGGAGGCTGATGTAAATAAGACTGCATTTAGGACTCGTTATGGTCCTAGTTATGCCTTTTGGTTTGACGAATGCACCGGCCTCATTCATGGATTTGATGAACCGAGTGTTTTAGCCCTATCTGGATCAGTTCGTCGTGGTCTTCATCAGCGACATTCTGGTTTATTCTAAGACTGAGGATGAGCATGATGAGCACCTTAGAGTAGTGCTTCAAATTCTTCGTGAGAAGCAGCTTTACGCTAAGCTAAGCAAGTGTGAGTTCTGGTTGCATGAAGTGACTTTTCTAGGGCACGTCATTCCTAATAAGGGGATTCGTGTTGATCCTCGAAAGGTTGAGGCTGTGTTGGATTGGAAACAGCCTAAGAATGTATCTAAGATCCACAACTTTCTGGGTTTGGCAGGATATTTTTATCGGTTTGTCGAGGGGTTCTCTTTGATTGCAACTCCTCTTACTAAGCAGTTGCGTAAGGGTGTCCCTTTTTTCTGGACTGATGCACAGCAAGAGAGCTTTGAGAAGCTCAAGTTTGTTTTGACTCAGGCTCCTGTGCTGATACAGCCTGAATTTGGCAAAGAGTTTGTGGTCTACATTGATGCTTCGCACATTGGGTTGGATTGCATTCTGATGCAGGGTGGTAAGGTTGTGGCTTATGCGTCCTGTCAGCTTAAGACACACGAGGGGAACTATACGATGCATGATCTCGAGTTGGCTACAGTGGTCTTTGCATTGAAAATCTGGAAACATTATCTGTATGGTGAAAGGTGTATCATCTACACCGATCATAAGAGTCTCAAGTACCTCCTTACTTAGAAGGAGTTGAACCTTAGACAGCGTCGATGGATTGAGTTGCTCAAGGATTATGACTGCACCATTGAGTATCATCCTGGTAAGGCTAATATGGTAGCCGATGCTCTAAGCCGACGAGCGATGATTGATTTCAGGGCGATGTTTGCTCACCTTAGTTTGTTTGATGATGGGAGTTTATTGGCTGAGTTGCAGGTTAAGCCAACTTGGGTTGATCAGATTCATAATAAGTAATCAGGGGATGAGTCTCTGAGCTTGAGGTTTTGGCAGATTGAGAGTGGTGCTACGTCTGATTTTGGATTAAATAAGGATGGTGTGTTATGTTTCCGAGGGCAGATTTGTGTGCCAAATGATTCGGATTTGAGATAGTCGATTCTGAGGGAGGCACATAATAGCCCTTATGCTATGCATCCCGGTGGGGATAAGATGTATCGAGATCTCCGTGAACTATACTGGTGGCCGGGTTTGAAGCGTGAGGTTACTGATTTTGTGGCTCGTTGTCTGATGTGCCAGCAGGTTAAGGCTGAGCACCAGTTGCCTTCGGGATTGTTGCAGCCAGTTAAGATTCCCTTATGGAAGTGGGAACGAGTGACGATGGACTTCGTTAGTGGGTTGCCCTTGACACCCACTAAGAAGGATTCTGTTTAGGTCATCGTGGATCGATTGACCAAGTCAGCTCACTTCATTCCTGTTCGGATAGTCTACTCTCTACAGAAGCTAGCGAAGTTGTACATTTCTGAGATAGTAAGACTACATGGGTTTCATGCCTCAATTATTTCTGATAGGGATCCTCGCTTTACTTCTCGGTTCTGGGAGAAATTGCACGAAGCTCTGGGTTCGAGATTGGAGTTCAATACTGCGTTCCATGCTCAGACCGATGGTCAATATGAAAGGGTGATTCAGATATTAGAGGATATGCTCAGGAGTTGTGTGATTGATTTTCGAGGCAGTTGGGAGGATTATCTGTCGCTAGCTAAGTTCGCCTACAATAACAGTTTTCAGGCTAGCATTCAGATGGCACTTTACGAGGCTTTGTATGGTCGTAAGTGTCGCTGTAATAGCCCGATTTAGGGGCTAGTCAGAATAGTGGTCTCGGAATCACTCATCTGAGAATTGAGAAATTTATTTTCATGATATATTATGAGTTAGAACATGATAGGATATGTACATGAAAATTTTGATGCTTTAATTTTAGCGATTTCGTGTTTAATCGCGAAAAAGGACTAAATCGCATAAAGTGCTAAAGTTCTATTCTATAAGCTAAAAGTGCCAAATGGCCATAGATTGTAAACTGGAGGTCTTTAAAAGGCAATTAGACCCCCAAATTTAGCATGGCCGGCAATAGGAGACAAAGATGGACAATGTTGGTCAAAGTTGGTGATAGTTGGTGACTTATTTGACTAATATTAATAAAATAAGGAGAGAAAAAGATATCAACTTTTCTCCTTTCATCTTCCACCGAAAATTAGCAGCAAATAGGGGTTTTGAATGCTCAAAATTTCAGCAAGCTCTCATCCATTCAAGTAAGTGTTCTAGAGAACTTTTCTTGAAAATAATTGTACTTTTGAAACCCCTAAAGCTTAAGCTTTCAAATGAGGGGACTATTGTGCAATATGGTAAAGAGTTTAAGGTTTTGCCATGAGAGCTATTTTAGATATTGTTACATTTTTATGGAAGAGAATGAGTCTTAGTTGTTGTATGAACAACTTTTGTGAAAGGTGTTAGCATGAAAATGCCAATAAGGACCTTGATGAAAAGGTTACAAATTTTGTAGTAAGTATGTGAAATATTAATTTTTGATGATAGCTTTAAGATCATTAAATGTTTATCTAGGCTTGTTGAAGGTAGAAATGTGATTAGAATTTATTTCCTGAGCCTAGGGCTAAAACAGTCATTTTGCAAAGTCTAGGGGCAAAATGGTAATTTTGCTTAAGCATGATTATTGAGATGCTTATATTAATGTAGTGATTAAAATGAGCTGATTTGCTATTATAGAGTAAGAGGGGACGAGAATCCACCTCGATCGGGGAAAGAATAAAGTCGTGGACTGAACCGAAGAACTAACTCATTTTGAAAACGAGGTAAGTTGTATGTGACTTAAATAATATGCATATTAGCATGTTGAGAAATGCTTGGCATTATATTAGAGCATAATACATTACTAAATTGATTAATTAATGTGAATGAGATGTTGCAGTCCTAATTGGGCCATGTTGATTATAGAAAATGCTATCATTGAATTATGAAATAAATAAGGTCTCGTATAAGACCATGTCCGAGACATGGACTCGGCACCAAGTTGAGATCCCATATAAGACCATATCCGGGATATGGCTTCGGTGATGAACATGGAAATCGTATAAGACCATATCCGGGATATGGCATCATTACACCTAGAGGTAATCCCGTATAAGACCATATCCGGGATATGGCATTGGCACCTAGAGGTAATTCCATATAAGACCATGTTCGGGATATGGCATTCGTATCTAGAGAAGACTCCATGTAAGACCACCTCGGGGATGTGGCATTGGTTTTATGTTTATATTAATGACTGTAAACACGTGACTTTGACTATCCCTTGTGAGTGGTGGGATAAGTAGATGAATTTAGAAGTAGAGATGCGAATGATATTTAAGTCATGTGAATGAGTGAATACAGGTAATCGTGATTGGGTCACGAAGAAATGATTGCGATGTGTGGCACGGTATGTGCTAAATAAGGGCAATTGTAAGTAAGCATGACAAGAAGCCTTGATTTGTGTATGGTTAGATAATACCGTGGATGGATTATTTTTATGAGTATTATGATTGTTATTTATTTCCATGCAACTTACTAAGCTTTATGCTTACCCCTTTTTTCATTGCCCTTCTTCCTTGTAGTATTGCCAAGGTAACTCGAGGATCGTGACTGCAGGAGTTCGGAAATCACACTATCAACAGCACTTTGGTATAAAAATCTTAGACTTGTTTTGAGTATGGCATGTATAGGACTTGAGTATTTTGTCAAGATGTGATTGTTAGTTAAAGTGTTGGTTATGTAAGTCATTTTGTAAATGGCCCTATGAGTTAGGCAAATACTTGGCAAACTCTTTTGTTTAATGAAGATGAAATTCATGAATTGTATGTTCCTTTCAATAATGTGTATGTTGGATGAGTTCTTATACTTGCAAAAGGGCTAGGAGTTGTATTGTTCTGAGTGGAGGTATGTTTGTGTGCACCCTTTAGGTGGCAATGGGTTGGTATATAGCCTATTAATTGCCCATTTAGTTAGACATGCGGGCGTGGGTCTAAACCGTGTGGGAGGCACAGCTAGCCCATGGGCGTGTACCCAGGCCGTGTGAAGTCTGCACCTTACTCATGAAATTATAAATTCCCCACGGCCGTGATACACGGGCGTGTGTATAGGCCGTGTGGTTAAGTCAGAATGCTAAGGTTTTACACACGGGCTAGGGCCACGGGCGTGCCATGGCCGTGTGATTTTAGTCAGTGCCGACCACGGGTGGAAGGCACGGGCGTGTCCAGGCCGTGTGTATTTAGTCAGTGTCGACCACGGGTAGAAGGCACGGGCATGTCTTAAGGATACACGGGCGTGTCCCTATACCAACACAGGTGTGTGGCCCCTATTTTAAAGAAAAGGTTCTTTTAGCCTGTAAAAGTTTCCGGACGCAAGTTTAAGGCCTCACAGACCCTCAATATGAATGATTTGACATGTTTAAGGAAGTTCAAGCATAGTAATGTCTCGTATCTGATTTTAGCCTCAGAATCGGGTATGTGGTGTTACATTTATTGGTATCAGAGCTACGGTTTAGTTGATTCTAGGACTAACGTAGCGTAAGTATGAGTCTAGCTATACATGCCATATGTAAGAGTGTCTGAGTAATGATAGTGTGACGGCTCCTGACGTATAAATTTGTGTTTTATGTAGTAGATGGATTCTGATCCAGATCAAACTGCAGCCGATGACGCTGCGAGTAATGCGCCGGCTCCCGCTCAAGGGACCGCGCCATCTAATAGTAGACCTGAGACTTTGAGTCAGGGGGAAGACGCTCGAGAAACCTTTCTCCATATGATGAGCAACTGGTATACTGAGTATATCCGAGTAAATCCTAACGCTCAACCGCCTCCGCCCCCACCAATTCCTCAACCCGCTCCAGTAGCTCCTCAAGTAGTTGAGGTGGTGAGAAGAGAAAGACCTCCGGTGGATAAGATCCGGAAGCAAAGAGCCGAGGAATTTCGGGTGAATAAGGATGATGACCAGGAGAAAGCAGAATTCTGGCTCGAGAATACCATTCGGGTATTCGATGAGTTATCCTGCACGACTGAGGAGTGCTTAAAGTGTGCGGTGTCTCTCCTGAGAGATTCAGCCTACCGATGGTGCAACACCCTGGTGTCGGTAGTACCAAGGGAGAGAGTTAGTTGGGAACTCTTCCAAGTGGAATATCAGAAGAAGTATATCAGCCAGCGGTTCATCGACCACAAGAGAAAGGAGTTCTTGGAATTGAAGCAAGGTCGTATGTCAGTGACCGACTACGAACGAGAGTTCGTAACGCTTAGCAAGTATGCACGAGAGTGCGTGTCTACAGAAGCCATCATGTGCAAGAGATTCGAGGACGGACTGAATGAAGATATCCGCCTGTACGTGGGAGTTCTCAAATTAAAGAAGTTTGTAGTGTTGGTGGATAGGGCCTGTAAAGTCGAAGAGTTGGCTAAAGAGAAGAGAATAGTTGAATACGAGTCTCGTGACTCGAAGAAGAGACAACTGAACAAGTTTCACCAATCCTCATCTAAGAAATCGAGGGATTTCACTGCTCGTTTAGTCACTTCAGAGGGGTTTTCAACCTGAAATAAAGGCAAGCCACTCTCAGGATCGAAAGGGCACACTACATCAGTTGCTAGTTTGGTCAACGTTCGACCAAATAGACCTGAATGCCCTCAGTTTGGCAGGCACCATTCTGGTGAGTGTAGAGCTAATGAGAAAACTTGTTTCAGATATGGGTCCTTAGACCATTTTATCAGAAACTGTCTCGAGGTAGACGAGAAAGGAAGGCCTCAGAATGCGAGATCGGGAAGTACCACGAGGGGAAGACCATTGAGAAACCCGGGGATTGAGATGGGAAGCAAAAATCCACCTAGAGAGTAAGCTACTAAAGTTGAGGGTAGAGCACCGGCGAGGACATATGCCATTCGTGCTCGTGACGAGGCATCTTCCCTCGACATGATCACGGGTATCTTTTCTCTCCATAATACTCGTGTTATAGCTTTAATTGACCCGGGATCTACTCACTCATACATATGCATGAAATTAGTCTCTAGCATGAGCATGCCTATAGAGTCTACCGAATTCATTGTAAGAGTGTCTAATCCCCTAGGCAAGTGTGTGTTGGTTGATAGAGTTTGCAAAGGGTGCCCTTTGATGATTAAGGGTCATTGTTTCTCGGTCGATCTTATATTATTATCGTTTGACGAATTTGATGTCATTCTCGGGATGGATTGGTTAGTTACCCATAGTGTAATTGTGAATTGTGGGAAGAAGCATATCGAGTTGAGAGATTAAAATGATAATTTTATTCGTGTTGAATCAGATAAGCCGGATAGGTCACCAATAGTGGTATCGACCCTGTCAGCTTAGAGGTACCTAAATAAGGGGTATGAGGCTTATCTTTCCTTTGTGTTGAACACTAAAGAGACTGAGCTGAAAATTGAGTTAGTACCCATAGTATGCGAGTACCTATATGTTTTCCCAGAAGAGTTGCCTGGGCTACCACCGGATAGAGAGATTGAATTTGGGATTGAATTAGCTCCGGGTACTGCCCCTATTTCTATTGCTCCCTATAGAATGGCCCCAACTAAACTAAAAGAGTTGAAAGCACAGTTGCAATAATTAACGGATAAAGGTTTTGCGAGGTCGAGTTTTTCTCCGTGGGGTGCACCCGTCCTATTTGTGAAGAAGAAAGATGGTTCCATGAGATTATGTATAGACTATCGGCAACTCAACAAGGTGACAAAGAAGAATAAATACCCGTTGTCGAGGATCGATGATCTATTTGATCAATTGAAGGAGCTACAGATTTTCCAAGATAGATCTAAGGTCGAGGGTACTATCGGTTGAGAGTCAAGGACTCGGATGTCTTGAAAACCGCATTTAGAACTAGGTACGGCCACTATGAATTTTTGGTCATGCCTTTTGGTCTAACAAATGCCCCGCTATCTTCATGGATTTGATGAATCGCATTTTTCGAATCGTGCTTGGATAGGTTTGTTGTGGTCTTTATCGACGACATACTTGATCTACTCTCGAGATGAGAACGATCATGCAGAGCATTTGAGTATGGTTCTACAAGTTTTGAGAGAAAAACAATTGTATGCCAAATTCAAAGAAGAGTGAATTTTGGCTCAAGGAAGTGGGATTTTTGGGGCATATTGTCTCGGAGAAGGGATTAGAGTTGACCCGTAAGATTTCGGCAATTATCGAATGGAAATCACTGAGGAACGAATCAAGTGAGGAGTTTTCTAGGCCTAGCAGGCTATTATAGGCATTTTGTCAAGGGGTTTTCCATGATAGCTACCCGATGACGCAGAGCGCTCGTAAAGATGTAAAGTTTGATCGACGTAAAAGTGTCAACGGAGTTTTGAGAAATCAAGACACCATTGATCGAGGCTCCTATTTTGGTGCAACCAGAACTGGGAAAAGAATTTGTGGTTTATAGTGATGCGTCCTTGAACGGGTTGGGTTGTGTACTTATGCAAGGGGGTAAAGTGATTGCATACGCCTCTAGGCAGTTGAAGCAGCACGAGAAGAACTACCCGACTCATGATTTAGAATTGGCCGCAATTGTGTTTGCGTTGAAAATTTGGAGAAATCATTTATATGGTGAAAGGTGTCGGATTTTCACTGACCACAAGAGCCTAAAATATTTGATGACTCAAAAGGAATTGAATTTGAGGAAACGAAGGTGGTTAGAGCCGATCAAAGATTATGAGTTGGTAATTGACTACCATCCGGGAAAGGCAAATGTAGTCGCCGACGCTTTGAGCAGAAAATCTTTGTTTGCACTAAAAAGCCATGAATACTCAGATGACCTTGCTAGATGATGGTTCTGTTTTAGCCGAGTTGAGGGCTAAACCATTGTTTCTACAGGAGATTTGTGAAGCTCAGAAGGATGATAACAGTTTCCAAGCCAAGAGAGTTTTATGTGAGTCGAGCGTTGAGACAGACTTTCGAGTAAATCTTGATGGATGTCTAACATTTCGAGATCGAGTCTATGTACCCAGGAATAATGAACTTATCTGCAAAATTTTGCATGAAGCACATAACGGATGTTTGAATGTACACCCAAGCAGTACAAAGATGTACCATTATTTGAGGAAATGGTACTGGTGGCTTGGTATGAAGAAAGATATTTCCGAGTTTGTATCGAAATACCTAATTTGTCAACAAGTGAAGGCTGAACATCAAGTACCTTCGGGTTTATTTCAGCCCATTATGGTTCCTGAATGGAAATGGGACCGTATTGCTATGGACTTCGTGACGGGTTTACCGTTGACTCCAAAGAAGAAAGATGCAGTATGGGTAGTGGTTGATAGACTCACTAAGTCAGCCCACTTTATACCAGTGCGAGTCGACTATTCGCTCGACAAATTGGCAGATTTGTATATGTCTGAGATAGTAAGAAATTGTATCGGCAAATTGGCAGTTTGAAGATGGCACCTTATGAGGCATTGTATGGGCGTAAATGTCGAACGCCCTTGTATTGGTCAGAACTCAGAGAGAAACAGATACACGAGGTTGACTTGGTTAAGGAAACTGAAGATAAAGTAAAAGTGATACGTGACTGTTTGAAAGTCGCCTCAGATAGACAGACGTCCTATTCGGATTTAAAAAAGGAAAGAAATAGAATTCAAAGTCGGTGATAAAGTGTTCTTGAAAGTATCACCTTGGAGGAAAGTCCTCAGATTTGGCTGGAAGGGCAAATTGAGTCCGCGTTTTATCGGACCTTACGAAGTTACCGAAAGGATAGGACCGGTAGCTTATCGGTTAGCCTTGCCACCTGAGCTGGAAAGAATCCACGACGTCTTTCATGTGTCTATGTTACGTTGATACCGTTCAGACCCTTCACATGTTATAAAGCCGACAGAGGTAGAGATACAACCGGATTTAACGTATGGAGAGGAACCAGTTAGAATTTTGGCTCGTGAAGTCAAACAGTTAAGGAACAAAAGCATAGCCATAGTAAAAGTCCTATGGCAAAGGCACGTTATAGAAGAGGCTACATGGGAGTCCGAGGAAATGATGAGAAACCAATACCCCAATCTCTTCACTGGTAAGATATTCGAGGACGAAAATCCTTTAGGGGGAGAATTGTAACAGGCCGATTTAGGGGCTAGTCGGAATAGTGGTCTCGGGATCACTCATCTGAGAATTGAGAAATTTATTTTCATGATATATTATGAGTTAGAACATGATAGCATATGTACATGAAAATTTTGATGCTTTAATTTTAGCGATTTCGTGTTTAATCGCGAAAAAGGACTAAATCGCTTAAAGTGCGAAAGTTCCATTCTATAAGCTAAAAGTGCCAAATGGCCATAGATTGTAAATTGGAGGTCTTTAAAAGGCAATTAGACCCCCAAATTTAGCATGGCCGGCCATAGGAGACAAAGATGGACAATGTTGGTCAAAGTTGGTGATAGTTGGTGACTTATTTAACTAATATTAATAAAATAAGGAGAGAAAAAGATATCAACTTTTCTCCTTTCATCTTCCACCGAAAATTAGCAGCAAATAGGGGTTTTGAATGCTCAAAATTTCAGCAGGCTCTCATCCATTCAAGTAAGTGTTCTAGAGAACTTTTCTTGAAAATAATTGTACTTTTGAAACCCCTAAAGCTTAAGCTTTCAAATGAGGGGACTATTGTGCAATATGGTAAAGAGTTTAAGGTTTTGCCATGAGAGCTATTTTAGTTATTGTTACATTTTTATGGAAGAGAATGAGTCTTAGTTGTTGTATGAACAACTTTTGTGAAAGGTGTTAGCATGAAAACGCCAATAAGGACCTTGATGAAAAGGTTACAAATTTTGTAGTAAGTATGTGAAATATTAATTTTCAATGATAGCTTTAAGATCATTAAATGTTTATCTAGGCTTGTTGAAGGTATAAATGTGATTAGAATTTATTTCCGAGCCTAGGGGCAAAACGGTCATTTTGCTAAAGTCTAGGGGCAAAATGGTAATTTTGCTTAAGTATGATTATTGAGATGCTTATATTAATGTAGTGATTAAAATGAGCTGATTTGCTATTATAGATCAAGAGGAGACAAGAATCCACCTCGATCGGGGAAAGAATAAAGTCGTGGACTGAACCGAAGAACTAACTCATTTTGAAAACGAGGTAAGTTGTATGTGACTTAAATAATATGCATATTAGCATGTTGAGAAATGCTTGGCATTATATTAGAGAATAATGCATTACTAAATTGAGTAATTAATGTGAATGCGATGTTGGAGTCCTAATTGGGCCATGTTGATTATAGAAAATGCTATCATTGAATTATGAAATAAATAAGGTCCTGTATAAGACCATGTCCGGGACATGGCCTCGGCACCAAGTTGAGATCCCATATAAGACCATATCCGGGATATGGCTTCGGTGATGAACATGGAAATCGTATAAGACCATATTCGGGATATGGCATCGTTACACCTAAAGGTAATCCCATATAAGACCATATCCGGGATATGGCATTGGCACCTAGAGGTAATTCCATATAAGACCATGTCCGGGATATGGCATTGGTATCTAGAGAAGACTCCATGTAAGACCACCTCGGGGACGTGGCATTAGTTTTATGTCTATAGTAATGAGTGTAAACACGTGACTTTGACTATCCCTTGTGAGTGGTGGGATAAGTAGATGAATTTAGAAGTAGAGATGCGAATGATATTTAAGTCATGTGAATGAGTGAATACAGGTACTGGTGACTAGGTCACGAAGAAACGATTGCGATGTGTGGCACGGTATGTGCTAAATAAGGGTAATTGTAAGTAAGCATGGCAAGAAGCCTTGATTTGTGTATGGTTAGATAATACCGTGGATGGATTATTTTTATGAGTATTATGATTGTTATTTATTTCCATGCAACTTACTAAGCTTTATGCTTACCACTTTTTTCATTGCCCTTCTTCCTTGTAGTATTGCCAAGGTAACTCGAGGATCGTGACTGCAGGAGTTCGGAAATCACACTATCGAGAGCACTTTGGTATAACAATCTTAGACTTGTTTTGAGTATGGCATGTATAGGACTTGAGTATTTTGTCAAGATGTGATTGTTAGTTAAAGTGTTGGTTATGTAAGTCATTTTGTAAATGGCCCTATGAGTTAGGCAAATACTTGGCAAGCTCTTTTGTTTAATGAAGATGAAATTCATGAATTGTATGTTCATTTCAATAAGGTGTATGTTGGATGAGTTCTTATACTTGCAAAAGGGCTAGGAGTTGTATTGTTCTGAGTGGAGGTATGTTTGTGTGCACCCTTAGGTGGCAATGGCTTGGTATATAGCCTATTAATTGCCCACTTAGTTAGACACACGGGCATGGGTCTAAACCGTGTGGGAGGCACGGCTAGCCCATGGGCGTGTACCCAGGCCGTGTGAAGTCTGCACCTTACTCATGAAATTATAAATTCCCCATGGCCATGATACTCGGGCGTGTGTATAGGCCGTGTGGTTAAGTCAGAATGCTAAGGTTTTACACACGGGCTAGGGCCACGGGCGTGCCGTGGCCGTGTGATTTTAGTCAGTGCCGACCACGAGTGGAAGGCACGGGCATGTCCAGGCCGTATGGATTTAGTCAGTGTCGACCACGGGTAGAAGGCACGGGCATGTCTTAAGGGTACACGGGCGTGTCCCTATACCAACACGGGTGTGTGGCCCCTGTTTTAAAGAAAAGTTTCTTTTAGCTTGTAAAAGTTTTCGGACGCAAGTTTAAGGCCTCATAGACCCTCGATATGAATGATTTGACATGTTTAAGGAAGTTCAAGCATAATAATGTCTCGTATCCGATTTTAGCCTCGGAATCGGGTATGGGGTGTTACAGTCGCACTCTACTATGTTGGATTGAGTTGGGTGAACGTCGAGTTCTGGGTCTTTAGTTGGTCTCTAAGACTGAGGGTAAGGTTAGACTGATTCGGGATCGTTTGAGAGTGGCTTCTAATAGACAGAAATTTTATGTGGATCTGAAGAGACGTAATATTGAGTATTCAGTGGGGGACTTCATTTTTCTCAAGGTTTCTCCGTGGAAGAAAGTTCTGAGATTCGGTCGCAAGGGCAAGTTGAGCCCTAGGTTCATCGGGCCGTATCGGATCCTGAAATGTGTGGGGCTAGTCGCTTATCAGTTGGAGCTACCTCCAGAGTTGGATCGTGAAACACCCCAAACCCGGACCACGAGCTTTGACCAAATTTGGTATGTTCCTCAAGTAAACCGGTTCAAAATTCTTTTGTTACTTAGGAAAAACTTGTATGATTTTTAAAAAAATATTGTTTGGGTTGGGCTTGAGTTGAAAACAAATTTATCTTATGTTAAAACCCATTTATTTAAGGTGACAAAACATTTAGAGTTAATTTTAAAAAGGAATTTACTTAAACTTTAATTGATAAAAATCCATAAACATAATAAATAAAAGAAAAATAAAGTAAACCACAATGGCCTTATTATATCAATGATCCCAAAGTAAAACTTAAAATACTTAAAATAAATTGAAAGTCCAAATCATAAATTTCTTGCTATGCATGGCCACCTTTAAGCTCCTGCCGACCCGGTCCATTACTTCGCTCATCACTGAAAAATATTCCCCAACGCGGGGTGAGTCAACAGACTCAATGTGTACACAACACTAAGTCATAATAGAATCGGGCATGCAAATGATACACATTCAAATCATAGAATACAATTAATGATGCATTCCCAAACCCAAACCTAATTAACCATCCGCTACACACCACCCGTACTTGCCAGTCACACCGTGGGGACTACTAAGTCAACCCTCCATCCGCTACACACCATCGAAGCGCAACATTTGCAATCGACGTGCTCATCGCCCATATAATTTGTGTCATTAGACACCATATTCAAATAATGTAACCGGTTACCAAATTCGTATAATGTAACCGGTTACCATATTCAAATTTTGTGACCGTAGTCACCATATTCCGTTGGTGAGACCAAGTCAACACCTTCTTCCCTTTCTCATATATCCCGAATGCCCCATAAATGCATAACATACTTAATTTCTCATTATTCACATGTTAACAATATAACATATTCGTAATCCTATCGAAAGTAGGAAACGTGCACAGGTACTCTTACCACATTTGTGGTACTTAGCCACATTCACATTCTTATGCATATTCATATATTAAAATAATTGCCATATGATATATTGAAAGTTAGTGTGAGTACACACATTCTTAATAATACATTTAATTTAAACATAGCCATGAACCTATCAAAACTTAGGGTAGGGTACACACTGATTTGCTTAACGAATTCCTTGAAATCCCAAATCTGATCCATCGCTTAGATCTCAAATTCCTACATTTGATTAATCACTTACTAATTTAATAAAAAGCCATTCGCCATAAATCCAAATCCTAGTAGGATTAGTATTCTTAAAACTTACCTTGAAATTCTCAAATCCCAAAATCCTTGTATCCCTCTGTCAAAATCCCTATAACTACATGTTAGATCAATTTCTAACATTTATTCACAACAAATAACCCTTAGCCAGTATGTTAAATATGACTTACCTTAGATTCTTAAATCCAAAATTCACCGAATAACTAGGGAACACGCAGACTTATGGTGTACCTTCGGAAAAGAACTTCTCCTTCCTTGTAGTCGAAACTTAGTAAATCCCGAAAGATCTCTTGACAGCAATGAGATATTAAGGGTATTAGAATCTTAATTTCGCGAGTCTTAAAAGAAATGGAATGAGAATCTAACCTAATCTTACCCTTCATGAAGAATTTGATGGAACTCTTGCTTGAACCCTTAGCAGATTCGGCTATGGCTTTGATGTGGATAACAATTTCGGCTCTTGAGGCTTAGTGAGAAATCGACTAGGGCTATTGGTATCTTCTGGCTTTTGATTGTGTTTGTAATAGAAGAAGAAAAGAAAAGAGAAAAGAGAATAATGGCAGAGAAAATTCGGAGAGAGAAGAGGAGAAACTTTAGAGAATTTCGTGAGAGGTTTTCTTGAAAAGAAAAGAATGAATGAAAAATAGCCTTACTCTTCCTTTTATAGCCAAAATTACTAGCTAGAGTCCTTTACTTGGCCACCACTCTTCTATTTTGATAGCTTTATCCCTTGATTTATCACTTTAATAAAACTTAATCCAATAATTATCTCTTAATAAAAATAATACTAATAATAATCCTCTTTTATCTCTTCCTTGTCTATCAAAATAAAAGAAATAATATCCACATTTATCTCTTGAAAATAATCTAAAATAAATCCATTATTTATCCCTTATTATTCACATATTTATGCAAATAAAACTCTTCCTTTTCTAGAAACCCATGCCGTCCACCTCAAATATGCCTGGAAGCAAAAATAAAACTTATTTATTTGCTTCTCAAGTGACTCGAACTCAGCCCATTCCTCTTGCATATGGCGCCATTTCCATAGGCCCTAAGTGGCATCTTGGACCACTTTTCCAAGCCTGTTTGTGTGTCAAACTTCTCCAACTTTTTCTTTTAAGGCCCTCTAGCCCTTATTTCCTATTTTGAACTTTAAAATTTGACATTTCGGCATCATTTCTAAGTTTCCTAAAATTTTCGATCGGCTCTGTTTGTTGACCATTTTCTTACATTTCCAAGTTTCCAGAAATGTTCAGGTTTCCAAAAATGTTCAGGTTTCCAAAATGTTCAAGTTTCCAAAAATGTTCATTTCCATTTCCATACATTTCCATGCACCTTAGGGTTCCTAGAACTCCTCAGAACACATCCAACACACCCACTGAGCCCACTATCTCATGAATTACACATGAACGCATAACACCTAATCTAGGATGTTACAGATCGCATCCACGATGTCTTTCACGTTTCAATGTTGAGGCGGTATCGGTCTGATCCTTCTCATGTGGTTTCTGTTGAGAAGATCGAGGTTAGGCCGTAATTGACCTTTTGAGGAGGAGCCAGTTCACATTCTGGATCGTGACATCAAGGTTCTGAGAAGGAAGTCTATTCCTTTACTGAAGGTTCTATGGCGAAATCGTGGCTCTGAGGAGGCCACGTGGGAACCTGAGGATTCGATGCATCAGCAGTATCCTCACTTATTTTGATCAGGTAAATTTCGAGGTCAAAATTTCTTTTAGGTGGTAGAGTTGTAATGCCCCAATATTTCTATTTATGTTTCTGTAATTGTTGACACAACTGTGTATCTGTTTCAGTGGTTAAGTGTTCTGGGTGTGTGTGCGAGGTCCCAAGTTCAAGCTATAGCCTTAGCAAATTTTGGTTACTTTTGGAATTAAGCCCTATCTTTATTCAGTGGGCTTATATTTAATTACCTATAATTTCATATCAGAATGAGCCTGCTGGTTCAAGTGGCAAGGGAGTTAGTGTGATGGAAGTCCTGTGTTCGAACCCCTGCACGAGCGTGGGTATTATTTTTGCCCAATTTCTTGATAGAGTCATGTTGGAGTTGGATTCTGTGGGAGTTGTGAGTAGTGGGGATTGTGAGAGTAAATTGAGGGATTTGGGGATAATTATTATTTTTATTATTATTTCTATTTTCAATTTCCCCGAAATTCCTCCATCCTTCTGACGTTCTGTTCCCCACCACTCTGTCGAAATTTCCTTTGATTTTTTCCGTCTCCCTTCTTCTTTCGTTTTCCTAATCCCTCTTTTCTTTTTGCTACGTGAATTGCACTCGTGCGGGTTCGGTAAGTTCTCTTTTCTTTTTCATCGTAATCAAGTAACGAGGAAACAAGAATTTGATTTTCTTTTTTCTGCAATTAGGGGTGTAGGAGAAGACCTTGAACAGTGAATTTCGCTCCTTTTGTCTTAACGGTGTTAAAGGAGGTTTTTCGTCGGTGGTAAGTCGAGTTTTTGTAAGTTCGTTATTGTCAAAATTCGTTAATCGATTGCTAAATCGATGTTGGGTACTCTGGTTATAGGTTCTGGTGGTCTTGGGATTGCGGTAGCTGTGAAAACAAACCAGGTGTGTAACCGAAACACAGAAAACGAGGTTTTAGAAAAAAGCCGAAAAAGGCCACTGTTGACGCCAAAAGGGTGTGTGGTCACACGTGTGGTAGGCCATGCGCAAGACACGGGCGTGCGATGGCCGGAGTGTGGCCGTGTGAGCCATACGGGCTAGCCCAAATTGGGCGTGTGGTATCTGGGCCAGGCCGTGTGATCCACACGGGCAAGGCCAATCTGAGCGTGTGGGCCACACGAGCATGTGGGCCCATTATACTGAGATTTTCCGTAGGGTTGCACGGGTCTACCTAATCGACTGTGGGCCTACCGTAGGGTCGGTAAATGTTATCTAACCCTAAAATCAAGTGATCTATTAGGCTGAAATATGGGTATGAGCATGCCTATGTTTGTATATCTATTATCTGTTATAAAAGCATTTTAAGTATGATATGTATGTTAATTCTGTATATATGTTATGTTATCTGATATTGGGGATGGGTTAATGTATATTGGAGGAAGTGATCTAAAAGGCATTTGTGCTTAGTATCTGGCAGCTTGGTTGCATTATATATGTTATGTGCCGCATCGGTACAATATGGTGTGTAGGGCTGGGTGGGTGTTTTAAACCCCACATGGTGTGTAGGGATGGATGGAGATGCTATGTAGAGGACGAGGGTAGGATATCCAATTTCGATTCTCGATTTATGATCTCAGATCTCAGATCTATAATGGGCTTAGGCACAAATCAGATTCGATCGATTTGGATATTCTATTTGTGTGCATGCTTAATTCTGTGGGGTTACACACTGAGTTTACGTAAACTCACTCTTTTCTGTTTATTTCGTACAGGTAATCCACAGTCTTAGGCAGATCGGCGCAGCGGAGGACTCGACGGTGACCACACGTTATCAATGGTTTTATTTGGTTTTACAGTTTTATTTAAGTTTGGCGTTACGATTGAGAGTCTGTATTTTCTGGGACTGTATGGACTTTTTAACTGCTTGGCTTTGGTTTTGGGTTTTTGGATTTAACCTTCTTATTTTTATGATGGTTTTACCTAAAGTTTTGATTTTCTAAAAATACGAACTGTTTTTCTTAAACACGATGATTTTTCTTCTAAGCTTCCGCTAAATTGATACATTTTAAGGCAAGGCGAGTAATTGAACATATGTTTTGAAATAAAAGAAAGCAATTAAAGGTTTATAAGCTTAAGGTTTTTATCGAGTTAGCTCCGTTTTCAAAATCCCTTCCATGTAATATCGCCAGATACGACCATAACGTCTAGGCCGGGTTTGAGGTGTTACAGGAATTGTTTAACTGCCTGATTATCAGTTTTTATGATAAAATTTTTAGGTGCTAAATATATAAGAAAATTTTTTATTCCTTTTTTTATTGCTAATAATTCTTTTTCATATATAACATAATTAATTTCATTTGGTTTAAATTTTCCTGAACTATATCCACATATTAATTCTTCATTATTTTTTGTCTTAGCTTTTAATATACAACCCCAATAATTTTGTGAGGCATCTGTTTCTAAAATTAATTTATCACCTTGTTTAGGTAAATATGATTTATTTTATTTTTTAGATTCCGTATAATTTCTGAGCCTTTCTTTGACCAGACAAAAGGTTTATCCTTTTTTTAATTTTTCATATAACTTACCTATTTTTTCAGATAAGTTAGGAAAGAAGTTTCTTCCATAATTAATAATCCCTAAACATTGTTGAAGCTATTTTTTTATCTTCAATGTTTTCAGGAAATTCTTTTATTTTTACTATAATATGATATTGTAGTTTAGGACCATCAGAAGATAATTTTAATCCTAAGAATTCTATTTCTGTTTTTTCTAATTCTATTTTCTTAGGACTTAGAATAATCCCATGTTTTATGAATTCTTGAGAAATAATATTTAAATGTTTTCTATGTTTTTCTAATGTTTCTGAAAATGTTAAAATATCATATATATAAACTACACAATTTTTTTTTATATTTATTAAATATAGAATCCATCCAACTTTGGAAGATTTGAGGTGCATTACATAACCCAAATGGCATTACTCTCCATTGATAATTACCATTAGGTGCACTAAACGCTGTTAAAGGCTTAGATTCTTCGGTTAGCATGATTTTCCAAAATCCCAATTTACAATCAAATTTACTAAAATATTTTGCTTGTTTAGCTTGATTAATTAATACATCCTTTCTTGGAATAAAATAGCCATCAAAAATAATATTTTGATTTAATTTTTTATAGTTAATGACCATTCTAGCTTTTCCTCTACCATAAAAGTGGGACTAGAATGTGGACTATTAGTTGTTTGTATTAATCATTTTTCTAATAATTCTTTGATTTGTATATCAAATTCATCCATATCTTGTTTAGTATAGATCATGGGTTTAACTCTAATAATTTTATTAGGATTTTCCATATCAAATTCTTCATTATTTTTTGTCTTAGCTTTTAATATAAAACCCCAATAATTTTGTGAGGCATCTATTTCTAAAATTAATTTATCACCTTGTTTAGGTAAATAAACTTTAAGAATATGATTTATTTCATTTTTTAGATTCCGTATAATTTCTGAGTCTTTTTTAGACCAGACAAAAGGTTTATCTTTTTTAAATTTTTCATATAACTTACCTATTTTTTCAGATAAGTTAGGAAAGAAGTTTCTTCCATAATTAATAATCCCTAAAAATTGTTGAAGCTGTTTTTTATCTTCAATGTTTTCAGGAAATTCTTTTATTTAGACTATAATATGATCTTGTAGTTTAAGACCACCAGAAGATAATTTTAATCCTAAGAATTCTATTTCTGTTTTTTCTAATTCTATTTTCTTAAGACTTAGAATAATTCCATGTTTTATGAATTCTTGAGAAATAATATTAAAATGTTTTCTATGTTCTTCTAATGTTTCTGAAAATATTAAAATATCATCTATATAAACTACACAAAATTTTTTATATTTATTAAATATAGAATCCATCCATCTTTGGAAGATTTGAGGTGCATTACATAACCCAAATGGCATTACTCTCCATTGATAATGACCATTAGGTGCACTAAAAGTCATTAAAGGTTTAGATTCTTCGGTTAGCATGATTTGCAAAAATCCCAATTTACAATCAAATTTACTAAAATATTTTGCTTGTTCAAATTTGATTAATTAATACATCCTTTCTTGAATAAAATAGCCATCAAAAATGATATTTTGATTTAATCTTTTATAGTTAATGACCATTCTAGCTTTTCCTCTTTTTATTTCAGCATGGTTTCTTACCATAAAAGCGAGACTAGAATGTGGACTATTAGTTGTTTCTATTAATCCTTTTTTTAATAATTCTTTGATTTGTATATCAAATTCATCTATATCTTGTTTAGTATAGATCATGGGTTTAAATCTAATAATTTTATTAGGATTTTCCAATTTTATCTCACAATATCTAGGACTATTTTCACATAATTTTAATGGTTCTTCGCTAAAATTATTTTCTAATATTTTAAACAACCAATGATTTGTTTCAAGTTGTTTAATCTGTCTTTTCTTGGTGGTGTAAAATTTTTATCACACACAAATTTATGATTTTCAACTAATGGTATTTCTACAAATGTTTTTTCTACTGATAATATAATTAAATTTTTATTTATAGAAAATGGTAAATGTTGGTATATAAAATTATTTCCTAAAAATATGTCTCCATGCATTGCAGGAAATCATAATATTTTGGGTATTACAAATCTTGCATTATTTATGTAGATTGGTACGTTTCTAGCCTTATATTGAATTATGGTTTCATTACCATCTATTCCTATGGCCATTATTGGGTATTTCATAGGTTCCCATTTTTCTACAGGAATGGCATTTTTTTGCAACTACTAGTTGTAGCTCCTGTATCTAATAAAACATGCAAAGAATATGCTTTATATTCTCTGAATTGAAATGTAGTTTCAATATATGTATAATATTCCCTGGCTTTGAAATTTGAAAATGTAATTATATCATCATTTCCAATTTTCATTTGTTGAATGATTGTTGAAGTTTGAATTTCTTCCATTCTAGTGTTTCTAGAATTTGTACTTGGTTCAGGAGGAAAAATAGGAATATGAATTGTTTTCATACCTATTGGTGTTGAATTTATACTTGTATTATCCTCTTCTTCCTCTTTTTGAGTATTTGAGGGTAAAACTAAATTATCATTTGTATTTGTTATAGGTATATTTTTAAAATATAATTTATCTCCAGATGACATGTATTCTATAGTACTTACAGGTTTAGAAGTACTAGCACTACTTATCTTTTCTATCATCCAGTCTTTTGGTATTGATAGATCTTTTAAATGTAATAATCTTGGTTGTAACACCCCTCACCTGTATTCAACGCCGGAATAAGGTTAAGGAGCATTACCGGACTTACAACTCAATTATACATACTATTAGCATACATTTCATCAATTCAAACATTCATCAATCAACCTCAATCAATATGTCCCTAATACGAGCCTAAGAGGCCCTATTCATGCATTAGAAGTGGTTCGGGACTAAACCGATAACCTTTAAAACAATTTGAGAACTAAGAATTTTTTTCTCCAAAACAGGGGACACACGCCCGTGTAACCAGGCCGTGTGTCTCACATGGCCACCAGACACGCCCGTGTCACAGACCGTGTGGACATTCGAAATGGGATCACATGGCCGTGTCCCAGCCCGTTTCCTACCCCGTGTCTAAACAAGTGAGCTTAATTACTTGGGTCACATGGCCAACCACATGCCCGTGTGTCTAGCCCGTGTGCCCTTCGAAGTGGCCACACATGCCCGTGTGCCAGGCTGTGTGCTAGGCCGTGCCAAACCTGTAGGGTATACTGACTTATGCAACACAACCAAGTCACACGCCCGTGTGCTAGGTCGTGTGGAGCATGCTGACTTCATTTCAATTTCAACACCAGGGGACACACGGCCGTGTAACATGACCTTGTGTCACACACGGCTGAGACACACGCCCGTGTCTCTTCCCGCGTGGACAAAATAGGCTATTTACCAAGCCATTTTGTCATCCATTTTACACATACTAAACAAGCTCAAATAGTTCCATTTCAAGACACAAATAAGTAGCCAAAAGTCATCAACCAAAGTTCAAATCATACTAATTCTTTACCATCAATATAAATCACAAATATACCACAATTTTCCATATAATTTTATACCTAATTCACATATACCATTCAATTAACTAAACCATTCCAAACATGCAATATCCATTCAAACTCAATCACTCATTATAGGTCAATTACCTAGCTCAAAATAATACCATTTGCACATTTATAAACAGCATCAAATTCACCATCACAAGCCAACTCAAATGGCCTAAATACATGTTCATCAAACATACCAAAATGACTCAATCCTATACATGCCATATACCATATATACACACTTCAAAAGTACCAAAATAGATGTCCGATAGTGCGATGAAGTCCTTGACGATCCCCGGATTCAAGCTAGCTTCGTAGAACTATAAAACATCAAAAATTAAACAAAGTAAGCTATAAAGCTTTGTAAGTTCGTATGTAAATATAACACCCCTAACCCGTAGCCGTCGCCGGAATAGGGTTAAGAGGCATTACCGAACAATTAAAACATTTACAATCATTTCTCAACACAAAGTATAACACCATTCAAACATATCAATATATATACATATAGTCCCTTAATGAGGTCTACGCGACCTTAAACACGTGTTAGAAAAGGGTTCGAGACTAACCGAACACATGAAATTTTCTGAAAATCAATCATTTTTCCAAGCTACAGGGGTCACACGCCCGTGTGGGTAGACCGTGTGCCTCACACGGCATTGGACACACCCATGTGTCCAAGCCGTGGAAAAACAGGACATACATACTGACTTGTCCACACGGCCTGAGACACGCCCGTGTGCCTCACCCGTGGTCGACACTGACTTGCACCACACGGCCAGTCACACGCCCGTGTGTCCTGCCCGTGGTCGAGATTGACTTGTTTTGAAATGCAACCACGAAGGACACGATCGAGCCACACGCCCGTGTGCTCAACCGTGTGGGAAATTATAGGCCATTTACAAGGCCAAATTACCATCCACACTTTGGATTCACCTACAAACATCAAACCAATTCCAAACCATGCCTCAAATGTAACACCCCTTAACCGGGTTCTACGTCGGGAACCGGGCCCAAGGCGTTACCGAACTCAACCCACTTAATTGCCACGTAGGCTCAACGTCATTACTCTCTATAACCTCATTCTCGACTTACGAGGCCCCACTCATACACACGAGGGCTCTCGAGACTAATCCGAAACTTTTACGATCCTTAAAAATTTTCTTCTTTTATACAGGGCTCACACGCCCGTGCACTATGTAACACACTCGTGTATGGACACACACGCCCATGTTCCCTAGCCGTGCTAAAAACTCGAGCATTCTACCAATTACCCCATGACCATGGCACACCCGTGCTCCCCAACCATGGTGAACACTGACTTCCCTCGCACGGCCTAGAGTCTAGACACACGCCCGTGTGGCTAGCCCGTGGCCAACACTGATTAATCCCACACGCCCTAGGCACACGCCCGTGTGACTAGTCCGTGGTCTCTTCTGTTTTAAAATATTAACATGCAGGGGACGCGCGGCTACAAAGACACGCCCGTGGTGACTGACCGTGTGTCACACATGGTCTAGACACACGCCTGCGTGTGTCTAACCACATGGTCAAGGACAAAGCTAAGTGCCAAGTTCTTTTCACCCTTCTAGCATACACAACAAATACTCATCCAACACAATCATAATCAACTCAAATTGAATACAATCTCACATAGAAAACTATATCTTTTTCATATAATGTAATAGCCAACAACAATGGCATTATACAAAATACACTTCCCATAAAAAGGCTAACACATCTTATCCATTTACAACAAAATTGACTAACTTGTCTAGCCCCTATACATACCATATACAAAACATTAAGTTTCATGTACCAAAGTGTGCTGATATGTGGGATATCTTCCAATGATCCTCGTATCTCGACTCACCACTTTAAATCTATAAGACAAGGGAAAAGAAAAGGGAGTAAGCTTTGAGGTTAGTAAGTTTACACATAAACAATTAAGCATCATAGTACAAGCTCAACCACAATTAGCATTATACCAACATATAATATACAACTATGCTGACTCTTTCTATCCCTTACCATATTACCAACACACTATGAGTCACATACTCATAACTATCGAAATGCACCTCTGCATTCAATATCACATTTACACAATATACAACACATCATTATTGCTCAATAATACATCCACATAGCTAACTCACATAGCTAATCCACACAACTAATCCACATATCTTATCCACACAAATTATTACACACGCCTAATATACACAATTAATCCACACAGCCAATATCTCGGTGGTTTCGCACTTAGCACACCACAATCAATTTATAAGGTGGTATCGCACTTAGCCTACCACAAAGGTAATCATAGTGATCTCGCACATAGCCACTAAATGATATACCTAACGATAGCATCGCACATAGCTAGCTCATCGTCAATATGCATTTGGATGGTATCGCACTTAGCCCACCATCTAGCATTATCACAACACATGCACAAGTCTATTTACCCAATTATTCATCCATTCACATCTATATTACATTCATTCTACTTGAATCACATAGGTTCCCAATCATTCTTATTCATTCTCATTCATGCTACACCCTAGCTAGCATTAACAAATTGTAAGTATGAATGCATTGTTTATGCATAGACTTACCTCGATACTCAAAAGTATTGAAATGTGCAATTTAGTCCACCACCTTGCTTTTGCCTCGATTTCGATCTGGGCTTTGTCTTTCTTGATCTATAATGAATAAATCAGCTTATTCAATACACACATTGACTAAATTGACCCACATCTCATTCTTTAGCAAAATTACTATTTTGCCCCTAAACTTTCTCATATTTACACTTTAGCCCTAAAGGCTCGTAAAGTGATTTTTATTCAACTTTTTAGCCTTTCATGCTTAGCCGAACCACTTACTCAACTAAAGCATTCAACAATTCTCACTAAATCACCCATGTATGACCAAATTTAAGATTTTCACAACTAAGTCCCTACATGCATTTTCATGGAAAATCACTTAGCAAAAGATGTTTCTACTACATCAAGCTTTCATATTCTTCCATAAAACATCAAAATACATGCATGTCATAATGTACATTTTTGAACATCCATAATAGCTCACCAAATAGCTAAAAATAGCTTACTCATGCTACTAGGACTTCAAAAATACGAAGAATATCAAAAACCGGGCTTAAGAGCACTTACTAGCAAGCTTGAAAAATTGAAAGAGCCCTAACAAATGCTTCTCTAATTTTCGGCAGCTTGGGGGAGAAGATGAGTGAATTTTTATCATCTTTTCACCTATTTAATCACTTATTTGATAAAAGACCAAAATGCCCTTTTTGATAAACTTCAAATTTTAACTCTTCCATGCCCATTTTTGTCCAAAAAATAGAATTTAGGTAAATTGCTATTTAAGGACCTCTAATTGATAATCTAAAGCTATTTCACACAAATAGCTTCTAGAAACACACATTTTGCAACTTTTGCAATTTAGTCCTTTTAGACAATTCAACCACAATTTCACAAAATTGTTTCATGAAACTTTCACACTAGCATGCATACATAATATAAACCTTCAAACTCATTCATGACCCTCGGATTTGTGGTCTCGAACCACTATTCTGACTAGGCCCTAAACCGGGATGTTACATCAAATGCAATCAAAACATATCAATTATGCATCTTTATAACCTCATAACATCATCAATCATTTTCCTATACAAATCCCTCTCAACTTACTACCACAAATATCAATTATAAATTCAAAAACATGAAATTTATGTATCATCAAAATCATATCATTTCAAAGCATGAACATACTACTTCCATATCTCCAAGACCACTCATAAAGACCATTCACATAGAGCACACATACACATATTAACCATTTTTTTTACACATCTAAGGCATACACCGAAATCTTCCATCTTTCAAGCCACATCTCATGGCAAGAACTATACAACTCAAAATATACCATATCTACTAGCCTATACATACCATATTCAAATATATACACCTTCCAAAAGTAAAAAAATAGATAGCCGATAGTGTGATTGAGTCGCTGACGATCCCTGGATCCGAGCTAGCTTTAAACACACTGTAAAACAGAGAAAACTTCACACAGTAAGCTTTAAGGCTTAGTAAGTTTGTCATATAATACTATTAACTTAATAATTCAATTACAAAATATAAACTAAACCATCACATAGATCAATCCAAAAATATACACCATATCATCCATAGCTAATATGCTCACTCAACCTTCCATATAGTCATTTACAGAACCATCATTCACATAAATTTCGCACATACCTTTGCCAACACTTAGTTAACGATAAATTTTGTTACTCAATGCTCGATATCACATTTCGATCAATCTTCATTTTTCCTTCGAATTAATCACACACTTAGTGCCAATTTCATAGCTGAAGCTTAAATATCATCGCACACTTAGTGCCTTTACATTCAACCGAATTTAACTCGGTATCGTACACACAGGGCCAATCAATACAGCCGAAGCTTTCTTTATTTCGCACTCACAGTGCCATTCACCTCTGTCTCGATTCTAATTACGCACACTTAGTGCCATATTTCTCAAATTCACATTTAGCATTACCAATTCATTAAAAATATATATTCATTCATTACATAATACATGAATACAATTTAAACAATTCGTATTATACACGAACTTACCTCAGACATCGAAGTTACGAAACAAGTCGATTAATCGAGCACTTTGTCTTTGCCTCAATCTCGATCCGAATCTCTCATTTCTTGATCTATATATATTAAAATTTAGCTCATTCAATCACCAAATCATTCAATTTAGTCCAAACACACATATTTAGGGCATTTTACAAAATAGCCCTCACATTTTCACATTTTGACACTTTAGTCCCTATTTCATAAAATCATCAAATACACATGATTTCTTCTTATACATGTTTAGCCAAATTTCCACCTAGCTTATACAAGCCCACATGTTTCATTTATTTCACATTTTAGTCCTCCAATTTCTCATTTTCACAATTTAGCCCAAATTACTCAATTTTACCAAAAATCCAAAAGCAAAATATGTTAACCCAACATTAAACTTTCATATTTCACCAACTATCAACACAAAGTTCAAGCATTCATCAATGGCACTTCTCAAAATCATAAAAAATTTCAAAAATTAAAGCATGGGCTACCTAGAACACTAAGCAACGATCACAAAAATGTAGAAATTATCAAAACTCGAGCTAAAAACACATTCTAATTGAAGCTTGAGCTTGCCGAAACCTCTAAAACTCATAAGCCCTCCTTTCTTTTCTAATTTTGGTGGAATAAGATGATAAAAATGGCCATCAAATGTTTTGTTTTAATTATATTAACATTAATATACTAATTAACATTTTACCCTTAATATATAACATTTAAAATTCCACTAACTTAGTCCATTTTTGTCCATCCATTTAGCATATGAGTTAATAACAACATAAGGACCCCTCATTTAAAAATCCATGCCAAATAAGCACTTTAAAAATCAGCACACAGCTTTTACATTTTATGCGATTAGGTCCTTTTTGCAAATTAAGCACACAAACGTTAACATTTTCACACAGAACTTTCACACATACTCAATCACATATTATAAACACCAAAAATAATATTAAAATATTTTTCTGACCTCGAATTTGTGGTCTTGAAACTATTATTCTGACTAGGGTCTAAATCGGGCTGTTACAACTCTCCCCCCTTAGGGATTTTCGTCCCCGAAAATCTTACCAGTGAATAGGTTCAGATATTGTTCTCTCATAATATCTTCAGGCTCCCACGTAGCATCTTCAACTCCGTGTTTGTGCCACAACACTTTCACTAAAGAAATTTTCTTGTTTCTCAACTCTTTAATCTCTCGTGCAAAATTCGGATCGGTTCTTCAAGATACGATAAATCTGATCAATCTCGACCTCGTGAGGAGCAATCACATGAGATGGATCGATCAGTATCGTCGAAGCATCGATACGTGAAACACATTATGAATCTTTTCTAACTCTGGTGGCAACAACAAATTATAAGCAATCGGCCCAATACGTTCGATAATCTCATACAGTCCGATGAACCTCGAACTCAACTTGCCTTTTCTACCAAAATGAAGTATTTTCTTCCACGGTGACTGTAACACCCCTAACCCGTAACTTGTCACCGAATTAGGGTTAAAGAGTATTACGGAACAAACCATAATGTTTACAATCATTTTCAACACAAAGTATTTCATCATTCAAACATATAAAAATATATGCATACAATCCCTTAACAAGGTCTACGAGACCTTAAATAAGCATTAGAAAGGGGTCAGAACTAAACTGGGATCATACAAAAAATTTTCTGAAAATTCAAACAGTTTTCAAAGTTATAGCGGTCACATGCCCGTGTGGGCAGGCCGTGTGCCTCACACGGCCGCAGACACGCCTATGTGTCCAAGTCATGGTAAAACAGGGCATATATACTGACTTATCCATACGGCCTGAGACATGCCCGTGTGCCTCACCGGTGGTCGAGCCTGACTTGCTTCAATTTGCAAACTTGAATAACACGGTCGAGCCACACGTCCGTGTGCTCAACCGTGTGGGCAATTATAGGACATTTTCAAGGCCAAATTACCATCCACAAATTTTGATCACCTATAAGCATCATACCAAAACCAATTCATGCCTCAAATGCAACAAAAACATACCAATTTATGCATCAATTAATCATCAACTACATCATTTATTTCTATGCTAAAAATTCAACTCAATAAATCCATCCAAATTATCAATTTCACATCCCAAAACTTATAATCTATTCAACATTCATTCTTAATCAAATCTACCATGAAACATACCATTTCCACCTTGTTCACTTATGCAATAATGATCACTCACTTAGAGTTTTCACATACATTTATAATTCATTCTGTTCACTCATTCAAAACATATACAAATCATCAAACTACCAAGCCAATTCACATGGAAAGGCCTATACACTTCAAAACATGCCATATTAACTAGCCTATACATGCCATATTCAAATATACACATCTTTAAAAAGTACCAAAATAGATAGCTGATAGTGTGATTGAGTCGCTGACGATCCCCGGATCCGAGTTAGCTTTAAAGACACTGTAAAACAGAGAAACACTTCACACAGTAAGCTTTAGAGCTTAGTAAGTTCGTAATATAGTACATATTACTCAATAATGCAATATCAAATAAATAAACCACCACATAGATTGATTCACAATTAAACACAATATCATCCTCAACCATATGGTCATACATCCATCTATTTAACCTTAAAAACTATCATCAACCACATAGGTTCGAAACATGCCTTTGCCAACACTAAGTTAACAAACGTTCCTGCTATTCAATGCTTGATACCACAATTCATTCACTGTCCATTACCTCTTCAATTCAATCGCACACTTAGTGCCCAAATCATAGCCGAAGCTTAAATAACATCGCACAGTTAGTACCTCGATATAAAACCAAACTTAATTCGGTATCGCACATACAGTGCCAATCAAAAAGTCAAGCTTCTATTATTTCGCACACACAGTGCTAATCATCTCTGTCTCATTTCTAATTACGCACACTTAGTGCCACATTACTTAATTCCACACATAGAATTTCTAATCCAATAATCACATAATTATTCATTTCATAGCACTCAAAAATAAATTTAACAACACGTATTATATCCAAACTTACTTCAGACGTAGAAATACCGAGACTAGTCGATCAATCGAGCACTTTGTCTTTGCCTCGATCTCGATCCAAATCTCTCCTTTCTTGGTCTATACATATTCAAATTTAACTCATTCATTCACCAAATCATTCAATTTAATCCAAATACACATATTTAAGGCATTTTACAAAATAGCCCCTCACATTTTCACATTTTGACACTTAAGTCCCTATTTCATAAAATTATCAAATACACATAATTTCATTTCACCCATGCCTAGCCGAATTCTCATTATATCCATACAAGCCCACTCATTTCATTTATTTCACATTTTAGTCCTCTAATTTCTTATTTTCACAATTAAGCCCAAAGTACTCAATTTCACTAAAAATTCAAATACAAAATATGTTAATCTTTCACCTATCTTTCATATTTCATCATCAACTATCATAAAGCTCAAGCATTCATAAATGGCATATATCAAAATCACCATCAAATTCTAAAATTAAAGCATGGGCTAGCTAGAACACAAAGCAACGATCACAAAAACGTAGAAATCATCAAAAACCGAGTAAAAAACATACCTCAATTTTGCTTGAGCTTAGCCGAAACCTAGCTAGCCTTTTTCTTTTTCTTTTCTTTGTATTTTTGTTGGATGAAATATGTAACATCCTGAAAAGGGCCTATGCATTTTTGGTTTAATTGTACAAAATGACATATCTTATGTGTTATGAATATATTTTGAACACTTTTGGAAACCTGGAAATGTATGGAAATGTTATGTTTAAAAGAGGAAAGTGAACATTTTTAGAACCTTGGAAATGTAAGGAAATGTCTTGTAAGGAAATGTCATAGAAATGTAAGGAAATGTCTTGGAAATGTAAGGAAATGTCTTGTAAGGAAATGTCATGGAAATGTAAGGAAATGTCAAGTTTACAGAGCCGATCAAAAATTTTTGGAAACTTAGAAATGACCTAGAAATGACGAGTTTTAAGGTTTAAAAGGGGAAATTAAGGCAAGGTGGCCTTAAAAGGAAAAGTTTGTGAAATTTGACACACAAACAGGCTTGGAAAAGTGGTCTGAAGATGCCACTTAGGGCCTATGGAAATGGCACCATATGCAAGAGGAATGGGCCTGAGTTCGAGTCACTTGGGAAGCAAATAAAGGAGGTTTTATTTTTGCTTCCAGAAGACTGAGGTGGACGGCACATGGCTATAAATTAGGAGCTTTTATTATTTTATAAATAGTGGATAAATAAGGGATTTATTTATCATTATTTTCAAGAGATAATTGTTGGATTAAATTCTTTTAATTTGAATAAAGAGATAAAGAGGAAAATAAGGGAGAAGTGATGGCCAAGTAAGGGACTTTGAGTTTAATAATTTCGGCTAAGTAAGGATAGTTGCTGAATTATCTTTTATTTTAAGTGATAATTAAAGGATAAAGTTATCAGATAGAGGAGTGGTGGCCAAGTAAGGGACTCCTTAGATGATAATTTCGGCTATAAAAGGAAGGAAGGAGGGCTACTCATCAATTTGTGCTTCCTCCTTTCTCTCTGCCGATTCTTAGTGCTCTCTTCTCTTCTTTTCTTTCTTTTATTTTTGCCAAGCCGAAATACCTTGTGTTCTAGCCGAATCCTCCATCTTTATTCTTCCTTCTCTTTTCTTTCTAATCCCTCCAAAAGCCGAAAGTTGTGAGATCATCATCTAGCCATAGCCAAATCTCTCCAAGGTTGAAGTGAAGGTGCAATCGATTTCTTCAAGTAAGGGTAAGATCTCATTCTGTTTCATCCTTTTTCTTAAGATTTACCAAAATCTAGGACTAACCCCATTAATATCTTGTTGCCAAACTTTGAAGAGATCTTTCGGGATTTACTAAGTGTCGACTACAAGGAAGGAGAAGTTCTTTTCCCGAAGGTACACCATAGGCCACGTGTTCCCTAGTTATTCGGTGAGTTTCGGATTTAAAATCCACAAGGTAAGTTTAAGTATACTAATCCTACTAGGATTTGGGTTTATGGCCGAATGGCTTTTTATTAAAGTAGTAGGTGATTAATCAATGTAGGGATTAAGGATCTAAGCATTAGATCAAGCTTTTCGGGATCTCAAGGAAATTTTAAGCGAATCAGGTGTGTACCCCACACTAACTTTTAATAAGCTTGATGGTAATATGTAAAATATGCATGTTTATAAGAATGTGGCTAAGGTACCATAATATGGTACAAAGTACTCAGGTATGTTTCCTACTTCCACTAGGATTATGAAATATGTTATTTATAACATGTGAAAATTTATAAGAATGTGAATTTAAGTATGATATGCATGATATGAATAATATGGGTCATTCGGGATATATGAAAAAGGGGAAGTGAATGTGATGACTACGGTCTCACTATCTGAATGTGGTGACTTCGGTCACATTATCTGAATGTGGTAACTTCGGTTACATTATCTGAATGTGGTGTCTCATGACACAATTATCTGGTGGCTATGCCACAAATTTTATATGGGCGATGAGCACGTCGACTGCCTTCGATGGTGTGTAGCGAATGGAGGGTTGACTTAGTAGTCCCCACGGTGTGACTGGCAGGTACGGGGGTGTGTAGCGGATGGACAACTAGGTTTGGGTTTGGGAATGCATCATAACCTGTATTCTATGTTTTGAATGTGTAATATGTGATATGCCTGATTCTATTATGATTTAGTGTCGTGTACACATTGAGTCTGTTTTTGACTCACTCCTGTTGGGGAACATTTTTAGGTGATGGACCGGACTGGTAGAACTTGTGGTGGCCATGCTCAACATGAAGTTTATATTTTTGAGGACTCTTGAATTTATTTTAGTACTTTGAATTATTTTGGGAATTATTTGATGTAATAAGGCCATAAGGCCATAGCTGAATTACTTTACACTTATTTTTATTTATTATGATTATGAATTTTATCTTTTTAAATTTAATTAAAATTTCTTTTAAACTAAACCCTAAATATTTTGTCACTTAAGATAAAAGGGATTTCAATATAAAACGAACCTGTTTTCAACACAAGCCCAACCCAAAACAATATTTTTCTTAAAATCACACAAGTTTTCCTAAGAACAAAAGAATTTTGAACCGGTTTACTTGAGGAACATACCAAATCTGGTCAAAGCTCGTGGGCCGGGTTTGGGGTGTTTCAATTGGTATCGAGCCCGCTTTAAACTTCTACTGTGGGCTAAGGCCCAAAACGTTTTCAAATCGAGCCCAAATGAGTTTTATGAAAGTATTTTTGAAAATGAGCAGGTTTTCTGGCATGGCACCTAAGTCTCCGACCCGCAGTCCACCAGGTAAGTACCCCTAACCATTTGTGTGATTATGTGGTTTATGTTATGAATTATGGAAGGGTAGAAGAGGAATGGAACGTAGAATAGCATGATAGGAACTTGAACCCTAGGACTAGTTTACTCAAACACAAACACATAAGACTTAATTCCATTAAACAAACCTATGACTAAGACGCCGAGTTAGGGTGTGGTAACCATTGTGCGCATGTCTAGGAGTGGATTCAGTAAGAGCTTGGTATTTAAGCAGTCTTAGTGACTCACCTCCTCTTTACTCGAATCCTCCCTGGTGCGTAGTAACCGTTCACCCTAACCAAGAGGACTTATTCACGGGCTAAACCAATCATTAAAACTCGAAAGGGACTAGCCATGCAGTTTTATAAAAACCCTAGTTTTAAAATCCCTAAATTACCCTTTTAATTGTAGTAAAAGATTATTGTGAAAATTTTTCCAAAATATCTCCGATTTACAAAATTACAAAAATGCCCCTGCATTGTAAATTACTAAAATACCCTTAGTTCTTAAGATTTTCAAAAATACCCTCAACTTTTGTTAAAATATTTATACTTTAAAAGATATCAAAAACTTCATTTTACAAATAACAAGATACCCTGATTTGGAAAATTTACTGAATCGCTTCGACTTCCAAAATTACCAAAATAACCTCGATTTCAAATTTTTGCAACACCTCGATTTGGAAAACAAAATAACCTGTAGATTTTGTAAATTCTGAAATACCTTTAATTTGAAAAATATTTTCGAATTGACCCCGATTTATTACCAAAAATACCCTCGTAGGGGAAAAGACAAAATTACCCTCGGTAGGGAAATGGATGGAATGGCCATAAAAGTGTAGTGAATGATGTTGTGAATGAATGTGACTTCATGGAAAAATGAATGTGTCTCGCTTATGAATGTGAGTGTGACTCCACAGGTTAGAGTAGTGAACTTGAACTAGAAACTTTGGTTGATCGAAAGAACTACTTCAACATCTATTTTCATAAAACTGTTCGCGAATAATCGGTGGAACAAAATTTCGATGCATAAAACTTTTAATCAGATTAAATCGCGATGTTAGAAATGAGTTCTAGGGGACGTGAACTTAGAGACTGTGCCTAGAAAGTATGATGGTTCTATTAAGATCAGAGTGCGCAGCATAAGCGTAGTGCGGTGAGTTAAGATGTACGATTATTCGTTAATAAGTAATTTCGAGGACGAAATTATTTTTAAGGAGGGTAGAACTCAGTAACATCCTGAAAAGGGCCTATGCATTTTTGGTTTAATTGTACGAAATGACATATCTTATGTGTTATGAATATATTTTGAACACTTTTGGAAACCTGGAAATGTATGGAAATGTTATGTTTAAAAGAGGAAAGTGAACATTTTTAGAACCTTGGAAATGTAAGGAAATGTCTTGTAAGGAAATGTCATGGAAATGTAAGGAAATGTCAAGTTTACAGAGCCGATCGAAAATTTTTGGAAACTTAGAAATGACCTAGAAATGACGAGTTTTAAGGTTTAAAAGGGGAAATTAAGGCAAGGTGGCCTTAAAAGGAAAAGTTTGTAAAATTTGACACACAAACAGGCTTGGAAAAGTGGTCTGAAGATGCCACTTAGGGCCTATTGAAATGGCGCCATATGCAAGAGGAATGGGCCTGAGTTCGAGTCACTTGGGAAGCAAATAAAGGAGGTTTTATTTTTGCTTCCAGAAGACTGAGGTGGACGGCACATGGCTATAAATTAGGAGCTTTTATTATTTTATAAATAGTGGATAAATAAGGGATTTATTTATCATTATTTTCAAGAGATAATTGTTGGATTAAATTCTTTTAATTTGAATAAAGAGATAAAGAGGAAAATAAGGGAGAAGTGATGGCCAAGTAAGGGACTTTGAGTTTAATAATTTCGGCTAAGTAAGGATAGTTGTTGAATTATCTTTTATTTTAAGTGATAATTAAAGGATAAAGTTATCGACAGAGGAGTGGTGGCCAAGTAAGGGACTCCTTAGATGATAATTTCGGCTATAAAAGGAAGGAAGGAGGGCTACTCATCAATTTGTGCTTCCTCCTTTCTCTGTTGAATTCTTAGTGCTCTCTTCTCTTCTTTTCTTTCTTTTATTTTTGCCAAGCCGAAATACCTTGTGTTCTAGCCGAATCCTCCATCTTTATTCTTCCTTCTCTTTTCTTTCTAATCCCTCCAAAAGCCGAAAGTTGTGAGATCATCATCTAGCCATAGCCAAATCTCTGAAGGTTGAAGTGAAGGTGCAATCGATTTCTTCAAGTAAGGGTAAGATCTCATTCGGTTTCATCCTTTTTTCTTAAGATTTGACGAAATCTAGGACTAACCCCATTAATATCTTGTTGCCGAAACTTTGAAGAGATCTTTCGGGATTTACTAAGTGTCGACTACAAGGAAGGAGAAGTTCTTTTCCCGAAGGTACACCATAGGCCACGTGTTCCCTAGTTATTCGGTGAGTTTCGGGATTTAAAATCCACAAGGTAAGTTTAAGTATACTAATCCTACTAGGATTTGGATTTATGGCCGAATGGCTTTTTATTAAAGTAGTAGGTGATTAATCAATGTAGGGATTAAGGATCTAAGCATTAGATCAAGCTTTTCGGGATCTCAAGAAAATTTTAAGCGAATCAGGTGTGTACCCCACACTAACTTTTAATAAGCTTGATGGTAATATGTAAAATATGCATGTTTATAAGAATGTGGCTAAGGTACCATAATATGGTACAAAGTACTCAGTGCACGTTTCCTACTTCCACTAGGATTATGAAATATGTTATTTATAACATGTGAAAATTTATAAGAATGTGAATTTAAGTATGATATGCATGATATGAATAATATGGGTCATTCGGGATATATGAAAAAGGGGAAGTGAATGTGATGACTACGGTCTCACTATCCGAATGTGGTGACTTCGGTCACATTATCCGAATGTGGTAACTTCGTTACATTATCTCGAATGTGGTGTCTCATGACACAATTATCTGTGGCTATGCCACAAATTTTATATGGGCGATGAGCATGTCGACTGCCTTCGATGGTGTGTAGCGGATGGAGGGTTGACTTAGTAGTCCCCACGGTGTGACTGGCAGGTACGAGGGTGTGTAGTGGATGGACAACTAGGTTTGGGTTTGGGAATGCATCATAACCTGTATTCTATGTTTTGAATGTGTAATATGTGATATGCCTGATTCTATTATGATTTAGTGTCGTGTACACATTGAGTCTGTTTGACTCACCCCGTTGGGAAACATTTTTTAGGTGATGAACAGTGATGGACTGGGACGGCAGAACTTGTGGTGGCCATGCTCAACATGAAGTTTATATTTTTGAGGACTCTTGAATTTATTTTAGTACTTTGAATTATTTTGGGAATTATTTGATGTAATAAGGCCATAAGGCCATAGTTGAATTACTTTACACTTATTTTTATTTATTATGATTATGAATTTTATCTTTTTAAATTTAATTAAAAATTATTTTAAACTAAACCCTAAATATTTTGTCACTTAAGATAAAAGGGATTTCAATATAAAACGAACCTGTTTTCAACACAAGCCCAACCCAAAACAATATTTTTCTTAAAATCACACAAGTTTTCCTAAGAACAAACGAATTTTGAACCGGTTTACTTGAGGAACATACCAAATCTGGTCAAAGCTCGTGGGCCGGGTTTGGGGTGTTTCAAAATATGAGAGAATGGCCATCTAATTTGTTTTGTTTTAATTATATTAACTTAATTAACATTTTACCATTTCACCCTTAATGTATAACATTTAAAATCCACTAATATAAGCCCATTTTTGTCCATCCCATATATCAATGGTCTAATATCAACATAAGGACTTCTCATTTAATAAGCCATGCCAATTAAGCACTTTAACATTCAGCACACAACTTTTACGTTTTATGCGATTAAGTCCTTTTTCATAATTCGGCACACAATCGATAAAATTTTTACACGAAACTTTCACACATGCTTAATCACAAATTATAAACACCAAAAATAATATTAAAATATTTTTCCAACCTCAGAGTTGTGGTCCCGAAACCACTATTCTGACTAGGGTCTAAACTGGGCTGTTACAGTGACACTTTCAAAAGCACTTTATCACCAATCTCAAATTCAATATCATTCCGTTTCAAATATGCATAGGACTTCTGACGATCTGAAGCCACTTTCAAACTTTCACGGATTACTTTAACTTTTTGCTCGGTCTCTTTGATTAAATCAACCCTGTGAATCTTATTCTCGCTAAGCTCAGTCCAGTACAATGGAGTTCGGCATTTTCGACTGTAAAGAGCCTCATATGGTGCCATTTTGATGCTAGATTGAAAACTATTATTGTATGCGAATTCAATCAACCGCAAATGATTTTCCCACGTACTTTCAAATTCAAGAATACAACATCTCAACATATCCTCAAGAATCTGAATGATCCGCTCGGATTGACCATCTATTTGCGGATGAAATGCAGTACTAAAATGCAACTTTGTGCCTAAAGCCTCTTGCAATTTCTTCCAAAACCGCGAGGTAAATCTCGGATCTCTGTCAGATACAATAGATAGTGGCACCCCGTGCAATCTCACAATCTCAGAAATATACAATTCAGCTAACTTATAAAGTGAATAATCTGTTCTCACCGGAACAAAATGAGTTAATTTCGTCAATCTGTCAACTATCACCCAGATTACATCTTTCTTTCTCAGAGATAAAGGTAGTCCCGACACAAAGTCCATCGTGATTCTCTCTCATTTCCACCCAGGAATCATAATCGGTTTTAACAAACCAGATGGAACCTGATGTTCAGCTTTAACTTGCTGACATATTAAACATTTCGAAACAAACTCTGAGATATCCCGTTTCATACCATGCCACTAGTAAAACTGTCTCAGATCATTATACATTTTTGTACTTCCCGGATGAACAACCAAACAACTATTGGAAGCTTCGTTAAAAATCAACTGAATCAACTCTGAATTCCTCAGAACACAAATCCGATTTCTGAATCTCAAACAATCATCATTATCCACTCAAAATTCTGAATCAGAATTCAAACCACATTGAGCTCATTCTGTCATCATCTCATTACCACTTTTCTGGGCATCACAAATCTGACATATAAACATCGGCCTCACTTTCAACTCAGCCAAAACCGAACCATCATCACACAGATCTATTTGAGTACTCATTGCTCGCAAAGCAAATAAAGACTTTCGGCTCAAAGTGTTAGCAACAACATTAGCTTTTCCCGGATGATAATCAATTACTAATTCATAGTCTTTTAGTAATTCAAACCATCTCCGCTGTCTCAAATTTAATTCTTTCTGAGTCATTAGATATTTCAAACTCTTGTGATCAGTATAAATGTGACATTTCTCACCAAATAGGTAATGACGCCAAATCTTCAATGCAAATACAATCGCAGCTAATTCAAGATTGTGCGCTTGGATAGTTCTTTTCATGCGCGGCTTTAATCGCCTCTCGGCATAAGCTATAACTTTGCCCTTTTGCATCAAAGACACAGCCCCAAACCATTCAACGATGCATCATCAGAAACTATAAATTCTTTACCCGATTCAGTTGGACTAACACTCGTGCCTCACAACAATGCTTTCAACTGTTCAAAACTCTGCTGGCACTTTGCTGACCACTCAAATTTAACATCTTTCTGTAATAATTTCGTCAACGGAGTCACAATCATCGAGAATCCTTTCACAAACCGTCTATAATATCCCGCTAATCCCAAAAAAACTACGGACTTCAGACACATTTCTCGGAGGCTTCCACTCCAAAATTTTGCTCAGAAAACCAACTTCACGCAACCAGAACTCACATTTGCTCAACTTTGCATACAATTGTTTCTCACGCAGAGTTTGTAACACGATTCTCAAATGCTCAGCATGTTGCGTCTCATCACAAGAATAAATCAAAATGTCATCAATAAACACCACGAAAAATTGATCCAAATACGGTCTGAATATCCGATTTATCAAATCCATAAACACTACAGGAGCATTCGTTAGTCCAAAAGGCATAACTAAGAATTCGTAATGTTCGTACCTCATTCTAAAAGTAGTTTTCAGCACATCTGATTCTTTAACCCGTAGCTGATAATAGCCCGATCTCAAATCTATCTTAGAAAACACTGTAGCTCCTTTCAACTGATCAAACAAATCATCGATTCGCGGTAGAGGATATTTATTCTTTATCGTCACTTTGTTCAACTGTCGATAATCAATACACATCCTCATAGTTACATCTTTCTTTTTCACAAACAACACATGAGCACCCCAGGGCGAGAAACTCGGTCGTGCAAATCCTCTATCTGTCAACTCTTGCAACTGAGACTTCAACTCTTTCAATTCTATCGGTGCCATTCTGTACGGAGCTATTGAGATAATAGTTGTTCCCTGCACTAAATCAATACCAAACTCAACTTCTCGTATCGGAGGTAATCCCGATAATTCTTTAGGAAACACATCTGAGAACTCGCAAACTACAGGTACAAATTCAACTTTCTTTTCAGTCACTTTTGTATCTATCACATACGCGATAGGCTTCACAACCCCTTTTCACATAACTCTGAGCTTTCATCACTGAGATCACAGCCGGTAACCCATTCAAATCACTGGATTCAATTCTAACTATTTCATCATTCTGACTTCTCAATTCAATACTCTTCTGTTTACAATTCACAAAAGCATTATGTAAGGTTAACCAATCCATACCCAAAATTATATCAAATTCATCAAAGGGTAGTAGCATCGGATTAGCCGAAAAACAAGTATCTCAAAACATCAATGGATAATTCTTACATACTTTGTCAACCAAGACACTTTTACCTAAGGGGTTTGATACTCTAATTACGAACTCAGTCGACTCAACAGGTAGTGTCTTACTAGATGCTAAGTTCATGCATACATACGAATGAGTAGACCCTGGATCTATCAATGCAATCACATCAGTATCAAACAAAGTAAAAGTACCAGTTATGACGTCTGGAGATGTCGCCTCTTCACGAGCGCGAATAGCATAAGCTCGGGTAGGTGCTCTCGCCTCGAATCTCATAGCTATATCTGTTGTCCCTCTTTGGCTACCACTCATATTTTCGGTGTTTTTGGGTGGTCTACCTCTAGCCGTCGTATTACTCGGCCTCATATTCTGAACATTATCTTTCTCAGCTAACTCTAGGCAATCTCGAATGAAGTAATCTTGTGATCCACATTTATAGCAAGCGTTATTATTGTACTTGCCCCAACATTCTCCAACATGTCGTCTCCCACACTGCCTACACTTAGGCTTGTTGCTTTTAACACTTCCAACACTCGATTCAATTGGAACTTGTGTTTTAAAACTAACATTCTGTTTCACTCGATCTCTACTCAAATGTCCAATCGAAACATTTGAGCGATTAGTTGCATCTCGGAATCTCTTGGATGAAGGTTGATATGACTTACTCATCGACCTCTTTCTTTCATCTCTAGCCTCTGAATCCGCTTTCTTCTTTTCTTTGCTCAGTTCTTTAGCTTTGCAGGCTCTTTCAACTAACACTACAAATTCATTCAAGTCAAGAAATCCAACCAACAATTTAATGTCTTCATTCAGCCCTTCAATGAAACGTTTTCACATAGTAGCTTCTGTCGAAACACATTCTCGTGCATACTGACTTAATCTTATAAACTCCCGTTCATATTATATATCTGACATACGGCCTTGTTTTAGCTCAAGGAATTCTTTACGTTTCTGATCTATGAATCGTTGACTGATATACTTCTTTCGAAATTCAACTTGAAAGAAATCTCAGGTGATTCTCTCTCTCAGAACCACGGATATCAACATTTTCCACCAATTATATGTCGTATCTCTCAACAATGAAATAGCACATTTCAAGCATTCATCAAGAGTCAATGACATCTCATCAAACACTCAAATTGTATTAACGAGCCAAAACTCAGCTTGTTCAGCATCATCATCAACCGTAGCTCTAAACTCTTCAGCCCCATACTTTCGAATTTTATCCACAGGAGGCTTACTCAATCAGATCAGATCTGTCACTTGTGGCACTATAGGTACTTGTGGGGGTGGAGGTTGTTTAGTAGTCAGATTCGCTCGAACGAACTCCCAAAACCACTCACTCATCATTCGAAAGAAGGCTTGCTTAGCCTCTCCCTCTTGGCTACTAGCATTCGGCCTAGATTTGGCATGCGCTGTCCCTTGAGCGGGAGTAGGGGCATTGCTCTCAACATCATCAGTAACTGCTCGTTCGGGATCCATTTACTATACGAAAACACATTTTTAACTGTCAGGATTCATCACACTATCGCAATTATATATATGGCATGTATAGCTAGACTCACACGTGCTACGTTAGTCCTAGAATTGACTAAACCGTAGTTCTGATACCAATAAAATGTAACACCCCTAACCCGTAATCGTCGTTGAAATAGGGTTAAGAGGCATTACCGAACAATCGAAACATTTACAATCATTTCTCAACACAAAGTATAACACCATTCAAACATATCAATATATATACATATAGTCCCTTAATGAGGTCTATGCGACCTTAAACACGTGTTAGAAAAGGGTTCGGGACTAATCGAACACATACGGAATTTTATGAAAATCAAACATTTTTCCAAGCTACAGGGGTCACACGCCCATGTGGGTAGGCCGTGTGCCTCACACGGCATCGGACATGCCCATGTGTCCAAGCTGTGGCAAAATAGGGCATACATACTGACTTGTCCACATAGCCTGAGACACGCCCGTGTGCCTCACCCGTGGTCGACACTGACTTGCACCACACGGCCAGTCACACGCCCGTGTGTCCAGCCTGTGGTCGAGTCTAACTTGTTTTGAAATGCAACCACGAAGGACACGGTCGAGCCACACACCCGTGTGCTCAATCGTTTGGGCAATTATAGGCCATTTACAAGGCCAAATTACCATCCACACTTTGGATTCACCTACAAGCATCAAACCAATTCCAAACCATGCCTCAAATGCAATCAAAACATATCAATTATGCATCTATATAACCTCATAACATCATCAATCATTTTCCTATACAAATCCCTCTCAACTTACTACCACAAATATCAATTATAAATTCAAAAACATGAAATTTATGTATCATCAAAATCATATCATTTCAAAGCATGAAAATACTACTTCCATATCTCCAAGATCACTCATAAAGACAATTCACATAGAGCAGACATACACATATTAACCATTCTTTTTACATATCTAAGGCATACACCAAAATCATCCATCTTTCAAGCCATATCTCATGGCAAGTGTAACAGCTCGATTTTGGGGCTAGTCGGAACAGTGGTCTCGGGATCACTAATCCGAGGTTGAGGAAAATTATTTTGGTATTATTTTATGTGTTATAACCTGTTTATAATAATGCATTGGAATTTTGGTGCTTTAATTTTAACGATTGAATGCTTAATTGTGAAAAAGGACTAAATCGCACAAAGTGCGAAAGTTCTATTTTCCAAGGTAGAGGTGTCTAATAGCCATGGAATATTTAATTGAAAGTCCTTAAAGTGCAATTAGGCCATATAGAGTGTGTTGGACAGCCATAGGAAGCAAGGGGACAATAGCATTAATTTTAGTCAAAATTTGGTGACATTATTTGATAAAAATGAATAAAATAAGATGAATAAAAGAATTGTCATCTTTTACTATTCACACTTTTTCTCCACCGAAAATTGAAGAGAGAATAGGGGTTTTTGTAGTTCAAATTTTCAGCTACATCTCATCCTTGCAAGTAAGTCATTTTTATGATTATTTTTGATGATTTTTGTACTTTTGGAGTCCCCAAAGCTTAAGCTAGCTAATGAGGGGACTAATTTGTTAAATGGTTGAAAGTTTAGGGACTTGACATGAGAGTGTTCATGTTGTTTGCTGAGTTTTTATGGAGGAAAATGAATGATAGTGAGTTATGGAACAACTTTTGTGAAAGGTGTTAGCATGAAAACACCTAAATAGGACTTGAATGCAAAAATTGAAATTGTGTAATAAAAGCATGAAATAAATGGTTTTGTGAGTTGTTGTATGAGGACTAAATGTTCAGCTAGGCTTTTTTAATGAGAAAATGTGTTGAAAAATGATTTACGAGCCTAGGGGCAAAATCGTAATTTTGCCATTGTACAAGGGCAAAATGGTCATTTTTGCCTAAGTAGAGATTATGATGTATTATGATTTATAAAGTGATTAAATGAGTGAATTTCCCTATTATAGATCAAGAAGAGCGTGGAATAAACCTTGACCGAGGAAAACGCAAGGTTACGAAATAGATCGTTGATTAACACATTTTGCACCGAGGTAAGTTTATGTGTAAATTATGCATCTTAAATACATATGTTGTTGCTCATTTGTGCATTGTCTGATTAAGAATATTATGGTTCTAAATGGATTGAATTTGGTCGATAATGAATTAGATTTGAAAATGTGGAATATTATCCGTAGTAATTAATGGTGGGCTGTGTACGACACCACCTTAATTATTCTTGTTGGTGGGCTATGTGCGATACCACTTTATTACTTATTCAAGATGGGTTGTGTGCGATACCATCATTTGTATGAACATTTGGTGGGCTATGTGCGATACCATCGTACTTATTCTTTTTAGTGGGCTATGTGCGATACCACCCTATTAACGATTAATTGTGGGCTAAGTGCGAAACCACCGAGTGCTTAGTATTACTAAGAATGGCTTATTCTGAAATTGTGATATGTTGTTCATGTGATCATGTGGTGATAAGTGCAGGGATGTATGTTAAATAATACGAACATTTGGCTTGTGATATGGTTGGAATGTGGTAAGAGATGAAACGAGTAAGCATGATCTTGGAATGTGGAATGTTCTTATTTATTATGAAATGCTATTTATTGATTGGCACATATTATGATGTTTATTGTTTACATGTAAACTTACTAAGCTTAAAGCTTACTCCCTTTCTTTTCCCTTGTCTTATAGTGTCAAAGAGCCGGGTGGGGATACGAAGATAATTGGAAGATCATCCACACTATCAGCTGAATCTCGGTATATCTAGACTTAGTATAATGAGTATGGCATGTGTAGGGGCTAGACTAGGTGAATTGTTTTGTTGTTATTTCCAAGTACGTATTGGCTCCTTTAAAGATGAACTCTTTTGTATATCCCCATAGTTGATGGTTTATTATTACTAATTTATGAAAAGAAGAAGTTATTCATAGAAGTGTATCTTGCAAATTTGGGTTATCTAGTGATTTGTTGAATGGGACTATGTTGTATGAGCTAGGGTGATAAAAAGAGCTTGGCAAATAGCCTTGTTCTTGTCCACACGGGTAGGCACACGGGCGTGTGTCTAGGCCGTGTGTGACACACGATAAATTGCATGGGTGTGTGATCAGGCTGTGCGTCCCATTTCATGTTAGAATTGCAAGTTAGTAAGCTCAGTAGTAAACACACGGCAGCAGACACTACCGCAGTGTCTCAAACCAATGTGGAGGCAGGCACGGCCACGGACATAGGCATGTGCCTAGGCCGTGTGAAGTCTGCACCTTGAAGTTGGAATTTAATTCGACACACGGTCTAAGGACACGGGCGTGTGCCTTGGCTGTGTGACCATAGTGAGATGATGATGTAATAAACAGAATGCCAAGGTTTTGGCACACGGGCTAAGAAACGGGCGTGTCGAGGCCGTGTGAGGGACACGGGCTAAGGACACGGGTGTGTGTCCGGCCGTGTGAAATAAGTCAGTGTCGACCACGGGTGGAGAACACGGGCATGTCTTAGGGGTACAAGGGCGTGTCCCTTGAGCAACACGAGAGTGTGACCCCTGTTCAGGGAAAATTTTTCTAAGTGAGTAAAAGTTTCCGGGTTGATTTAGAAACCTTCCGAAAGTATGTTTAAGGCCTCGTAGGCCCATTATAATGATGTTAGATATGTGAATGGAAAAGTTTTAATTTGGAATGAAATTTAATAACCTAAAGTTTGTGGGCTATGTGCGATACCACTTTATTACTTATTCAAGATGGGTTGTGTGCGATACCATCGTTTGTATGAACATTTGGTGGGCTATGTATGATACCACCATACTTATTCTTGTTGGTGGGCTATGTGCGATACCACCCTGTTAAAGATTAATGGTGGGCTAAGTGCGAAACCATCGAGTGCTTAGTTTTACTAATAATGGCTTATTGTGAAATTGTGATGTGTTGTTCATGTGATCATGTGGTGATAAGTGTAGGAATGTATGTTAAATAATACGAACATTTGGCTTGTGATATGGTTGGAATGTGGTAAGAGATGAAATGAGTAAGCATGATCTTGGAATGTGGAATGTTCTTATTTATTATGAAATGCTATTTATTGATTGGCACATATTATGATGTTTATTGTTTAAATGTAAACTTACTAAGCTTAAAGCTTACTCTCTTTCTTTTCCCTTGTCTTATAGTGTCAAAGAGCCGGGTCGGGATACGAAGATAATTGGAAGATCATCCACACTATCAGCTGAATCTCGATATATCTAGACTTAGTATAATGAGTATGGCATGTAAAGGGGCTAGACTAGGTGAATTGTTTTGTTGTTTTGGACAAGTACGTATTGGCTCCTTTAAAGATGAACTCTTTTGTATATTGCCATAGTTGATGGCTCATTATTACTAATTTATGAAAAGAAGAAGTTATTCATAGAAGTGTATCTTGCAAATTTGGGTTATCTAGTGATTTGTTGAATGAGACTATGTTGTGTAAGCTAGGGTGATGAAAAGAGCTTGGCAAATAGCCTTGTTCTTGTCCACGCGGGTAGGCACACGGGCGTGTGCCTAGGCCATGTGTGACACACAGTTAATTGCATGGGTGTGTGATCAGGCCGTGTGTCCCATTGCATGTTAGAATTGCAAGGTTGTAAGCTCAGTTGTAAACACACGGGCAGAGACACGACCGTGTGTCTCAGCCGTGTGGAAGGCACGGCCACGGACAGGGACGTGTGCCCAGGCCGTGTGAAGTCTGCACCATGAAGTTGTAATTTGATTCGACACACGGTCTAAGGACACGGGCGTGTGCCTTGGCCGTGTGACCATAGTGAGACGATGACGTCATAAACAAAATGCCAAGGTTTTGGCACACGGGCTAAGGCACGGGCGTGTCGAGGCCGTGTGAGGGACACGAGCTAAGGACACGGGCGTGTGTTCGGCCGTGTGAAATAAGTCAATGTCGATCACGGGTGGAGAACACGGGCGTGTCTTAGGGGTACACGGGCGTGCCCCTTGAGCAGCACGGGTGTGTGACCCCTGTTCAGGCAAAATTTCTCTAAGTGAGTAAAAGTTCCCGGATTGATTTAGAAACCTTCCGAAAGTATGTTTAAGGCCATGCAGGCCCATTATAAGGATGTTAGATATGTGATTGGAAAAGTTTTAATTTGGAATGAAATTCGATAACCTAAAGTTGTTTGACCATGTGAGTTAAGTACGGTAACGCCTCGTACCCGGTTCCGGCATAGAATATGGGTAAGGGTTGTTACATTTAGTGGTATCAGATCTATGGTTTAGTCGGTTCTCGTGTAACACCCCTTACTCGGGTTCTACGCTGGGAACCGGGCCTGAGGCGTTACCGAACTCAAACCGCTTAACCGCCACTTAGGCTCAATGTCATTACTCGATATAACCTCATTCTCGACTTACGAGGCCTCACTCATACACACGAAGGGTCTCGAGACTAATCCAGAACTTTTACGATCCTCAAAATTTTTCTCTTATATACAGGTCTCACACGCCCGTGCAAGATTAGACACGCCCGTGCATGGACACACACGCCTATGTTCTCTAGCCGTGCTAAAAACTCGAGCATTCTGCCAATTGCCCCACGGCCATGGCACGCCCGTGCTCCCCAACCGTGGTGAACACTGACTAATCCCCCACGCCCTAGGCACAAGCCCATGTGACTAGTCCATGGTCTATTCTATTTTCAAATATTAACATGCAGAGGATGCACGGCCACAGCACACGCCCGTGGGCACGGTTTAGACACACGCCCGTGTGTCTACCCACATGGTCAAGAACAAGACTAAGTGTCAAGTTCTGTTCACCCTTCTAACATACACAACATATACTCATCTAAAACCATCATAAACAACTCAAATTAAAGTGCATTCTCACATAGAAAACTACATCTTTCTTTCATATAATGTAATAGCCAACAACCATGGCATTATACAAAATAAGCTATCCATCTATAGGCCAAAACATCTTAGCCATTTACAATAAAATTTACTAACTTATCTAGCCCCTATACATGCCATATACAAAACATTAAGTTTCATGTACCAAAGTGTGCTGATATGTGGGCTATTTTCTGATGATCCTCGTATCTCGATTCAACGCTTTAATCTATAAGACAAGGGAAAAGAAAGAGAGTATGCTTTGAGCTTAGTAAGTTTACACATAAACAAATAAGCAACATAGTATAAGCTAAGCAACTATTAGCATTATACCAACAAGTAATTCACAACCATGCTTACTCTTTCTATCCCTTACCACATTTCCAAAGACATCATGAGTCACATACTCATAACCATTGAAATGCACCCCCGCATTCAATATCACATTTACGTAATATACAACACATCATTATTTATCGTAATACATCCACACAAATAATCCACATAACTTATCCACACACTCATCCACACAGCTAGTTTACATAACTAATCCACACTACTCATCCACACACGCTTAATACTCACAAATAATCCACACACCCAATATCTCGCGGCTTCGCACTTAGCACACCACATTTGATTAATAAGGTGGTATCGCACTTAGCCTACCACAATGGTATTCGTAGTGATTCAGCACACAGCTCACTAGATGGTATACCTCACGATAGCTTCGCACATAGCTAGCTCATCGTCAATATGCATTAGGATGGTATCACACTTAGCCCACCATCTAGCATTATCACAACACATGCACAAGTCTATTTACCCAATTATTTATCCATTCACATCTATATTACATTCATTCTACTTGAACCACATAGGTTCCCAATCATTCTCAGTCATTGTTATTCATGCTACACCCTAGCTAGCATTTACAAATTGTAAGTATGAATGCATTGTTTATGCATAGACTTACCTCGATACTCAAAAGTATTGAAATGTGCAATTTAGTCCACCACCTTGCTTTTGCCTCGATTCCGATCTGGGCTTCGTCTTTCATGATCTATAATGAATAAATCAGCTTATTCAATACACACATTGACTAAATTGACCCACATCTCATACTTTAGCAAAATTACTATTTTGCCCCTAAACTTTCTCATATTTACACTTTAGTCCCAAAGGCTCGTAAAGTGATTTTTATTCAACTTTCTACTCTTTCATGCTTAGCCGAACCACTTACTCAACTAAAGCATTCATCAAATCTCACTAAATCACCCATGTATGACCAAACTTAAGATTTTCACAACTAAGTCCCTACATGCATTTTCATGGAAAATCACTTAGCAAAAGATGTTTCTACTACATCAAGCCTTCATATTCTTCCATAAAACATCAAAATACATGCATGTCATACATATGTACATTTTTTAACATCCATGATAGCTCACCAAATAGCTATAAATAGCTTACTCATGCTACCGAGACTTAAAAAATACGAAGACTATCAAAAACTGGGCTTAGAAGCACTTACTAGCAAGCTTGAAAAATTGAAAGAACCCTAGCAATGGCTTCTCAAATTTTCGACAGCTATGGGAAGAATATTAATGAATTTCTATCATCTTTTCACCTATTTTAATCACTTAATTGATAAATGACCAAAATGCCCTTTTTGATAAACTTTCAATTTTAACTCATCCGTGCCCATTTTTGTCCAAAAATTAGAATTTGGATAAATTGCTATTTAAGGACCTCTAATTAATAATCTAAAGCTATTTCACACATATAGCTTCTAGAAACACACATTTTGCAACTTTTGCAATTTAGTCCTTTTGAACAATTCAACCACAATTTCACAAAATTACTTCATGAAACTTTCACACTAGCATGCATACATAATATAAGCCTCAAAAACTCATTCATGACCCTCAGATTTGTGGTCTCGAACCACTATTCCGACTAGGCCCTAAACCGGGATGTTACAACTCTCCCCCCTTTAGAGATTTTCGTCCCAAAAATCTTACCAAAGAAAGAGGTTTGGATGTTGCTCTCTCATAGCTTCTTCCGTTTCCCACGTAGCCTCTTCCATACCATGTTTCGCCATAACACCTTCACTAGTGCTATGCTCTTATTTCTCAAACTGTTTCACTTCTCGAGCCAAGATCTTAATCGGCTCCTCTTCATAAGACATATCCGGTCTTATCTCAATTTCCGTTGAAGGAATCACATGTGAAGGATCAGAGTGATACCGTCGCAATATCGACACATGGAACACGTTATGAATCTTTTCCAACTTTACCGGCAAAGCCAATCGGTAAGCTACAGGCCCAATTCTCTTTGTAATCTCATACGGCCCTATGAACCTTGGACTCAATTTCCCTTTTCATCCAAATCTCATAATCTTCTTCCACGATGATACTTTCAAAAATACTTTGTCGCCTATCTCAAACTCAATTTCTTTTCTTTTCAAATCCGCATACGACTTTTGTCGGTCCAAAGCAGCTTTCAGACTATTACGGATTACTTTCACTTTCTCTTCGGTCTCTTTTACTAGATCGACCCCATGGATCCATTTCTCGCTAAGCTCGGTCCAATACAAAGGAGTCCGACACTTACGAACATACAAAGCCTCATACGGTGCCATCTCTATACTCGACTGATAACTATTGTTATAGGCGAATTCGACCAAAGGTAGATATCTCTCCCAACTACCTTCGAATTCTAGCACAAAGCATCAAACCATATCTTCAAGAAGTTGGATCACTCTTTCAGACTGACCATCGGATTACGGATGGAATGCAGTACTGAAATTCAATCTCGTACCCATGGCCTCTTGCAACTTCTTCTAAAATCTCAAATAAACCTCGGATCTCTATCCGATATAATAGACACAGTACACCATGCAATCTCACTATCTCTCGCCACGCATAAATCAACTAACTTATCCAAAGAATAATCAAAGCACGCATCGAATAAAATGAGCCGACTTCATCAATCTATCCACAACAACCCACACAAAGATCTCTCTTCTCGTAGTCGCCAAGAACCCCGTCACAAAATCCATGGTAACCCGATCCCATTTCCATTCTCGAACCATCACCGGTCAAGCAATCCCGAAGGCACTTGATGCTCACTTTCACTTGTTGGCAAATCGCACACTTAGTCACAAACTCAAATATCTCTTTTCATACCCGCCACCAATACAACTTCCTAAAATCGTTGTACATTTTCATACCGCCTTGATGTAATCGAAAAGCATCCATCGTGGGCCTCATACAAAACCTTTCAATCAACTCCACATTTTTAGGAACACAAATTTTATCACGATACATCGCACAACCATTCAAATCCACTCAAAAATCGTAATCACTTTCGATCCGCACTTAGCTATCTTAGCTTGCATCTCGTTGTCATTTCTCCGAGCCTCACATATTTGTTGAACAAATAGTGGCCTAGCTCTCAACTCTCCGCCAAAATAGCACCATCATCGACAATGCTAAACTCACCCTCATAACTCTTAGAGCGTACAGGGATTTCCTACTCAAGCCATCCGCAACCACATTCGCTTTTCCCGGGTGGTAATCAATGACTAACTCATAGTCTTTTAACAACTCAAGCCACTGTCTCTGTCTCAGATTTAGATCCTTCTGATCCATCAAATACTTAAAACTCTTGTGATCCATAAAGATTCGGCACTTTTCGCCATACAAATAATGTCGCCAAATCTTTAACGCAAACACAATCGCAGCCAACTCCAAATCGTGAGTCGAATAATTCTTCTCGTGCAGTTTTAACTGCCTCGAGGCGTAAGCGACTACCTTACCCTCTTGCATCAACACGCAACCGAGACCATTAAATGATGCATCACTATATAACACGAACTCCTTCCCCGATTCTGGTTGAACCAAAATCGGTGCCTCAGTCAACATTATTTTCAGTTTCCCGAAGCTCAGTTGACATGTCTCAGTCGATTCAAACTTGACATCCTTATGCAATAGCTTCGTCATCGGGGTAGCAATCACAGAGAACCCCTCTACGAAACGTCTATAATATCCCACTAATCCCAAGAAACTTCTGATTTCTGACACGTTCCTCGGCGGTTTCCAATTCATAACAACTGATATCTTACTCGGGTCAACTCTGACACCATCACCTGACACCATGTGTCCGAGGAATTCGACCTTTCGGAGCCAAAACTCACTCTTGCTAAACTTAGCATACAACTGCTTGTCTCTCAAAGTTTGCAAGACAATTCTCAAGTGCTTTTCATGATCGTTCTCATCCCGAGAATAGATCAATATGTCGCCAATAAAGACAACCACAAACTTGTCCACATATGGTCCAAAATACGGTTCATCGATCCATAAAATCGCAGTGCATTCGCCAAACCAAATGCCATAACCAAAACTCATAATGGCCATACCTTGTCCGAAATGCAGTTTTCAACACATCTTGCTCTTTCACTCTGAGCTGATAATAACCAGACCTCAATTCTAGCTTGGAGAACACTGTAGCTCCCTTCGGTTGATCGAAAAGATCATCAATCCTTGGTAAAGGATACTTATTCTTAATCACACCTTGTTCAGTTGTCTATAGTCTATACACAACCTCATAGACCCATCTTTCTTCTTCACAAACAATATAGGAGCACCCCACGGAGAGTAGCTCGGTCTTGCAAAACCCTTATCTGTCAACTCTTGTAATTGAACCTTCGGTTCTTTCAACTCTACAGGTGTCATTCTGTACGGGGCAATCGAAATAGGTGCTGTTCCCGAAACTAACTAAATTCCAAACTCGACCTCTCTCACTGGAGGTAATCCGGGTAACTCTTCCGGATACACATCTGGGTACTCGCATACCACTGGCACTGTTTCAAACCCTACTCCAACCTCTTGAGTATTCAACACAAACGCAAGATAGGACTCACACCCTTTTCTTAAACATTTCTCGGCCACTAAGGAAGAAATCATCACGGGTAGACTGTCCGATCCACCTGATTCAATTCGAACTACATCTCCACTTGCACATTTCAGTTCAATGTACTTACTACCACAGTTCACTAAAACACTATGGGTAGTCAACCAATCCATGCCTAGGATTAAATCGAACTCATCAAACGGCAACAACATCAGGTTTGCCGAAAAATAATGATTCTCAATCAACAAAGGACAATTCTTACACACTTTGTCCACTAACACATGCTTTCCTAACGGGTTTGACACCTTAATCACAATATCCGTAGACTCAACGGTCATACTCAAACTAGATGCTAATCTCATGCGAATATAAGAGTGAGTAGACACTGGATCTATTAAAGCAATAATAGAGGTGTCAAAGAGAGAAAAAGTACCCGTTATCACATCAGGGGAGGATGCCTCTTCGCGAGTGCGAATGACGTATGTCCTCGCAGGTGCCCGACCCTCTGGTCTCACAGCAGTGTCCCTGGACGCACCTCTACCACTAGCCCCACCTCTTGGGTTCCTTGGTGGTCTACCCCTCGTAGACACATCACTAGGTCTCACTTCTTGCCTCTCTTCCTTATCATCCCTCTCGGACAAGCATTCTGGATAAAGTGGTTAGGGGAACCACATTTGTAACATTTTTGACTGTTTCCCCAACACTCTCTGGTGTGATACCTACCACAACTAGGACACTCCGATTTACTCTTTGTATTGCCCACACTTTTCATCGAGGGGGCTCGGACTCTCGAACCCTGACGAGTATTGTCCAAGTCTCGATGCGAATATCCCACTGAGGCTGACGTCCGAGGATTCACTTCCTTGGATCTTTTCGACTGGGTTTGATGTGACTTGCCCATCAGTCTCTTTCTCGCAACTCGGGCTTCACTCACAGCCCTTCTCTTTTCTAAACTCAACTCTTCGGCCTTACTTGCCCTCTCAACTAATATCACGAATTCTTTCAACTCCAAAATGATGCATCTTAAATACATATGTTGTTGCTCATTTCTGCATTGTATGATTAAGAATATTTACGGTTCTAAATGGATTGAATTTGGTCGATAATGAATTAGATTTGAAAATGTGGAATATTATCCGTAGTAATTAATGGTGGGCTGTGTACGACACCACCTTAATTATTCTTGTTGGTGGGCTATGTGCGATACCACTTTATTACTTATTCAAGATGGGTTGTGTGCGATACCATCGTTTGTATGAACATTTGATGGGCTATGTGCGATACCATCGTACTTATTCTTTTTGGTGGGCTATGTGCAATACCACCCTATTAAAGATTAATTGTGGGCTAAGTGCGAAACCACCGAGTGCTTAGTATTACTAAGAATGGCTTATTCTGAAATTGTGATATGTTGTTCATGTGATCATGTGGTGATAAGTGCAGGGATGTATGTTAAATAATACGAACATTTGGCTTGTGATATGGTTGGAATGTGGTAAGAGATGAAACGAGTAAGCATGATCTTGGAATGTGGAATGTTCTTATTTATTATGAAATGCTATTTATTGATTGGCACATATTATGATGTTTATTGTTTACATGTAAACTTATTAAGCTTAAAGCTTACTCCCTTTCTTTTCCCTTGTCTTATAGTGTCAAAGAGTCGGGTCAAGATACGAAGATAATTGGAAGATCATCCACACTATCAGCTGAATCTCGGTATATCTAGACTTAGTATAATGAGTATGGCATGTATAGGGGCTAGACTAGGTGAATTGTTTTGTTGTTATTGCCAAGTACGTATTGGCTCCTTTAAAGATGAACTCTTTTGTATATTCCCATAGTTGATGGCTTATTATTACTAATTTATGAAAAGAAGAAGTTATTCATAGAAGTGTATCTTGCAAATTTGGGTTATCTAGTGATTTGTTGAATGGGACTATGTTGTATGAGCTAGGGTGATAAAAAGAGCTTGGCAAATAGCCTTGTTCTTGTCCACACGGGTAGGCACACGGGTGTGTGTCTAGGCCGTGTGTGACACACGATAAATTGCATGGGTGTGTGATCAGGCTGTGCATCCCATTGCATGTTAGAATTGCAAGTTAGTAAGCTCAAGAGTAAACACACGGCAGCAGACACGGCGCAGTGTGTCTCACCCGTGGGGAGGCACGCCCACGGACATGGGAGTGTGCCCGTGCCGTGTGAAGTCCGAACCTTGAAGTTGAATTTAATTCGACACACGGTCTAAGGACACGCGGCGCAGCCCTTGGCCGTGTGACCATAGTGAGATGATGACGTAATAAACAGAATGCCAAGGTTTTGGCACACGGGCTAAGAAACGGGCGTGTCGAGGCCGTGTGAGGGACACGGGCTAAGGACACGGGTGTGTGTCCGGCCGTGTGAAATAAGTCAGTGTCGACCACGGGTGGAGAACACGGGCGTGTCTTAGGGGTACAAGGGCGTGTCCCTTGAGCAACACGGGAGTGTGACCCCTGTTCAGGCAAAATTTTTCTTAGTGAGTAAAAGTTTCCGGGTTGATTTAGAAACCTTCCGAAAGTATGTTTAAGGCCTCGTAGGCCCATTATAATGATGTTAGATATGTGAATGGAAAAGTTTTAATTTGGAATGAAATTTAATAACCTAAAGTTGTTTGACCATGTGAGTTAAGTACGGTAACGCCTCGTACCCGGTTCCGGCGTAGAATACAGGTAAGGGTTGTTACAGCAAGAACTATACAACTCAAAATATACCATATCTACTAGCCTATACATGCCATATTCAAATATATACATCTTCCAAAAGTAACAAAATAGATAGCCGATAGTGTGATTGAGTCGCTGACAATCCCCGGATCCAACCTAGCTTTAAACACACTGTAAAACAGAGAAAACTTCACACAGTAAGCTTTAAAGCTTAGTAAGTTCGTCATATAATACTATTAACTCAATAATTCAATTACAAAATACAAACTAAACCATCAGATAGATCAATCCACAAATATACACCATATCATCCATAGCTAATGTGCTCACTCAACCTTCCATATATTCATTTACAAAACCATCATTCACATAAATTCCGCACATACCTTTGCCAACACTTAGTTAACGATAAATTTTGTTACTCAATGCTCGATATCACATTTCGATCAATCTTCATTTTTCCTTCGAATTAATCACACACTTAGTGCCAATTTCATAGCCGAAGCTTAAATATCCTCGCACACTTAGTGCCTTTACATTCAACTAAATTTAACTCGGTATTGCACACATAGTGCCAATCAATACAGCCGAAGCTTTCTTTATTTCGCACACACAATGCCATTCACCTCTGTCTCGATTCTAATTATGCACACTTAGTGCCGTATTTCTCAAATCCACATTTAGCATTACCAATTTATCAACAATATATATTCAATCATTACATAATACATGAATACAATTTAAACAATTCGTATTATACACGAACTTACCTCGGACGTTGAATTTCATAAACAAGTCGATTAATCGAGCACTTTGTCTTTGCCTCGATCTTGATCCGAATCTCTCTTTTCTTGATCTATATATATTAAAATTTAGCTCATTCAATCACCAAATCGTTCAATTTAGTCCAAACACACATATTTAGGGCATTTTACAAAATAGCCCTCACATTTTCACATTTCGACACTTTAGTCCATATTTCATAAAATCATCAAATACACATGATTTCTTCTTATACATGTTAAGTAAAATTTCCACCTAGCTTATACAAGCCCACATATTTCATTTATTTCACATTTTAGTCCTCCAATTTCTCATTTTCACAATTTAGCCCAAATTACTCAATTTCACCAAAAATCCAAAAACAAAATATGTTACCCAACATTAAACTTTCATATTTCACCAACTATCAACACAAAGTTCAAGCATTCATCAATGGCACTTCTCAAAAATTTCAAAAATTAAAGCATGGGCAAGCTAGAACACTAAGCAACGATCACAAAAACGTAGAAATTATCAAAACCCGAGCTAAAAACACATACCAATTGAAGCTTGAGCTTGCCGAAACCTTCAAAGCTCATAAGCCCTCCTTTCTTTTCTAATTTCGGTGGAATAAAATGATAAAAATGGCCATCAAATGTTTTGTTTTAATTATATTAACATTAATATACTAATTACCATTTTACCCTTAATATACAACATTTAAAATTCCACTAACTTAGTCCATTTATGTCCATCCATTTAGCATATGGTTTAATAACAACATAATGACCCCTCATTTAAAAAGCCATGCCAAATAAGCACTTTAACTGTAACAGACCGAATTTGACCCTAATCGGAATGGTGGTTTCGGGACCACGAATCCGAGTCGGAGAAATATTTTAATATTATATTTTGTGTTTATTATATGTGAATTAATGTGTGTGAAAGTTTCGTAGAAAAATTTAATCGTTTGTGTGTTCAATTTAATAATAGGACTTAATCGCGTAAAAATGAAAAATTTAGTGGTTATTTGTAAAAGGGCCGAATAGTGATTGTTCTATTAATTTGGAGGCTTTAAGTGGTAAATTACCCATGATAGTTTGTAGTGGACGGTGAAAGACAACCATTATATGTTTTATTATTACTTTATAAAGGTTTATTAATATATAATTTGGTTAATAAAGTTTTATAACATAAAAACATATTAAAATAAAAACAAAGCCATGGTTTTCTCATTTTTTGCATGACCGAATAAAAAGAAAAGAAAGAAGAAACAAGAGTTCCTTAGGTTCGGCCATCTTTGGAGCTTGATTAAAGGTATGTGTTTAGCTTGGTTTTTGATAATTTTACGTTTTGAGATCGTTGCTTGAATACTATCCGACCCATGCTAGAATTTCCGATTTTGATGCATGTTTGGAGTTCGCCATTGATGAAAATTTGTGTTTTATGATGTTTGATGACTATATATTAAAGATATGTTTTAGATTTACATGTTTGGTATTGGAAATTTTGATGATTTTGAGTAATTAGGACTAAATTGTGAAAATTGTAAATTGAAGGGTCAAAATGTGAAATAAATGAAAGAAATGGACTTGTATAGTCCCTATGAAAATTCGGCCCTAAGGAATTCTAGTGAAATTTTGTGTATTTTGTGTTTTGTGCAAATAGGATTAAATTGTAAAATGTGAAACATTAGGGTAATATGGTAATTTGCCCATTTATGTGTTTTGGGACTAAATTGAGATCAAATGTGCTTGAATGAGCTAAATTTTAATTTGTTTAGATCATGAACAAAGAAAACGGATTTGGAACGGGGAAAGGCGAAGGTTATCAATAGCCGCCCACGTTATCCGTCGACAATCGAGGTAAGTCTTTAAGCAAAGTAATTTTTGTAAGAATTGATTATAACATAGAATACATATTGAATCATGAAATTGTGGAATTAATCATGTTAAAACCGAATGTGAGAAAGAAATTTAGCCATGTATATAATCGAATTCATTGAGTTAATTATGTGATAGTGATGTGAATTATATGTGATATTTGTGATAATCGTTAATGTGTAGTGTGAATGAGTTGGTTTGGAAATAAATGTTTCGGGCTTATTGCCTAGCGTGCCTTGTGCCGGTGAAATATTTCGGGCTTATTGCCTAGCGTGCCTTGTGCTTAGGTGAAATGTTTCTGGCTTATTGCCAGCAGCCGAATGCCGTGATTAAATTTCGACTTCGGTCTAGCGTGCTTAATGCCTGTACATTTCAGTGCTTTGATGTCTAGCAGTGCTTATTGCCTGGTGATGTGTTATAATGGAGAAATTATAAATCATACAAGTGAAGCATATTTAATGCAATGAGCTAAAAGCTCGTAGTAAGTATGTTTTTCTTTTATAATTATAAAGAGTAAGGTAAGTTGGCATAGTATTATTTGAATTAAGTATGATATGGTATGGTTGATGATTTGATAAGAATTATGACATATTTTATTGAGATTATTATTGATGTGTATGAATATTATATAATAGAATTTGAGTTTAAATGTGCTAGCTTGGGGAATCTCGGTTATAAGTGAAAGTGTTAAGGATGAAAGAATTTGAATGTTTGCATATGTGCATAAATAAGTTTATAAGGTTGATATTAATGTTGTACTCATATGACTTGGAGTATGCGAATACATATGGTATATTTCTTTGGTTTCATGAATTATATGTTTATGGAAATAATGTGCAAACATTTAGGTTAATGAATTAATAGAATTCGCTATGTTTAAATTCACATATGGAAATGTTTATATTCAATTCCATAAGCTTAAATATTAAAGGTTTAAATGTTTAATTATTATATTATCCTTTGTTTGAGACTTACTAAGCTAGTAAGCTTTACTCGTGTGTGTTCAATGTTCTGCTTTTATAGATTTTGATCAAGCTACGAGCTCGAGAGGATCATCAAGAAGTCATCCACACTATCGACTTGTTTTGGTATTTTGAAATTTAGATTTTGAACTTAAGGCATGTATAGGCTAACTCTATGTCCGAATATCGCTTTTGATGATGTATTATAGCCATGCGAAAATGGCTTAAATTTTCATATTAAGTTCTGGTTCTATTTACCCTTGACTATGTGATTAATATATTTGGTTCAACTATTCGGCTAGGGGTCGTTTTTTTATTTCTAGCTTACATATTATGCGTACTATATGATTGCTTGTTTGTAATGTCAATGTTTGTGTTAAATTAGTCAAGTGGGTCGACATTTAAGTTAATATTTGCAGCATAATTCAAGGTAGGTATGTGTAGTTGAGCATCATTCGAATTTATGTATGCATGTGAACTTTATGTCGAGTTACGAGATATGAATTATATTGGGTAATGCATATATGTGTATTCGACCAAACCTAGGTGATAGTTGCAAATGTAGTCAACATGTTTAAATAAGTAATTGCTTAGGCTCATAGTCAATATGAAAAATATGTATAACCATGATGTATTCAATATATATATATTTGGCTTGTGAGATTGCTTAACTTAATTGAGTGCATGAAACTACCAAACTCGATTTGTGCTAGGTAACGAACATGAAATGTTATGAATAAGACCTTGTACATTCGGGCAATATTTTTTTTTAGCACATAGGTGATGTGTAATATGTTGGATGTATTCGATTAAGTGAGAATAGGTTTTATGCCATGTGAAATTGGTCTTAATAGAAAGCATTATGCATTGACATTTATAGTATGGTCATTTTGTGTTCATCGATGATTATATCGTATATGACTTAGATTAATATATCAAGTAGGTGTTACACATGTGTGATTTGTCTATTTATGATTAAATTATTTGATAAAGATGATTAACAGAGATTCAATCGATTGAACTGAAGTTTTAACTTACATGGTAATACCCGTAACCCTAATCCGGTGACGGACATGGGTTAGGGGTGTTACATTTTATTGGTATCAGAGCTACGGTTTAGTCGATTCTAGGACTACCGTAGCGCGTGTGAGTCTAACTATACATGCCTTTATCATATATTGATAGTGTGGTGACTTCGACATTCGAATCGTGTTTTTATATGGTAAATGGACACCGATCCCGAAAGAGCCGTGAGCAGATGATGTAGAGAGTGTAGTGCCCGACCGCACACGGATCGCTGCCTTGTGAGACTCGACTAGTTTCGGTAGCCACGAGGGGAGGCTAAACAAGCCTTCTATCGATGATGAATGAGTGGTTTACCCAGCTTTATTCAGACTAACTGGCCAACAGACACCAACCTCCACCCCAAACAATTCAACTCCGATACCTTCAAGACTTCGATGATAGATCCGATGAGATCTAGTAGGCCTCCAGCTGATAAAATCAAGAAATTTGGGGCGAAGAATTCGTGAATAACGATGATGATGACGCAGAGCGAAATAAATGTGGCTTGATAACACTATTCGGTACTTGATGAGCTATCTTGTACTCCGCACGAATGCCTGAAGTGTGCTATATCTTTACTTCGGACACCGCATATCACCGGTGGAATACACTAGTATCGTGAGTTCCGAAAGAAAAAAATGACGTGGGATTTTTCAAAGATGAATTCGCAAGAAATATATCACCAAAGATTCGTTGATCAAAAACGAAAAGAATCTCTCGAACTAAAATAGGGGCAAATGACCGTGATTGAATATGAGAGAAAAATTTGTCGATTGAACCGATATGCTCGGAATGTGTATCAACCGAAGCCATTATGTGCAAAAGGTTCAAGATTTGTTTGAATGAAGATTTAAAGTTGCTTGTTGGCATTCTTGAAATCAAAGAGTTTGTGATACTAGTCGAGCGAGCTTGCAAAGTCAAGAACTCGGGAAGGAGAAAAGAAAGGTCGAGACAGTGGCTAGAGACACTCGTAAGAGATCGTCGGGTAAGAATTTCCATTCCACATTTAAGAAGTTCGTAGATGACTTCAAATGACATAAAGCTACTTCTTGATTTACCTAGACGTGATCGACCTCCGCGGGGCTCCGGAGCTACCTCGATGGCCGTTGTTGGTAACGCTCCACGAATCGAGTTGAATGCAAGCACCGTGGGAAATGGCATCCCGAGAGTTATAGATTCCATGATCGGTCTTGCTTTAAATGTGGATCGTCAGATCATTTTACTAGAGAATGTCCGATGTTAGTTGAGTAGAATACAGTTCAAAACATTAAGTCGAGCAACACATCATCGCAGGCGGCAGCTCCCCCGCATATTCAAGCAATGTAGGTGGTAGTCGAGAGGAACGAAGAACATCAGTAGTTTGATCTGAGGCTAGAGCCCCAGCTAGAGCTTATGCCACACGAGCCAGAGAGGATGCTTCTTCCCCCGATGTCATTACCGGTACTTTCACCCTTTATGATACTACTGTGATTGCATTGATTGATCCTGGTTCGACTCATTCATATGTGTGTGAAACTTTAGTATTCGATAAGACTCTGCCAGTTGAGTCTACTGAGTTTGTGATTCGTGTGTCCAACCCTTTGGGTAGATGTGTGCTTGTTAATAAAGTGTGTAAAGGTTGCCCGTTGATGATTCGGGATTCTTGCTTTCCAAATTCGATTTAATGTTGTTGCCCTTCGATGAGTTCGATATAATTTTGGGAATGGACCGTTAACTTCACATGATGTAGTGGTGAATTGCAAAAGAAAGCTAATTGATTTGAGATGTCAGAACGGGGAGATTATCACAATTGAATCTAGTGATTTAAGTGGGTTTCCTACAATAATATCTTCGATGTTAGCCCGGAAATATGTGAGAAAAGGATGTGAAGCTTATTTGGCGTATGTAATTTGGATAATAAAGTGTCCAAAAGCAGCATATTGAATCTGCATGCGGTTGTGTGTGAATACCCGATGTGTTTCCCAAGAACTACCGGCTTACCACCAAGACGAGAGATTGAGTTCGCATTGAATTAGTACAGGAACGACTCGATTTCGATAGCTCCGTGATCGATGGCACCTACGGAGTTAAAAGAATTGAAAGCGCAGTTGCAAGAATTGACAGATAGGGGCTTTGCACGATCAAGCTTATCTCCTTGGGGTGCACCGGTTTTATTTGTGAAAAAGAAAGATGGGACCTGTAACACCCTGGTTCTAGGGGTTAGATTTTTGGTGCTTAGCTTGGGTGTTGGCACACTTCAGTGTGTGTTTGGGTAAGTTTTAGGGGTCCTGAGAACCCTAGGTGGTGGTAGATTGCTTTGGTAAATTTTTAGTTTTAGGGGCTAGTAGGGGGAGTTTGGATGGAGAGGGCTTTAAGAGAATTTTTGGTGGGGTTTTAGCATAAGAATTGGGCTGGTGGAGTGGCAAGGGAGACGCCACTAAGAGCTTGGCAAAGTGACGCCTCAAGGTGCAAGGGGGGCCAGTGTTCGAGCTGCGAAGGCAGCACTTTGGCCTTAGTTTTTGCGTCAAGGGGGTAAGGAGTTGGGTGGCTTTTGGATGCTTAAAAGATGGAGAAAGACTTGGTCAATTTTTTTTAAATTTTGGCTAGTTAGGTTTGACTCATTCAAACTTTTTGAATGGGTGGAAGGGAGGCATTTTAGGAGAGATTTTAGGATTTATTTTGGGGGTTGGAGCTAGGCCGTAGTATAAATAGGGGAGGGGAGATGCTCATTTCATTCACCATCTGCTCATCATTTCCTTGTAGCCGAAGTGCATTCTCTCATCTCCCTCTTGTGCCGAATTTTGTTGGTTCTTCTCTAGTTGCTGTGACCGAATTTGCAAGCAAGAGAGAACCTCTTCTTTCCCCATTTATTTTGCATAGGCCGAAACTTCTTTTGAGCACCATTGCCGAAACCTCTTAACCTTTTTCCTTGTAGCCTAAGTCGAATATCCTCTTAGTAGCCTAGGGTGGTTGGCCGAATATCGCCAAGGGCGACCTCTCCCGCCTCGCTCCATTCGGTTTAAGGGAAGCCTTCGGGATCTCGATTATTTCGGTAAGGATATTAGTAAGTGACTTAGAATTAGTTGTTTATGACTTCGTTGATTAATCGTGGTGGTTCTCGATTAAGTGACTTTCGATGGACGGGGGGGCGAGTACTACGGTCGAGTGGGAAAGGGAAGGTCCCTATTCCGGTTCAAGAAAGAGCGGTTTCTGCAGACGAGATTGGCCACAGGTGTGGGCGGCCAGCCGAAAAGTTAAGCAAATAGCCGTAGTTTCGCTAGACGTTAGCATCGAGGATCGAGAGTCTAGAACTCCTAGTAGTAAGGTGTGTAACTAACCCACCAAGCTTTCGGTTTTTATGTGTTATATGTTTTGCTAACAAGTGCGTAATAAATGTGCCATATATATACCCCCCTAAAGGGTATAGCAATGATCGTGTTAGTATCGAGCTCATTGCAATGTGATTACTTGCTTGTATATGAGTATGGTTATGGATGTTAATAAGCATGTGCATGTACCATCATGATTATATTTTATGTGGCATGTGCATGCACCATCATGATTATATTTTATGTGGCATGTGCATGGGTGGGATATGAAAAGAAGGTACGGGTGTACTTCGAGTACGTGGTTGATGTCGCTTCGTGCTACATCGTGGATTGGCGCCGATCGAGGTCGCGTTGTGGATCTTTGCGATTTGGTTCGCGTGGTTACCTTGATTGATATGGGCTTTATGCCATATCGTGGCTTGATGGATTGCTGTGTGCTCCATCGTGGTTTGATGTTAGCTATACGCTACATCGTGGATGGCATTAGTTGCCTTTTTGGAGGGAAAGGAGAGGGTGACTCGGTAGTCCCCTCGGTGTGTGGTAGGCCGGATAAGGGGTGTGTAGCGGATGGACCCTAGGTTGGGTTGGGAATCATGTTGCATTATTTTTGTAATAATACGGAAATGGGCCAAGCCCAATATGACATGAGGATAGGTATGTTTTGGAAACATACGTGGAAATGGGCCAAGCCCAGTTGATATGGGTTTTATTGAGAAATAGGCCTAGCCCAAAGAATTGAGTATGACGTGGATGTGGGCCAAGCCCAGATTGTGGTAATTGTTAAAATGAATATATATATTACTTGTTGCAATTGATAATTGGGACATTATGTGGCTAGCATATGGGTGGATTTCAGTGGTTAACTTACACACTGAGTCTGTATGACTCACCCAACTTTTTAATCATCGCAGGTGAGTCGTGACTAGTGGACGGGTTGGAGTGGATACAAGGTGGCCCATGCGTAAGGAGATTTTCATACGTAAGATGTATTTTTAGTATTTTATATTATCGTGATTTTGGTATTTTAATTGATGTAATAAAGGCCTCTTGGATTTAAAGTACTCTACTTATTAATGTTGAAGTTTACACTACACTTAGGAATATTTTCATAAAAGATCCATATTATAGTAACTTATAATAATGTCTTAATTTGGAAGTTTTAAACAAGCTTACATGATTTAATAATTTTAAATGGACACGATTTTCAAATGATAACAAATTTTCAAGTTTTATTCTAAAGTCAAGATTTCCAACCGTCTTTCCCAGTGACATAACCAGATTCGGTCGTAGTGAATGGGCCGGGTTTGGGGGTGTTACAGGACCATGCGAATGTGTATCGACTATCGGCAACTAAATAAGGTAACTATAAAGAATAAATACCCGTTACTCTGGATTGATGACTTGTTTGATCAGCTAAAAGGGGCTTCGTATTTTCAAGATAGATTTGAGATCGAAGCTATTATCGATTAATGCAGTCGAGATACAGATGTGCCAAAGACTACATTCCGGACAAGGTACGGACATTTTGAGTTTCTGGTTATGCCTTTTGGACTCACTAATGCACCTGCTGTTTTTATGGATCTAATGAATCGAGTTTTCAGACAGTTTTTGGATCAGTTTGTAGTAGTGTTTATTGATGATATACTGATCTATTCCAAAAATGAAACCGAGTATGCTGAGCATTTGAGATTAGTGCTACAAACTTTGAGAGATCAACAGTTGTATGCGAAGTTTAGTAAGTGTGAGTTCTGGATTAAAAAGGTCAGCTTTTTGGGACATGTTGTTTCAGCATCAGGTATTCAAGTCGATCCGAACAAAATTTCGGCTATACTTGATTGGAAGCCACCGAAGAATGTTTTTGAGATTCAAAGCTTTCTGGGACTTGCGGGCTACTATAGACGGTTTGTGAAAGGTTTTTCTATAATAGCAACACCTTTGACAAAGCTACTACAGAAAGATGTAAAGTTCAAGTGGTCGGAAAATTGTCAGAAGAGTTTCGATCAGTTGAAAGCCCTTTTGACGGAAGCCCCAGTGTTAGCTCACTGAGTCGGGTAAGGAATTTGTTGTGTATTCGATGCTTCCTTAAATGGTTTGGGTTGCGTATTGATGCAGGAAGGCGAGTAGTAGCCTACGCATCAAGACAATTGAAGCCGCATGAAAGAAATTACCCGACGCATGATTTGGAGCTTGCGTACCATTGTGTTCGCAGATCAAGATTTGGCGTCATTACTTATTCGGCGAGAAATGCCATGTTTACTCGGATCATAAAAGTCTCAAGTATTTGATGACTCAAAAGACCTGAATTTAAGACAACGCAGTGGTTGGATTTGTTAAAAGACTATGAATTGGTGATTGACTACCATCCGGGAAAAGCTAACGTTGTTGCGCGATGCGTTAAGTCGAAAATCATTGTTTGCTCTTCGTGCAATGAACGCTTGCAGATAACTATGTCTAGTGATGATTCGATCATAGCCGAGTTACAAGCAAGACCGATGTTTATTCAAAGAAATTTGTGATGCACGAAAAAGTTGACAAAGATTTGATTACTAGTCGAATTCGATGTGAAAAAGGTGCGTAATCGATTTTCGATTGATGCAAATGATCGCTTTGAATTTTAAAAGCCGAATGTGTGTTCCAAGAACTCGATTTGATACGAGATGATGATTCGAGTGAGGCCCATAGTGGTCGACTATCGATACATCCGTGTAGCACAAAAATGTATAACGATTTGAAACAATTCTATTGGTGGCTTCGGCATGAAACGGGATATATCTCGAATTTGTTTCAAATGCTTAGTTTGTCGCCAAGTAAAAGCCGAGCATCAAGTGCCATCCGGACTACTTCACCAATCATGATACCCGAATGGAAATGGGATAGAATTACAATGGATTTTGTATCCGGTCTCCTATGACACCGAGTAAGAAAGATGCCGCTTTGGGTTATAGTTGATAGACCCGACCAAATCACTCATTTTGTACCGGTTCATGCGGACTATTCACTCGATAAACTTGCTTCGAATTGTATGTATCACAAATTGTGAGATTGCATGGTGTACCGAGTTCCATTGTTTCAGCACAGAGACCCGAGATTCACATCGCGATTTTGGAAGAAGTTGCAAGATGCTTTAGGCACTAAACTTCATTTTAGTACACCTTTCATCCGGAGATGATCGGTCAAATCCGAGCGAACTATTCAGATACTTGAGGACATGTTGAGATGTTGCATTCTCGAGTTTGAAGGTACGTGGGAACGATACCTACCTTTGATTGAATTTGCTTACAATAATAGCTTTCAATCTAGTATCAAAATGGCACCTTATGAAGCCTTGTACGGGCGAAAATGTTGAACACCATTATACTGGACTGAGCTCAGCGAGAATAAGAGACACAGGGTTAATTTGATTAAAGAAACTGAACAAAAAGTGGCTGTGATCAGAAATACTTTGAAAGCTGCCTCAGACCAACAAAAGTCTTATGCTGACTTAAAGCGTAAAGATATTAAATTTCAAATCGGAGATCAAGTATTCTTGAAAGTTTCTCCGTGGAAAAAGATATTCCGATTTGGTCGGAAAGGCAAACTTAGTCTGAGATTCATCGGACCTTATGAAATCACTGAACGTATTGGGCCTGTTGCTTATAGGTTGAAGTTGCCCTCTGAGTTAGAAAAGATACATGACGATTTCATGTTTCGATGCTTCGTAAGTACAGATCGAGATCCGCCTCATGTGATCACACACCGGCAGATTGAAATCCAACTGATTTGACATATGATGAAGAACCGATCCGTATCTTAGCTCTGGAAATAAAAGAGTTGAGAAATAAAAGAATTCCATTAGTGAAGGTACTATGGAATCGTCACGGAGTTGAAGAGGCTACGTGGGAGCCTGAGGATTCAATGAGGCAACAATATCCGACCTTGTTTGACGGCAAGATTTTCGGGGACGAAAATCCTAAAGGGGGGAGAGTTGTAACAGACCGAATTTGACCCTAATCGGAACGGTGGTTTCGGGACCACGAATCCGAGTCGGAGAAATATTTTAATATTAGATTTTGTGTTTATTATATGTGAATTAATGTGTGTGAAAGTTTCGTAGAAAAATTTAATCGTTTGTGTGTGCAATTTAATAATAGGACTTAATCGCGTAAAAATGAAAAATTTAGTGGTTATTTGTAAAAGGGCCGAATAGTGATTATTCTATTAATTTGGAGGCTTTAAGTGGTAAATTACCCATGATAGTTTGTAGTGGATGGTGAAAGACAACCATTATATGTTTTATTATTACTTTATAAAGGTTTATTAATATATAATTTGGTTAATAAAGTTTTATAACATAAAAACATATTATAATAAAAACAAAGCCATGGTTTTCTCATTTTTTGCATGACCGAATAAAAAGAAAATAAAGAAGAAACAAGAGTTCCTTAGGTTCGGCTATCTTTGGAGCTTGATTAAAGGTATGTGTTTAGCTCGGTTTTTGATAATTTTTACGTTTTTGAGATCGTTGCTTCGAATACTATCCGACCCATGCTAGAATTTCCGATTTTGATGCATGTTTGGAGTTCGGCCATTGATGAAAATTTGTGTTTTATGATGTTTGATGACTATATATTAAAGATATGTTTTAGATTTACATGTTTGGTATTGGAAATTTTGATGATTTTGAGTAATTAGGACTAAATTGTGAAAATTATAAATTGAAGGGTCAAAATGTGAAATAAATGAAAGAAATGGACTTGTATAGTCCCTATGAAAATTCGGCCCTAAGGAATTCTAGTGAAATTTTGTGTATTTTGTGTATTTTGTGTTTTGTGCAAATAGGATTAAATTGTAAAAATGTGAAACATTAGGGGTAATATGGTAATTTGCCCATTTATGTGTTTTGGGACTAAATTGAGATGAAATGTGCTTGAATGAGCTAAATTTTATTGTGTTTAGATCAAGAACAAAGAAAAACGGATTTGGAACGGGAAAGGCGAAGGTTATCAATAGCCGCCACGTTATCCGTCGACAGTCGAGGTAAGTCTTTAAGCAAAGTAATTTTTGTAAGAATTGATTATAACATAGAATACATATTGAATCATGAAATTGTGGAATTAATCATGTTAAAACCGAATGTGAGAAAGAAATTTAGCCATGTATATAATCGAATTCATTGAGTTAATTATGTGATAGTGATGTGAATTATATGTGATATTTGTGATACTGTTAATGTGTAGTGTGAATGAGTTGGTTTGGAAATAAATGTTTCGGGCTTATTGCCTAGCAGGCCTTGTGCCGGTGAAACGTTTCGGGCTTATTGCCTAGCAGGCTGAATGCCGGTGATTAAATTTCAGACTTCTGGTCTAGCAGGCTTAATGCCGGTGTACATTTCAGGCTTTGATGTCTAGCAGGCTTATTGCCGGTGATGTGTTATAATGGAGAAATTATAAATCATACAAGTGAAGCATATTTAATGCAATGAGCTAAAAGCTCAGGTAAGTATAAGCCTTTTCTTTTATAATTATAAAGAGTAAGGTAAGTTGGCATAGTATTATTTGAATTAAGTATGATATGGTATGGTTGATGATTTGATAAGAATTATGACATATTTTATTGAGATTATTATTGATGTGTATGAATATTATATAATAGAATTTGAGTTTAAATGTGCTAGTTTGGGGAATCGGTTATAAGTTAAAGTGTTAAGGATGAAAGAATTTGAATGTTTGCATATGTGCATAAATAAGTTTATAAGGTTGATATTAATGTTGTACTCATATGACTTGGAGTATGCGAATACATATGGTATATTTCTTTAGTTTCGATGAATTATATGTTTATGGAAATAATGTGCAAACACTTAGGTTAATGAATTAATAGAATTCGGCTATGTTTAAATTCACATATGGAAATGTTTATATTCAATTCCATAAGCTTAAATATTAAAGGTTTAAATGTTTAATTATTATATTATCCTTTGTTTGAGACTTACTAAGCTAGTAAGCTTACTCTGTGTGTGTTCAATGTTCTGTTTTATAGATTTTGATCAAGCTACGAGCTCAGAGGATCATCAGTGAAGTCATCCACACTATCGACTTGTTTTGGTATTTTGAAATTTAGATTTTGAACTTAAGGCATGTATAGGCTAACTCTATGTCTGAATATCATTTTGATGATGTATTATAGCCATGCGAAAATGGCTTAAATTTTCATATTAAGTTCGGTTCTATTTACCCTTGACTATGTGATTAATATATTTGGTTCAACTATTCGGCTAGGGGCAGTTCTTTTATTTCTAGCTTACATATTATGCGTACTATATGATTGCTTGTTTGTAATGTCAATGTTTGTGTTAAATTAGTCAAGTGGGTCGACATTTAAGTTAATATTTGCAGGTATAATTCAAGGTAGGTATGTGTAGTTGAGCATCATTCGGAATTTATGTATGCATGTGAACTTTATGTCGAGTTACGAGATATGAATTATATTGGGTAAAGCATATATGTGTATTCGGCCAAACCTAGGTGATAGTTGCAAATGTAGTCAACATGTTTAAATAAGTAATTGCTTAGGCTCATAGTCAATATGAAAAATATGTATAACCATGATGTATTCAATATATATATATTTGGCTTGTGAGATTGCTTAACTTAATTGAGTGCATGAAGCTACCAAACTCGATTTGTGCTAGGTAACGAACATGAAATGTTATGAATAAGACCTTGTACATTCGGCCAATATTTTTTTTTAGCACATAGGTGATGTGTAATATGTTGCATGTATTCGATTAAGTGAGAATAGGTTTTATGCCTTGTGAAATTGGTCTTAATAGAAAGCATTATGCATTGACATTTATAGTATGGTCATTTTGTGTTCATCGATGATTATATCGTATATGACTTAGATTAATATATCAAGTAGGTGTTACACATGTGTGATTTGTCTATTTATGATTAAATTATTTGATAAAGATGATTAACAGAGATTCAATCGATTGAACTGAAGTTTTAACTTACATGGTAATACCCGTAACCCTAATCCGGCGACGGACATGGGTTAGGGGTGTTACATTAACAATCAGCACACAACTTTTACATTTTATGCGATTAGGTCCTTTTTGCAAATTAAGCACACAAACGTTAAAATTTTCACACAGACCTTTCACACATACTCAATCACATATTATAAACACCAAAAATAATATTAAAATATTTTTCTGACCTCGAATTTGTAGTCTCGAAACCACTATTCCGACTAGGGTTTAAACCAGGCTAACATAAAGTTTAACCATATCATAACTCATAAGTTCCCAACTTCTTCTAACTCACACTAGAACAAGCATAAAGACATACCTGCACTCGATACATATTTATTTACCACCAACTCTTTTACCAAATCACTTCGAGCTTATAAATGTTTACGATACAAATACTTTGATTTTCTGATGCCATAGTCCAACTATGGTCTTACACATACGTTGCCAAGGCCCTGCCGTGGTCTTACATTCACATGCCATAACCCGGTTATGGTCTTATTATCCGATTTGCCATAGCCCAGGTATGGTCTTATTCAGCAACTCGTCCATTTAGACCGTACATTTAAATTAAGTTCTACACATTTAACCATAGGATAAATACAATCTCAATACCATCCATCCATTGAATAAATACACATTTAAGTTCAAATATACGAACTTACCTCGTGTACGGAAATGACGAAACGGACCGACTATTCAATTACTTTGCTTTTTCCCTGATCTAAGTCGAATTCCTCTTTTCTTGATCTATAAATAATCAAAATTAACTTACTTAATCAATTATTCATTCAATTTAGTCCAAAACATAATTTAAGGCATTTTTACACTTTTGCCCTACATATTTCACATTTTTCACAATTTAGTCCTTATTTCATAAAATCACAAATTAATGAAATTCAAGACTAACCCATGCTAGCTAAATTACCATAATGCCCTTAGTAACCCATAATTTTTATTTATTTCACATTTTAACCACTAACTTTATACCTTTCTCAATTTAATCCCTATTTTGCATTTTTACTAAAAATAACTTAACAAAACTTGTATATCTATCAACAAGCATTCATAATCTATCAAGAAACTTCAAAATACACATGTATTCAACAATGGCATCATTCAAAATCTTTAACAGTTTTGCAAAATAGTCCCTTGGCTAGCTAGACCTAGCTGCAACGATCTCAAAAACATAGAAATCATTAAAAACGAGACAAAATAGATACCTAATTTCTTGAATTTTACTTAGCCGAATGAAGAACCCTAGTTTCTTTTTGTTCTTCTTTAATTTCGGTTATAAAATGATAATGGAAGCCTTTAATTAACTTTGTTTTATTTATTTCATGTTTAATAACCAAATTACATAATTAACCTTTAATAATAAACCATTTAAAACACCTAAAATGTGTCCATAAATGTCCACTAATCTTTCAAATGGTTTAATTACCATTCAAGGCCACCATATTTAAAAACCAAAACTATTTGACACCTTTAACTAATAGAACACCTATTTTGCATTTTATGCGATTAAGTCATTTTTCTCAAATCGACCATTTAAACGATAAAATTATTTCACGAAATTTTCACACATGCTATTATACTATAAACATTAAAATAATAATTTTGTCCTCAAATTTTTGTTCTCAAAACCACTATTCTGGTTTGACCAAAAATAGGTTGTTACAACTCTCCCCCCTTAGAGATTTTCGTCCCCGAAAATCTTACCAGTGAAAAGGTTAGGGTACTATTTTCTCATAGCTTCCTCAGGCTCCCACGTAGCCTCTTCAACACCGTGTCGTTGCCAAAGTTGTTTCACGAGAGCTATGCTTTTATTTCTCAACTGTTTAACCTCACGTGATAGAATTCTGATCGGTTTTTCATTATACGTCATATCAGGTTGAATTTCAATCTCTGACGGAGAAATCACATGTGATGGATCAAATCTATATCGGCGCAACATCGACACATGGAATACGTTATGAATATTTTCTAACTCCGATGGTAAGGCTAATCGATATGCTACTGGCCCTATTCGTTAAATAATCTCATATGGCCCGATGAATCGCAGACTCAGTTTGCCTTTGCGAACGAAACGAAGTATTTTCTTCCACGGAGATACTTTCAGAAACACTTTTTCACCGATATGAAATTCAATATCTTTTCATTTCAAATCCGCATACAATTTTTGTCGGTCTAAAGCTGCTTTCAAACAATCGCGAATTACTTTCACATTCTCTTCGGTTTCTCTAACCAAATCAACCCCGTTAATCTGTTTCTCGCTAAGTTTCGACAAATACAATGGTGTTCGACATTTATGACCATACAATGCTTCATACAGTGCCATCTTTATACTCGATTGGAAACTGTTATTGTACGCAAATTCAACCGGTGGCAAATATTTCTCCTAATTTCCTTCGAACTCTAAAACACAACATCTGAGCATATCTTCGAGAATCTAAATTACTCTCTCAGACTGACCGTCGGTTTGCGAATGAAAAGTTTTACTGAAATTCAACTTCGTACCCAAAGCTTCTTGCAATTTCTTCCAAAACTGCAAAATAAACCTCGAATCTCTATCCGAAATAATCGAAATTGGCACCCCGTGCAATCTAACGATATCATAAATGTACAACTCAACCAATTTATCAAGCAAAAAGTCAGTACGTACCAGGATGAAATTTGCTAATTTTGTCAGTCGATCAACGACAACCCAAATTGCATCTTTCTTTTTCGGAGATAGGGGTAACCCCGATACGAAATCCATCGTCACTCTATCCCATTTCCATTCCGGTATCATCACAGGCTGAAGCAAACCTGAAGGCACTTGATGCTCGGCTTTCACTTGTTGACAAACTAAACATCTCGGTACAAACTCTGAAATGTCTCGTTTCATACTCGACCACCAATATAATTGTTTCAAATCATTGTACATTTTGGTACTCCCCGGGTGAACCGATAAACAACCATTATGTGCTTCGTGCAGAATTTTTTGAATAAGCTCAAAATTTCTCGGTACACAGATTCTGTTTTGGAACATTAAACAATCATCGGCTCCGATTTGGTACTCTGAATTACTAGTCGACTCACATTGCACTCTTTTAGCTTGCAATTCACCATCACATTTCTGAGCTTCATAAATTTGCTGATGAAATAACGGTCTCGCTTTCAACTCAGCTACAATCGAATTGTCATCAGACAAAGCTAACTATGTGCTCATCGCACGTAAAGAAAATAATGACTTTCTGCTCAGATCGTCAGTAACTACATTTGCTTTCCCTGGGTGATAATCAATTACTAGCTCATAGTCTTTCAATAATTCAAGCCATCTTCATTGTCGCAAGTTAGTCTTTCTGAGTCATTAAATATTTCAAGCTCTTGTGATCTGATAAATGTGGCATTTTTCACAAAACAAGTGATGCCGCCAAATCTTTAATGCGAACACTATCGCAGCCAACTCTAAATCGTGCGTCGGGTAATTCTTTTCATACGGCTTCAACTGTCTAGAAGCATAAGCTATAACTTTGCCTTCCTTCATCAATACACAACCCAAACCATTCAACGACGCATATCTGAAAATTACGAATTCTTTACTCGACTCAGGCTGTACTAAAACTGGTGCCTCTGTCAAAAATGCTTTCAACTGTTCGAAACTCTACTGACACTTCTCAGACCATTCGAACTTTACATCTTTCTGAAGTAATCTAGTTAGTGGTGTTGCAATCATAGAAAATCCTTTCACAAAACGTCAATAATAGCCAGCTAGTCCCAGAAAACTTCGGACTTCAGATACATTTCTCGGAGGTTTCCAATCTATAATTGCAAAAATCTTGCTCGGGTCAACTCTAATACCTTCGGCTAAAATGATATGTCCCAGAAATCCAACCTCTCGGAGCCAAAACTGACATTTACCGAACTTTGCAAATAACTACTTATCTCTCAAGGTTTGTAATACAATCCTCAAGTGCTCAGCATGCTCAGACTCATCTCGTGAATAGATCAGAATGTCGTCAATGAACACAACAAAAAATCTGTCTAAATACGGTCTGAAAATCTGATTCACCAAATCCATAAAAATGGCAGGAGCATTAGTCAATCCGAAAGGCATAACAAGGAATTCATAATGTTCTTACCTCGTTCTGAACGCAGTTTTTGGCACATCTGAGTCTTTAACTCGCAACTGATAATAACCAGATCTCAAATCAATCTTTGAAATCACTGTTGCACCTTTCAACTGATCAAATAAATCGTCAATTCTCGGTAGAAGATAATTATTCTTGATTGTAACTTTGTTGAGTTGTCGATAGTCTATACACATTCTCATAGAACCATCCTTTTTCTTTACAAACAACACTGGTGCACCCCAAGGCGAGAAACTCGGTCTTGCGAATCCTCTATCAGTTAATTCATGCAACTAAGCTTTCAACTCTTTTAACTATGTTGGAGCCATTTTGTACGAAGCTATAGATATCAGTGAAGTTCCCGATACTAAATCAATAGCAAATTCAACCTCTTTGATCGGTGGCAAACCCGGTAACTCTTCTTGAAACACATCTAGATACTCGCAAACAACTGGTACTGATTCAATCTTTGTTTCTGACACTTTTGTATCAGGTACATATGCAATATATGCATTGCATCCCTTTTTCACATATTTTTGAGCTAACATCAACGAAATTACAGCTGGTAAACCCTTCAAATCATTTGATTTGAGTCGGAGAGTTTCATTATTATGACATTTCAACTCAATGGTTCTTCGTCTACAATTTACTACTGCATCATGTAACGTCAACCAGTCCATTCCCAGAATAACATCAAACTCATCAAATGGCAACAACATCAAATCAGTCATAAAATAGTAACCACGAGTCATTAACGAACAATTCTTGCAAACTTTTCAACTAGGACAAATTTGCCTAAGGGGTTCGAAACTTTTATAACAAACTCAGTAGAATCAACAAGTAAATTCTTACTGGACACTAAGTTCACACATATGTATGAATGAGTTGATTCGAGGTCTATCAATGCAACTACATTAGTGTCATAAAGATAGAATGTACCGGTAATAACATCTGGAGATGATGCTTCTTCGCGAGCGCGAATAGCATAAGTTATGGCAGGTGCTCTAGCATCTGATCTCACAACAGCATCTCGTGTTGCACCTCTACCACCACTCACATTTCCAACATTACGGAATGGTCTTCCTCTCGCAGTCATGTTGATTTGTCTTGCACTCTGAGATTTATCTTTCTCATCTAACTTAGGACAATCTCAAATGAAATGTTCGTGCGAACCACATCTAAAACAAGCTTTATCATTCATTCTACACTCTCCAAAATGTCGTTTTCCACATCGTCCACATTCAGGTTTATTCAGTCTAGCATTACCCACACTTGCCATTGATGTAGATGGAGTTTTTGAACTCGTAAATTGCTTCCCACGATCTCTATTAGAGTACTCCACTAATGCATTTGATCGACTATACAAATCTCAAGATTACTTTGATGAAGAGTGACAGGGTTTATTCACCAATCTCTTTCTCGAATCTCTAGCTTCATAATAAGCCTTTCTCTTTTCTTTGCCCAGTTCTTCAGCTTTGCAAGCATGCTCAACTAACACAACAAATTCTTTTAAATCCAATATCCTGACCAGAAGTTTAATATCTTCGTTCAACTTGTCAACAAACTGCTTGCACATAATCTCTTCGGTAGAAACTTAATCCCGAGCATACTTACTCAACCGTACAAATTCTCTTCCGTATTTAGTTATAGTCATGTGGCCTTGTATTAATTCTAAAAACTCTTTATGCTTTTGATCCAGAAATTGTTGACTTATGTACTTTTTTCAGAACTCGGTCTAAAAGAAATCCCAGGTGACTCTCTCTCTCGGCACCATAGATATTAATGTATTCCACCACTGGTATACAGTATCTCTCAAAAGGGATATAACACACTTTAAACATTCAGCCGGTGTGCAGAAAAGTTCATCAAACACTCGGATCGTATTTTCAAGCCAAAAATCGGCTCTTTCAAGATCATCATCAACATTAGGCCTGAACTCTTCAGCCCCATGCTTACAAATTTTATCGACTGGCGGCTTGTTCAATCGTATTGGATTAATAACTTGAGGAACTATGGGGATTGGTTAAGGAATTGGCAGGGGTGAAGGTTTTTGAGCAAACGGGTTCACACGAATGTATTGAGTGAACCACTCGTTCATCATTTAAAAGAAGGCTTCTTTAGCCTCACCTCCGTGATTACTCGACACGGGTCTAGATTCAGAAGGCACTGTCCTTTGAGCAGGAGCTGACGCATTACTCTCAACATCATCTGCTACAGCTTGTTTGGGATCCATACTATATGAAAACATAATTTATAATGTCAGAAGTTATCACACTATCACAGGTTATATATATGGCATGTATAGCTAGACTCTCTCACACGCTACATTAGTCCTAAAATCGACTAAATCGTAGCTCTGGTACCAATCAATGTAACACCCCTCACCCGCATTCAATGCCGAAATAGGGTTAAGGAGCATTACTAGACTTACAACTCAATTATACATACTATTAGCATACATTTCATCAATTCAAACATTCATTAATCAACCTCAATCAATATGTCTCTAATACGAGCCTATGAGGCCCTATTCATGCAGTAGAAGTGGTTCGGGACTAAACCGATAACCTTTAAAACAATTTGAGCACTTAGAAATTTTTTCTCCAAAACAGGGGACACACGCCCGTGTGACTACACACGGCCACCAGACACGCCTGTGTCACAGACCGTGTGGACATTCAAAATGGGATCACATGGCCGTCTCCCAGCCCGTGTCCTACCCCGTGTCCAAACAAGTAAGCTTACTGACTTGGGCCACACGGCCAACCACATGCCCGTGTGTCTAGCCCTTGTGCCCTTCGAAGTGGCCACACACGCCCGTGTGCCAGGCCGTGTGCTAGGCCGTGCCAAACCTGTAGGGTATACTGACTTATGCAACACAGGCAAGTCACACGCCCGTCTGCTAGGCCGTGTGGAGCATACTGACTTCATTTCAATTTCAACACTAGGGGATACACGGCTGTGTAACATGACCGTGTGTCACACACGGCTGAGACACACGCCTGTGTCTCTGCCCGTGTGGAAAAGAATAGGCTATTTACCAAGCCATTTTGTCACCCATTTTACACATACTTAAACAAGCTCAAATAGTTCCATTTCAAGACACAATTAAGTAGCCAAAAGTCATCAAGCAAAGTTCAAATCATACCAATTCTTTACCATCAATATAAATCACAAATATACAACAATTTGCCATATAATTTTATACCTAATTCAAATATACCATTAATTTAACTAAACCATTCCAAACATGCAATATCCATTCAACCTCAATCACTCATTATAGGTTAATTACCTAACTCAAAATATGTGACAGCCTGATGTTGGGGCTGGTCAGAGTAATGATTTTGGGACCACTAATCCGGGGTTGAATAAAATTATTTTGGTACTATTTTATGTGTTATGGCATAGATATATGGTTATATGAAAATTTTGATGCTTTAATTTTAGCAATTGTATGCTTAATTGTGAAAAACGACTAAATCGCATAAAGTGCGAAAGTTCTATTTTGCAAGGTAGAGGTGTCTAATAGTCATAGAATATTAAATTGGAGGTACTTAAAGTGTAATTAGTCCATTAAGGGTGTGTTGGCCGGCCATATAGACTAAGGAGACAAGAGCATTAATTTTTTGGTCAATTTGGTGGAATTAGGTGATGAAATAATGAATAAAATAATATAAAAAGAAGAAATATCATCTTTTACTATTCATGCTTCTTATCCACCAAAAATTGAAGAGAATTAGAGGATTTAGAGCTCAAAACTTTCAACCAAGCTATTTCCTTACAAGTAAGTGATTTTAGAGGTCTTTCTTGAGAATTTTTGTACTTTTGGAGTCCCCAAAGCTTAAGCTAGCTAATGAGGGGACTAATTTGCTATATGGTTGAAAGTTTAGGGACTTTCCATGAGAGTGTTCATGTTTTTTGCTGAGTTTTTATGGAAGAAAATGAATGTTAGTGAGTCAAGGAACAACTTTGTGAAAGGTGTTACCATGAAAACACCTAAATGGGACTTAGTTGTAAAGATTGGAAATGTGTAATAAATGCATGAAATAAATGGTTTTGTGAGTTGTTGTAAGAGGAATAAATGTTTATCTAGGCTTGTTTAATGAGAAAATATGTTGAAAGATGATTTACAAGCCTAGGGGCAAAATCGTAATTTTACCATAGTGTAAGGGCAAAATGGTCATTTTTGCCTAAGTAGAGATTTTGATGTATTATGATTTATAAAGTGATGGAATGAGTGAATTTCATTATTATAGATCAATAAGAGCGCAGAAACAACCTTGACTGGGGAAAAGGCAAGGTTACGGATTAAGCCGGTGATTAACACATTTTGCACCGAGGTAAGTTTATGTGTAAACGATTCATTTTGAGTATACATGTTGCCATTAAATGGTGCATTGTATGAATGAAATTATTTATGATTGAGATGGATTGAATTCAATAGATATTGAGTAATCTCCGTGTTAGTCTAATTATAGATTAATGGTGGGCTATGTGCGATACCACCGTAAATATTCTTAATGGTGGGCTAAGTGCGACACCACCTTACTAATCATTCACGATGAGCTATGTGTGATACCATTGTTTATATTATCTTTTGGTGGGCTATGTGCGATACCACCCTGAATATAGATTGATGGTGGGCTATGTGCGAAACCACCGAGTGTATGGTATTATTTCAATGGTTCATTGAGAAATTGTTTAAGTGTTTGTTTCATGTGACCTTGTGGTGATAAGTGCAGGGAATGTAAGCTATTAAATGTGAGCATTATGCTTATTATATGGTTGGAATGTTGTAAGAGATGAAATGAGTAAGCATGAGTATGGAATGTGGATTGTTCTTTCTTAGTATGTAATGCTATTTATTGATTAGCACATGTTATGATGTTTATTGTTTACACGTAAGCTTACTAAGCTTAAAGCTTACTCCATTTCTTTTCCCTTATTTTATAGAGTCAAAGAGCTAGTTCGGGATTCGAAGATAATCAAAAGATCACCCACACTATCGACTCATCTCGGTACATTTAGACTTAGCATTTTGAGTATGGCATGTATAGGGGCTAGGCTTAATGAAATGTTTTATTGTTTTGGACAAGTGTATTGGCTCTTTTAGAGATGAACTCTTTTGTATATTGCCATAGTTGATGGCGTATTAATGCTAATCTATGAAAGGACGAGATTATTCATGAGTGTGTGTGTGGTACTTGATGGTGATTGCTTGGTTAAAACATGTATGAATGGGTTGATATTTGAATGTGACTATGTTTGTATGAGCTGGGTGATAAAAAGAGCTTGGCAAATAGCCTTGTTCTTGTCCACACGGGCATGTGTCTAGGCCGTGTGTGACACACGGTCAGCCCCATGGGTGTGTGGCTAGGCCGTGTGTCCCCTGCATGTTAGTTTTACAAGTCAACAAGCTCAGTAGTAAACACACGGGCAGAGACATGGCCGTGTGTCTCAACCATGGGGAAGGCACGGCCATGGGCATGGGCGTGTGCCCAGGCCGTGTGAAGTCTACACCTGAATTTTAAATTTAATTCGCCACATGGTCGAAGGACACGGGAGTGTGACTGGCCGTGTGATCAAAGTCAGAGGTGACCACGGGCTAGACACACGGGCGTGTGATAGGCCGTGTGATGCAAGTCAGTGTCGACCATGGGTGTCGAACACGGGCGTGTGATATGTGACATGGGCGTACCCTCCCTCCACACGGGCGTGTGGACTATTTGGAGAAAATTTTCCATGGTCTTCCGGAGAGCTTCAAAGGAATTCGATTTGATTCCGAACCATTCCTAAACCATAAATTAGGCCTTGTAGGCTTGTTTAAGATGTGTTATCAAAAGTTTTAATTTGGAAAAGAAAGTCAGGTTTTAATGTGGATTGATTATTTACGTATAAGTTTAGTAATGCCTCGACCCTTATTTCGGCATTGAATACGGGTAAGGGGTGTTACATTTAGTGGTATCAGAGCTATGGTTTAGTCGGTTCTCAGACTACCGTAGCGTGTGTAAGGGTCTAGCAATTTATGCCATAGAATACAATGATAGTGTGGTGACTTCTGACTATATTTAATTATGTTTTTTTATAGTAAATGGATCTTGACTGAGCAGTGATCGCTGTAAATCAGAGTTTTAAAATTTATAAAAGAATGATCAAACCTGGAAACTAACTCTGACAACGATTAAAGGCAAGTGTACCTATCGAACAGTAGTATAGTTTAGGTAAGACCGGATTATCGAACCCAAAGGAACTAAAAGTACTAATACTAACTTTCTTTTTATTATTTAGCCTAAAATAAGTGAAGTTGTTATTAATCTAAATTAATTAACTACTAAACTAAAGACTTTAAGACAAAGAAGAATGAATTTTGAAAATAACTTGGGAAAAACGCAGTTGATTTAGACGATACCCTAGGAAGAATCCACCTAGACTTCACTTGTTATCTAACACTGAACCATACGATTTATTCACTTAGTTTGATCCATAAGACTCCCTAACGTATATTAAACCCTCTCTCGAGGAGAATAACGTCTAACCCTAGGTTAATTAGTGGAACTCTCGTTCTCTTATAATAACCCCCTAGAATAGCAGTAAATCGATCTGTGGATTCCCATATTAGGTTTCACCCTAATCCGACAAAATCTCGTCACCCTATCTCTAGGCGTGCGATCAACTCCGCTTAATTATGTTGGATCTACTCTTAGGCAGGGTCAATTCCACCTCCACCTAAGTACATTAGAATTGGATGAAGCTCACATAATTAAGAACAAACTAAGTATTTATCATATAATTTAGAAAATCAAATAACAAGATTCATCATAGGTTTCATCCCCTTCCTGTATCCGAAGGGTTTAGTTCATAACAATAAAGGAAAACATCTCAAGAGAAAAGATAAAACAAAACATAAGAAATCCCTAAAACCCCCTGAAGGAATTGAAGAGGAGATCCTCCGTCTTAAGTATAACTCTGGCTTCTTGAGATGGATCAACTGGCTATCCCTGAGTGAATCCCCACAAATCTTCCTTCTCTGGCCTAGCACGACGCCCTGACAAAAGCCCTGGCAGAAGGCTTCTGCCAAACTCCCCTGACAAGCTGCCCCCTTGGGTGTTGATATAGACTTTGAGATGCCTTACTTGGCCCCAAAGTATCCTAATTCAAGTAGAGTTCCTACTAGGGTGTTTGAATAGGCTTTGGAATGCCTTTTTTTGTCTCCAAGTATCCAAAACCGAGTAAAATTCCTCTTTCCGCATGGGCAGGACACGCCATGGCACACGCCGTAAATCGCCTTCACGCCGTGTTTGACATCATTGAATGAGGCACGGCCGTGTAAGTCGTGGTAAGGCCGTGTTCTAGTAGGAATGGTGGCACGACCGCGTGGCTTGAAGTCCAAGTCAGTCTTGATTTCGTGGCTTGGCCCAATTTGGTCCGCTTTTAAGCCCTGCTTTCTCGTTCTTTTCGCCATCGGGTGCTTTCCGAGTATAAGACATGAAAAGAAAGGATTAAGAGCACCTTTTTACATAAATTGGGGCTTAAATCATCCAAAAGCATATTAAATGTGGGCTTAAAATATGTTACTTTTACGGTTTATCAAATACCCCCACACTTAAGCTTTTGCTTGTCCTCAAGCAAAATTCTCAACTTACAATTAAAACGAACTTCCTATAATTCATAATAGTCATTGATAGTGTCTCATCATAATTCATAGATAATTTATACATGGATAATTCAACTCAAATAGTCCTAAAAATTCAAACATTATAAGTCATAGATTTTGTAGCTCGAAAATATAGGTGTCTCCCCTTATTTAAATAATTACCTTTAATTTGAAATCGACAAGGATTGACATCCTCACAAAAGATTCACTCAAATCACTCAAAGTGTTTAAGGTTCAAAATTTAGGCGCTCAAAAGTCAAACATGAAGAGTTAATCCCATAGGCTTGCATGAAAATCAAATCTCCACCACTGAAATATGAGATGAAACACAAATCAAAAGGTCTTTGTTAGAGTTGTAACGGGGCTAGGGTTAAGGTGTGGAACATGCTGAATTAGAGGGTTAAAATCGAGATTGAATTGACAAATTACCTAACTAAGAACTAATGAACTAATAATAATAATTACATCAATTGAAAACTAATAATACTAATAATACGAGCTTCTTTTTTCGACCTTCGGATTTAAATGTATAAGCTCGTTTAATCACATAACTAATAATGAATATACTTCGTTTTTTTTAGAACAATCATAAATACATAATAAAAGATAAATTACTGAAATAAAAACATGGTTAGGCTATTAATCAAATCAAATCTCGATATAAGGGTAATCAAAAGGAATGGTGATAACAAAAACAAAGGGGTTCTGGGTTAATATTAGCGGTTATGTCAATAAATAGGGTTGTTAGGATTAAAAGGGGTTCATTAGGGGTTAATTGTTAAGGTAGGCTTTTTAATAGAGTTAGCGGGTTAGATCCTAGGTGCCTTTATTATCTCTGTGTATCAAATCAAAAAATGTGGTCTCGACATGTATAATCGATGCAAGTTCTAGAATAAAAAATCAGTGTTGACATACTCATAATCAATAAAGTGAGCAAGAAAAAGAATATATGCTCTATAAGGCTCAAAAAATCACAAAAATTATGGGTATTTTGATGTCAACTTCGTAAATTTCAAACTTCAAGAAATATTTAAACTCAGTTTGACAACCTAGAAAATTTTTAATTTCTAAAAAAAAGACTTATCATGCTTGATTCTCTAGTATTCTTCAAATTTAATTATCAATGCATAATTATCAATGACTTAATCTAAAACATATCAATAAAAATCATAAATCATCAGAAATTTCATCCTAATTAGTAATATGAGTAATTTACTTTCAAACAAGGCATAATTCAGGGATTTTCAAATAATACTGTAACATCCCAAAATAGGGGTTATTTGTGATTGAATTATTTTTCTTGTATTTGAATTTCTGTGATATTATTCGTGATGATATAAGGCTTAATTAGGGGTCTTGAGTAAGCTCGGTTTAGTAGAATAATTCTTAGTAAGGCTTATTTAAAGAAGAGGATTAAATGAGCTTAGCACTTAAGTTAATTTAAGTAGTAATAAGTGACAAGATGAGTGCATGGCAAGTTGGTAATGGCGCATGGAGTTTAGCTTGAGGGGAGAGGTTCGAATCCCTTAAATAGCATTGGGACAACTTTTATTTTTGCTTTGGTATGGTAAGTGTCGGCCAAGGATAATTAAGGTAAGGGTTGACCACGTTATTTTTTGGTTAGTAGACTATAGGTTTAAGGCAAGTATTAACTTATGGAAGGGAATCAAGTAATTAAGGAAAATATGGAGACATGGGGCTAGTATCAAGGAAAACGTTTTGGAAAGAAATCCTATGCCTTTATGCCATGAACTTGGACGGCATTGTGGCTAAGGAGGAGTTTTGGCCGAATATGCTAGTGTTGGTAAGGCTTAGGAAGATTTTTGGTCATTTCTTTCATTTGGTGCAAAAGTTGCAAAACAATTCTCTCTCAAACTCTTTTCTTTCTAGCCGAATTTTACCATTTGCTAAGCTTAATACTTTTTGACCATTTGGTCATTTTATGCTCAATTTCTATTTTCTTCATCTCAATCTCTCAAAACCGAAACCTTCATCAACCTTTTGTTCTCCCATTTGTTTTGATTAAACATCAAAACCTCCTATACTTACTTCTTACCAAACTCTATTTCTTCTCCTATTCTTATCTTTTTGTCATAAAGCCGAATATACCTCTTTGTTGTGCCGAAAATATTCTTCTCCTATCTTGATCAACTTTGGCCGAATATTGAAGGTAAGATAGTTATCATCGGGACTTCTCTAGAAATTGGTTTTGGTAAGGTGGTAAGGTTTATTTCAAGGATTATTATTTTAAGTTTCGTTTAAGCCAGAAGGCTAATAAACCTTATTGATGATGGTTGATTGTAGGGAAGTGAGGCCGATTCTTTTAGGAGTGTGTTGGATAAGTGTTCAAGGCTTTGGGTAAGATTTTAGGTTCACAAGGAACCTTTCTCAATTATTTTGGTTTGGCCGAATAGGCCATGGTTCTAATATTCATTTTTGGCCGAATATAGGGGCAAGAATACTTGTGTGGCCGATTTGTCTATTCGGGATTTAGAACTCTTTTTGGTGCCAGTGTGTATACATACACATCTTATAACTTTTAATATGCTAAGTGTTATTTTATGCCTAAACGTTTTGTGTAGACATGGATGTAATACCTTCATGGTATTAACAAGGATTTGGGTAAGTTCTTATTACTATGTGATTATTATTTGATGCTTTTGGGAAGCATGACACATTTGGTATGTGTATTATTTGATATATGGCTTATGATAAATCGATTGGATGTTGTTAAATAAATCTATCAACATGATTTGTGGTACATGCATATAAATGATTGTTATGGGTTGATGAGAGGAGGGGGCGATGATATTCGTGTCGACGGACACCGGTGTTTTGGTAACACATCGTGACTACGGTCACCGTGAGGTTTGGTACCTCCAGGAGGTTTGGCACCTCATAGCGACTTGTCCCTGTGGTTAATTCCACCGTGGGTTGGCCCCACTTTGAGATATGGGATTGTCTGCCAGTGATTTGGTATCACACGATGGGTTGGCCCCATCATCTATTTTGTGACTTCGGTCACCAGTGTTTTAATAACACAATAGTGTCTTCTGACACCAGTGATTTGGTATCACAAATGTGACTATATGTCACCAGTGTTTTAGTAACACAATTGTGTCATTGGACACCGGTGGTTTGGCACCACCAAAGGGTTTGGTACCACACGGGTAGAAAAAGGCGTATGGATGGTTAGGTTGGGTGCATTTTAAACTTATGCATGTTAATTGGTTATGATTTGTGTATGTTATTGCACTAAACCGGGGAAGGGTTACACATTGAGTCTTGGTGACTCACCTTCTCCTTTAATTTTTCAGTGATTCGTAGACCACGGGTGAGGAGCCTGATGGACTCGAGGTGGCCATGCAAAGGAGACTTTTAATAAATGAATTTTGGATTTTATTTATCTTTCTTTTAGGTTTATGTTGCTTATTTGTAATAAGGCCTCCTAGTATGATTTCATTATTGCTGCGTGTTTGAATGTTTGGTTTAAACTACTTGATGATGTTAAAACGGTTGCACATGTTTTCTCAAATTAAACGCAAAATGTTTTAAAGTACCATCGGGTACATTCGAAATTTGTAAACAACTCGACTCAAAGAAATATTTTAAGTTTGGTTTTTAACAAAGAAAATTTAAATTGAAAGGCATTTCGACTAATTTCAAAATCGGTTTTAAAATGATTTTTCAAAATCTTTTCTCTGTAGCAAACCAAATTCGGTCATATTGTTTGGGCCGGGTTTGGGGTGTTACAAAATTGGTATCAGAGCCCAGTTCAAAGCTCGGCTGTGGGGGCCCAAGGCCCAAAAATGTTTTGGTAGGCTTTTTTTAAAAAAAAAAAAAAAAAAATTGGTTTTTAATAAGCATGGCACCGAGTCTCCGGCACCAACCTGCCCAAGTAAGTATCTCTGATTTTTGTATGAATTATATTCTGTAGAAGGGTAGGAAGCATGGGACGTAGATAGTGATAGTATTTTAAACTTTAGGACTAGTTTACCCCAAATAAAGACATAAGACTTTAAAAGCCTAATTAAACCAACCTTCACCAAGTCGCGAGTTAGGTGTGTGGTAACCTTGGTGCGCATGTCTAGGATTGGATCCTAAGAGCTTGGTACTTAAGCGATCCTCGTGACTCACCTCCTCTTCGCGGGATTCCTACCTGTGCGTAGCTTCGGTTCACCCTAACCAAGAGGACTCCGGTCATAGGCAAAATCCTAAATAAAACCCGAAAGGGATTAACCATGTTTTAAGGAAAACTTCTGGTTTAAAATCATTAAATTATTTTTTGATGGTAGGACAAATTTATCTTCGAAAATTTTCAAAATATCTCGATTTGTTAAAGTTTTCAAATTTCTTCGGTTTATTACAAAAATACCCTTTAGGAAAAAAAAAATGACGAAAATACCCCTGGGTTAGAAACGGACAGTAATGCCCGAAGAGTGCATAGGTATGAAAGGTATAGGGAATGGATGTATTATTCTGTGTAAACCAAGATAGAAGACTTAAAACCTTGTTTGATCGAAAGAATCTCTATTAAACTCTTTTCATAAAATTTCTTCGCGGATAATCAAGTGAAACATGTACTAATTCATAAAAATTTCCTAATCAGATTAAAGCGCGATAGTTAGAATGAGCTTTAGAGGACGTGGCCGCCGTGGACGCGGAAGGGGTAGGATGGCCGTGTCGAACACTCGCTCGGGTCGGGTCAAGGATCTGAGAATGAGATACCGCCACCACCACCCCCAACCTTTGGAGCCAAGAAGAGCGAGATCGGGCGGGTGACGACGCCAGTCACAAGCGATGCTACGGGTTCCGGAAAGGGTAGCCGGAATTGGTGGAGGTGGAGGAGCTCTAAGTCGGTTCTGAGAGACTTGAGCTAACGGAGCTGAATTTTTCCGAGGTGTGTCCGGTGTAGCGCCCAATACGGCCGAGTATTGGCCGGAATCGACCAAAGAATCATGGATGAGATAGATTTGACAAATGAGGAGAAACCGAAAGGAGCGTGTCGCTTCTCAAGGATGAGTCATATCGATGGTGGCTCACGGTCCGAGATGGTGCTACGGCGGATGATCTCACTTGGGAGTACTTCAAAGCCGCATACCGTAAGAAGTATGTTGGCTCAAGCTACATTGACGCTCAAGGAAAGCTTTTCCGGGTTAGTGCAAGGAATAAGTCCGTCTCGGAGTATGAAGCGGAATTCCTAAGGTTTGAGTCGTTATGCTCGTGGAATAGTGGCATCGGAACATGATCGTTGTGTTCGTTTTGAAGACGGACTTAGAGACGAGTTAAGGTCGCTGATTGCTCCACGGCAAGAACGTGAGTTTGCTTGTCTTGGTGGAGAAGGCCAAGGTAGCCGAAAGAATCAAGGAGTCCGCGAAGCAAAGTTATGATAGGAGCAAGTCAAGAGAGGCTTTGGATTGTCCAGGTCGGTGGTAATGTTCGTAAAAGATTTAGGCAGAGTGGGTCAAATCGTGCAGGGGAGGTCCACAAATTTGCTAATCAAAGACCGCCTAGTGTAACCGTTGTGGAAAGTTTCATTGGGGTGAATGTTGGACCGGAGGGAAAGGATGTTTCGAGTGTGGTTCGCTAGAACATCGTGTGAGAGGACCTGTCGCGTAAGCAAGCTAGGAATCGATCTGAAGGTCAAGGTCGTGCCTGGCCTGTAAAGGAGGGACCAAAGACCGCAGAGGTCGTGGTTATGGTAGAGGTGGTTATGGCTCTAGTGGAGGTCGCGGAGCACCGGCGAGAGGTATTGGCAACACGGAGGCTAGACACTGGTTTGGTGTATCTTTGAGGCGTCGTGAGGAAGGAGACGCACCGGACGTCATAACCGATGCGTTTTTAATTTTTGGTGTTCCATATCGCGCCTTGATAGATGTGGGTTCAACGCACTTACGTTGCTAGTAGTATAGTTGAGACCATGAGTTTAGTTCCCGAGACCGCTTCTAAGAGGATGACTGTACTTAGTCCTTTAGGTCACTCTGTAGAAGTAGATAAGTCAGATAGAGATATACCCTAGAACTCCAAGGGGTAGTGTTTGTAGCCGATCCGATGGAACCGCCGTTTAAGGAGTTCGATCGATTCTTGGGATGGACTGGTTGGTCAAGTACCAAGCAAGTTTGGATTGTGCCGCTAAGCGCATGGTTTTGAAGACGGTTGAAGGTGAAGAAGTGGTCATGATAGGTAATAGGAGAGATTATCTATCCAACGTGGTATCTGCGTTGAAAGCGAACGATGGTCGGGAAGGGTCGTGAGGCGTTCGTAGTACATGTGTGTGCTTTGGAAGCTAAGGAGTCTTCTGTGGGAAATGTTCAAACTGTAAAGGAATTTGCTGACGTATTTCCTGAAGAACTTCCGGGATTGCCTCCGGATCGTGAAGTCGAATTTGGTATAGATCTGTTACCTGGAACGGCGCCAGTGTCTATAGCTCCATATAGGATGGCACCGAAGGAATTGATGGAATTGAAGGCTCAGATACAAGAGTTGTTGGATCGAGGTTTCATTCGACCAAGTGTTTCACCATGGGGAGCGCCGGTACTTTTTGTCAAGAAGAAGGATGGTACGATGCGGATGTGTATAGACTACCGCCAGTTGAATAAGCTGACGATTAAAAACAAGTATCCTTTGCCGAGGATAGATGACTTGTTTGATCAGCTGAAAGGGGCTGCGGTTTTCTCTAAGATTGATTTAAGGTCTGGATATCATCAACTGAAGGTGAAAGAGGCTGATATCCATAAGACGGCATTTCGTGACTCGGTATGGACACTACGAGTTCCCCGGTGATGCCGTTTGGTTTGACTAATGCACCAAAGAAATTTCATGGACATGATGAATAGGGTATTTCAACGATTTTGGATCGGTTTGTTGTGGTCTTTATAGATGATATTTTGGTGTATTCAAGTCGTAAGAGGAGCATGATGCGCATTTGCGAGTGGTGTTGCGATTCGAGGAAAAGCAAATATCAGATGAAATTTAGTAAGTGCACTCGCTTAAGGAGGTGACTTTCTTGGGTCACGTTGTTTCAAATAGAGGATTAGAGTGGATCCTCGAAAGATTGAGGCGATGTTAGATTGGAAGCCGCCTAAATCTGTGGCTGAAATTCGGAGTTTTCTAGGTCCGCGGGGTATTACCAAGATTTGTGGAAGGATTTTCTTTGATTGCCGCACCGATGACCAAGTTGTTGAGGAAAGGAGTTCCATTTGTGTGGACCGAGGAGCAAAGCAAGAAAGTTTCGACAAATTGAAGAAGATTCTGATGAAGCTCGCTTTGATTCAACTTTGAGGCGTGCAAGGAATTCACGGTTTATTGCGATGCATCACATATTGGTTTGGGATGCGTCTTGATGCAAGAAGGGAAGGTAGTGGCTTATGCATCTCGGCAGCTGAGACCACATGAGGCTAATTATCCGACTCATGACTTGGAGTTAGCGGTGTAGTCTTCGCTTTGAAGATATGGAGGCACTATTTGTACGGAGAGAAGTCGATAGTTTATACGGATCACAAGAGTCTTAAGTATCTCTTGACTCGGAAGGATTTGAATTTGAGGCGGCGTAGATGGATTGAGTACCGCTTGAAGGACTACGATCGTTCGATCGAGTATCATCCTGAGTAAGGCTAACGTGGTGGCGTATGCGTTGAGTCGTAAGGTTGTATCGGATTTAAGATCGATGTTTGCTCGACTTAGTCCGTTCGATGATGGGAGTCTTTTGGCGAATGCAAGTCAAGCCGACTTGGTTAGATCAGACAAGGAGAAGCGGTTAGAGGATGATGGTTTGAATGATCGGAGGTTGCAAGTCCGAATGGTGGATTAGAGGATTTTAGTCCATCCCGGTGATGGAGTTTTGTGCTTTAAAGGAAGAGCTTGTATGCCAAGGATGTGGAGTTGAGACAAAGGATTCTTCGGGACGCACATAGCAGCCCATATGCTATGCATCCCGGAGGTAGCAAGATGTATCGGGATTTGAGAGAGCAATTTTGGTGGCCGTGTCCGAAACGGAAGTAACGAGTTCGTGGGTAAGTGTCCGACGTGTCAACAAGTCAAGGCCGAACATCGCTTGCCATCCGGTTTACTTCACCGGTGAAGATTCCTCGATGGAAGTGGGAGAGGATCACCATGGACTTTGTCGGTGGATTACCTCTTACGCCTAGCAAGAAGAATTCAGTTTGGGTGATTGTGGATCGTCGACTAAATCAGCGCATTTCATACCCGTAAGGGTAGATTATTCGCCTGAGGTTAGCTAAGTTATATGTAGCCGAGATAGTGAGATTGCATGGTGTGCCAAGATCGATTATCTCGGATAGGGATCCGAGGTTTACATCGAGGTTTTGGAGAGCGTTGCATCAAGCTTTGGGTGCGAGATTGGACTTCAAAGACACCTTTTCATCCGCAATCCGACGGACAATCGGAGAGAGTGATTCGAGATCTTAGAAGATATGCTCGAGGTTGTGTTCGACTTCAGATGGCGCTTGGGAGGAGTATCTACCGTTGGCGGAATTCGCTTATAACAATAGTTATCAGCGAGTATCCAAATGGCTCCATATGAAGCATCAGATGGGCGAAAAAAATGCCGTACTCCTACGTGTTGGACGGAACTAGGTGAACGACATGTCTTGGGTCCGAATTGGTGACGGAAACCGAGGACAAAGTTAAGGTAATTCGGACTCGTCTCAAGGAAGCATCGGATAGGCAAAAGTCTTATGCCGATCTCAAGCGCAAGGAGATGGAATACGAGGTAGAGATAAAGTCTTTCTACAAGGTGTCGCCTTGGAAAAAGGTGTTGCGCTTTGGGCAAAAAGGGAAATTAAGTCCAAGGTTCATCGGCCGTATACTCGTGTTGAAGCGAGTAGGACCGGTAGCTTATCACTCGAATCGCCAAGCGAGTTGAGTCGATTCACGATGTCTTCCATGTGTCGATGCTTAGACGGTATAGGTCGATCCATCGCTTCGTGCGAGCGAGATTGAGGTTAACTCCGACTTATCATTCGAGGAGGAACCAGTTCAGATTTTAGATCGTGATGTCAAGGTGTTGCGTGAAAGTCGGTACCCTTAGTGAAAGTGCTATGGCGAAACCATGGTACGCGGAAGCGGCGTGGGAACTCGAGGAGGTGATGCGCGCAGCAATACCCTCACCTTTTCGATCGTAATTTCGAGGTCGAAATTATTTTAAGGGGGGTAGAACTGTAACATCCCAAAATAGGGGTTATTTGTGATTGAATTATTTTTCTTGTATTTGAATTTCTGTGATATTATTCGTGATGATATAAGGCTTAATTAGGGGTCTTGAGTAAGCTCGGTTTAGTAGAATAATTCTTAGTAAGGCTTATTTAAAGAAGAGGATTAAATGAGCTTAGCACTTAAGTTAATTTAAGTAGCAATAAGTGACAAGATGAGTGCATGGCAAGTTGGTAATGGCGCATGGAGTTTAGCTTGAGGGGAGAGGTTCGAATCCCTTAAATAGCATTGGGACAACTTTTATTTTTGCTTTGGTATGGTAAGTGTCGGCCAAGGATAATTAAGGTAAGGGTTGACCATGTTATTTTTTTGGTTAGTAGACTATAGGTTTAAGGCAAGTATTAACTTATGGAAGGGAATCAAGTAATTAAGGAAAATATGGAGACATGGGGCTAGTATCAAGGAAAACGTTTTGGAAAGAAATCCTATGCCTTTATGCCATGAACTTGGACGGCATTGTGGCTAAGGAGGGAGTTTTGGCCGAATATGCTAGTGTTGGTAAGGCTTAGGAAGATTTTTGGTCATTTCTTTCATTTGGTGCAAAAGTTGCAAAACAATTCTCTCTCAAACTCTTTTCTTTCTAGCCGAATTTTACCATTTGCTAAGCTTAATACTTTTTGACCATTTGGTCATTTTATGCTCAATTTCTATTTTCTTCATCTCAATCTCTCAAAACCAAACCTTCATCAACCTTTTGTTCTCCCATTTGTTTTGATTAAACATCAAAACCTCCTATACTTACTTCTTGCCAAAACTCTATTTCTTCTCCTATTCTTATCTTTTTGTCATAAAGCCGAATATACCTCTTTGTTGTGCCGAAAATATTCTTCTCCTATCTTGATCAACTTTGGCCGAATATTGAAGGTAAGATAGTTATCATCGGGACTTCTCTAGAAATTGGTTTTGGTAAGGTGGTAAGGTTTATTTCAAGGATTATTATTTTAAGTTTCGTTTAAGCCGAGAGGCTAATAAACCTTATTGATGATGGTTGATTGTAGGGAAGTGAGGCCGATTCTTTTAGGAGTGTGTTGGATAAGTGTTCAAGGCTTTGGGTAAGATTTTAGGTTCACAAGGAACCTTTCTCAATTATTTTGGTTTGGCCGAATAGGCCATGGTTCTAATATTCATTTTTGGCCGAATATAGGGGCAAGAATACTTGTGTGGCCGATTTGTCTATTCGGGATTTAGAACTCTTTTTGGTGCCGTGTGTATACATACACATCTTATAACTTTTAATATGCTAAGTGTTATTTTATGCCTAAACGTTTTGTGTAGACATGGATGTAATACCTTCATGGTATTAACAAGGATTTGGGTAAGTTCTTATTACTATGTGATTATTATTTGATGCTTTTGGGAAGCATGACACATTTGGTATGTGTATTATTTGATATATGGCTTATGATAAATCGATTGGATGTTGTTAAATAAATCTATCAACATGATTTGTGGTACATGCATATAAATGATTGTTATGGGTTGATGAGAGGAGAGGCGGTGATATTCGTGTCGACGGACACCAAGTGTTTTGGTAACACATCGTGACTACGGTCACCAGAGGTTTGGTACCTCCGAGGTTTGGCACCTCATAGCGACTTGTCCACGTGGTTAATTCCACCGTGGGTTGGCCCCACTTTGAGATATGGGATTGTCTGCGGTGATTTGGTATCACACGATGGGTTGGCCCCATCATCTATTTTGTGACTTCGGTCACCAGTGTTTTGGTAACACAATAGTGTCTTCTGACACCGGTGATTTAGTATCACAAATGTGACTATATGTCACCGTGTTTTGGTAACACAATTGTGTCATTGGACACCAAGTGGTTTGGCACCACCACCAAGGTTTTGGTACCACACGGGTAGAAAAAGGCGTATGGATGGTTAGGTTGGGTGCATTTTAAACTTATGCATGTTAATTGGTTATGATTTGTGTATGTTATTGCACTAAACCGGGAAGGTTACACATTGAGTCTTGGTGACTCACCTTCTCCTTTAATTTTTCAGTGATTCGTAGACCACGGGTGAGGAGCCGGATGGACTCGAGGTGGCCATGCAAAGGAGACTTTTAATAAATGAATTTTGGATTTTATTTATCTTTCTTTTAGGTTTATGTTGCTTATTTGTAATAAGGCCTCCTAGTATGATTTCATTATTGCTGCGTGTTTGAATGTTTGGTTTAAACTACTTGATGATGTTAAAACGGTTGCACATGTTTTCTCAAATTAAATGCAAAATGTTTTAAAGTACCATCGGGTACATTCGAAATTTGTAAACAACTCGACTCAAAGAAATATTTTAAGTTTGGTTTTTAACAAAGAAAATTTAAATTGAAAGGCATTTCGACTAATTTCAAAATCGGTTTTAAAATGATTTTTCAAAATCTTTTCTCTGTAGCAAACCAAATTCGGTCATATTGTTTGGGCCGGGTTTGGGGTGTTACAAATACTATAGTTAACCCCCCCACACTTAAGATGTACATTGTCCTCAATGTACAAAGGTAGATAATATCAAAATAATCATAAAATCGTAAGATGGAGAGAGAAGGGAAACTTCCTGAATTTTGGATGAAGCCAATGAAAAGAAACCGAATAAGATTGGAGGTGAGCGTAGGGAGGCATCTCGAACTGGTTGAGTCCTCCAAGCAGCCATCCTAATTTCTTTTGTATCCTAAGCTAAATCTAAATGGAATGAATAACAAGAACAAAATAATAAAGAAAATAAAAGAAAGGAAATAAAAATAAAAATAAAAATGAAAATGAAAATAAAAATGAAAATAAGAATGAAAATAAAAATAAAAATAAAAATAGAAATAAAAGTAAATATTTAAATAGTGATACGGTCCACGCCCTTGTTTGAGTTTAATCAGTGTGTGTTTTTTGTGATTTTGAATTTTGGGAGAGTTTAGGTGTTTTACCACGACCGTGGGTCTCGTAGCACGCCCGTGTATTCTTCACAGGTCCTTTAGAACGGGCGTGTTTAACCCGTGCTCATCAAATCAGTAACCTCGCACGGTTGTAGGGCACAGCCGTGTCTTGCCCGTGCTCAATAAGTCAGTAACCTCACACGGGAAGACGGCACGGGCGTGGCTTTTTATCGCAGCCTGTGTTGGGAAAGAAATCGTTCTTTGTCGTGCACGGTTACTAGCACGTCCGTGGTTTGTCCTTCTGGCTTCCACACGGCCACGGTCACGGCCGTGTGCAAGGCCGTGTGAGCATGGAAATCTGTACTTTGGTTAGTTTATGGTTAGGTGCTAAAATGAAAAATAAAAGTAAAATAAAAAATGTAAAAATTAATAGGGTTAGTGCTCGGGTTGCCTCCCGAGAAGTGCTCGTTTATAGTATTAAGCTAGACTTTACCTCTCATTCGTATGGTCAAGGTGGTTTGAGGAGGTGAAAATCCTTCCTCATGCGATCAACTCGATTTTTGATATAAAATTTAAGTCGAGTAGTGTTTACCTCAAAAGTACTGAATTTATGATTGCTTACCTCGACTGGCCCGTATAGGAAGACATTAAGTACCTCAAAAGTGATTTCTTCGGTTGTCTTGAGGTCCAATTGGCGATTCGAGGTCTTCCTTATTCAACAATACCGATCCCCTATTTTGAAGTGATTTGTTATTCCTATCAGCTCGTCTGGGGGTTCCTTCGGTTTTTCTTCGTGCGGTTTTGGCTGCTCTTTAAAGTGTGTCTTCCCCTCTTTTAGTTTGTTGATCTCAAGGCTTCGTTCCTGATATACTTCTTCTTTGTTGTCACAAGGTTCCTGTTTTGGCTCGGTTCGTAGTTACGTGGTTGTTCTGCGTGAAATTTGAATAGATTGATTATCAACCGATTTTACTTTCTCACCTTCATCGATCGATGTTCGCCGAGTCAAGAGCTTGTAAACCGATTGATTCGTCACCTATACGAAGAATGAGTTCTCCTGTACCAACATCAATTTTAGTCCCGGCGGTTGCTAGAAAGGGTCTTCCTAAAATTAAAGGGATCGAATTGTCCTCATCCATGTCTAAAACGACAAAGTCTCATCGGGAATACGAATTTATCAATTTTGATTAGAACATTTTCAATTATACCCTAGGAATTCGATAGTTTTATCGATTAATTGAATGCTCATCCTGGTTTGTCTCGGTTTCCCTAGACCTAGTTGTTTAAACATTTTATAAGGCATAACATTGATGCTTGCCTTTAAATCACTAAAAGCATTATCAATAGATAAACTACCAATTAAACATGGAATTGTAAAACTCCCCGGATCTTTTAATTTCCGTGGCAGTTTATTTTGTAGAATTGCTTTGAGCACATTGCGCTTAGCTCCACATGTGATTCCTCGTCTAGCTTCCGTTTGTTTGTCAACCGCTCTTTTAAAAATTTTCTATAATCGGGTATCCGTGAAAGAGCTTCGAGAAACGGTAAGTTAATATGTAATTTCTTTAAAAGTTTAAGAAACTTACCAAACTATTCCTCTGTGTTGTCCTTCTTCATTGCTTCGGGATATTGTACACGAGGATGGTACTCTGTAATTGCCGACTTTGGTATTTCATGGCTCACCTCAACCTTACCTTCACTTACCACAGGATCTTGCTTTGGGTCAGATTCCACTAATCTTTCACTGTCATGAGTTGTTACAGCTTGAATTTGCTCTTTTGGGTTAGTTTCAGTGTTGCTTGGCTAGCTTTCTTGTGGTTGTTCTAAGATCAGCTGAACAGGCTGACCTAAATGATCATCGATCCCTTGAATCGATGTTTCTTGTTTCGTTTCTATATTTTTTAGACGTGCTTCTGTGTTTGCTATGAATTTTGCCAGCGTCTCTTCAAGGTTCGACTCATCTTCCTATTGGTGAGGTGGTTGTTGAAAATTTGGAGGAAGTTCCTCTCCTTGGCTGCCTTGATCATCCCACGAGAAATTGGGATGGTACCTCCAATCTGTATTATAAGTGTCACTATAAAAATTATTTTGTGGTCTAGAATAGTTACCCATATAGTGGACTTGTTCGTTCTTCATGCCATATCTGTAGGGTGGGTACTCAGGATTCGCCACGCCTCCTAGATTCGAGTCATATTGCATAATTGGATGTACCTGCGAGAGACTACACAAACCATCAATCTTTTTATTCATCATCTCTAACTGGTTTGACAGCCTGGTTATTGTGTCGAGGTTGAAGACACTGGCGGCTTCTGTTGGTGTTGTCCTCATAACTCGCCACTGATAGTTATTTAGGGCCATCTTCTCTATAAACTAAAATTATCTGACAAAAACAAATAAAAGAAAAATTAGCAAAGTAAAAATTTAAACTAAAAATAAAGGTAAATTGCGAAAAATAAAAAGAATGGCTAAAGTAATAAAAATAGAGCTTTCTTAATATTTTAGTTCCTTTGCAAGAATGGCGCCAAAAACTTGATCATTTGAAAATCGAGTTTTAAAATTTATAAAAGAATGATCGAACTCGAAACTAACTCGACAACGATTAAAGGCAAGTGCACCTATCGAACAGTAGTATAGTTTAGGCAAGACCGAATTATCAAACCCAAAGGAACTAAAAGTACTAATACTAACTTTCTTTTTATTATCTAGCCTAAAATAAGTGAAGTTGTTATTAATCTAAATTAATTAACTACTAAACTAAAGACTCTAAGACAAATAAGAATGAATTTGGAAAATAACTTGGGAAAAAAACAGTTGATTTAGACTATACCCTAGGAAGAATCCACCTAGACTTCACTTGTTATCTAACACTGAACCATACGATTTATTCACTTAGTTTGATCTGTAAGACTCCCTAACTTATATTAAACCCTCTCTCGAGGCAAATAACGTCTAACCCTATGTTAATTAGTGGAACTCTCATTCTCTTATAATAACCCCCTAGAATAGCAGTAAATCGATCTGTGGATTCCCATATTAGGTTTCACCCTAATCCGGCAAAATCTCGTTACCCTATCTCTAGGCGTGCGATCAACTCCGCTTAATTATGTTGGATCTACTCTTAGGCAGGGTCTATTCCTCCTCCATCTAAGCACATTAGAATTGGATGAAGCTCACATAATTAAGAACAAACTAAGTATTTATCATATAATTCAGAAAATCAACTAACAAGATTCATCATAGGGTTCATCCCCTTCGGGTATCCGAAGGGTTTAGTTCATAACAATAAAGGAAAACATCTCAAGAGAAAAGATAAAACAAAACATAAGAAATCCCTAAAACCCCCTGAAAGAATTGAAGAGGAGATCCTCCGTCTTGAGTATAACTCTGGCTTCTTGATATGGATCAACTGGCTATCCCTGAGTGAATCCCAACAAATCTTCCTTCTCTGGCCTAGCACGACGCCCTAACAAAAGCCCTTGCAGAAGGCTTTTGTCGAACTCCCCTGACAAGTTACCCCATTGGGTGTTTATATAGACTTTGAGATGCCTTACTTGGCCCCAAAGTATCCTAATTCAAGTAAAGTTCCTACTAGGGTGTTTGAATAGGCTTTGGAATGCCTTTCTTTGTCTCCAAGTATCCAAATCCGAGTAAAATTCCTCTTTCCCGCGGCAGGGACACGGCCATGGCACACGCCCGTGTGAATCGTCTTCACGCCGTGTTTGACACTTTTGAATGAGGCACGGCCGTGTAAGTCGTGGTAAGGCCGTGTTCTCGTAGGAATGGTGGCACGGCCGTGTGGCTTGAAGTCCAGGCCGTGCTGATTTCGTGGCTTGGCCCAATTTGGTCCGTTTTAAGCCCGTTTCTCGTTCTTTTTACCATCGGGTGCTTTCCTGAGTATAATACATGAAAAGAAAGGATTAAGAGCACCTTTTTACATAAATTGGGGCTTAAATCATCCAAAAGCATATTAAATGTGGGCTTAAAATATGTTACTTTTACGGTTTATCAAATACCCCCACACTTAAGCTTTTGCTTGTCCTCAAGCAAAATTCTCAACTTACAATTAAAACAAACTTCCTATAATTCATAATAGTCATTGATAGTGTCTCATCATAATTCATAGATAATTTATACATGGATAATTAAACTCAAATAGTCCTAAAAATTCAAACATTATAAGTCATAGATTTTGTAGCTCGAAAACATAGGTGTCTCCCCTTATCTAAATAATTACCTTTAATTTGAAATCGACAAGGATTGACATCCTCATAAAAGATTCACTCAAATCACTCAAAGTGTTTAAGGTTCAAAATTTAGGCGCTCAAAAGTCAAACATGAAGAGTTAATCCCTTAGGCTTGCATGAAAATCAAATCTCCACCACTGAAATATGAGATGAAACACAAATCAAAAGGTCTTTGTTAGGGTTGTAACGGGGCTAGGGTTAAGGTGTGGAACATGCTGAATTAGAGGGTTAAAATCGAGATTGAATTGACAAATTACCTAACTAAGAACTAATGAACTAATAATAATAATTACATCAATTGAAAACTAATAATACTAATAATACGAGCTTCTTTTTTCAATCTTCGGATTTAAATGTATAAGCTCGTTTAATCACATAACTAATAATGAATATACTTCGTTTTTTTTAGAACAATCATAAATACATAATAAAAGATAAATTACTAAAATAAAAACATGGTTAGGCTATTAATCAAATCAAATCTCGATATAAAGGTAATCAAAAGGAATGGTGATAACAAAAACAAAGGGGTTCTAGGTTAATATTAGCGGTTATGTCAATAAATAGGGTTGTTAGGATTAAAAGGGGTTCATTAGGGGTTAATTGTTAAGGTAGGCTTTTTAATAGAGTTAGTGGGTTAGATCCTAGGTGCCTTTTATCATCTCTGTGTATCAAATCAAAAAATGTGGTCTCGACATGTATAATCGATGCAAGTTCTAGAATAACAAATCAGTGTTGACATACTCATAATCAATAAAGTGAGCAAGAAAAATAATATATGCTCTATAAGGCTCAAAAAATCACAAAAATTATGGGTATTTTGATGTCAACTTCGTAAATTTCAAACTTCAAGATAATATCTAAACTCAGTTTGACAACCTAGAAAATTTTTAATTTCTAAAAAATAGACTTATCATGCTTGATTCTCTAGTATTCTTCAAATTTAATTATCAATGACTTAATCTAAAACATATCAATAAAAATCATAAATCATCAGAAATTTCATCCTAATTAGTAATATGAGTAATTTACTTTCAAACAAGGCATAATTCAGGGATTTTCAAATAATACTATAGTTAACCCCCCCACACTTAAGATGTACATTGTCCTCAATGTACAAAGGTAGATAATATCAAAATAATCATAAAATCGTAAGATGGGGAGAGAAGGGAAACTTCCTGAATTTTGGATGAAGCCAATGAAAAGAAACCGGATAGGATTGGAGGTGAGCGTGGGGAGGCGTCTCGAACTGGTTGAGTCCTCGAAGCAGCCATCCTAATTTCTTTTGTATCCTAAGCTAAATCTAAATGGAATGAATAACAAGAAGAAAATAATAAAGAAAATAAAAGAAAGGAAATAAAAATAAAAATAAAAAAAAATGAGAATAAAAATGAGAATAAAAATAGAAATAAAAGTAAATATTTAAATAGTGATACGGTCCACGCCCTTGTTCGAGTTTAATCAGTGTGTGTTTTTTGTGATTTTGAATTTTGGGAGCGTTTAGGTGTTTTACCACGGCCGTGGGTCTCGTAGCACGCCCGTGTATTCTTCACACGGTCCTTTAGAACGAGCGTGTTTAACCCGTGCTCGTCAAGTCGGTAACCTCAAATGCGGTTGTAGGGCACACTGTCTCGCCTGCGTGCTCAATAAGTCGGTAACCTCACACAGAAGTCGGCCGCGGGCGTGGCTTTTATCGTAGCCCGTGTTGGGAAAAGAAATCATTCTTTGTCGTGCATGGTTACTAGCACGTCCGTGGTTTGTCCTTCTGGCTTCCACACGGCCACGGCCACGGCCACGGCCGTGTGCAAGGCCCGTGTGAGCATGGAAATCAGTACTTTGGTTAGTTTATGGTTAGGTGCTAAAATAAAAATAAAAGTAAAATAAAAATGTAAAAATTAATAGGGTTAGTGCTCGGGTTGCCTCTCGAGAAGCGCTCGTTATAGTCTTAAGCTAGACTTTACCTCTCATTCGTATGGTCAAGGTGGTTTGAGGAGGTGAAAATCCTTCCTCATGCGATCAACTCGATTTTTGATATAAAATTTAAGTCGAGTAGTGTTTACCTCAAAAGTACTGAATTTATGATTGCTTACCTCGACTGGCCCGTATAGGAAGACATTAAGTACCTCAAAAGTGATTTCTTCAGTTGTCTTGAGGTCTGAATTGGCGATTCGAGGGTCTTCCTTATTCAACAATACCTGATCCCCTATTTTGAAGTGATTTGTTGTTCCTATCAGCTCGTCTGGGGGTTCCTTCGGTTTTTCTTCGTGCGGTTTCGGCTCCTCTTTAAAGTGTGTCTTCCCCTCTTTTAGTTTGTTGATCTCAAGGCTTCGTTCCTCATATGCTTCTTCTTTGTTGTCACAAGGTTCCTGTTTTGGCTCAGGTTCGTAGTTCTGTGGTTGTTCCTGCGGTGAAATTTGAACAGATTGATTATCAACTGATTTTACTTTCTCACCTTCATCGATCGATGTTCGCCGAGTCAAGAGCTTGTAAACTGATTGATTCGTCACCTATACGAAGAATGAGTTCTCCTGTACCAACATCAATTTTAGTCCTGGCAGTTGCTAGAAAGGGTCTTCCTAAAATTAAAGGGATCGAATTGTCCTCATCCATGTCTAAAATGACAAAGTCTACTGGGAATACGAATTTATCAATTTTGATTAGAACATTTTCAATTATACCCCTAGGAATTCTGATAGTTTTAATAGTTAGTTGAATGCTCATCCTGGTTTGTCTCGGTTTCCCTAGACCTAGTTGTTTAAACATTTTATAAGGAATAACATTGATGCTTGCCTTTAAATCAGCTAAAGCATTATCAATAGATAAACTACCAATTAAACATGGAATTCTAAAACTCCCTGGATCTTTTAATTTTAAGTGGCGCTTTATTTTGTAGAATTGCTTGAGAGCACATTGCGTTTAGCTCCACATGTGATTCCTCGTCTAGCTTCCGTTTGTTTGTCAACCGCTCTTTTAAAAATTTTCTATAATCGGATCATCTGCGAAAGAGCTTCGAGAAACGGTAAGTTAATATGTAATTTCTTTAAAAGTTTAAGAAACTTACCAAACTGTTCCTCCGTGTTGTCCTTCTTCATTGCTTCGGGATATTGTACACGAGGATGGTACTCTGTAATTGCCGATTTTGGTATTTCATGGCTCACCTCAACCTTACCTTCACTTACCACGGGATCTTGCCTTGGGTCGATTCCACTAATCTTTCAACGTCATGAGTTGTTACTGACTTGAATTTGCTCTTTTGGGTTAGTTTCAGTGTTGCTTGGCAAGCTTTCTTGTGGTTGTTCTAAGATCAGCTTAAGAGGCTGACCTAAATGATCCTCGATCCCTTGAATCGATGTTTCTTGTTTCGTTTCTATATTTTGTAGACGTGCTTCTGTGTTTGCTATGAATTTTGCCAGCGTCTCTTCAAGGTTCGACTCATCTTCCTGTTGGTGAGGTGGTTGTTGAAAATTTGGAGGAAGTTCCTCTCTTTGGATGCCTTGATCGTCCCACGAGAAATTGGGATGGTACCTCTAATCTGTATTATAAGTGTCACTATAAAAATTATTTTGAGGTCTAGAGTAGTTACCCATATAGTGGACTTGTTCGTTCTTCATGCCATATCTGTAGGGTGGGTACTCAGGATTCGCCACGCCTCCGAGATTGGAGTCATATTGCATAATTGGATGTCCCTGCAAGAGCCTACACAAACCATCAATCTTTTTCTTCATCATCTCTAACTGGTTTGATAGCCTGGTTATTGCGTCGAGGTTGAAGACACTGGCGGCTTCTGTTGGTGTTGTCCTCATAAATTGCCACTGATAGTTATTTAGTGCCATCTTCTCTATAAACTAAAATTATCTGACAAAAACAAATAAAAGAAAAATTAGCAAAGTAAAAATTTAAACTAAAAATAAAGGTAAATTGCGAAAAATAAAAAGAATGGCTAAAGTAATAAAAATAGAGCTTTCTTAATATTTTAGTTTCCCGGCAACGGTGCCAAAAACTTGATCACTGTAAATCAGAGTTTTAAAATTTATAAAAGAATGATCGAACCTGGAAACTAACTCTGACAACGATTAAAGGCAAGTGCACCTATCGAACAGTAGTATAGTTTAGGCAAGACCGAATTATCAAACCCAAAGGAACTAAAAGTACTAATACTAACTTTCTTTTTATTATTTAGCCTAAAATAAGTGAAGTTGTTATTAATCTAAATTAATTAACTACTAAACTAAAGACTCTAAGACAAAGAAGAATGAATTTGGAAAATAACTTGGGAAAAACGCAGTTGATTTAGATGATACCCTAGGAAGAATCCACCTAGACTTCACTTGTTATCTAACACTGAACCATACGATTTATTCACTTAGTTTGATTCGTAAGACTCCCTAACGTATATTAAACCCTCTCTCGAGGCGAATAACGTCTAACCCTAGGTTAATTAGTGGAACTCTTGTTCTCTTATAATAACCCCCTAGAATAGCAGTAAATCGATCTGTGGATTCCCATATTAGGTTTCACCCTAATCCGGCAAAATCTCGTCACCTTATCTCTAGGCGTGCGATCAACTCCGCTTAATTATGTTGGATCTACTCTTAGGCAGGGTCTATTCCTCCTCCATCTAAGCACATTAGAATTGGATGAAGCTCACATAATTAAGAAAAAACTAAGTATTTATCATATAATTCAGAAAATCAAATAACAAGATTCATCATAGGTTTCATCCCCTTCGAGTATCCGAAGGGTTTAGTTCATAACAATAAAGGAAAACATCTCAAGAGAAAAGATAAATCAAAACCTAAGAAATCCCTAAAACCCCCTGAAGGAATTGAAGATGAGATCCTCCATCTTGAGTATAACTCTGACTTCTTGAGATGGATCAACTGGCTATCCCTGAGTGAATCCCCACAAATCTTCCTTCTCTGGCCTAGCACGACGCCCTGACAAAAGCCCTGGCAGAAGGCTTCTGCCGAACTCCCCTGACAAGTTGCCCCATTGGGTGTTTATATAGACTTTGAGATGCCTTACTTGGCCCCAAAGTATCCTAATTCAAGTAGAGTTCCTACTAGGGTGTTTGAATAGGCTTTGGAATGCCTTTCTTTGTCTCCAAGTATCCAAATCTGAGTAAAATTCCTCTTTCCCGTGGCAGGGACACGGCCATGGCACACGCCCGTGTTAATCGTCTTCACGCCGTGTTCGACACTTTTAAATGAGGCACGGCCGTGTAAGTCGTGGTAAGGCCGTGTTCTAGTAGGAATGGTGGCACGGTCGTGTGGCTTGAAGTCTAGGTCGTGCTGATTTCGTGGCTTGGCCTAATTTGGTCCGTTTTAAGCCAGTTTCTCGTTCTTTTTGTCATCGGGTGCTTTCCTGAGTATAAGACATGAAAATAAAGGATTAAGAGCACCTTTTTACATAAATTGGGGCTTAAATCATCCAAAAGTATATTAAATGTGGGCTTAAAATATGTTACTTTTACGGTTTATCAAGCAACTACTGATGACGCTGCGAGTAACGCACCGGCTCCCGCGCAAGGGACCGTGTCTGTAGAAAGTAGACCCGAGACTATGGGTCAAGGTTAAGAGGCACGGGAAGCCTTTCTTCACATAATTAGTAATTGGTACACGGAGTATGTGCGAGCGAATCCTAATGCTCAACCTCCTCCACACCCTCCTATACCTCAGCCAGTTCTTGTGGCTCCTCAAGGTATAGAATTGGTGAGGATGACCAAACCCCCAGTAGATAAGATTCGAAAGCAAGGGGCCGAGGAATTTAGAGCTAACATAAACGATGACCCCGAGAGGGCAGAGTTCTGGCTTGAGAACTCAATGAGAGTATTTGATAAACTCTCCTGCACACCTGAGGAGAGCTTAAAATACGCCGTGTCATTGCTGAAGGACTCGGCCTATCATTGGCGGAAGATGATAACTTCGGTGGTTCCAAGAGAGAGGGTGATGTGGGGCTTCTTTTTGGAAGAATGCCGAAAGAAGTATATAAATTAGAGGTTTGTGGACCAGAAACAGAAAGAATTCCTTGAATTGAAGCAAGGAAAAATGACTGTGGCAAAATATGAGCGCGAATTCTTTAGGCTCAGCAAGTATGCACAAGAATGTGTGTCTACAGAAGCTATCTTGTGTAAAAGGTTTGAAGATGGGCTGAATGAGGATATCAGACTTCTAGTTGGAATTTTGGAGCTAAAAGAATTTGTGGTGTTGGTTGACAGGGCATGTAAGGCCGAGAAACTGAATAAGGAAATGAGGAAAGCCATGAGTGAGGCCCGAGATGCAAGAAAAAGGCCAAAAAGTAAGTCATACCAAGCTCAATAAAAGAAGTCCAAGGAGATGAACCCTTAGACGACTGCATCAGTTGGATATTCACATCGAGATTGAGGTAATACATACTCGGGCTCGAGAGTTCAAGCCACCTCGATGGCAAGTGTGGGCAATCCAAAATCCAAACCGGAGTGTCCAAATTATGGAACGCAACACACTGGGGAGTGTTGGGGGAATAACCGAAACTGTTACAAGTGTTGTTCACCCGATCATTTCATCCGAAATTTTCCTGAGAGGGATGACAAGGAAAGGAAGCAAGAGATAAGATCAAGCAATGTATCTTCGAGGGGTAGATCTCAAAAGAACCCGGGAGGAAGGACTAGTAGTAGAGGTGCGCCTCAAGATTCTGCTGTGGGATTGGAGGGTCGAGCACCTGCAAGGACTTATGCCATTCGCACTCGCGAAGAGGCATCATCTCCAGATGTAATAACGGGTAGTTTTTCTCTTCATGATACCTCTGTTATTGCTTTGATTGATCCGGAGTCTTACATTTGCATGAGATTGGCATCTAGTATGAGTATGATTGTTGAGTGTACGTAATTTGTAGTAAAGGTTTCAAACCCGTTAGGCAAACATGTGCTAGTTGACAAGGTGTGTTGGAATTGTCCTTTGACAATTAGAGGTCACTATTTTCCGGCAAATCTTATGTTGTTGCCGCTTGATGAATTTTATTTGATTCTTGGTATGGATTTGTTGACTACCCATAGTGTTTTAGTGAACTGTGGTAGTAAATTTATTGAATTGAAATATGAAAATGGAGATGTTATTCGGGTGGAATCAGGTAGGTCAGATAGTTTGCCTGTGATAATTTCATCTATGGTAGCTGAGAGATACTTGAGGAAAGGATATGAGTCCTATCTCGCCTTTGTGTTGAATGTTCAAGAATCAGAGGTAAAGATTGAATCAGTGCCGGTGGTGTGTGAGTATTCAGATGTATTCCTGGAAAAGTTACCCTGATTACCTCCAGTTAGAGAGGTTGAGTTTGGGATTGAATTAGTTTCGGGTACGGCACCTATTTCGGTTGCTCCGTATAGGATGGCACCACTAGAGTTAAAAGAATTGAAATTTCAGTTGCAAGAGTTAACAGACAAGGGTTTTGCAAGACCAAGTTATTCACCGTGGGGTGCTTCGGTACTTTTTGTAAAGAAGAAGGATGGGTCGATGAGATTGTGCATAGACTACAGACAACTCAACAAGGTGACAGTGAAGAATAAGTATCCTTTAACAAGGATAGATGATTTATTTGACCAATTGAAGGGAGCTACGGTGTTCTCCAAGATAGACCTAAGGTCTAGATATTACCAGTTGAGGGCTAAGGAGCAAGATGTGCTCAAAAATGCATTTCGGACGAGGTATGGCCATTACAAATTTCTTGTCATGCCATTTGGTTTAACGAATGCTCCTGCGATTTTCATGGATTTAATGAATCGTGTATTTTGACCGTATTTGGATAAATTTGTGGTTGTTTTTATTGATGACATACTAATTTATTCTCGAGATGAGAGTGAGCATGCAGAGCATTTGAGAATTGTGTTACAGACTTTAAGAGATAAGTAGTTATATTCTAAATTCAGCAAGAGCGAGTTTTGGCTCCGAGAGGTCGAATTTCTAGGACACATTGTGTCAGGTGACGGTATAAGAGTTGACCCAAGTAAGATCTCGGTTATTATGGAGTTGAAATCGCCAAGGAATGTGTCTGAGATTAGGAGATTTTTTGGTTTGGCGGGGTACTACATACGGTTTGTCAAAGGGTTTTCCATGATTGCTACCCCGATGACAAAACTGTTGCAAAAAGAAGTTAAGTTTGAATGGACTGAGAAATGCCAAAAAAGTTTCGATAGATTGAAAGCATTGCTGACTGAGGCACCGGTTTTGGTACAACCTGAGTCAGAGAAAGAGTTCGTAGTCTACAGTGATGCTTCATTAAATGGTCTCGGCTATATGTTGATGCAAGAGGGTAAGGTAGTAGCTTACGCCTCTAGACAATTAAAATCGCATGAGAAGAATTATCCGACTCATTATTTGGAGTTGGCTGCAATTGTCTTTGCTTTGAAGATTTGGCGTCATTATTTATATGGCGAGAAGTGCCAAATCTTCACCGATCACAAGAGTTTTAAGTACTTAATGGACCAAAAGGATTTGAATTTGCGACAACGGCGGTGGCTTGAATTATTAAAGGATTACGAGTTAGTAATCGATTACCATCCGGGGAAAGCGAATGTGGTTGCGGATGCCTTGAGTAGAAAATCCCTATATGCTTTGAGAGCTATGAGTAAGAGCTTAGCGTTGTCTGATGACGGCGCTATATTGGCCGAGTTGAGGGCTAGACCATTATTTATTTAGCAGATATGTAAATCTCAAAAGAATGATAGTGAGATACAAGTTAAGAGAGCTCAGTGCAAATCGGGAGATGACTCCTACGATTTCGTGTTAGTTCAGATGGTTGTTTAATGTTTCATGACAGGATTTGTGTGCCAAAGGATGACGAGTTAATCCAAAAAATTTTACATGAAGCACACAATGGTCGTTTGTCAGTACACCCGGGCAGCACAAAAATGTACAATGATTTGAAGAAATTGTATTGGTGGCCGGGCATGAAAAGAGACATCTCCGAGTTTGTTACGAAATGTTTAGTTTGTCAACAAGTGAAAGCTGAGCACCAAGTGCCCTCGGGATTACTTCAACCGGTGATGGTTCCCGAGTGGTAATGGGATCGAATCACCATGGATTTCGTAACAGGGTTGCGTATGACTCCGAGAAAGAAAGATGCTGTGTGGGTCATTGCTAATAGATTAACAAAATCGTCTCACTTTATACCGATACATGTGGATTACTCACTTGATAATTTGGCCGAATTGTATGTTGCTGAGGTGGTGAGATTGCATGGGGTGCTGGAAACACATAAATTTATATATTTTTTATGCCCTTTTTATCCCAAATTCATGCAGTTTCGATTAAATTCTTGTCGAAAAATAATTAATTATTATAAAATAATTAAATTGTGCTAAAAATATGAACATGATGAATTTTAATTAATTTTATAGTTAATTTTGATTTATTTTGACTATTTTCGACAGATTCGCACAAAGGGCGAAAATTGGCTCGGCAAACACTGCTCGAAGAATAAACCCGAGAAGTAATTTGAAGTATCAAGGCGAAGTTATTTCCAGCCCAAGACGGTCCAATTATGAATATTTAATCATAATATAATTAATTTTAATTTATTCCCAATTTAATTTGGGCTAAATAAATTAATCTTAATTAATTATGAAAAAGGCCCAGTTGAACCGCATCAGTTGAACCGAATCGATTGAACCGAACCAAGCAAAGAGTTTGGGCAGCCCAAACTGTCCATATTGCTGGCCCAAATCAGCTTATTAGCTGATTAATTAAGTTGCAAATAAGCCCTTGAAGACTTTTCAAAGTTGCATTCAAACCCCTCCAAATATGGTGGCTTTGTAGATTTGCCCCATGCCATATTTAGCAAAGTTGAATCCATCAAATTTGCCACATAGATGGCCGACCAAGGGAGGTCTCTTTTGCGGCTACTATTTGATATTTTTAACAGCCATGATCAGCTATAAATACCACCCCTTGCTGATCATTCAAATCATCCCTCAAGCCTCCAACATTCTCCTCTCTCACTTTCTCTCAACTCCCATTTTCCATTTTCCCTTTCTGTGTTCTTGTGCCGATTTCTCCTCTTGGAATAGAGGTGTTTTCCCAACCATTTGGAGCAGCAATTGGAGTGTTCATAAGGCACCTTGATAGCCGAGGACAACGGAGAACGAAGAACGGAGCATTCAGGCAAGCCACGGAGAAACACTGGATTTGTTTCTTGTTCCCTGTCTCTTTAAATTTCGTTGTTCTTTTGAAAAACATGTTTATGAATATTTATGCTATTGAAATGGTTAATTTAATCAGCTTAGCTTGAATTTAATTCATGTTGGGTTGATTGCATTTAAATCATCTTAAATTATTAAAATTGTGTTTATACTGTGTTATAGGCCTCATTAAGATGCTTGATTAAGTAAAATCATGCTTAAGTTATTTTGGCATTTTAACTCTTCAGATAACTAAAGAATTAATTATTTAATCACGTTGAAATTGTAATTAATGGACACAATACTTAATCTGTGCATGTTTAATTCTTCTAAGGTAGCTAAAGATTAAATTAGCATTGTATTTGGCGATACATATGCCTTGCATACCTTGCAAGATTTTTGTGATTAAATTGTTTCAAGGTAAGGATACTTTGTTACATCACATGATCTTTTATATGTTTATTAGGTCGAATTAATCAGTTGAATCACATAGGAATATGCGAGAGATTGTTTAATTTAATAAGTATGTATGTGCAATAACATGTAAATATGTTCATAAGTTAGCAAATTACCGAGTTGTCGTGATTTATTCGTAACAAGTATAAGCATAAGCTTAATAATTCTAAGTTAAGAAATGTGATTAATCCAACACAATTATATCATCTTGATTAAAATCAGCTTTTGAAATCGTGCATTAGAACTTTGTGTTATTTTATTTTACTTTGTTTTTCCTTTAGTTTTTAAATATTTCTTAAATCCAATTATTTTTCCTTTACCAAAGTGTTTAAAAACATTTTCATAAATAGTTCTTTTACAGTCCCTGTGGGTACAATACTCGACATTTACTTGTCACTTTATTACTTATTACGATTGTGTACACTTGCACATTTCCACCGTTCCAAGTTTTTGGCGCCGTTGCCGGGGATTGTTTTTCAAAAGCCATTATTTGTGAATTTTTAGTCTTACATTTTGGTTTATTTATTTTCATATTGAAATTTTTACTTACTCAATTTTTCTGTGATTATTTCAAGTGTTTATGAGTATTGACCAGATTATTGATTTACTCCCCGTGGACACTGAAATAGAACGAACCTTTCGACAACGAAGAAGACAAGCAAACCAGAGAAGAACCGAAGAAATGAACTTCGAGAATATGAACCAAGGAAACGGAGCAAACCCTGCTCAGAATCCTATCCTTATTGCTGATGATAGGGATAGAGCTTTACAACAGTATGCTGTGCCAGTATTTAACGATCTTAATCTGGGTATTAGGAGACCCGAAATTGAGGCACAATAATTTGAGCTGAAGCCAGTCATGTTCCAGATGCTTCAGACAGTAGGCCAATTCAGTGGAATGCCTACTGAAGATCCTCATCTTCACCTAAGACTATTTATGGAAGTGAGCGATTCTTTCAAGTTAGTCGGAGTTTTCGAAGATACCTTACGATTGAAGTTGTTCCCATATTCGTTAAGGGACAGAGCTCGTGCCTGGTTGAACTCATTGCCACCGAACTCTATTTTTACATTGCAAGAATTAGCGAGAAATTCCTCATGAAGTATTTTCCGCCAAGCAAGAATGCTAAGCAGAGGAACGAGATCACTGCCTTCCGCCAAATGGATAATGAGTTTTTGTATGAGGCATGGGAAAGATTTAAAGAGTTATTTCGAAAATGCCCTCATCATGGAATCCCACATTGCATTCAACTTGAGACATTCTATAATGGTCTCAACGCCCACACAAGGATGGTAGTGGACGCCTCCGCTAATGGTGCTCTCCTTTCTAAGTCTTATAACGAGGCTTATGAAATTATTGAGTGGATTGCCAAAGAACAATTATCAATGGCCAACCATCGTGCAAAGATCGTGAGACGAGTCGCGTAATTCATGAAGTAGATGCTCTTACTTCACTCGCATCTCGGTATCATCAATATCCTCAATGCTTAAAAATCTTACTACTAATGGGTCTAATAGTTTTGCAAAGACAACCGCCTAATCAATTTGAAAATATAGCTGTGTTTATTGTGGGAGGGACATTTGTTTGAAGAATGTCCATCGAACCCAGAATCTGTATACTACATGGGTAATCAGAACCAAAACCGAAGAAGGCAAGGGCTGCAATCGAATTTCTATAACCCATCATGGAGAAACCACCCGAATTTCTCTTGGAGTAACCAAGGGCTGGAACCAGTACCACTTACGCTCAACCCAGACCAACCCAGCCGCCTAATTTTCCGCAACAAGTTCAGAAACTAGTTCAAGCTGAAGCATCCAATAGCTTGGAAAGTTTTTCTTAAGAAATACATAGCAAAGAATGATGCCTTAATCCAGAGCCAAGCAGCTACATTGAAGAATTTTGAAAATCAAGTGGGCCAGCTTACTACTAAACTCAAGAACCGACCACAATGTGCTCTACCTAGTGACACGGAAATTCGAGAAATCTGGGGAAGGAACATTGTAAAGCGTTGGCATTGAGGAGTGGAAGGATAGTAGAGCCTAACACCATTGAAGCTAGAAAGGAGCAAGCCGATGCTCAAGATTCAGAAGAAGTTCAACCATGTGTTGAAACCCCAGTTTCACCAAAACCGAAATCTGTAAAACCATGCAAAGTAACCTTAGGACCAGTTAATTTTGATCACCCAACAACTTCGTTAGATGTAGAATTGCTGCCAAAGGCGAATCAACCAGAATCAGTTCCAGTGATGAAACCACCACCACCTTACCCTCAAAGACTTCAGAAGCCAAAGCAGGAGATTCAATTCAAGAAATTCCTTAACGTACTCAAACAACTTCACATCAACATCCCGTTGGTTGAAGCACTTGAGCAAATGCCGAACTATGTCAAGTTCATGAAATATATCTTGTCTAAGAAACGAAGACTTGGAGAATTTGAGATGGTAGCTCTGACAAAGGAATGCAGTGCATATCTTCAGGACAAACTACCCCCAAAATTGAAGGATCCTGGATGTTTCACCATACCATGCAACATTGGATCAACATATTGTGGTAAGGCACTATGCGACTTAGGCGCAAGTATCAACTTGATGCCTATGTCAATATTTAGGAAGTTGGGGATAGGAGAAGTCAGACCAACTACGGTTACACTTCAACTAGCAGATCGATCCTTAGCGCATCCAGAAGGAAAAATCGAGGACGTATTGGTACGCGTAGATAAATTTATCTTTCCTGCTGACTTTGTAATTCTAGAGTTTGAAGCAGACGAAGAAGTGCCAATTATCCTAGGAAGACCATTCTTAGCAACTGGAAGGACCCTTATTGATGTGCAAAAGGGCAAGCTGACTATGCGTGTTCAGGATGATCAGGTAACATTTAATGTTTTTAAGTCAATACGATTTCCTGACACGATGGATGATTGTTCTGCAGTATCCCATTTAGAGGGATTAATTATAGAGAAGGAACTTAACTGTGTTGAGGACCCACTGGAAAGAATTTTGACATCGGATCCTCCAAATGATGAAGAGGAGGATGAATACTTAGCTGTGCTAGAAGCTAATAAAAAAGGATTTAATCTGTAATCCCATTGTGAATCTTTAGAATTAGAGAAAAAAGATTACAGCCAGCCAAAAGCATCAATCGAGGAGCCACCTAAGTTAGAACTCAAGGTATTACCTTCACACTTAAAATATGTTTATTTAGGTAACGCCTCTACTTTGCCTGTGATTGTTTCAGTAGAATTAACTACTGAACAAGAAGAGAAACTTATCATAGTTTTGAAAAAATTCAAGAAGGCTATTAGATGGACCATAACCGACATTCGCAGTATTAGCCCATCTGTATGCATGCACAAGATCATATTAGAAGATGGCGAGAGAGGAACGATTGATGGACAACGGAGACTGAACCCCATCATGAAAGATGTAGTGAAAAAGGAAATTATCAAGTGGTTGGATGCGGGTATAATTTACCCCATCTCAGACAGTTCATGGGTGAGTCCAGTCCAGTGCGTGCCGAAGAAAAGGGGGTATCACGGTCGTGGAGAACGAGAACAACGAGTTGATACCAACTAGAACAGTTACGGGATGGAGAATCTGCATCGATTACCGGAAGCTGAACAAGGCGACTAGGAAAGATCACTTCCCTTTGCCTTTCTTGGACCAGATGCTGGATAGACTCGCAGGATGAGATTACTACTATTTTCTTGATGGATACTCAGGGTATAATCAGATTACAGTAGCATCGGAAGATCAACACAAAACGACATTCACCTGCCCGTACGGTACATTTGCATTTAGACGCATGCCATTTGGTTTATGTAATGCACCAGCTACATTTCAAAGATGTATGATGTCTATTTTTACTGACATGGTTGAGAAGTACTTGGAAGTTTTCATGGATGATTTCTCAGTATTCGGAGATACTTACGATGATTGCTTAGCCAATCTAGCTAAGGTACTGAGGCAATGCGAAGAAACGAATCTCGTACTCAACTGGGAAAAGTGCCATTTTATGGTACGAGAAGGAATTGTTCTAGGGCATCGGATAACGAGACATGGGATCGAGGTGGACAAAGCAAAAGTAGACGTTATTGAGAAACTCCCACCTCCAACATCTGTAAAAGGTGTTAGGAGCTTTTTGGGTCACGTCGGTTTTTACCGAAGATTTATCAAGGACTTCTCTAAAGTTGTTAAACCCTTATGCAAATTATTGGAGAAGGACTCGATATTCAAGTTTGATGAGGAATGCTTGAAAGCCTTCAACAATTTGAAGAGTCGATTAGTCACGGCACCCATAATCGTCACACCAGACTGGGAGTTTCCATTCATATTGATGTGTGACGCAAGTGACTTCGCAATTGGAGCTGTCTTGGGCCAGCGAAGGAAAAAAGTTTTTCATCCCATCTACTATGCAAGTAGAACTCTGACCGGAGCTCAACTGAACTATACGGTAACAGAAAAAGAGTTACTTGCTGTTGCGTTTGCTTTCGACAAGTTTTGATCTTATATTGTAGGTACCAAAGTGATTGTCTATACGGACCACTCCGCAATTAAATACTTATTGGCCAAGAAAGATGCTAAGCCGAGATTGATCCGATGGGTGCTTCTACTTCAAGAGGTCGATCTAGAAATTCAAGATCGAAGGGGAGTAGAAAACCAAGTAGCAGATCACTTATCCAGATTAGAGCCGCAAGAGGGAAATTCTCCACTGTTACCGATCCAAGAGACATTTCCAAATGAACACATACTGAAGGTAAATCATGTCCATAATATTCCTTGGTTTGCTGATTTTGCTAACTATTTAGCTTGTGGTTTGATGCCGATTGATAAAACGTATCAGTAAATAAAAAAGTTTCTTCACGATGTGAAGTACTATTTTTGGGAAGAGCCATATTTGTTTAAAAAGTGTGCAGATCAGATGATTAGGATATGTGTGATAGAAGATGAAATACCGGAGATTTTATACCACTGTCATTCAGCTCCAAGTGGGGGACACTTTGGAGGTACTCGTACAACGGCCAAAGTATTGCAAGCCGGATTCTTTTGGCCAACACTATTCAAGGATGCATACGCTTACGTAAAGAGTTGTGATCGATGTCAGAGGGTTGGAAACATCACCAACAGAAATGAGATGCCTCGAACGAATATCATTGAGGTAGAATTGTTCGATGTTTGGGGTATTAACTTTCTCAGTCCTTTTCCTCCATCTTTTGGTCACAAATACATACTGGTAGCAGTAGATTATGTGTCCAAGTGGGTCGAGGCTGAAGCTTATCCGACGAATGATGCTAAAGTTGTGATGAAGTTCTTGCAGAAACATGTGTTCACAAGGTTCGGAACCCCAAGAGCTATTATCAGTGATGAAGGGACCCATTTTGTGAATAAGTGGTTAAAATGGTTGTTAGATAAACATGGAGTGAAACATAAGGTTGCTACAGCTTACCATCCGCAGACAAATGGGCAAGCGGAGCTAGCAAATAAGGAGATCAAGGGCATACTTGAGAAGGTAGTTTGCCCGAACCGACGAGATTGGTCCAAGAGACTAGATGATGCTTTATGGGCTTACAGAACAGCATACAAGACACCCTTAGGAATGTAACCCTATAGGTTGGTCTTTGGGAAAGCCTATCATCTACCTCTGGAGTTAGAGCACAGAGCTTACTGGGCTCTTCGACAACTCAATTTGGATCTCAAGCTTGCTAAAGAGAAACGAATGCTCCAACTCAACGAGCTAGAGGAATTTCGAATGTTCTCATATGAAAATGCCAAATTACTCAAAGAAAGACTCAAGAAATGGCATGACAAGCATATTCGAGTTCGAGAGTTTGAAGCAGTCGACAAGTTTTGTTATTTAATTCCAGATTGAAGTTCTTTCCAGGTAAGTTAAAATCACGTTGGTCCGGTCCATTTACGATTCATCGCGTCTATCCATACGGAGTTGTTGAACTCCAAGGTAAGGGAGGTAATTTTCAAGTCAACGCTCATTTTGAAACATTACTACGGAGAAAAACCCGACAGGATAAAATCTTGTTCATTTATATGATCTTTAGAGTTTCTTGCTTTCAATAAATTATTTAGGGTATATTTTCTAGTTTATTATGTTTAAATAAATTCTTTCTAGGAGATTGGAACTTAAGCGGGACCGTTTGTGACCCCTCTGATCTTTCTTGGGAATTGATTTTTGCATAATTTTCCAAGAAATTAGTCCCTAAATGTCAAAATAATTTTCTGGTTTTCCAAATAAAAAGGTGAATTTTGACCCAAGTCTTAAAATTGCAACTCAATTTCAAATTTTCATTAGGTCTAGGGACTTAATTGATTTATTTTTAAAATTTGGTTGCTATTTTCGTAATTAATAAAAACTAGGTGCCTCTTTTTGTAAATATTCTTTTAAAGCATCTAGAATAAATATTTTTTTTAATATCAGTCTTTTTATTATTATTTGATAAACTTTAATATATAATTATATCCATTATAATTTATATATTAATTTTTATCAACTTAGCTTAGGATTAGAATTAATTTTATTTTATATTTATCTTAGTAATTTAATAGCAATTGATAATTTTATATGTGTATATTTAATTATTAAGTGTTGTTAATCTCGAGTAAAATTAGAATTGGACTCTTATTTTTAATTCTTTAATTGTTCTAAGAGTTCTACTCTAATTCCTACTCTCCCTCTATAAATTGCACCCTTGTTTCTCCCCATTCATTCATCACTCAAAACCCCAATCACCAACCCCTCAAAGTGCCGCAAGCCCCTAGCCACAACAAGCATTCGGCCAAAGCTCCGGCCTCACGCCGCGTCGGCTCGATGGCTGCTCGGTCGGGGGCCTCACGCGTCTGCTACCTCCAGCCACGTGTTCTTGCTGTGCACCATCGCCCAGCACACCAAACCAGCCCGTGGTGTAACACCCCAAACCCGACCCATGAGTCCTGACCGGATCTGGTATGTCACGGAGTAAAATAATTTGGACCAATTTGAAAGTTTGGTGAAAATTTGATAAAATTTAGCTAAGGTTTTAAAACGCGGTGTTGGAAAACTCAATTGGGCTTTTATAAACATGGTTGGGTTGATGAACCCTTTGAAATTGTCTCGATTATTTAAAATTTAAGGAACTTTCAAAATCATGATTGGCGTGGTGAATTTTGTTACCCGATGGTAACTTCTTTGAAAACTCGTAAAAGTTATTAAGTTAGAAAAGTTACTTTTAACCTAAGTTCAAATAATTTTTATAAGATTCCATTTGAAATAACATAAGTAAAGTAAAGAAATAAAATAAACATCCAAGAATTAGCGGCCTTATTACAACCCAAATTAAAAGACTTTAAAAAAATAAATAAGATTAACTTAAACAAAGTAATTCCGATCCATCGATAAGCATGGCCGCTCGAGTCCTCTCCTACTCCATCTCCGCGTTCTACTCATCTGCAAAATGGTAAAGGAAGGGGGTGAGTCACCAAGACTCAGTGTGTAATCCCCCACCCGGTAAGGTAACTCATACACAAGTCATTAATAAACATGCACATGCAACCCAACCTAACCATCCATACTCCTTTTCTACCCCGTGTGGTCAAAACCACTGGTGGTCAAAACCACTGATGACTTAGAGTCACAAATCAGATGATGGGGCCAACCCATCGTGTGGTCAAAACCACTGATGACCATAGGTCACAATATATCAAATGTGGTCAAAACCACTGGTGGTACCAAACCACTGGGACTTAGTCGCAAATAATCAATCGTTGTGGTCAAAACCACTGATGACCATAGGTCACAATAATCTGATGGGGCCAACCCATCTTGTGGTCAAAACCACTGACGACAGTCCATAATTCATCCCCCTCCTCTCATCAATCCCACCATCACATGCTTTTATAACAATTTTCATAAATCATACCGTAGCATTTAATCATCATGTGATGGCATGCAAATCATATATCAAAATCACAAGTTAGGGGACTTACCCGATATCCATGATTATGCCACAAGATAACCACAAACAAAAGATCTAAGGCAAGTAATACAAAGATGTAAATTAATAAAGTGTGTAGAGAGATCTTACACACTGTTACTATCGTAATTCCTAGATCCCGAAAAGCCGATCTACGATGCTAAATCCTTTGACCTATAATCACCAAACACGAAGGTTTAGTGCCATAGCCTATTCGGCCAAACCAAATTAATTTAAAGGGCATCTTTTAAACCCTCGAATTCTTACCCAAATGCCTTGTGATTATCAACCACCACACACTATGTGCGAATCACTTCACTTCCCTACAATCGCACTTATCCACATAAATAGCCTTGACTTTTGAATACACATATATATAATGAAACCAATGATCTTAAATAAAGCCTTACCACCACTTACCAAAGTCGACTATTAACAAATGAAGGATTGATTGAAATATCCTTGAGTACCTAGAGAAAATCGGTTTCAACACCGATTAACCACCAAAATATATCGGCTTCCCAACCATCCAAATTGCCGGGATACCAGTGAGAAAAGAAATAACCATTCGGCTAACACACTTACCTTCACCAATCGATTGCCACAAGAAATCCCAAAAGATTTATACCACCCTTAGTATTCGCCCAAGAGAGTTTGATGGGGAGGAAAAGAGTTTCGGCAATAAGGAGTGAATATTCGACCAAAGAAAGAAATAAAAGAAAAGGGAAATTAAGAATGGAGATTCGGCAAGGAGAAGTAGAGAGAGTTTTTGAAACAAAGAAAGGAAGGTAAAGGATTAATGGTGCCGCTCGGTTTTAATAGAGGTTGAAAAGGGAGTGAAAAGAAAAGACTTAAAAAAATGTAATTTCTTTGTGAAAAATTTCCAAGTAATTGGCTAAGCAAATTCGGCACTAATGCCCCTATACTTGCCGTCCACTCTTCCTTTGAAGAGTTTAAAATTCCCAATTCCTTAATTCACTCTAGGCCACATATTTCAAATTATTCTAAATAATTTGAATACCTCAAATAATAATCAAATAATAATCCCATAATAATCTAATAATAATGCTAATATTATCCCTTTTATCTTATCAAATAAATAATGAAAATAAAAGAGACCATGTGCTTGTCAAACTCTTCCAAATTGAATGTTAAACAAAGAACCCATGTGCGAGCCAATTCACCTTGTCACGCCAGCAAAGAAAAAGGAAAAATAAAAATCCAAATGTCGCTTCTTGGACTCGAACCAAATGACCACAAGCAACACCCCTCTTAACGCCCCTTTCCAACTCTCCCAATTGACTTTCATGCCACGTTACCCCACCATTTAAATATAAGCCCTCTTCCGGCCCTTACTCCTTCAACGCCTAAAGCCCAAAAATAAAACTCCTTGCTTCCTTCATGTCTCGAACCCGAGACCTCATACCAAGGCCCTTAAGCCACGCCCCTTGCCACTTCATCGAACCTAACTTTCGTGTCACAAACCTCCTTTATTTAATTTTAAGGCCTTCCTACTTAAGCCCATCACCGCATATATAGAAAATAAAATGCAAAAATTTGCTCCGACCACTCGAAGCTGCGACTGCGCCCATTCTCTCCTCCAACTCTTAAGGGCGCTAGGTTACCACTTTGCTCTTGCCTTATTTCGTGACATGTTTCTCCCAAATTTCAAATTTACCCCCTATCTCCTAGCTTCCTCATTTAAGATACTTAAAAGAAATTTTTAGTTCCAAGTCCAGGCCTAGCTCTAGGTTAGCTCTAGGCCCTAGAACATGCTTAATACTTCTAGAATTTAATTCTTCAAGCACACACATGGGAAAATATTTAAATTACAAATAACCCCTAATTCGAATGTTACAATTCTACCCCCTTAAAAATAATTTAGTCCTCGAAATTACTTACTAACGAATAATCGTGACATCCTAACTCACCGCACTACGCTTATGCTCGCGCACTCTGATCTTAACAAATCTAACACATCCCCTAGAACTCATTTCTAACGTTGCGATTTAATCGATTAAAAGTTTTATGCATTAGTATTTGTTCCAACTGTTTAACCGCGAACAATTTTATGAAAAGAATTTCTAGAAGTGGTTCTTTCGATCGAACAAAGTTTCAGTTCAAGTTTACTATTCTAATTGAGAGAATCACATTCACATTCATCCACAACATTCACTTCACCACTTTGGACATTTCGATCATTCCCTACCCGGTGGTAATTTAGTCATTTTTCCTATAGGGGTATTTTGGTAATAATCGAGGTCACAAAAATAATCTTTACAAATCAAGGCATTTTGAAATCTCCAAGTTTAGAGGGTATTTTTGAAAATATTTTTCAAATCAAAGGTATTGCGAAATTTGTCGGGTTTATTTTGGTAATTTTGGAAGTCGAGGCATTTTGGTAATTTTGATAAGCCAAGAATATTTTAAAAATTTTTCAAAAATAATTTTTCCCTACTATTTAAAAGGATTATTGTAATGATTTTTAAAATTAGGGTTTTCATAAAACATGGCTAATCCCTTTTGGGTTTTATTCAATTATGTTTAGCCTATGACCAAGTCCTCTTGGTTAGGGTGAACAGAAGCTACTGTGCACTGTAGGATTCCTGAAGAGGAGGTGAGTCACGAGGACTAGCTAAGTACCAAGCTCTTCCTGATCCAATCCTGAGACATGCGCACCAAGGTTACCACACCCTAACTCTCGCGACTTGGTCCTAGGTTTGTTTAATTAGGCTTTTAAGTCTTATGTCTTTGTTTGGGGTAACTAGTCCTAAAGTTTAAAGCACTTATCATACTATCTACGTTCCATGCTTCCTACCCTTCTACGAGAAAATAATTCATACAGAAGTTAGGAGTACTTACTTGGGCGGATAGGTGCAGGAGACTCGGGTGCCATCTTTGTTCAAGCCAAAACAGATTTCAAATCATTCCAATAAGGCCTACTAACATAAAAACAAAACATTTTGGGCCTTGGGCCCCACAGTGAAGTTTTGAGCTGGCTCGATACCAATTTGTAACACCCCAAACCCGCCCATGAGTCTGGCCGGATCTGGTATGTCACGGAGTAAAATAATTTGGACCAATTTGAAAGTTTGGTGAAAATTTGATAAAATTTGGCTAAGGTTTTAAAACGGTGTTGGAAAACTCAATTGGGCTTTTATAAACATGGTTGGGTTGATGAACCCTTTGAAATTATCTCGATTATTTAAAATTTAAGGAACTTTCAAAATCATGATTGACGTGGTGAATTTTGTTACCCGATGGTAACTTCTTTGAAAACTCGTAAAAGTTATTAAGTTAGAAAAGTTACTTTTAACCTGGTTCAATTAATTTTTATAAGATTCCATTTGAAATAACATAAGTAAAGTAAAGAAATAAAATAAACATCCAAGAATTAGCGGCCTTATTACAACCCAAATTAAAAGACTTTAAAAAAATAAAATTAACTTAAACAAAGTAATTCCAGATCCATCGATAAGCATGGCCGCCTCGAGTCCTCTCTGCTCCATCTCAGCGTTCTATTCATCTGCAAAATGGTAAAGGAAGGGGTGAGTCACCAAGACTCAAGTGTGTAATCCCCACCCGTGGTAGGTAACTCATACACAAGTCATTAATAAACATGCACATGCAACCCAACCTAACCATCCATACTCCTTTTCTACCCCGTGTGGTCAAAACCACCACAGTGGTCAAAACCACTTGATGACTTAGAGTCACAAATCGATGATGGGGCCAACCCATCGTGTGGTCAAAACCACCGATGACCATAGGTCACAATATATCAAATGTGGTCAAAACCATTTGGTGGTACCAAACCACTTTGGGACTTAGTCGCAAATAATCAATCATTGTGGTCAAAACCACTCGATGACCATAGGTCACAATAATCTGATGGGGCCAACCCATCTTGTGGTCAAAACCACTGACGATCCATAATTCATCCCCTCCTCTCATCAATCCCACCATCACATGCTTTTATAACAATTTTCATAAATCATACCGTAGCATTTAATCATCATGTGATGGCATGCAAATCATATATCAAAAATCACAAGTTAGGGACTTACCCGATATCCATGATTATGCCACAAGCTAACCACAAACAAAAGATCTAAGGCAAGTAATACAGACATGTAAATTAATAAAGTGTGTAGAGAGATCTTACACTGTTACTATCGTAATTCTAGATCCCAAAAAGTCGATCAACGATGCTAAATCCCTTGACCTATAATCGACCAAACACGAAGGTTTAGTGCCATAGCCTATTCGGCCAAACCAAATTAATTTAAAGGGCATCTTTTAAACCCCGAATTCTTACCCAAATGCCTTGTGATTATCAACCACCACACATTATGTGCGAATCAGCTTCACTTCCCTACAATCGGCACTTATCCATAAATAGCCTTCGGCTTTTGAATACACATATATATAATGAAACCAATGATCTTAAATAAAGCCTTACCACCACTTACCAAAGTCGACTATTAACAAATGAAGGATTGATTGAAATATCCTTGAGTACCTAGAGAAATCGGTTTCAACAACGATTAACCACCAAAATATATCGGCTTCCCAACCATCCAAATTGCCGGGATACCAAAGAGAAAGAAATAACCATTCGGCTAACACACTTACCTTCACCAATCGATTGCCACAAGAAATCCCAAAAGATTTATACCACCCTTAGTATTCGGCCAAAGAGTGTTTGATGGGGAGGAAAAGAGTTTCGGCAATAAGGAGTGAATATTCGGCCAATAAAGAAATAAAAGAAAAGGGAAATTAAGAATGGAGATTCTAGCAAGGAGAAGTAGAGAGAGTTTTGAAACAAAGAAAGGAAGGTAAAGGATTAATGGTGCCGTCGGTTTTGATAGAGGTTGAAAAGGGAGTGAAAAGAAAGACTTAAAAAATGTAATTTCTTTGTGAAATTTCCAAGTAATTGGCTAAGCAAATTAAGCACTAATGCCCCTATATTTGCCGTCCACTCTTCATTTGAAGAGTTTAAAATTCCCAATTCCTTAATTCACTCTAGGCCACATATTTCAAATTATTCTAAATAATTTGAATACCTCAAATAATAATCAAATAATAATCCCATAATAATCTAATAATAATGCTAATATTATCCTTTTTATCTTATCAAATAAATAATAAAAATAAAAGAGACCATGTGCTTGTCAAACTCTTCCAAAGAATGTTAAACAAAGAACCCATGTGCGGCCAATTCACCTTGTCACGCCCGAAAGCAAAAAGGAAAAAATAAAAATCCAAATGCTTTGCTTCTTGACTCGAACCAATGACCACAAGCACCCTCTCTTAACGCCCCTTTCCAACTCTCTCAATTGACTTTCATGCCACGTTACCCCACCATTTAAATATAAGCCCTCTTCCCAGCCCTTACTCCTTCAACGCCTAAAGCCCAAAAATAAAACTCCTTGCTTCCTTCATGTCTCGAACTCGAGACCTCATACCAAGGCCCTAAGCCACGCCTTGCCACTTCACCGAACCTAACTTTCGTGTCACAAACCTCCTTTATTTAATTATAAGGCCTTCCTACTTAAGCCCATCACCGCATATATAGAAAATAAAATGCAAAACGCTGCTCCAACCACTCAAATCATGCGACTGCGCCCATTCTCTCCTCCAACTCTTAAGGGCGCTAGGTTACCACTTTGCTCTTGCCTTTATTTCGTGACATGTTTCTCCCAAATTTCAAATTTACCCCCTATCTCTAGCTTCCTCATTTAAGATACTTAAAAGAAATTTTAGTTCCAAGTCCCCTAGCTCTGGTTTAGCTCTAGGCCCTAGAACATGCTTAATACTTCTAGAATTTAATTCTTCAAGCACACACATGGGAAAATATTTAAATTACAAATAACCCCTAATTCGGGTGTTACACGTGGCCTACCGCCGCAAGGCCTGCGTGCCACACCCGCAGCCCCCGCATGCGTTGCTACTCGGTCGTGCGCTTTTAGCTTTAACTGCGCCTATGCGCACGCTCCTCCTTCACCCAATCTAAGCCAAAAGCCTTTTAAATTTCCATCTTTTGTTCATTAGTATATTTTATTTTCAGAGTTCTTAATTTTTACGAGGAAGGTGGTAAGAAAAATATTTCTCCCTTAAATTTAATTTTTATTCAATTATTTAATTTTTCAATTTATCAAAATATTAGTAATTGTTATTAAATTTTCAAGAAACTAATTTTTTTACTTTTCTTTCCATCGATGTTCAAAGTTAATCATGACTCATAAAAGAACTTGTGCTCCGCCTAAATTGTGAAACACAGAACAAATTTCATCGTGAAGAAGCCAAAGCAAGATACGAAAGTATTTTAAAAATCAACAGATGCATCCAGAGAAAGGCTTCACGTTGAAGGAAAGCAACTACAGAGAGACTTTATGGCACGTATTCGTCAAGTTCTTTGAAGCCCTCAATTGGGAATTGTTTTGTGAAAAGAGACCAAGTGTGGATGAGGAACTAGTTCGAGAATTCTCTGCGAACTTAACCTCAAGCGAATTGACCAAGTTCCAAATCGCTAATCAAGGTACCAATAAATTCGAATGCTATTAATGAATTCTTTGAATTACCCTGATTTCAACAACGATGAATATTCTTCTCTGTTGAGCAACATTAAGCTCTGAAAATTTGCAAGAGATACTCGAGGAACTTACAGTTCCAGTTCTAAGTGGATGTGTTAAAGCAAGGAATCCACACGTGTCGAAGAGAGTGTTTGACACCACTTACGAAGATTTCATATTTGAACCATGGATTTCACCGCCAAAGAAGGAGCAAGGCGATTCATTCAAAGGCAATCTTGATGGAGTAAAAGATGAGTCAAATTCGGAAGGATCGAAGAAACCAATAAAAAAGGAGGACTTCAACTTTAGCTTATTTTTATTCTTAAGTTATTTTAGGATTAGGTGAATTAGTAATTTTCATTTTTGCATAATAAAACAAGAGATAGGAATCATGAATAAAATCTGAACAAGTAACAAAGGCTAAAGTGTGGCAAGAGATATATACATGTCTAGGATTGGATTTTAGAGAGAGCTTGGTACTTAAGCAATCAATTTGACTCACCTCCTCTTTTCTAAATATCCTACCCGTGTATAGTATCTATTCACTTTAAACAATGAGGACATTGTTCACTTTAAGTAGGGGACCAAAATTCGAAAATTTGAATTACTTCCCTCATAAAATTTTCTTTTAATTATGATTAGGATATATTTTGTTCAATAATTTGAAATCTTGTTAAGTATGTTTGAACTTCAGATTAATAAAGTTCTATTATTTCATTAAGTTATTATGTTAGCTTAATAATGATATGAATGTGTTTTAATAGAGCATGCAAATTGCACTATAAATTTTTAGTTCCCTCTACGACAAAATTAGGCATGCATGAAAGTTTAAGTCTTTAGAATTGACTTAGTAATTTCTTGAGGCGTAAATACTAGGAAGCATGGAATATTGAAAATGATTTAGGCAACTATTGTTTGGACCGCTTGAGCCATTCAAGTGACCACTCGATAAAATTATCCGTTGAAACCCAACTTTGAGACTATATGGCCTAATTTTATTCGAACCTATGCAATATTTAGCCATCAATTTTCTCTTCATTACTTTTAAAATTGTCCCAAAAACTAGACTCGAGACTATTCGTAAGATCGTTTGAAAATAAGTTTGGGGGAGTTGAAAAGAAGTATCAAATGCTCGAAAATTGTAGTACATGAAGCAAGTGCTCGAATTTGAGCCTAAAAAAAAAACATGTACTCAAAATGAAATAAGTGGTCGAAAGAGCATAAGTTGGGTATCAAGGGTGAAAATTTTGAAGGTTCGATTTTAAGCTTGAGTCTAGGGTTTTAAGCCAAAAATTTATCTATCTTTACCTACCCCTAAGCCCACCCACGTTACAACCTTATTAAAGACCTATTGATTCAAAATTCCAATGTTACCTACATTAGTGGAGAAAAATTGCTCCGTTCAACATATGAAGACATTAGTTAAGCTTAATGATTGCAGTTTACTTTTTGAATAAGGAATTAAAATCAAATTGGTAGTGAAGAACATGTCTTTATTAAGAAATATTTAGTCTAATTTGCTAGTATAATAATTGTTGGAGGTAATTTGAACGATATGTATACTTAAGTAGCATGATTATCAAATTTCTTATTTTTGAGCATAAGTATATTAAATTCATAATTTTGAGAAGAAAGTTATTACAAGGAGTTTTTCAAAGGTGTTTCAGAAAATTCATTTCAAATTTGTGCATTACTGACGAGCAATGAATTAAGTTTGGGGGTGTGGAAACACGAGAAATTTATATATTTTTTATGCCATTTTATCCCAAATTCATGCAGTTTGATTAAATTCTTGTCGAAAATAATTAATTATTATAAAATAATTAAATTGTGCTAAAAATATGAACATGATGAATTTTAATTAATTTTATAGTTAATTTTGATTTATTTTGACTATTTTAAATGATTCGCACAAAGGCGAAAATTGGCTCGGCAGACATTGCTCGAAGAATAAACCCGAGAAGCAATTTGAAGTATCAAGGCGGTTATTTCCAGCCCAAGACGGTCCAATTATGAATATTTAATCATAATATAATTAATTTTAATTCATTCCCAATTTAATTTAAGCTAAATAAATTAATATTAATTAATTATGAAAAGGCCCGTTGAACGCATCGCTTGAACTGAACCGATTGAACCAACCAAGCAAAGAGTTGGGCAGCCCAAATCGTCAAATTGCTAGGCCCAAATCAGCTTATTAGCTGATTAATTAAGTTTCAAAGAAGCCCTTGAAGACTTTTCAAAGTTGGATTCAAACCCCTCCAAATATGGTGGCTTTGTAGATTTGCCCCATGCCATATTTAGCAAAGTTGAAACCATCAACTTTGCCACATAGATGGCCGGCCAAGGGAGGTCTCTTTTTCTGTTACTATTTTCTATTTTTAGCAGCCATGATCAGCTATAAATACCACCCCTTGCTGATCATTCAAATCATCCCTCAAGCCTCCAACATTCTCCTCTCTCACTTTCTCTCAACTCCCATTTTCCATTTTCCCTTTTTGTGTTCTTGTGCCGATTTCTCATCTTGGAAAAAAGGTGTTTTCCCAGCCATTTGGAGCAGCAATTGGAGTGTTCATAAGCCACCTTGATAGCCGAGGACAACGGAGAACGAAGAACGGAGCAGTCAGGCAAGCCACGGAGAAACACCGGATTTGTTTCTTGTTCCCTGTCTCTTTAAATTTCGTTGTTGTTTTCACAAACATGTTTATGAATATTTATGCTATTGAAATGGTTAATTTAATTAGCTTAGCTTGAATTTAATTCGTGTTGGGTTGATTACATTTCGTCATCTTAAATTATTAAAATTGTGTTTATACCTTATGTTATAGGCCTCGTAAGATGCTTGATTAAGTAAAATCATGCTTAAGTTATTTTGGCATTTTAACTCTTCGGATAACTAAAGATTAATTATTTAAACGCATTTGAAATTTTAATTAATGGACACAATACTTAATCAGCATGTTTAATTCTTCTAAGGTAGTCAAGATTAAATTAGCATTGTATTTGGCGATACATATGCCTTGCATAACTTGCAAGATTTTTGTGATTAAATTGTTTCAAGGTAAGGATACTTTGTTACCTCACATGATCTTTTATATGCTTATTAGGTCTAATTAATCGGTTGAATCACATAGGAATATGCGAGAGATTGTTTAATTTAATAAGTATGTATGTGCAATAACATGTAAATATGTTCATAAGTTAGCAAATTACCGAGTTGCCGTGATTTATTCAGTAACAAGTATAAGCATAAACTTAATAATTCTAAGTTAAGAAATGTGATTAATCCAACACAATTATACCATCTTGATTAAAATCAGCTTTTGAAATCGTGCATTAGAACTTTGTTTTATTTTATTTTACTTTGTTTTTCCTTTAGTTTTTAAATATTTCTTAAATCCAATTATTTTCCTTTACCAAAGTGTTTGAAAACATTTTCATAAATAGTTCTTTTATAGTCCACTGTGGATACGATACTTTCGACATTTACTTGTCACTTTATTACTTGTTACGATTGTGTACACTTGCACATTTCCACCGCTTCAGTGCCTATATCTATTATCTCGGATAGTGATCCGAGATTTATCGAGACTTTGGAAGAAGTTCTGAGAAGCCTTGGGTACGTAGAGGGCTGAATTTTAGTACCGCGTTCCATCCTAAAACCGATGGACAATCGAAAGAGTGGTTCAAATTCTTGAGGATATGCTTTGATCTGTGTGTTAGAATTTGAAGGTAGTTGGGAAAGATACCTACCTTTGTTCGAATTTGCCTACAAAAATAGTTACCCAGTCGAGTATACTGGATGGCACCAGACGAGGCTTTATATGGTCGCGCAAGTGTCGGACTCCCTTGTATTGGACCAAGCTTAGTGAGAAGCAAATTCATGGGGTTGATCTAGTTAAAGAGACCGAGGAGAAAGTGAAGGTGATCCGTGATAGTCTCGAAAATCGCTTGGACCGACAAAAGTCGTATGTGGATTTAAAAAGGAAAGAAATCGAAGTTTCAAGTGGGCGACAAAGTAATTGAAAAGTATCCCCATGGAAGAAAATATTGAGATTTGGTCGAAAGGGCAAATTGAGTCCACGCTTCATAGGGCGTGTATGAGATTACCAAAGGATTAGGCCACAGGCATACCGGTTGGCTTCACGATAGAGTTAGAGAAAATACACAATGTGTTTCATGTATAAATGTTATGCGGCGATATCGTTCGACATTTCGCATGTGATCCCTCCAACGAGAGAAATTGAGATACGATCGGATATGACTTATGAAGAGGATCCAATTAAGATATTAGCTCGGGAAGTTAAACAATTGAGGAATAAGAGCATAGCTTTAGTAAGGTGTTATGGAAAAAACACGGTGTGGAAGAAGCTACATGGGAATCGGAAGAAGCCATGAGAGAACAATATCCAAATCTCTTTGACGGTAAGATTTTCGAGGACGCAGAAAATCTCTAAAGAGAGAGGAGAGTTGTAACAACCCGATTTTGGGGCTAGTCAGAGCAAAGGTGGTTTCGTGGACCACTAATCCGGGGTTGAAGAAAATTATTTTGCATTATTTTTATGTGTTATGGCATAAATATATGGTTATATGAAAATTTTGATGCTTTAATTTTAGAAATTGTATGCTTAATTGTGAAAAAGGACTAAAAATTACATAAAGTGCGAAAGTTCTATTTTGCAAGGTAGAGGTGTCTAATAGTAATAGAATATTAAATTGGAGGTCCTTAAAGTGCAATTAGGCCATTAAGGGTGTGTTACCTACCATATAGACTAGGGAGACAAGAGCATTAAATTTTTGGTCAATTTGGTGGAATTAGGTGATGAAATAATGAATAAAATAAGATAAAAAGAAGAAATATCATCTTTACTATTCATACTTCTTCTCCATTGAAAATTGAAGAGAATTAGAGGATTTAGAGCTCAAAACTTTCTCAACCAAGCTATCTCCTTACAAGTAAGTGATTTTTAGAGGTCTTTCTTGAGAATTTTTTTGTACTTTTAGAGTCCCCAAAGCTTAAGCTAGCTAATGAGACTAATTTGCTATATGGTTGAAAGTTTAGGGACTTCCCATGAGAGTGTTCATATTTTTTCCTGAGTTTTTATGGAAGAAAATGAATGTTAGTGAGTCAAGGGACAACTTTTGTGAAAGGTGTTGCCATGAAAACACCTAAATGGGACTTAGTTGTAAAGATTGTAAATGTGTAATAAATGCTTGAAATAAATGGTTTTGAGTTGTTGTAAGAGGAATAAATGTTTAGCTAGGCTTTTTAATGAGAAAATGTGATGAAAGATGATTTACGAGTCTAGGGGGCAAAATCGTAATTTTGCCATAGTGTAAGCGGCAAATGGTCATTTTTTCCTAAGTAGAGATTTTGATGTATTATGATTTATAAAGTGATGGAATGAGTGAATTTCATTATTATAGATCAAGAAGAGCGCGAAACAACCTTGACTCAGGAAAAGGCAAGGTTACAGTTAAGCCCGTTGATTAACACATTTTGCACCTTGAAGTAAGTTTATGTAAATGCGATTCATTTTGAGTATACATGTTGCCATTAAATGGTGCATTGTATGAATGAAATTATTTATGATTGAGATGGATTGAATTCAATAGATATTGAGTAATCTCCATGTTAGTCTAATTATAGATTAATGGTGGGCTATGCGATACCACCGTAAATATTTTTAATGGCGAGTGGGCTAAGTGCGACACCACCTCACTAATCATTCACGATGAAGTCATAATGCGATACCGCCGTTTATATTATCATTTGGTGGGCTATGTGCGATACCAACATAAATACTCTTATTGGTGGGCTATATGCGATACCACCTAAATATAGATTGATGGTGGGCTACAAAGCTGAAACCACCGAGTGTATGGTATTATTTCAATGGTTCATTGAGAAATTGTTTAAGTGTTTGTTTCATGTGACCTTGTGGTGATAAAAGCGAGGAAATGTAAGCTATTAAATGTGAGCATTATGCTTATTATATGGTTGGAATGTGGTAAGAGATGAAATGAAAGCATGCTATGGAATGTGATTGTTCTTTCTTAGTATGTAATGCTATTTATTGATTAGCACATGTTATGATGTTTATTGTTTACACGTAAACTTACTAAGCTTAAATGTAACACCACGTGGTTTTGGCCATATGGGGTATAAATCAAGTGTTAGTAGGTTTTGGGAGTGCTTGGGTGAGTTTTAGAGAGGTTTAAGAATGTTTGATGAAAGGGGGAAGGCTTTGGAAATTTTGGATTTTAGTGGAAAAGGGAACTCTGCCAAGGAGGTCTTAAGAATGATTTTCTGTAATTTTTGGCACAAGGAAGGCGGTGGTAGAGTGGTCTCCGTGCGCGCTTAAGAGTCTTGGGGAGGGCCAAATGAGGGCTGGTTTGAGTCCGCGCGCTACAAGGGTTTTAATATTTTTGGGTTCGCGTTATAAGGAGGAGAGCCTTAAAAAGGAGTAGGCGTGTTTTGACGCAAAAGCGAGAACTTGTCCAAGTGGTTCCTGTCTAGGCACTTAGAAGCCGAGGAAGTGCGTGATGGCGCCGGGTTCGAGCGGCTAGGCAGCCTTTTGCGTGTTTTATTTTTCTTATGCGACGGGGCTTCGCATAGGAAGCCTTTAAAGATTAAAATGGTGTGGCTTATGGCATAAAAATCAAAGTGGGCCGAAGAAAGTGGCCCGGGCGTTAAAGTAAGGCGTGCAAACAGTTGTAAGGGAGCTCGGGTTCGAAACTCATTACAAGCAATGGAGTATTTATTTTGCATGATGACTGGCAAGAGTTTTGGTTGAATTTAAACTCCCATCGATGGGGATCCACATCGGAAAGACACAAAGAATGAAGGTGAAGAGCTAGCTATATAAGGAGCATCCTAGGAGGAGAGTAAACACATCTTGGAGGCGTTTGGGCACAAGAGTGATCGAGCTGGCGGATTAGCCCCCAGTCCCATCGTGTGTGTAACTCTCTCACTCTGGGGCTGTAGAAATGGCAAATGCCGTGGCACTTGGCCACAAGCAATAGTAGCCCTGCACGAGCGCGAGCGTGCGCACGCTGGGCTTCGACGCGATAAGTTGAGGCCATCGTAGTATTCTTGTGGTTGGGTCGCCAGGCGCGATGGGCCGGTGGGCCCAATGGCCCGTGGGCCCTTATGAGTAAATTGTGCGATTGTGTAGAATATAGTGAACTAGACTAGGTGGAACTTATATACATGGCTAGATTTGTGCAGCGGGCCACACGAAGTGTGGTCAGAATGGTAGGATCGAGTTTTAGTTCAATGCGTCCCAAGCATTTAATTTTAAATGGTAGCTTGAGTCGCCAGGGGTGACATTTGGGCCTTTGGGAAAGGCCATTGTGGTGCAAAATTACTTAAAATACCCTTCTTGTGGGTAAATTACAAAAATACTCGGGCGGTATATTACGAAAAATACCCTTAGTAGGTAAATTAACAAATACCAATCGTAAGGGTAAATTATGAAAATGCCCTTGGTGGGTAAATTACCAATATACCCTTGGTGGGTAAATTACTGAAAATACCCTTAGTAGGTAAAATTACGATTTTACCTCAAAGGTTGATTAGCATGATTATGTTGTTTAGTTTTGTCGATTGTAGGGAAGGCTTGATCTACGCATATATCTCGGGTTGTGGCTAGTGCTCCGAAAAGTGTTAAGGAATGGGGATCTAGTGCTGCTAGATCTTGATCTACTGGATTTGATAGTCGATTAGTAATCGTGTGTGTAAACTAACACACTTCTTGCTTTGTATATGTTTGATAAAGTGATTGATTGGTAAAACCGAAATAGTATGGTTGAGTGATATGATACCTATACGGGTATGTGCCTACTGATCGTAAGTCCGTTTCATTATGAGTATTGTTATTGATACATGATGTCATGATTTATGATGTATGTGCTATGAGATGCAACGTTAAACATGTTTGCATGATTTGAATACTATACATGAGTTGGTATGATGATGGGTGATATGAGTGGAGAGGGGCGGTGATATTTTGTGCCGACGTGCACCACAGTGTTTTGGTAACACAACTTTGTGACTTTGGGGTCACCAGAGGTTTTGGTACCTCCAGAGGTTGGCACCTCGGCGTCTCGTCCCGAAGTGGTTTCACACCACGTTGGGTTGGCCCCACAAGGCGGCAGGTATTGAGGGATTGACGCCAGTGATTTGGTATCACACGATGGGTTGGCCCTATCACTGATTATCGTGACTACTTGGCCACCGCGGTGGTTGGTACCACATTTGTGTCTTTGGGACACCGTGAGGTTTGGCACCTCATTAAGCGACTCGCCCCCGTGGTTAACACCACCGTGGGTTGGCCCCCACTTTTGAGATACGGGGATTGTCGCCAGATGATTTGGTATCACCACGATGGGTTGGTCCCATCACTGTATTTGTGACTTCGGCCACCGGTGTTTTGGTAACACATTACTGTGACTATACGTCACCGCGTTTTGGCACCACCGCTGGTTTGCACACCACACGTCAGAAAAAGGTGTATGGGCTCGGTTAGGATTGGTGCATATGATTGGGATGCATGATGATCATGATTATGTTTGTATGTGATATTTTTATTAATCCGGGAGAAAGGGTAGCACACTGAAGTGGGTGACTCACCTTTTCCTTAACCATTTCGTAGTGCATAAAGTCGGACCGGGATCTGAGAGGACAAGGTGGCCCATGCCGAAGATGATGTTCAATTATTTTACGCTTGATTTTGATATAAGTACTGTCTTTATTTGAATTGTTGTTGTTGTAATAAAGGCCATTTTATGTTTTTGGTATTACTTTAACTATGGTTTATTTAAATTAAATTGCTCACGCGAAAATGATTTATGGTTTGCAACCTATTTATTCAAATTGGATATTATAAACTAAAGTTTTAAAAATGAATGAGTTTAATAGCAAAGTTTTATTCCAAAGATATGTTTTCCAAAATTCAAGCAAACTACGATGTTTTATTTTAAATTAAGAAGATTTTCAACCGTCTTTTCAAAGGACATAACTGAGATTGATTCGTAGTGAATGGGCTTGGTTTGGGGATGTTACATTAAAGCTTACTCCTTTTCTTTTCCTTGTTTTATAAAGTCAAAGAGCTAGTTCAGATTCAAGATAATCGAAAGATCACCCACACTATCGACTCATCTCAATTACATTTAGACTTAGCATTTTGAGTATGGCATGTATAGGGGCTAGGCTTAATGAAATGTTTTGTTGTTTTGGCCAAGTGTATTGGCTCTTTTAGAGATGAACTCTTTTGTATATTGCTATGGTTTATGGCTCATTAATGTTAATCTATGAAAGGACGAGGTTATTCATTGAGTGTGTGTGTGGTACATGACGGGGATTGCTTGGTTAGAACATGTAATATGAATGGGTTGATATTTGAATGTGACTATGTTTGTATGAGTGGGGTGATTAAAGAGCTTGAAAATATCCTTGTTCTTGTCCACACTAGGGTAAACACGGGTGTGTGTCTAAGCGCCAGTGTGTGACACACGATCAGCCTCATGGGTGTGTGGCTAGGCCGCCCCGTGTGCCACGCAGATGTTAGTTTTACAAGTCGATGGCTTCGAGAGTAAACACACGCGCGACACCCGGCCGTGTGTCTCAACCAGTGGAAGGCACGCCAGGAGGACATGGGCATGTGCCCGTGCCATGTGAAGTCTGCACCGACTTTGAATTTAATTCGCCACACTGGCCGAAGGACGACGCGCAGTGACTTGCCGTGGTGGATGCAAGTCGAAGGCGACACGGGCCGCACACGGACGCGTGATAGTGCCGCGTGATGCAAGTCAATGTCGACCGACGGGTGTCGAACATGGGCGTGTGATATGTGATACACGAGCGCGCCCTCCTTCACACCTCCGCATGTGGACTATTTGGAGAAAATTTTCCAAGGTCTTCCTGAGAGCTTCAAAGGAATCGAAATGATTCCCGAACCATTCCTAAACCATAAATTAGGCCTTGTAGGCTTGTTTAAGATGTGCTATCAAAAGTTTTAATTGGGAATAGAAAGTCGAGTTTTGATGTGGATTGATTGTTTACGTATAAGTTTAGTAATGCCTCGACTCTATTCCCTAGGCGTTGAATACGGTTGATGTGGGTGTTATAAAATAATACCATTTGCACATTTATAAACAACATAATATTCACCATCACAAGCCAACTCAAATAGCTTAAATACATGTTCATCAAACATACCAAAATGACTCAATCCTACATACATGCTATATACCATATATACACACTTCAAAATTACCAAAATAGATGTCCGATAGTGCGATGAAGTCATTGACAATCCTCGGATTCGAGCTAGTTTCAGAACTATAAAACATCGAAAAATTAAACAAAGTAAGCTATAAAAAGCTTAGTAAGTTCCAGTATGTAAATATGAAATAATCTCAACAATCATTAACACTTCAAAATGGATAACATAATTAACATTTAAAGCATCAATCAATGAGCTAACATAAAGTTTAACCATATCGTAAACTCATAAGTCCTCAACTTCTTCTAACTCACATTAGAATAGTTTACGAGACATACATGTACCGATACATATTTATTTACCACCAACTCTCTTACCAAATCACTTCGAGCTTATAAATGGCTTACGATACAAATACTTCAGATTTTCTGATTCCATAGTCCAATTATGGTCGCATTACATACTTTTCCAAGGCCCCGCCATGGTCTTGATTCACATGGCGTAACCTGCTTATGGTCATATTATCCGATTTGCCATAGCCTGTATGGTCTTATTCACAACTCGTCCACTTAAACCATACATTTAAATTAAGTTCTACACATTTAACCATAGGATAAATACAATCTCAATACCATCCACCCATTGAATAAATACACATTTAAGTTCAAATATCACGAACTTACCTCGTGTACTTTAAAATGACGAAACAGACTCGACTATTCAATTACTTTGATTTTTCCCTCGATCTAAGTCAAATTCCTCTTTTCTTGATCTATAAATAATCAAAATTAACTTATTTAATCAATTATTCATTCAATTTAGTCCAAAACATACTTTAAGGCACTTTTTTTACTTTGCCCCACATATTTCACATCTTTCACAATTTAGTCCTTATTTCATAAAATCACAAATTCATGAAATTCAAGACTAACCCATGCTAGCCAATTACCATAATGCCCTTAAGAACCCATAATTTTCATTTATTTCACATTTTAACCACTAACTTTTCTCAATTTAATCCTTATTTTGCATTTTTACTAAAAATCACTTAAACAAAACTTGTATATCTATCAACAAGCATTCAAAATCTATCAAGAAACTTCAAAATACACATGTATTCAACAATGGCATCATTCAAAATCTTTAACGAGTTTGCAAAATAGTCCCAGGCTAGCTAGACCACTAGTGCAACGCATCTCAAAACATAGAAATCATTAAAAACGAGACAAAACACATACCTAATTGCTTGAATTTTGCTTTAGCCGAATGAAGAACCCTAGTTTCCTCTTGTTCTTCTTTAATTTCAAATAATAAAATGATAATGGAAGCCATTAATTAACTTTGTTTTATTTATTTTATGTTTAATAACCAAATTACATAAATTAACCTTTAATAATAAACCATTTAAAACACCTAAAATGTGTCCATATATGTCCACTAATATTTCAAATGGTTTAATTACCATTTAAAAGCCACCATATTTAAACCAAAGCTATTTGACACCTTTAACTAATAGAACACATATTTTGCATTTACGCGATTAAGTCCTTTTTCTCAAATCGACCATTTAAACGATAAAATTATTTCTCAAAATTTTCACACATACATGCTATCATGCTGTAAACATTAAAATAATAATAAAATAATAATTTTGACCACGCTTTGTAGTCTCAAACCATCGCTTCTATTTGACCAAAAACGGGTTGTTACATGGTTGTATTTACGTAGTAAATTTTATTAGGTTCAAAGAGCTCAATAATTTTATTATTAATTTCTTTGATTTCTACCTCTGTTGTATTAGTATATTCATTAATGTAAGTCCAACTTATTGTACAAATCTTCTACAAATAATTAATTTTGAGATTTTATGTCTAAGCCTAGACATAAACATTCTTCTATTGAGATCTGTAATAGATATAAAAACATAGTTTAGTTTAACTTTTAAATCCTATTACACCGCGATATGTAAATTTGATTGAAATTCCTTCAATAAGTGCTTTTATTGGATTTTCAAATCTTTATCTAACAAAACTTCTATTATAGGTATATCATGACCTTTCTAAATAAAGCTCTAATGGTTATCATAATTATACCTAAAATGTATATATCTAACTTGGAGGATATTTCTTTATAATCCTCTTAATTTTATCTTTAGTAAATAATGGGATTTACATTAATCTGCTCTAGTATCCTTAGCATCTGTGTTGCCACTTAGTTTCTCTGTGTGCCTTTAGACTCCATATTTTGAATTTAGATGTTTTTATATATTTCTTCTTTAGAAATATGATTTTATTTATTTTTCTATCATTTCATGAGAAAAGTCTTTTCTTCCTCCAATTAAATTCCCTAATTTTATATCCTCGTTGTTCGTATTTAGAATTTCTTCTAGCAATACGTAACTGAACGAAGTACAAT